>CM024187.1:22186825-22859303 GCA_013433145.1 Ascaris suum | reverse complement strand
CCACTATACGTTGTAAGGCATCGAATGCCGGCTGGTGACGTCGATTTAAAATCATCCGTCTCTAGCGTTATTAGTAAGTCAGTTTGGTGTTAATCTCATGAAGCCTTACTAGAATCGAATCCCATCGAATTTCAGTTTAAGAGATTCCAGGGGTTTATTGTTGGCGATGCGAATTTCTGTTTATTTTAAAAGTCATTTTTACACGTCTAAAATTTTTCAGTCAGAAGCAATTATCTAACATTTCCATACTGTTCTATGAAACAGGAAAGTTAAATGTTCAAAGCGATGGGCACATTATGTTTTTTCTCCAGTATAAAAATAAAAATGTTGCATATTTTCCTGCCAGGTGATTCCTTTAATGTTTCTCAAGTTTAATAGATAAGTGTTTGAAAGGGTGAGTGAAGTTTTTGAGTTGCAACACAAGAACGCATATATCGTCGATTAACTTTTACATCAGCTTTGGTCTTCGAATATGCGATTATTTCAGTTTCACGAAGTTCAAACTATTGATGCTTTTAGCGCCACCCTACATGCCCGATCAGCATACAATCGTCACGGAAACGGTTATCGCAGGGCAACCGTTCAGCGTTTACGATCCAGTATTTTCAGCTCGCTGCCACAGGTAATGCACATGTTGAATTACTTTCTTTGGTTGTTTATTGTAGCTGATATATTTGTTCTTTTTAAATCACTTGAACTTCAGCAAGTCCTTCTAAAGCAGTGTATGAAAAGAAGAGAATTGCAAGATGACGTTTCCGGCGGTTATTGACAGCCGCAATAATGCTCGTCGCAGTCTTTATATTTATCTTCTGATTAGAAAACTTGTTTAATGATTTTAGTGTGTGCACTTAATGATTCAGCCTTTCGAAACCGATTTTCCAATCTCTGCACAAGCAACCGATTTTCACTCTCTCTTTGTTCATAACCTCCACTAGGCTCTCATACGTTGAAATAATTGACAGTCTCAGATATTATTCTGCTGTAACCGGAAAGCATTACCTTAATAGAAGCGGCTATAGAGCAATCGTTGAAACTTATGAAATTTTCACCTTCTAATCACATTTTAGAATAATCCACAGCTGTTATTTCTTTTTCACATGCTCTCAAAAATTTGTTTACGTTTTAAATTAAATTATTTGCTACATGAGATAGATTTAGAAGGCTGCCAATTGTTCATTTACTGATGTTGAAGGACGTGAATGCGTTAGTGGAAAGAATGAGAGCTGGACAGATTGATATTCTCTTATTTCATTTGAGATAAACCGGCATTTGAACGGTCGTCCGAATCGCTGACGGTGGTCCAGTATTCACCTATCCGACAATGAAAACGTCGTTTGCTTATCTGCAGTCGCGAACAACGGATGCAGGCGGTAATAAATGCGTCGCGGGGAACCAGCTGGGAGAATCGTCAAAAACTTCCAAGTGTAAGTGTTAGGTATGTTAATTTTGAAAACAATGCACTGAAATAAAACTGCGTTGGAAATTCTGGTTTTCCGGGAATAAATTGACATAGGTGAAGCTTTTAAATCATGAAAATCTACTCAGTTGATGTCTGTTTAGTTGACATAAAACCATGGATATTTTCGATCGAACCTAATGAAAACTCGGCTTAGCTGTTTTTATTGACTCTTTCTGCTTGCACACACCAAACTGTGCATGTCTTTCCAAACATGCTTTCTTTGTTGTGTGCCATTCGCCACCGCACCAACGCTTTCATTACTTCCTAATTTTGTTAAAATGCGCAACTTGTACCCGCACCCTCTTCGTCCTATTCACCTTAATAGACCAAAACAATTTTTTTCCCATTATTGGTAGCAGGGAGATGACGAAGGAGAGGAGGGTAGGGAGCTGATGGGAACGTGGACTCAAATTCTTGTTTACTTTCAGGTGGAATTCACCCTTTCGTTGTTGTGCAGCTCTCTGTTCATTTCATCATCCTGAATATTGCAACCTTACAGTTCCACCAAATCTGGACGAACCTTCCCATAAATTGAAGCTGTCGGACGTTGCCCAGGTATCTCATGGTCGGCCAACGGACATTGCTAGAAGAGAGGGTCGCGCAAAACGCGGTATTATTCTGGCACCTGGTGGCAAATCGGTGAGTATGCAAACATCTCTTTGATTCATCCCTACAAATGTTTTTGTAGCCACATCATTAAGAATATCGATTCACCGATTTCTTTACTACTAGACTCCTCTGTTAGCCATATGGAGCCAAATAGTGGAAGGTGAACGCGAAACAAATATCTTCAAACTGAATAAATCTTTGTTCTATAAAAACTGAAATATACGATGGAGAGATGTCGAATTATTGCTTATGTGACAGTGTATTGTTGATAACTCAATGATGAGTTGTTTCACATGACTAATTGCCACCGAAATAGCAATGGTTGTTTAGTGCGGGGAATGTGTTCCTTACGGGATTCACATCTGAAATTCGAACTATTCTATTGTTTTTCTCGCCGAGTTTTTGTCGGACATTATTTTTGCCTAAAAATATTTCGCTGCCTTTCACATCGACCGTTATGTAAAAATGCATCTTTTTCACTTCGCTCTACCTCAATGCACAGTTTTGTAGGTAATCCATTATTTTATACGGATTCCCCTTAACCTCTAGGAAATTTACTTTAGATTTCATTCAATCCTAGATCTCGACTTTTATCATATATCAAATTTTTGTTTTATTCTCTGAAATTCATGCGGAATCTTTTATGATCCAAAATCATCCGAATATCGGCATTTTGAATTAGATCTCTTATTTTATCTTATAACCGTTAATATTTACTCTGATATTATATTTGATTTATAAGATTCTCTTGTTCAAATTGGCGTAATTTATCCAACTCAGGTTTTCAGTTGTTTATCCAGGTCTCAGTCTTAAATAAAGTCTATAATTTCTTTCATTTCCGGATCATCGGAGTGTTCAATACTCATGATATTGATGTCATCCTAGAGCCTAGTGCATTTGCCTACTCGAACTGCCGAAAGCATTTCGATCTCGGAAGAATTTGAGAATCTGTTTTTGTGCTTTCGATCATCTGATTGACGCCGGCTTTTTGATCGTCTTGGTCGCATGTACCTTATTCCTTTTTTATTTGATTTTATGATTTGAATGATTTTATTTTTTAATTTTTTTAGCGAGGCAACTGCGATTTTAATTGCTTGCTTTTGAAACAGTTATCCACCGCTTAGTGCAAACGCAAAACTCAACCAATGTTATTTTTTATGCTTACTCAATTTGCGCAAATATTGGGCGGCCAGCGTCTTCTCGAGTTAGAGCGTAGTTGCAAAATAGGGAATATCGGTGTTAATATGCAAACTTTACGAGTATCGCTCAGCAATATTTACCCATTTATAGACCCTACAGCTTACATTGTTCGCAGCGTCTCGAAATCGCCATAAGTTAGGGAGGAACGATGAGGAGGAAAGGGTTAGCCCAGGGGGAAGGATGCGGCTTTATAAATAGATTGACGTGTTCACTGAGCCATGCATTGTGGCGGCTTCCGGACAGATGGCGATGGAAAAGCACGAGATTAGTTGATCAGGAAAGGCTCGGTGATGAGGGCAAGTTTTCTAACCGATGAAAGAAAATGGCTCTTCAGAAAACAAGGGGTGGATGAGCGTATTTTTGACGGCTTCTTTCGAAATTCAGTCGATCAGAGAAGGGCACCTAACATTTCACGTACAGTATAGTTGACAGTTTGCCATTCGATAACATGTTGAAGCATTTTCAATAGAATTGAGCCATTCACGGCCGGCTTCCGTTCAGTGATGCGTAATGGTGCGTCAAAAGTGCATTCCACTGAATGCAGCAAAAAATTACATCCGTGATTACGCTGGTTGGTTTACGCGAAGAGTTCGTGCTGGGTGGGAGGAGAGTTTGACAAATAAAGAACTGAAATTAGTGTGCGACTTCATTCATTCTCTGTCGTTTGTTTAGGTGGTTTTGGCTGTATTTTTCGAAGAACAAAAGCTGGCAAGTGGATCGGCACAACATGCGCTTATTGATTTCGACTAATTTTTTTTTTCCATTTCTTCTCACTAAACCATTCAGTTGCATATGTCGCCAGGAACATGCGCAAGTGTGGTTTAATATTTTGCTGGCTGACGCGGTCGTACCTATGAATCCTCTTTAGCGAATTTCTTTTTATGCGTTTTTCGGAAGCTCCCATTTGCAATAGAGATTCTTTGGATATTGTCATGCGCATTTATGTGTCCATCCGCTTATGGTGGAATCGCCGAAATTAGAGCAACAAGTTTCAGTGCTTACAATGCTCTTTAATGAATGACTTTCTTTAGCAACATTGAAATTCGTCAAATTGTATCGAGAGGAGAGAGTTATGGTCACTTAAATGTGGCAAAAAACTTGCATAAATTTCGCAACTAATTGAATTTCCGTTTTGTGTCGGTTAGCTTGCATAAAAGCAATCTTCACACTATTTTCCGACATTTTTTTTTTTTTTTTTGCATTTCTTAGGGTAGTTGTTCGGTGGGTACAATTCTAACAATAGATATAATTTCAGCTGATTGGTATACTTCAGTTCTCCATGACTTAACATCTTTTGCCAAATGCTGCTTAGTTTTGCAGCATGCAAATATTCATGCAAATTTTTAGGCAATTTTAGCTTCTTTAGCTTCTTTCGAAGTTGATCAATACATCTAAAAATTATTAAAGAGGTGCTCAAATGGCGCGCATTGTATTTTCCAAAATTCTCAATTTTGTCGTCAGTGATTTCTGAGTTGAAACTATTTGACAGATGTATTCAAACGTATAGCAACATGCATCATTTTGCCATTTACGCATTATAAGTTTATTTTAGAACGATTCGAAATGCACTAGCAGATGAAGAGTGATTTTCTAAAATGTTTTGATGGGATTACTACCGTTAAAATTGACAAATACGTAAGCAATAGTAACATTTAAACAGAAATTCATGTCATATTGTTACTGCCATTACTGCCACATATTGTCCCTTCTCTCGTTCGTCTCTATCTGCCTTCCCGACCTATTTTGAGCGTATAGATTTGTTTACTTACTCTTTTTTATTCTCATTACGGTGCTGTTTCGCAGTTTACATGTTTCTCTTTCAAATCTCATTGATAAATATGTCATTAAAATATCCCCGTCCATGTACCTCCTCGCCTTCGAAGGTCTTCTTCGTTCCTTTATAAAACTCAAAAAAGTGATTAATTTAGCAGTCGGAAGTTTCATACGTTGTTGCTGTGGCTGTCAGAATTTTGAGCGCAGAGTGATTTGCGTCAGTTAGACCAGTTCGTCAGTAAAATCTCCTCATTATGTTCGGAAATTTTTATAATCGGGGGGATTTTATTCCGGATATAATATATCAAGGCGAGGTGAAATTTGCATAATTTGAAGAATATTGAGTCAAAGTGAATGGTATCTGCTTGTTTTAAAGTGACGTTTTTATTGTGAATCACTTTTTTGCGCATATGACGAACCTTGCTGTTGTTACTTCTTGGTTTGTTCTGTTGCCTTATTGTTTCGTGAATATTGTTTGATGTGACATAATACTGTAAAACATTGTTTGCTGTGCTCATTTTATACTCACATGTTTTCTTCTTCTTGGTGCTCTAAATATCAGATCATCACTTTTCGCATCTTTTGGGGGTGGGGAGGGAGGGAGGGGGGGGGGGGTGGAGTACATTTCCTTTCCTCGTCCCAAAGGTCATCTAAAATCACTTTCTGTAGATAAATTTATAGGAGTCGAGGCTCGTCAGGAAGAGGAATTGTGCAATCACTCACACACAAGGGGCATTCCATAGCGGGGTGAATGGACTGTTTATTTTGTGCAGCAAATAATGGGGTCTTATATGCATTCTAGGACATTTCTCGTGCCATGGACAACTTGTCTGTTCGTCACTGAATGATCATTGATCTCACTTTGCACCTTCAATAAATGCACTAGATGATGTTCCCAAACCTTCACCTACAGAAGTTTCAGCGTTGTCCAGCTAATGAGGCCTTTTCTTGAAAGCATTGAGAATGAATGCTGTGAGGTTCCAGGATGCAGAAGTAACGGGCGAGCACTGTTTCTGCCTCAGCAGGATTTGCAAAAATGGTGTTGCTTTTTGCAGATCAAAAGTTGCTAAGAAATGTTTAGATTGAAAATTTAAAGGGCGTAAGTGAGATTAAAAGAATTCTAGTGGAGGGCAGCGCCTTTTCCCCTCCGCCCTTCCCCCTACCTTTTCTGAGATTATTAATCTCTCCGACCTCAGGCACAAAGAACATGGAGGTTATTCGGTCCCCCAAAGAACAGATATATATATCATCAAAATATCAGCGAAAGAGGAGAATATTGTTCCTCCTGCTGCAATTTTATTTCATTCCGCTATATCAAGCTACAATATTAAATCATCTAGCCCCGTTTTGCCGCTTCCATTGACGCCCACTGCTTTTTAATTCTTCTTTTCATCTCTCTAGTCTAAGTAGAATTTCATGGTTAAGAAAATGGAATCTCCAATATTCAGTGACATGGATCTTGAGTTGTAGTTCTATTGTGCTTATGTTTACACAGAATTTATTTATTTCCAAAACTTTCATGCTTCCTTTTGATGCAGATGCGGAAATGGCGTCGGTGTCGAAATTTTCAACTAGTAAAACTGCGAAATGGTACCAGAGTGACTCATAGCAAATTTGACGCAGATGTCTTTTCATTGTTTTCCAATACAACGTTATCGTAGAGGATGGCAGTTGTGAATGAGTAATGGAGTGGGATTGGCTTCTCAATGAAGCTGATAGGAAATTATTCGATGAGGAAAAGAAGCGGTTCGTCGTCGTATAGCGGCAGGGTTTTCATTGTGCGCCAGCTGCCAGCCGGCTCCAAATAAGCGCATGTCGCTAGCCATAAACAGGTATCATCTATATTTGTCAACATTTTATTTACCGTTCTATAGCATTCCACGCTCATTGAATGTTCTCAGCGCGTTGATGTTTCCGCTACTGCGCATCCGGTGCGCTATTTTGTTTTTTTCGCAACATTTCTTTCAGTCGTGCCACTTTTTAAAGCGCTGTTAATGGGTGACTTTACATTCATTCCAGGTTGGGTATTTTTTAATTTGAGGGCGAATATTTACTGAGTAAAGCATAGTTTTTTGTATGTGACGAGAAATGTTGTCAAGTAATATGCGAGCTTATTACCAGCTAGCTGAAAGCGGTAATTTGATCTGTCCGACTGCGCGCAATTGTTGAGCGAAAAATATTTTTCTCTTGGCTGAATATATCGCAATTTCTCATGAGATTGTTTCATTTCCCTATTGCTATCTTCTTATAGAATTTTTAACCTTAGCGACGTCCCCGTCGATATCGGGATTATCACATTGAAAATGACATTCTGATTTCTGCTGCCATTGTTTAAATGTGATTTTATTTTCGTACTGCATTTTCGAGATGACGATATCTAGTTTCATTGCATGATACCCGAATCTTATCTTTATGAAGTGAAACTTCGAAATTTTATAAATTCATGAATGAAATCCAAGTCCAAGCACAAGAACTGCCTTAATCGATTATTTTTTAATAGTATTTTACCAACTCCTTGCATTCTAAAATCGCTGAGGGAACCATCTTCTAATTGCTGTTGATATCACATAGAATATATGACGCTTTATGGACCGTGCATTGTTTCATGTCCATCACAGGGATAACTTTCTTTGGACCCTTCATATTGCACTACAGTGATCGCATTGTGGGTTGAAAATGCTTTTGGCCATATGTAGGAAAAGATCGTATTATTTTAAACATAGCAAGGGGTTTAACATTCAATATCTTCTTCAACATTGCTAGAAACAATAAACCTCTAAGAAATTGATACTATTACATATTTTTAAAGGAGAATAAAGTTATAAAGGATATAGCAAACGGCAAATTTAAGGCGGCAGAAGGCATTTGATGTAAAAGTCAGTTGGAATAGGCATATGGTTCCAAAAAGGAGATGTGAAATTTTTCACGGAAAAGGTGTGAGGCAATGATAAAAGACTTCCCGATTGAGTGAATCCCAATTTCACCCCATCCAAATGGCGTTTCGAATGTTTGACATAAGCTCGCAGTTCACGCGAACCTGATTGTTCTCTGCTCACGATGCCCTTACATGAAAATTTTCATCATACTTTATAGTTTTGGAACGATTTATTTCACTTACGACGCAGACCCTTACAAATAGTGCATATGCGACCATTTTGCATATCTATCAAAAAATATATTTCACGTTCTCTGCCTCGGGGCACATATGAAGGTAAAGGAAAAAGCTGGCCACAGTCTTGAACGTTCCCTTCGGACGCGCCATTATTTGTCATGCAAATCCCAAGACTTTTGTTTTTCAACATAATTTTGCACATTAGAAAGCTCATTAAATCAGCACCTTTCTGCATGAAAACCGTCTCCGTCCGTGCGAGAAATTTTCCAGCATCTTAACGTCTTTTAATTTTCTTTGAATAGATTTGAGGTGAGAGGAAGGAGGTTGTTAAGTGGTGGAAGTATTTTTAAACGTTGTGAACCTCAGGTTGATGACTGTTCGTTAGTCATTCAAATTGCTCGGATTGTTTATTCAAAGAACCATACGTCACCATGTTTTCACGTTCATACCACTCCAGCCCCTCCTCTTATCCCATAGTAAACTCCTGTTGAACATTGGTTCACTTTGGGAAGTTGCCAGTTTTGTATATTTCTTCTCTTTTTTATGTCTTAAGGCTATTTTTTCATTGCAACTTGTACCCCCTCTTTTGATTATTCAGGTCCTCCACCTATATAGCACTACATTTTTCAGAATTTGCATGTCTTCCAATAATTTCAGATTCCATAAATCCCTCTAATCTCCTCTATTGCTACATAGGTTCGTTTACTTCTTCCCGTGGGAAGTTGTTATAATTCCCTTGTGGGCAAGATGAATGTTTTCATTAAAAAATTCAAATATATGCAAAAAATCACGTCACAAGATTTCATCACAGAACTCACGATCAATAGCGCAACTCATGAAATTTAGTATAAAGCAGATAAGGTTGGCTAGGTTTTACTTCTATCCGGCAATAATTGTTACTCAGATTTGTTCCGTTGAGTAGTTGTTTACGTTCTTGGAATGCCGGCATCTTCGGCGCCCAAATTGTTCCAATATCTATCAGCAGTTTCCATTATGCCGGAATGTAAACTTCCACAAAAGTATGATATTTTAAGGAAGCGATTAGTTGTGAAGCTCTAATGCAATTTTGAATTGACGTTGAATGAAGAGCTATATATAATTCAAGGTGGATTATGAGGCAAAGAAAGGGGAGGGGGAGAGAGGGAGCACTTATCACCAGTTTCAGCTATGCAATAAATATCTGCGCTATTTCATTTCTAAACTGAGAAACAGCTTTAAAATCATATCGAAGAGACCATCTTGCATAACAGGGCCGACGTTATGTCTGGTTGTCTGCGTGTTGGTTACTTTTGCCTCGGAATTGCTCAAAACACAATAGTAGAATTTAAATGTCATCTTAACCGTAATAACTCATTTCTTCATGTTATATTGATTCATGAGCCTCGAAAAGTGCTTTAGACATATTTGTAATGCACAATTTGCAAGCATTTTAAGGCGAACGGCTCATCTCTTTCAATAGCTGAATAGGTGTCGAGATTGGGGCAACACTACTATCTGGCAACTGACTCTGTTATTGTGCCAACCGGATGAATTAAAAAATACAGTTGAGTATTTAATATCAATTCCATTAAAAACTGATCATTTTTTCTGTCCCCAGCTAGTTCTGTGAAAACAGCGTAACGAAATATGAATTTAAGGCATTTGTTGCCACTGAAACTTGAGTGTTGGGTTTGCCTTCTGCAAAGGAGGTGAGTGGTGGGGGGGGGGTGGGGGGGGGGGGGGGAGGAGAAGAGAGAGAGAAGGACAACTTTATATGCATCGCTGTTCCTAGTGGAAATAGTTTGGTTTATTTGTCGACTGCAATTTTATGTGCTTTTAGAGCGAACTTTTCGATACGTTATCAAGTATGGCATTCGACTGTAACACTGGCTCACAGCCGAATTTGCGTGAGTGCAACTTGTTTTTTTAAATTATAGTATCTTTAAAAATATTACGTGAGGTAAGCTGAAAATTTAAATATAAATGGGAAAATAGTGCTTTCATGCAAGGGTAGTACACAGAGCGTGATAACGAAGGGATGGTGGGCATTTTTATGTTTCTAATCGAAGAGTTTTCGAATTATTTGTTCAATTTTTATTACTGTTCACTTGTATTTCATTTCATTATATTTAAACTTTTCCGTTTTTTTGAACGGTTGCTTTTTTCTTGAGTTATTTGTTCAGTTCATTTGAAAAGGTGGACGAATTTTTCGTATTACACCGGATGGAATCTTCTCTTCCAGTAAGTCCCCTGTCTGGAATAGACTTCCCCATTGATGAGAATTTGGAAAAAAAATTAGCTCTTCTGCTTTTTCTCTCCCAAAGCAACCCATTTCTCTAAAATCTTTAAAGATTTATAATTGTTCTGGGTTTTTATTAGAAGGAATATGGTTTTTGACGCGATAAACAAAAGCCATCCTCGTCACCTAACACCCATGATTAGAAGAAAGAGTAAAAGGCATATATACGAGGCTAGGTAATCCTGAAAACAGAGGACCACGAGAAATACGCATTCGAAGCTCCTTGAACACAATACTTGTGCGAACCATAAGGCGATTAAATGAACATAATATTATATAGGAAATATAATCCAATAATTATTTAGTTAGAAAAGAAGGGTTACTTTGAATTATTAGAAAGAATATGAAGTGGAAGATTTTGCAGTTTCAATTTTCAGCTGTCTATCTCATTCTAGAAACTCTTCATGGGTGTGGTGGTACAAACCATCGAACTGGCGGAAAGGGAAGGGGTGTTCGTAGGGATTCTGCGGAAAAACTTTCGACTATCATTAAACAACAGTTCCACCTCATTCGCTTCTAACTAATGGGAATTTATCAACTAACGAGTATTACTATATTCCGCGGTTGATATTAAAAACAAATTGCCTGTGCTGATTAATCAGTGCAACGTAGATATAGGTGCCTTTTTGCTCATGTGAAGTTTAAAATTTTTCCATGATAGCAATAGCATAGAAAGAGTTTGAAAGCAGTCGGATAGTCGGATAAAAATTAGCATGCAAAAAGCAGTCCGAATATGCAAATTTATCTTCAAAAAGTTTATGACAAATACTACTGATAATTGCGGATTATCGCTGATTCTTTATGAGTCATTCGAGGCATGTGAACTGTTGAGATCTTCTTGTTTATTCATAGCATCGATTTTGACTAAAGTTTGTTTCGATGAACGAGATTTGATTCTGTGCATTAACGAGTGAATTATTCTCACTCATTTTAGTTACTTCTCCTATTTTGCTTATATCTGTTGAGTTGTAATTTGTTTACAATGTGTTCAACGATATAAATAAACGAAGTATTGTAAAATTCGATGAAGGATCACATATTTTTAAGGTACTTTTAAAATTTATGAAAAGCTGACGCCCCAGGAACATATGGAACTACTCAATAACTTATCCTTTAAATGCCGGTAGATTTGCGTTCGCAAATATCCTTCCTTTGTTGATCTTATTGAATTTCCTAGAAAAGTAGATTATCTTGAGCCGCTCTAAGATAGAGCAAGTCGTCTCTGATTGCAAGCGTCTGCATTGTCGCTATTACCATCATTGCACATTCAATGCTAGACCACACTGTGCAGTACTTCCTTAGTGCGTTTCACTGAGTCCTTCTGTTTATCTCCTCTCATTTGTTCCCTTTCCGCTTCGATAATGCTCTAGATTATAATTTGTTGATGTCTCATGCCGTATCCGTTTTATACTGCAGCAGTAGTTTCATTAGACAAAATCTCCTGATTGGGCAGTGAGGACGCACAACTTATCAATGATAACCTTTAATATGATGGACGATTATTCAAAAACAATTGATAAAACATTGAAGTTGGGTGATGACGTTGTGACTTCGGTTTTCACAAGAATTATCTAATAGGTGACACAGGCACTGACATGCAACAGCTTAACTATATAGATTTGGAGGGGAGATCTGCTCAACTTTAGATAAAATGAGTATGTTGTCAAAAATTAAAATGATACGTGAACCTCTAAATTGTCGTACGGCGCTTCCAGGTAGTTAGGTAAAAATATTTAGAAAATTGTCCAGAAACGTTTTTAAAAGCTTCATATTTTTTTGACTATCTGGCTGAGAAATTGTATTGCCGCAAATCTGAAGCATCACGCTGCCAAGCAGAAAGATGCTTGAAATGAAGGATGTCTGTATATGAGGAACAGCTTTCTGTATCGTTGGCTAGTTAACAGCGCCTTCTTCCCTCTGTTCAATGCTATCGCAACGATTCGTTGAGTTAATCTTGTCATCTTCTAGTTTAGCAGTATGTTCGTTTATGTGTTGAATAAGCGATCATTTGCCGTCACACATTGCGATGCGAGTTGCTAACAGCCGTAGATTGCGCGATGGCTTGCGGCAGGGGTTGTGCTAAAATGCATCTCAAATAGAACGCTAGTGAAGACCAAATTTGTTGAAATTTTCAATAACAGAAGAAATATCGCTTCAAAAATATCCGAAAAGTGAAATTCTCACAGAAATGTTGTTTTTTTAAATGATCTGATGTAGGATTCCGTTTCCTCTCATGAATGATTTATGGTAATTTCTAGGCGATTTTTTGAGAGCTTGACAGATAAAGTTTTGATGCAATTTTTTTGCAGAATGAATACTGCATACAGATGATTGAAATTTCCGAAGGGGAAGTTGGTTATTTCTATGCCTTTGCCAATTTTTCCAATAGCAATATTTGTCTATAAACCGAACTTATTGTGGTGATCCGTTGTTTTCTAGCTTAGTTTTGAAGTGGAAAATTCGCACATTCTCAAGGCGATCTAGAGATGAGGCCGTCTTTGAAATGAATCGTATAGGTTGAAAGTACGCACAACCACACTAAAGTCAACACTATTGTTGGCCCTCATGTATTCGAGATTACTTCCTCTTGGCTCTCATGCCTCCTCACTTCCGTGGCCTGTTGCGAGTTTAACAGATAAAAAGGATTGTTTCGTGTACGATAGTGAGCTAAATGCTTAGCCTCCTGTTGAACTTATCTTGTCTAAATATGATGTTTGAATGCTTTAAGCGCTTTTTAGTTAGTTAGTAGTGACAATCAACGCAATAATTTACTGCTGTTGTTTCAGAAAATTTTGCTGCCTTGCAGGTAAACAATTACAAATTTATCGGTGATGAACTGCCTCGGGAATATGCATGGTGAATTATACAGGGAACAGGATAAAAATGAATAAAACGTCGTTTGCGAAGTGTTTCCAGTAACCTAAGAAATGTGCTGCTGATCCTCGTACTTAACGGTCTGCTGACGTTTCTAAACAATCGGAAGTATTCTTGATAAAGTGACTGAAGAAAAAATAATGGAAATTATTTCAGAACATACTTTCGGCTCGTTGCTCTAGAGCGGTGTCGAACGCGATGTCAAACGTGAATGATATGGAAATAGGGTGTCCGTTCTCAAACAGTAACAGCTGCAAATGTTCTGGCTTTAAGCCATACCCATGGAGGTTAACAATTTTCCTTCATAATTTCATCGAGTGCTTTTGTCGTATCATGTGATTTTGCATCAGGTGTTAATTAAAGGTACTTCGAAAATTCTCACAAAAAATACACCCTCTTTTCGCCGTTGACCGTAGTAGAATTGTTAAAAGAGCGAGCATAGCTTAGCTCCACCTAGTTTTGCACTTATCTGGCGAAATGCCCTCAAGAAAACGCGTATTTAGCTTTTTACGTCTATGCGTTTTCAAAATTTGGCGTCATTGCTGTCTTGTGTATCCGGCTGGCTGTTTCATTTTTTAGCTTCTAACGTTTGCTCCGTCGCTTGGGTCTTCTCTTTTGGAGTCTGATGATTTGTTGCAGCGTTAAGCCCATCTAACTATTTGCTGCTCTTTTTTCTTGCTCACTGTGCTCATAAAAGCCAGTGTTTTCTCGCGCTTTGTTGTTACTTTTGAGCGATCTCTGTATTGCGGTCATCATCCGCCATCTCATTTAACTATATCCATCGTTACGATAGCTAGCTCTGTTGACTGATTTGCTAGACTTGTTGTAGAATTATATATGAACAGAATATGATAATGAACAGATTATCGATAACGGTAAATACTTATTTTATATTAAATAATTTTAATTTTTTGCTTTATTTCGGTCTCGATAAATTTTTTCATCATAAATTCCAATCCATTAGTTTCACGTTTCTTAAAAATCATTCACTAATTGTTTAAATCATTGCAAAAAAATTTGAATATGATCAATCAAACGTTAAGATTTCCAAATTGTAAGACAGTGAATGCTAAAAGAAAACTTTTGTTTGTAGACCGACAAATTTTTTGAAAGGAGGACTTTTAATTTTAGTTTTTATGTGCAATGCCTTTTTTTCATCGATGCCTTGGAATTTAGGCTCTGCATTAAACTATGCGCTCGTAGCAGATCTTTTTCATTCGTCACCTTGAGCGATTCAGTAAAAACCAAAATGCTTATGCTTACTCATGCATTTATTAGAGTGCTGAAGGTTTTTTTTCGATAGACATTGTTACTGATATATGAGGTGAATTGATCTCATCGATCACCTCGTAACAGTGATCTGAACAGAAGGCTTTGAGCGAAAAACTCGTGAGAGAATGAACAAAAAGGTGCAATTAATTGAGTTAACTTTTTTTTGCTTTCTATGGGTATCATATTTTCCCTATTTTTTGACAAACTTTTACGTTGAAAGTTTCGTGAAATCTTAGAAACTGCGCATGAAGTTTATTCCAAAAAATGGTACAGCTCTTTTCTATTGCCTCTTTTTTACTAAAGTATCCATTACTGCTTGAGTAGGAGAGAGGGGAACCGTCATGTTGATGGTGTCGTTCGTTAATAACAGAATGAAAAGCGTAATTAACCTCTCTGCTTCGTAATCTTGAAGAAGTTGTAGAGTAGGACGCATTCCGCCGTCAAGTTCTATTTATAATGCTCGAATGCGTCAGCTTTGCTATACATGTGTATTCTGTTTGAAAGCATTATGCACTGAAAGTAAGCCAGCAAAGAAAATAGGACACTGGATGCGGTGAATGTCATGCTGTGTGGCTATTCATACCCTCTGGATAGCTGTGGTGGCTTTTGCTCCGTTTCTGTTGCATTGCTTGACTGCGTTTCAGTGAAGCTGAAAGTTCATGAGACGAGTCCGCCCGATGAGGATCGACACGTTTGTAAATAGAATGCTAACAATACAGGCGACGCTCGACATGTCAATTCCTAGAAGCAAACCGACTAACGGCATCCTCTGCTCACTAATTTTAAAGGATATGTAATCTAATTATACTTGTCCCGATGTCTCTAAACTTATTTAACGATGAATCTTTGCATAATTCGTTTTATGCTTTAAGATGAACTCGTTTGCATGTTGGAGATGACCATTTCGCTCTACAGAAATACGTTGAATTGTCTATATTGATGACTTAGAGAAACAGTAGGTGTTTTTATGGGACTTAATAGGTGAGTATGTTGCATTATGGCGACTCATTAAGTCGAATTGTCTTCGTCTTTTTAACCGGATTTTCCACTTTTCTTCTATGCAGATTGTAAGCGCTCCAATTATTATATAACAGAATGACACAATTTCCCTGCATAATCTAGTTGCGTCATCGTCACAGTAATGCTGATCTCAATGAAAAAGAAGCGAGACAAATTCTCGGCGGTAGTTCAAAGGTGCATTTGATCATGAAGCAAATAGAATTTAGCCTAACTAAAGCGCGTTGCTGCTGTTGGATTTCTTTTCTAGGACGTCATGGTGTAGTGTTTCCCATTTGCCAGCTATTCCTTGGACTGCTAGTGGGAGCATATTCTATTCTATGCGAGGTTTGTACTGCTGCAGTTTTGTTAGAGGCAAGTGCTGGATAATGGTTTTGCGATATAAGTCAGCTTCTGAAATAAGTCAGCTTTGTTATCGTAGCAGGGCGTGAGAAGTTCGAACACCATTCCAACTATCTTCAACTTTCATGCAGCATTTAAACTCATGCCGTTCTTCCTCATTTCATTTTTTTAAAATTCAGTCTTATCGCTTTTGAAAGCTGTTGATTTCAAATCGTAGTGCATGTATAATTTCGGCATTCTATCATTTATATATTATTGTCGAATCTCAAAGTTAGATAAAATTTCGAAACAGTGGGCAGAAATTTCGTTGTTGCAATTTTTGTGAACGTTGAGATTTTTTCGGTCGAAAATGAATGAGCTGAGAAGGACTGTTTAGGAATATGGCCTGGTTTTGGCGGGGGTAAGGAAACGATAAAGCGTTGAAATACATTTTTCGCCGCTTAGGACACCCATTTTTGTGCCTCTTCACCTTCCGAGACATTTACGGTTGGAGACTCGTTGGAATACGATACTCGATTAAAATTCGTTGTTAAGGTGACGCTTGCAGTCCTCTTAATTGCACCCATTCCTTTATTGTTTTTTGCCGTCGATTAATGGCTGTTGTTAAGTTTCACGATTTTTTATTATTTTCATGGGCAGTGAGTTTTTTTTTGCCCATAAAATCGTCGTTTCATAACTCGTGATTTTTCGTCGAGTTTTTCTTGCAAATAGCTCACGTGCTATGTACAGCGAATGTCCGTATTAGTGAGAGAAAATCTGAATCAGGTATTTTATTTCAGTACAGATCCATGATTTTCAATCCCTTTTCAACATATGGCCGGTCTCCCATAAAAGGAATGTTTAAATGGATGATTGAGACAGCGTTTGGAAATGTTTATTCGATAGTAAATCATAGACGACGTGATAAGCATCTTTTTTCACCGTCGAGTCATTCTGGAATGTTCTCGCAAATTCTTTTTTCTTCTTTGGTTTGCCGTAAGATGGACTGTCCTTCGTTGCTTCATTTTGGATAGACGACGTTTGAAATGAAACGACGTTTTTGTGGAATGTGCTTTAACGGCTAACGAAGACGTCTTTTCTGAGGCGTGAATATGATTGCTTTGTTTGGTTCAACTCTGCCTTGGCTTAGTGATGCGTTGCAAGGGATAAGAGCGATCACGTATTTTTATTCACAAAGAAGGGCCGTCTTGAACGTTTATTGCGGTGAATTTCGATGGCAACTGCCACTCTTCCTGTTATCGAGCGTTTGTCCCTCTGGTTGCCATGAACGTACCTGCGAGCAATGAACCGCTAGTGGAACACATGATTAATTGAATTGTGTTGATGCTACCACAAGCAATGAGTGTTGAATCGCCCTTCTAATTTAGCGTCTTTCATCAGCTTTGGAATGCTTCTCTGTGGTGCTAAAAAATATGTATGCTACGACCTACTCAAAAAAATGGGAAGGGTATCAGAAACGGTCACCTCAAGAGCACCTCTATTGAGGGAAAATGAGAGAGTTACGCTAACGCCTTCGCTTTCCGCAGTCACTAACATATAGATCCTATATCCTCTGCAGTCTTTTCAGACAAAAATAAGTGAGGTTTTGAAGGCCTGGCGCACTTTGCAGTAACACAATTAGATGTTTTTCCGGTTGAAAGTGACTTCGTAAGTGAATAAAAAGATTCAGATCTTTCATTATTCTAGTCATAGAGTTTGCGCAACAAACGAAGCCAGGATATTGCTACTACAAAAAACCGATATACACCACTGTGGGAACGAAGTCCTAGGCACGAAGAACGGATAGCGCAAAAAGCTAGTAAGAAGAAAGGCTCATTGAAAATTCACCGGTTTTCTTCACGACCGCGAATCCTGTTATTTCGTGTGGGGGAGGGGGGGGGGGGCATTGAAGACTCTCATGGTTATTGTATATGGAATGGTCGGCAGAGAACGGCAAAATCTGCCATCTGATGAGCATCGCTGTCATAACATTATCATAAGCTGCATGATGTATCATTCTCGTGAATCTATGCCATCATCTTTGTTGAAGTAAGATTTACCTTGCTCTGTCATCGGATTCTAATGCAAAAAGTGTTTCGTAGCCAGTGTGTATGCTATCTTTGTTGAATCCTTCATTGATTCCAAAGTCATTGCCGCAAACTATTATGTAGTTATTCCATTTACATACCGTTCAGTTCTCTTAGATCAGTTTCCCTAATTCTGCTGTTGCTGTCATTGTGGTGTGCTCCTTTCACGTTTCCCTACAAAATGCATCGTTCGCATAATCCATCTCAGTTATACATAGCATTATCGCATTCACCAGCGATCTAGACATTGGTGTTATACACCTAGAAATTTGCGTTTGTTGTACAATGTGTGTCAGTTTTGTTTTTCTCCATGCTTTTCTTTCAGTTATACCGAAATATTGATGTGAATGATAGTAGGTTACGAGCATTGTTGATTGAGTTATAATCTGCGATGTATACATACATCTCAAAATGTACGAAATGATGCTCATATCGACTGTTGGCATTTCATTTTAGCAATCTTATAGCGGCATGCTTGAAATTCGTTTATGAAAGGCACAATTAAGAGCGTTGGCACCTTATTCTTTGTGCATTATAGTTATATGTGCCGTACAAATGAATATTGTGATTGTAATTCTCCTCATTGGCTATTACTAAGCATTAATAAATATTGAGCTCGTAACACCATAACTGGCACAATGATATGATTCATAACCGATTTTTCTTCCTTGTTTCACTTAATGGACTCAGGTTCTGAACAACCTCACATGGTTTTCCTACGAGGTCTCATTCGTTTGTACACTATCTATTCGGTGGAGTTTGTTCGCCCATTTTGTCAGAGCTTATAGTTCGCAATTAGTGATTGGTAACTGATTCGGTTTTATGATGCAATTCTCGATAATTTCAATGCCCATTAATGAAAGAAGGCGAGGACAAACAATTTGATTCGTTGTGAGCTGCTTCTGTGGTCGTATTAACAAGCACTTTTGCAACAGTTCTCGAATTATAAAAATTGTCATCGAATGATGCCGCATTTTCTTAGAGCACTTCTCTTCGTTTTTTTTCCTGAAAAAAAAAGAGAAAAAATCGAATTGATCACACTCGACGTAATCGGCAAACACAGCGCTGAGTCCAGTACGCAATACGTATTTGCTCGTCAGCTAACTTCAGGTGTTCGCGCTAAGAACATTTCTGTCGTTTTGCATCGGAAATAGTATACGTTTTGCGAAGATTACAGCACCAATACTTTTAACCTTCATTGCGTTAAGCGAACTTAACGAGGTCATTTTTAGTCGATTCAGTTTGATTAGTTCATTAAACTGATGCAAAATGTTCTTTTCGACTCACTCATTTTCATTGGCTTAATTGTTTCCATGTATATTTCAGTCCTTTCCACTGTTTTTCTTCTCAGTACAACGTATCATTATGCAAGTCTAATTTTATGTATCGATTTTGGTGGTGATTGCAATATTATTAAGTGATATGATTAAGTGATATGTTATAAGGAACATTGAAGCTATTCCACTGGCAATAATGTAGTGAGATGAGAATATATAACTATATTATATATATATATATATATATATATATATATATATATTATATATATATATATATATATATATTATATATATATATATATATATATATATATATATATATATATATATATATTATATACCGCTATAACCTTCGTGAACATACATATATAACATTTGTATCGTTGCTTACATAAATTATACCCTTCCATTTATTCGCTTTATTACAAATACGTCGCTCCCGTTTATGTTTGAAAATATGGTATGAGTAAATTTTTAAATTGAAATCGTTACAGTCGTAATTTTCAATTTATTTCCTCGTAGATTTTGGCGGGATGACAGTCGATGAATGTATGTTCATCAAGATACGGCAATAAAGTGAATAATTATGAACATTACGGGTCGTTGGAACTGCAGTTTTCGTTCTCATCAATGGCATGCGCTAGGAGCCAGATAACATCTTTAAAAAATTCCATTTGTATGGAAAACAGTTGTTGTGTATTCTTGATTGCGTGGTGCACAAATAACTTTGAATGTTATCATTAGTTTTTTTTTTGAGAAATTTCATATTGATTAATTTGTCGAGTAAATGCGTGGGCCCGTATCATCGTGCGCGGGCGTGCTTATTTCCGTTACGTATACTCTGTTTGTTGTGTTGCTTTGGAAACTACGAGTGAGCATTTTGGTTTGTTTTGCCATATTTTAACAAACTGAAGTGTGTTGCCTTTATTCCGTTATCGTATGACCTGTAATCTTGCGTGTCATACCCTCAAAGTTCTGTTTTTTGATTTATTCCGGCCCGAGTATTCACATCGCGCGACTAGAACTACAAAAGTTATGCCCACAACCTCAGTTGAAATATAGTTTTTTTTTGCAAATTTTACTTAAAAGCTAAGCGCAATTTTTCGATTGCTCCGGATCCGCCAGACTGCTTCAAATTTATCTTTACATTTATATGTTGAAATGAGGACATTTTGGTCGATTCATGTATAAATACAGTTGAATTATTGATGTCGGGGGAAGTTTTCCTATGGAATTCGATGGAATGAGTTTGAAATAAATGGTTGCAATACCTTGGAATGCGAATGCGGCCATTTTTCTTTCATACAAATATATTGTATGAGCGTTGTTCTCGAAAAGTTTTGCATATGTGATGAAGTACGATATATTAAATTGTCGCACAAAGTACAACACGAAATATACAGTATAATGATCTCTCATTCTGTGTTTACACCAAGCAGGTCTATTTATGTGCTACACAAGGTTTAAGTATTCATTCCACTTTGGATTGAAAATCATATATTCCATCGTACTGCCGATCACGCCAGTTTCACTTCACATTTCATTCGAAGCAATTTGTTTCCTCACTAAAATCCCAATTCTTTAAAAGAAAGGCGAATTTTTTTGCAAAGTAACAGTGCCTAAATTCACACCGAATGATGACACGCTTACCTTCACTCTTCAAAGATTTAAAGTGGTCGTTGTTGTCGGTTGATATTAACAAATAATTTCCACCATACGGGTTAGAATTTTCAAATCTTGAAACGCATTTTTCTGAAGGAAAACTGTCCTATCACGCTCACTGTGGAAATGCGCTCTTGCGATCCTGTTTTGAAATTCATCGGACGCTTCATAAGAAGCTCTCAGTGAATTTTGCTCGCAAAAGTTTCAGAAAAGCCTTCTTCAGGGTTGCTCTTCTAAAATCATTGTGCTTACCGGCTGAAAGTTTATGAGCTTCTGCAGTGTTTTTGGCATAGATCGATGTCTTCAAAGTTATTTTTTATAATTTCAAAGTAAATTCCTTATGAAAATGAAATCAATCAGTCGATATTCATGCAGAAATTTTGATGACTAAAATGATGTTGGAACTGTTTTGTTAATGTTGAGTGTTTCACGTTTTTTGTAAGATTCCTTGTTTGCTAAACGAAAACATGACTAATTTGCGATGATCTTATTTTAATACAAGCGGGGTATCTAGATAATGCGTCATTAGAGAGCCTATTACAATGATTGGCAGCCCAAAAAATTTCTAATGCACTCGTTGACTTGTGTGTGGAACTTCGAGAAGCATTTTTGATGCAACGATAGTAACAGTGTTTTCCTAAATTATTTTAGAGTTAAACTTTTGAATGCTCTATGTCATCTGCTCTCAGTTTTAGTTGATTTTGAACTAACTGTTTTATGTACTCTAATTTGGCTATATCATCTCTCTACTTCTTTAAACCTGAGAAGACTTGCAGTCTGTTAGTCTTGTAACCTAATTAGTCTCAGCATGGTGGCATAATATACCGTCTGAACGGCAAAGTGGAGCTGACGCGCCAGCTAAGCAAAGCATTCTTTTGCGATTAGTAAACAACCATAACAATTGGCAGTAACGGAATTGTTAGCGCATCGTTCATTTTAATAACAAATAGCTGCATAAATAAATACGTCTCCAAATATTGATTCCTCGTCGCCTAACATAGCGCTGATGACGACCTGTTCGGCTCTCTGCGCTCCATCCTCCACCATGCACTTTCATTTTTTAGTTTGTATTGCCTTGTTGTCACATCATAGTGCATACAATGTATGAAGATTATTCGAACACCATATCTAACTACAGACTACTCAAGTAAGGTCGTATCTAGGCTAGCTCTAACAGTGTTGGTTCATATGGTGTTCTTTGAAGGACGAAAAATAGATTTCCATTGCTTGCAACAATTTATCAATTCTGGAACAACTCGCAGACTGGTTTAATCTATCATATTTTTCAGAGCAACATTCTCTCGTTATCCAGTTTTATTCAACACCCGGAAATCCACAAAATTTTTAAGTGCAAAGCTGCAAATTTTGTATCTCCCAATACTTTTTTAAGGAAGCTTTTTCAGAAACAATTTCGGATATCTGAAAGGAAACTTTCAGAACAAAAATTGCAAAATTAACTTCAGGAGATACTTCAGTAAAAGTTTTCAGGTTGAACGCTCCAACTACGAAGAAAATAATGCATTCCTTTCCTGAGCAAAAATGTGACGAAAACTTGTTGACTGATGAAATTAATTTCATGAAAATATGTTGATGGTTGAGTACTACACAGCCCTTTAGAAACAAATTTACATAACGACATTTTGATTGCTTGCTTTGACGCATTCAGCAACTAGTAAACAGTAAACAGTTCCTCTGCAATGGGGTTTCGTGTAAAATAGAATGCTAAAGACGGCGCGCAATGCAGCGTTCAAATATATATTATATATATATAATATATATATAATATATATATATATATATATATATATATATATATATATATATATATATATATATATATATATATATATATATATATATATATATATATATATATATTATATATATATATATATATATATATATATCTATATATATATATTATATATATAATATATATATATATATATATATATATATATATATATATATATATATATTATATATATATATATATATATAATTGTAATGATTGTCCTATAGCAATAGATGATATTACAAGCGTGAGCAATCTCTCATCAATGAGCGCAAGTCTTTTAGGAGGCAATCGAATAGCGTCAGCACATGAATGAATTCTATGAAAAGCTGAGTGAAGTTAATTACCTTTGCGCCTTACTGCACTCAACCCCATATAGCTTTCAAGTGATGACTGCTGATGGATTTCCCTCGGCATACCGTTTATTCACTTTTGCTCTTATATGGTCAATTTAAACTGATGATTCTTATCGCTGAAGAAATAGTAGTGTATCAGAAGAAATTTGCTAGAAATAGTTAATAGATTTAAGGGGAGTGAATGAAAATATTTGCCACCGATTAGTGCTTAATACAATGAGCAAGATTTGAGAGTAATGCTAGTTGCTCGAGCTTTCAGTGAATCTAGCCTTCTATATCTCAACATTTATTGGCATTTCGAATGAAAGTATATGATTGGCATTGTGTGTGTGATTTTTTATTGAATAAAAGGAGTAAAGATATAGACTGAATGCAAAATTCATATTTTTGGGAGCAATTTAGTTGGATATTTGAGGAATTATTGCCGTCGCCGATTCAACGTCGAAAATTCTTTGAACACGACAATGAAGAACTCATGGAGGGACCACGGCCTGGAGTGATTCTACGAGAAATGGCCAAAATGGCGGTATCACCATTACTTTCAGAGTATTATATCAGAGTACTGATATAATCTCACTGTAACATGACTTCAAAACTCGGAGAATAGATGCACTAAATAGTTTTGCATAATGTCTGCTTATAATCTGAAATGAAAATAATTTTCCAGTTTTTAATTTAATATTCCTTCGCTTAGGAGAAATAAACGAGGTGTTATTGAACGGAACTTGCACATGATTTTACAGGTTTGAAATTTGTTGACTCCGATAAGATAGTAAGTTGAGGAATCTACTGATTGCGCTGAAGAACTCTGTGCTTGCGGTACCTGTGTAATACTTTAAAGAATATGCAACACCTTCATGAGCAAAATGAAATACTTGCTAACGTATTTCATGATATTCGTTCTTATATCTCGCTTCAGTAATGACCCGCGGTTCTAACGGTTATCCCCTTTTGTGTCTCTGAGCGTTTGTCGCTGATCAGCTGTTAAACCTAGTCGATGCACTATTAATCTCATCACTTGTATTTGCATCGCTGCTTCAACTTCCCTATGAAAATTTTTTTCTAATTTCCCATTGAATTAGGAGCGGCATGGAGATTTATCCGTTAGTGTTGCAATTTTGCATTTAGTTATGCGCAGATCTTTGTTGTGTTTTATTGCAAAATAACGATCATGAAGTATGAGTATATAACGCCTTGGCACCGATTTAAACAGCATATATAGCCGTTATCGTTCTTGATTCTAAAAGATTTAGAATATAAAAGAAAATGAACTCATGTAGAATGTAACAGTGAGCAGTAATAAAACTAGTAGATGATTTTTTTCGCCTGAAAATTGTAACATTATTGCAAAACATGCATTATTAGACCTAGTATTTCTTTTCTCGTTTGAAGCATTTTTACCACGAAAGTTGCACTTGCGACACATTTTCAATAACGGTAACCAAAAAAAAGTGCATTGCGAGAACGCAGAATTCATCGACCTTAGCTAACTGCAATGCGTCAACTATGAAATAGCAGTTTTTGAAGCATTAAAGTGTTGCATTTTGTGGGGGTTTGTTTTCATGTTTTTGTGTCATTGAACTCATTAACGATTCATTAATGTGCTACAACAAAAATTCAATTTTTTTTTCCATTCGATGGGATAGCCATCATTATTTAATAAATAAATATGCTAGGTTATTGCATTTGAATCTTATACCTCTGCCGGATAGCGAGGAATTTTTCAACATTTTACATTGCATCGCTATAACAGCACTAATGAATGATAACGAATTATTCTTGTTCAAATTTCTTCCTTACATTTCTGTTGAATTTTTTGCTCCAGAAACAGCGAAATATATAGAGATTTGTTTTGCTGTGAAGCAGAATTTAATGACAGAGACACTGCACTGATATTAATTACATAAGGGTTGCCTGAGTTGAACTTCTCTAGGAGGGTAATTTGTTTACACATTGAATTTGCCCACTCAGTGACTGTTAATGATGCACTTGCCCATTATGATCTACTAACAAATGAGTACATAATACCCCTTATGGGCACTGATACGTTGTTTAGTGATATGTTCCTTAATGGTTTCAACACAACGCATGCATCATATCGTTTATTTCGTGTATTATTTGCGAGCAGCGATTCCGAACTACATTAATCGTCGGCGTCTCCAACTTTCGATTTTACCTAATGTCTAGTTTATTAAACGTTTACTTTTCATATTGTCGATCCACATGAATCACCTCTGCGCTTTATTTACTCTAAGAATATACGATATCGGGAGTGGTCATTTTAATCATTTTTTAGAGAAAGACGGTTTGACCATTTGACCACTTAGAGATAAATTAACTATTTTAGAAAGTAGCTCTTAATAAGTATCGACAAAATTCTTTTCACATTTCTTTAGTATGCGTTTTCTTTTCGACTTCTTGTTTTCTGTGAGGCGCTTCATTTATAACGACTACTGATGATACTGAGCTGAACGATCGAGCAGACGGTATTCCTCTGTGCTTAGTTAACCGGTGATTTTCTTTGAACGAACTTCTATACTAGACACGCAATTTGTACACGAGGTTTTGAGTGTATTGTACAGGATGACGATAATGATTAAATGGTTTCTTGGACAGCAATTATCACTTATGGCAATAATTACTGATTTTTACTGATTATAATAACATTTTATTTCCTCTAAGTGATGTAGTAATTGCTGCCGATGTTAATCAATACCTTTTTCACTTGCCAATTTAAATTTATGGTCTGGCATTATTTGACATTATATTGTATTCCTCCTCCTTGAGGATGGATCAAATTATCCATAAAACTTCAGGGATTTAAAGATTCAAAAATGGTCACCATGTTTTGCATCACAGTGAGCATTCTTTTATCTTTGTTCATATATTTAACGACATATCTTTATTCCTCATATAAAACCTCAGTCATTCGACGTTCTCATAATTTTGGAGGGCGAAAAAAAATCACAAGCATTAGTAGAAACATTTTGCCTTAGCAAGCAGCAACTCTGAATTTTTCAAAGAATTTGCGAAAAAAATTTGAAAAAGGATGGAATTTTTTCGGCGATTCATTGCGATGAGATACCGACGCTCACAAATGACGTCTGCAATTCAGCAGTTTATCTTTTTAAACATCTCACTGGAATGAAATGATGAAAGTTTCAAGCGCTAATGCTTTCTTTTAGTGCTGTGAACTTTTTATGTTCACACCCAGCAATGAACATATTGTGCTTCTTAGAAAGTTCTCCGCATATCATGTTCCAGTATTTTCCATTCAGTTCATTTAGGCAGATCACCTTGTTCTTTTTTCGTTAGCGAATCCCATATTAGCGCCTACTGAACGAAAACTCGACTTGACCGACTCGATTATATCTTATGCTGATAAGTGATTTTCAAGTTCCTTGAAAAAGATGTCACTTTCCCATCCTCTTCACTTCCTCTGCTATTGCGTCTTCTTATAGACCACACAGTATTTTTTCTGCTTTTCGACAACTTTTGTTATAGACGAAAAAACCCTAGTGGTTTTCTTCTTTTCTGATTATATAAATATAAATGTATAGATATATATAAAATACGTTGTTTCGTCGGGAGATGGCACAGTGGTCGAGGAAACACAGCATTCGCGCTATCGAAAAATTGTTGAATATGAAATAATATTTTCGTCATTATTGATGGCTCACAATCTTCTCTTTATTTCGCAATTATTTCGTGATTATTGGTGTTGTATATGTAGTAATTTGCTTTTAAAACATCACCAGTGTGCACAAATGAAAAATTTACTCAACGCTGCACAACTCGACAACAATAGCGTATGAAAATCGAGATAAAGGAAGTAAAAGCATACACAACGCTGGTGGTGTCATCTTTATGGAGGGAGAGGCGATTAGGCTGTGAAAATATAAGCGAAATAGATTAGTGCACTAATTAAATAGGACGAAAACAGGAGGTGGAACAGTGATGACGACATGCGAACACAGACAACGAGAGTATTATGAAATGGAACAGGTGATGGATGCTGCAGTCACAGATGTCATAGAAGGACAGAATTACCGAGTAGTGCGAAGTGAAATGGAGTGGAAGGAAATGGAAGTGAAAGACAAAGTTTGATGAGCACATTATTCGCTGATGGTTTATGGAAATGGTTGCTCAAATGGGCGAAATGTGAAAGAGGAGTATCATCCCAGCTTGTCTTACACAATTCACAACTTGTTTACTATTAAATGAAGAAAATAGTTTGAAAGAGAGATCTTCCTAAAAACTTGCGCAGTTATCTCTATGTGAAACTTCGCTGTTGCCAAATGAAAAATTACAAATCCTGATACAAAATTCAAAAAAACGAAAATGCAAAATGAAGCAAAAGATAACTTCGCTGCTGTTCGAGATTGCTTCCTTCTTAAAGTTGCGTTATTGCGACAGAGCCTTGACTGTTTTAATCAGTTCTTATTATTATTGCCTTTGTTTCTTATAAAATAAGCTGTGTTCTTTCTTGTCTAGGCACAAACGTCATCTTGCGCTTATATCTTATCTGCATAAGTAATGTTTTCCTCTTATATATGCAAAAGCGTATTATGTTCCAGTAAGGGGCATTCGTATATTGTCTGACTAGTGAACAACTAATGTGACCAGTGTAAAAATGAATCGAAACCTCACGTTGAGGTTCGGATCCACTGATCCATTGATTGTTTGACGCCATTAACACGATTGCGTAATTAACAGCTCCTTGACAAGAAGCAAGACTTTCATCGTCTAAGCAGGAGACTTTGGTTCATTTGGCTGTGAAACAATGGGCTAGGTAACTGAAGCAACAGCGATCTCAGCGATAATAACAATAACGACAGGAGTGATGACATCCTAAACATTGGCAATCTCAAGAACCTCGACACGATTCTAAACAACCTCACTAGTCGCCTCAGCGGTCTGAGCGCACTCATCAACAATATTAATGATACAAAAATATTCTTTGAAATACTTAAGCCATTCTTCAGTGGTAGAGATCCTCAAGCATGAAATCCTATCATCAGAAACAAAAAATACCTCAAAAGAAATGCAGTAATGCTATGATTATTTATTTGTAATGGCATAATTACTGCAAAATGCGTTATTGCAGCAAAATTGTTCACAAAGAATTAAGCATTGTCCTTGTTGATATTTGGAGTTCTTACAAAATATGTGAGTGATTTCAGCACCTCCAAACCCGACCATGATGGGGAACTCGAAGCGCTTGTTGGTAATGGTGTAATATTGAACTATGGTGTGGAACAGGATGAATTACAATCAATTATCACTTGGCTTGCTGTGAGCATATTTACAAATTTATGTACTTTATCTTTTATGAGATGAGCAACAAAATCATGAGATGTCGTTTTTAGCAATGCCTCCACATAGAGCATTGGAATATTATTGCCGTTTTCGTTCATTTCATTTTTAGAGTGAAGTTGCTCATTGTTCGCTGATTCGGAGTGATATGCACTCACCTCTTCACTAAACAGCGGGTGTCATTTTAGTCAAATACAATTTTAGGCTGGAGATTTCAGTAATAGCAAAAGTAGTGCGCTGATCACGATGTTTCAGCTTTCTTCTTGAATTCTTGTAAGAATACTCTAGAATACAGTCGCAGCTTACATATTTGGTGTGGTTTGTAGAGACATATTATAGGAGTTGGGCATTTCAAAGATCAACACCGAGACCTCACTACGAACACACAAACACGGTCAGTTGTAAATGAATTTGTTGGTTTCTCAGGAGACACGGCGAAAGGTTCTTTTAAAAATCACAACGGTATTGGAACTACTGGTGCTATTAGATGACATCGCTGTCGTGTCGGACGCATGACGGTGCTACGTACTGTTTGCCAAGGAGTGATGCAATCTCTATAGGTGATGACGTCACTGCTTTTTTTAAAAATAGATTACGATTTGACGTGCTCACCCAAAAAAAAGCTAGTGCAGACTTTGACACGGTTATTCCCAAATTTTTGGATGACCATTTGTAATAAACCGCTAGGAAAGAGTGGAGGATCCAGCATTCGCTTAACATCAACAATTTTCTTGTTTGAAGCAGCATTTGGTGTATTTTTTAGGTCTTCGAAGTTGGTTATGAAACCTGGGTGGGAAATTATGAACTTCCTTAAGCAAATGTTTCCTCTTGAGACAATTCGCTTTCCCATTCGACAGCTCCATTCATTTTTTTTTCTTACAGAATTGATCCGCAAGTCTCCCGTCAAATGCACAAGCCATACTTCGTGGTCATTGTTTGTACGTTGATGAGACCGCACTCGCTAATCATAGAGACTACCAATGTCGAGTGAGAAATAAGGCAGGGGAGAGAAAACAGAATTTCAAATTATCGGTCATTGGTAATTATTAGGAAACATGTGTGCATCATTTCGCAGATTTGCTTTGCTGGAGTTTATTGCGGCAATGTCTTGTCTGTATATGTATGTGTCTATTTGTCTGTCTGTCCCTGAGGTCATTAATTTCACCTCGGAAAACATGAGCTTAAAACTTTGTGAATGTAGTATGCATCACCCATTAAACTCCGTTGCCACATTTTGCTTTGATATTTCAACTTCGAATGAGTTTTAGGTCTTTAAAGCAACCTGCTCATACTTAGTAAGGGAGTTTGCGGTACTCGATAGAATACTCTAATAGGTAACGAGATATTTTATTTCTTCCATAGTGACGGCTGGTGTGGAGTTTAAGCCTTCAGATACTTCAGTTGCTCCCTGCAGGATTAGAAAGAGCACTTCTTCGGTCCCTCTGAATATAATGCAGAATATAATGCACGTTTATTCGCATTGATAAGCTTAAAAATAAAATCGGGAAAACACACATATAGAGATGTATGCAAAAACATGAATGCACGCATCACATCAGTGGTTTAACTCACAAACGGGTGCAAGGAATTTATTGCGTTCGAAGAATTTGTCCTCAACATGGAACGAAAGGAATTTGTTCCTACCATGGATATAATTGAATAAAGAGGAACTCTCGTCGAGATAGGATTGCATCCTTTAACATATTTTAAGAAGAAACATCATACTTCAGCCCTGCCCCATTTCCATGATAAGGAATATACAGACGACATCCAGTTACTGCTGGTACAACTTTAATGCTGACGTGTAATATTGGTAGAAGTCCATAGCCGACGATTAAATGGCTCCATGTTGGTCGTGCTTTTAACGACGCAACTGCAACGCTTAGCGATTATGATCAGAAATTGACTGTACAGCACAGCTCCAACGGTATTCACGGGCGATCCATTTCATCCTCTCAATTTGTGTGGTTCTTTGGATTGCAGTCTCAACTCGTCTTACTGAAGCTAGGGTTGTGGTCGTGGACGCTCGCTTACACAAACTGCAACATAATTCTTTACTTTACTTCTGTAAAAATGTATGTGCGCTTAAAAAATCGGAGCGTGAGGCGGTGTTTTACAATCGATGAGTTCGGGAACATGCACAAAGACGAATCATTTACTAACGAGTTTTGCCAATGTTTAGCTCAATTAAAGTGAGCATCGCGTTATATTCAATAATACTTTTTAATTTTCAATATATCTCTATGAGCGGAACCGTCCAATAGTGCATGCAAGGGTGCGCGCGGTTGAGTGATCTAATTAATCGTGCAACGTGCAAGTCGCTCTGCCGAGTTTTCCACTTGTCCTTTTTAAATGATCGGAAATGTAACACGCTGCTACACAAGGGAATGGAAAGACATCACAAGTTTTTTATGCTGTTCGTCATTTATCCAGCTAAAGGACTTAGCATGAATATCAGTTCTAAAGAGGAGGTTGTAAACAACATTTTGATCGATTTTAGAAAACAGTGTTGAATATCCATGCCTCAATCTCAGGCTTGCACTTTAGCAAGTATTAAGAGGCTTGGTTAAGGTGTGATTGAGTCATACACCGATTCATGATGAATTCACTTTTTTCGCTTGATGTATTAATTGTGCAGGTCTATTTTTTGAGAGGTACCACTTTTGCCGTTTTCAGAAACACATATCAGGCCGCCAACAAGGCTACAATCTCACGTGAATTCTCTATGCAGGTAATGGCGCAAGGTACTCATATCTTTTCCATGGCGCAACTTCCATTGATTGCTGTCACTACAAACAGTCAGTTAAAAGTTATGGCAGATTTTTTTATCGCAATATTATTCAGTCTGTCTCTCTTTATTTCCTGTCCTTTCTCATGTAGGAGGTCAATAAAAAATTTGCAAACTTCATAACATCCTTGCAATAAATAACTCGCCTCTGCTGCGTGTTATTTAGAAATTATTACCACAAGTTCGCGCAAGAGATAGTGATTTATTGAGGGATTCAAAAATGCAACTTGTAGGTAATTGCACCACCTGAAATCGATCGGTCAGGCGTTCGCAGTTTTCGAAGCGTTCGAGGAACAGTTAATTACACTTGAGTGCCATCTATCGGTATCGTTGATAGTGATTGGTTCAAACATGGACGGCCAGTTACGGTTAGAGCTTATCAATGTTTAACACTAGTGAATGAAGCATTTTTAAGGGTTGCTATTTAGGTGGCTAGGTTATTGCTAAATATTGAATTTGAACATTGCAAAAAAATATTTCCATTAAGTGTATTCGCTTTCTTTTGCTTTTCAATCGTTTTTTCAGCACTTCACGATCTCAACAATCCACTCTCAAGTTTATTCGAGATTATTCTTCAGAATCTCTGCCTTAATAGTTGATGTACACTCTAGATGATAAAGCAGTTTTTCTCTTTTCTGGCCTCGAAATTAACTTCTGTTGCTGACCTTAAAGCGATAAGGCATTTTTTCTCGTCTTTTGCTTAAAGTCGGTTATGGCCTCAACTCGGTGAAACTATTTTTTATGATCAAGTTTTCCAACGTGCTCGATCTCCCATTGTACTATCATGAGCGTTTTTTTTTTTTCAACGGATGAGATGAGCACGCAAATTTCATAGGTGAAAACCTTTTAGCGTTGATGAATGTGCACAAAGAGGATGAGGCAATTTCACATGTGTTGCAAAGAAAAAATTTTCCGTTCCTGCCAAAAATTGCCGCAATTTTGTGTTTACAACAAAAAACTGTGATTTAAAGTTCATAAATGAATACTCATTCATTTGCACATATTTTTCTGCAGTAATAGACTTTCGTTGAGTGCTTAATAAGACTATTATGCTGTTTCTGGAGGTGTTTCTGTTTCTGACACTTTTTTGGTGTTGAATGGTGGGCGACATCTGCTCATAAGCTCAGTGCACCACACGATGAAGCGGTTTATAAGTGTGTAGCACGCATTCATGCTGGCCTAGAGCTCAAAAATTTCAACTTTTCCGTGCTGGGTTTGTTCATTTACAATTATTAAACTCAAACATAACTAAAATAGTAATATGCTTGCTACACGCTCTTGTGGACTCCTTCTATAGTGATAACTGTCTACAATTATGTTTGTATTTATAATTTATTTTATCATTGCATTTATTTATGTTTATGTTTATATTTACAATACATATTTGTTTATATTCATACTTATATTTGTATTTACATTCATAATTATTTTTGCATTTATACTTATATTTATATTATAGTAATATTTACATATATATTTGTATTTATAATTACATTGCACGTATTTTTTAGTTGCTTTCGCAGATTACCACACTGTGTGATTGGGCGTGTCGCCCTAGGGGTGATCGAGGTCTCGCGTTCGCACCTCTACGGGAGCGTTTTTTGTGTTTTGAAAGCGCTCCACGGCGACGAGAATTTCGGAGCCCTCAGGGGTGCTCATATGGGCAGAATAGAGGGATTAAAAACGCCCAAATTCATTAGAAGATCGTTTTTTTTTTTAAATTCATACTACGCGCTTAGAACTTTATAGTAATATTAATGTTTGTATTCACATTAATATTAATATTTATATTTAAGTTTGTATTTATGTTTATATTATTCCTTGTATTCATCGCTTATATTTATTTCTATTTCTTTTTCTCTGCTTATTTATATCTCTCTTTACTTCTTAATGATTAAATATATCTTTGATACTTTATTAGGAGCAACAATCATTGTAGGAATTCTAAAGTCTTTGATTGGCAACAGCGGAAATTTGTCAATGAATGAAAGCAGTGATTGCATCTATCTTCGCTTTTTTAAGTTCAGGCTTGAAGCACTTCGTGTTGTCAGAACTTTTTATCGGTAGGGAATCGCAGCACACTACCTTTTTATGTTATTTTCGTCTTTCGATATCTTTGTGCTTTTTCTGTTTTCGGTTCTGACATTCGTTTCTCACATCACCGGCATTTTTCGATCTGTGAGGCATCGAGCCTGTCATAGTCAAATCGAGTTTTGGTTTTCGTTCACAGCTCGGGACGCCCTTGTAGATTCTTTACCTAAGCATTAATAATGGCATTATAATAGGGAACCATGCACCTCTTGATGCCCATGCAGTATGCATAAATTTATGGTTTTTAGGTAAATTATATTTCCAAGTGTATAATGGAAATATCGAGAACTTTAAGTTTTTTTCAAATTCCAACCAGATGGCTGGAGCTGTTTGATCTTTAGTAAAGAGTGATCCCTATGATGTTTTTTCGGTTGCGGTGATGGTCACATTCGATCACGGTCGACGGATCGAATTTTCCTTATTGAAGGATTGCCTCTCGAACAACTGATAATAAGTGTTGTCATTAGAAGGCAGAATGAGATCAAAAAGAAATTGCTGCGCGACTATCAAACATAAATTTGACGATCAATTTTTTTTTTTCAGCGTTATGATCGTTATCGCGTGTTATCTCGTCGTTCGTTCGTTCGTTGTCGTCTTGTGGCGCAGTCAGTTTATCATCAAGTGAAGGTTGATAATTTAGTGGATTTTTTTGTTTGATTTCTTGTTGGCGATTTTTTTCAATATTGTGGTTTTGCAGATTTATTGGTGCGTTTTCCTATTTAACTGCAGACAAAGGCATTTATAGGTTCTGTTTGTTTATTTATTTATTTTTTATTATTAGAGAAAGGTTATGATATATAGGTTGACTATTGATTTATAAAAATATGAGCACCGCTCTGTAGCATTATTTCTTTATTATACTATTTTTCACGTTTCTGCTCGTTATTCCTGACGTTTTTTATTTGATAGATTTACACAGTAAAGCCATATTTCTGCTTCATTATTATCTCCGGTAGATCAGAAAATGCTTCCACAGAAAGTGTTTGCGATTGCGAAATTCAGTGTGGCAATCTTTTGTTGCATAGCAGAGAGGTGATGAGTGTAACTCCTATTCTAGACGAAATTCTTTCGTGCTCAAAGTGGCAGCATTTAAAGCAGTTATTGCAACTACATCGTTATGCCAGGAAGCGTTTTCTTAGGGCGCTGCTTGCGTTCCTTTGACAATCGAAATGAACTTGTAGAGCCAACACTGCAAATAACATCAAACGGGAATGAATCGGTGGCAGTGGGGATGTCGGCATTTCTTTGTTGCACAGCACGAACTCAGCATCCTAGCATTCAATGGACAGCGGAACCTCAATTGAATGGTTCGTACCTCCGATTGAATGGTTCGTACAAATATTTCCGATGCTTTTTAGTAGGGCATTTAATAAATGTATCTAGTAGGGTATTTAATCACTTGCTCTTTTATAAGCGTCTTCTCAAAAAATGCATTTCAAACGTATTCAAAAATCAGAAATGAGATTTGATCAGAACGTTTATATCCAAATGGAAGAGACATTTAGGATGATCTCAACATGTCGACTCGACAGGATGCTGGTGGTTACCGATGTCGTACAAACAGGTGGTGCTAGAGCAGAGGCAACCATATTCTTCAAGATACTTGAAATGCCTTAGACGTCAGTTTACCTAACGTGATAGCTCTTCATTCGTAGATAGTCGTTCAATATTTCGTGCTATGGTAGAGTTGTGCATTTACACGGACTTTCTTCTAACCTAATACGAAAGCTGTTGAGAGTTACACATGAGAAATAATTCAAGGCAACAACAATGCAATGGCAGTCGTTAATCGATAACTTGCTAAGGAGTTATGGGCAACAGATGGATAGCAGGTACTGTCGGAACTGTCTAATGGATTTCATTTCTAGTCTCATTTGGAAAACATTGTGTTTTAAAGAAGTTCATCTTCAAACAATAATATTTGCGCTCCTCTTTACTCCTCCAAATTCGTTGACTAATTTTTATGTGAACTAAAATGTCAACCACAAAGGCATTTGAAAGGAAATCTCATCAAACGAGGAATAATTCGAGGCAACAACAATATAAATATAAGGAAAAAGATTTATTTATCTTTGCCTTATCCTTGAGAAAATTCATGCGCTCGAATGCCAGCTAAGTATTTTTAATTTGTTTGTAAACATATGTTTACAAATGTATAAATGTACACCAGTCATTATAAAAGTTTATGTTTATATTTCTATTTACATTCAAATATATATTTATATTCATATTTATATTTATGTTCATATTTATCTTCATGTTTCCATTTCTGTTTATGTTTGTATTTATATTTGTGTTTATATTTACTGTTATATCTATATTTTTTAATATCTCTATTGATAGTTTATACTTTTCCTTGTCTTTATTTTAATATTTATATTTATCTTTTTCCTTATATTTATATCAATATTTACATCTACATTAATATTTACATTTTTGTTGGTACTTATGATTTACGTCTATCTTTAACTTATGTTTCTACTTATAATTTGTATTTACCTTTACCTTTTTCATATTTTTTTCACACTGATATTTATATTGATAATTTATTTTACCTTTATAGTAGTGTTTGTATTTATATTTATGTGTGTATTTATGTTTGTATTAATATTTATATTTTTTATTTATAAATTATCCAAGTCGATATTTGTCTTTATATTTATTTCTATTTATTGTTATTTATTTTATAATATTTTGATATTTTATAATATTTTATAATACAAGTCGTTGTTTATATTTATGTTTGTTTAATATTTATTTTTTTATTTATATTGAAATTTAAACTGGTATTTATCTTATAATATTTGTAAAGTCGATATTTATTTTATATTTATATTAGTGGTTGTACTTATTTGTACTAATATTTATAAATTATCGATATTTATCATTATTTTTATATTATCCTTAATAAATTTTCATATCTGTTTTTATAATTTATACTTATCTCTATGTTTATATTTATATTTATATTTATATTTATATTTATTTATATTATATTTATATTTATATTTACATTTAATTATATTCATTTATATTTATATTTACATTTATATTCATATTTATATTTAGATCCAGATTTTAATCTATGTTTACATTTGTGTTTCTGTTTCTATTTACAATTTCTATTTATCACTGTGTTTATATTTGTAATTTATATTTATATTTGCATTTAATTTTACATCTTATTTTCACTTTATGTTTACATTTAATATGTGTGTTATATTTTTATTATACTTGTATTTAGAATTTATTTTCCTTTGTCTTTAACATTTATAATTCTATTTGTTTTAATATTACATTTAGATTTATATTTGTATTTATATTTATAATTTATACTTTATGTTTATATTATTTTTATTTGCTAGTTTATGTTTCTAGTTCATTTTACGTTTATATTCGTCTTTATGTTTTAGTTTTTGTTCATAATTATTTTTTTATTTGTGTTTATCTTTGTCTTTTTTTAATATTTGCATTTATATTTATAATTTAGTTTATATTTATTTTCATCTTTATATTTAAATTTATATTTAATATTTAATAATATTTATAATTACTTGTTTGTGTTTATGTCTGTAAATATATTTACATCGACGTTTATATTCATAATACAATTAATATTTATCTTTATATTTGTATTCATCTTTATGTTTATATTTATGTTCAGGTCTATATTTCTATTTGTCTTAATATTAGTCTTAATATTTATATTTATGTTTATGTTTATTTTATCTTTTTATTTATAACCTTGTGAAGAGCGCATCTCATTCTGAAAGGAAAACTTCTCTGCAGATTATAAAGCAAGATGAACATTAGTAGTTTTAGGCGAGAAATTCTAAGAAAAACTTAGAAATTTTGAAATATTGCTATTTTCAAATTCAAGCAATATTTCTGGCTTACGCCATAAGTGTACGCTTATATGCTGATTTTGCAGTACGAAGCTATGTGGTAAAAGCTGCTGGTTGCAGTTTATCGCGTTAAAAAATGGTGCTGTGCTGGTGAGAGTCGTGTCGATTATAAACTGCTGCTATTGCTACCTGCACAAATTATAATGCTCGATGAATATAAGAACAGGTACGTGAAATTAGTTCATTTTTCATGCTGGAAGTTTCGAAAATAACAAGCATTCACCCATGAAGTGGTTCTTTGCATGAAGTAAGCTTTCGTACAACGGAACCATGGAATGAAATTATAGGTCTTAGGAATTTATATGCAAATTTTGATGGAAAAGATCATTCGTCCTTCTTAAATTTAGCGTTTGTATGGCGAAAAACGGACGTATGCAAAACAAATGCAATGGTTTGGTAGGAGTACACGGTGATAGGCATTGCTATAGGACGTGTATATATTTGTATTTTTTTTTTAATTTATATTTGTCTTATTTATTTATATTCGGTTTATTTTTTATTTGTAGTTCATATTTACTTCTATATATATTTATATTTATAATTATGTTTATAGTTTTTATTTTTCTTGGTATTTATTTTGATGTGTATTCATTTTTTATTTATACTTCTATTTATAACTTATCTTTTTCTTTATCTTCGAAATTATACTTTGCTGTTACCTACGTAATAGAGACATTTACTTCGTTGGCGACCTCATCAAATTTCATATGTGTTATATTTATTTATCATCTGATAGGCAGGTATGACCGTTCGCTGATGCATTGCTGTATTTTATCATGTGCTTTAGGTATCCTCTTCTCTTCGTTACGTTTATTAGAGTGCTAAATGTTTTCATTTCTGCATAGGACGTCACTTCAGATGGGAAATTGAAGTTTTTTGGGAGCAGGGCGAGGGTATTTGAATATTGCATCGGTCCGTAAAGAATGGCTGGTATGTCGAAAGAGTAAATTGAGCATGAACCGTTGTCTATTTTCTTTTTAGTTTCAGCGACACTCGAGAGGTCAAGCGTTACTCGATAAGGTCTTCAGCATCTCGAACGCGTTGAAAAGGATTACTTCGGATTGCAGTTCACATGCGCTCTCGACCCACACCAGCCAAGAGAGTCGGTACCCACATTTTGCATTAATAGTCACACTTCTCTGCACTTAATTCAATTTTGCACGTTCGCAACATTGAACACCAACTAGTAAATGATGACAGGGATAACCCTGATTTCGAGAGTTATCACTGTCATCATTTATTAGTTGGTCAGAATTGCGTTTCGATGAGATTGGGCCATCGTGCAAGGGTTGGCATTTACCCTTACTCTTGTTCAGAGGACACCTTTTGCGAAACTTTAGGCCTCACCTTTCCTTGCGGAAAAATTAAGGAGATAATTACATACAATGGGCATGTGTAGAAACAAACACTTACCAGGATTTGTAAAACGGGCATCCCATTAGCTAGGTTCTCAATGGCATCATGAGTACAAAAGCGATCGGTTGTTGATACGAGAAGAAATTCTATTGTGAAAGAATGGCATAACAATTTTCCGGAAAAAAAGCACAACGAGGTGAGGCGGAAAAGACAATAACTCGATCCCTTAAACCTGAAATTTTGTCACTCTACTTGTGTATTTTGATGGCCACAGAAAATCTCATTTCGGAAAAACGAAAAGTTCTACCATAATGCTCTTCAACTCATACCACAGTAATCTTGTGATCGGAATCGACTCGCTCAAAAACTCCTGGACAAAGTTGCTTATGAAGATCAAAAAACTGTTATAGCACTCAGTGTATCATCCAGTTTTTAAATAACAAAAGCGAAAGGGTATATACTACGATCGTATAATGACAGGAAAATTTCTGAGCGAAATGATGACGTAAATTCGCTCAGAAAAGCAGACATGACTTACTAGAAAAAGACATAATATTCAAACCTTCTCTCAAAAATGGTGGGACAGTTGCAAATGAATAAGGTATATAGATGAATAGAACTTGAAAGAGGACAGGAATTTGGTATATGAATAGACGTTGCATTCGTGTGTTGACGCTCCGATACGAAATGACTGATCATGTCTCACAGCTCGCAGGGGCACCCACTAGCGTAGACAACCGAAACTGTAGAGCGCTGCTAATGATATCAATTGGTCACTTGAGACTGCACACTATAACACAGAATCGTGGAAAAAAAACGGTTCAGGGACTGAAAATTTTCTAAGAACACAGCGGAAAGAACATCACTTGGAGCTTTATTTCTTTTTTGTATTCGGGCACCATCATTCTTTGCGATATTTTATTGTAATTTCATCCAAAATCAACCTGCATCACTGCTGCTACTTCCGCTTTTTCATTTTATTAATGTTTTTTCATCGTTCTGAGGGGATGCAGGATGGAATCTGTGGAAATACCAATCAACTCTTCTTGGAGCATAGCTGCAATTTTCACCCTTAATCTTCCATAATTATTTTACTGCATGCTTGTGCGAATTCTCTTTTCCCGTTCATTTCTCATGTAAGGGTTCCGTTTCCAGCTGTCACTTATTCTAATTATTAAAGATGAGATCCAGCCAGTGAAGCGATTATGGAAATAAAAGTTGATAGTGATTTCATCTTGTCTTTGAAGCCTGAAGTATAGTTTTAAAAAAAGCAATGAATTTCTTCGATGCAGCCTTTTCAATACTTTCATCATTCGATACTGGCCATTGTTTTTTGAGATTTGTTTGATGCAATTGTGATGCTCAATGAATTCTGAGCTGATCGACTTTTCAGAGATGGCTCGATCCGACCAAGTCTATACGAAAGCAGATGCTGTGTAAGTATATCAGGATCACATGATTTTTACTTTTATGGAAATTTTCTGTCTGGCTTACTCATGGGATATCTAAATGATTTCAGTTCTTTGCAGAATTGTTTTCTCAATTTCTCACTTTAAGGAACAATTTGTGTTATCTTTCATTTAGGGCATATTCAGCCGTTATATATACATTTATAATTCTATTTGTTTTAATATTTACATTTAGATTTATATTTGTATTTTTATTTATAATTTATACTTATGTTTAATTTATTTTTATTTGCTCGTTTATGTTTCTAGTTCATTTTACGTTTATATTCGTCTTTATGTTTTTAGTTTTTGTTCATAATATTTTTTTTATTTGTGTTTATCTTTGTCTTTTTTTAATATTTGCATTTATATTTATAATTTAGTTTATATTTTTTTCATCTTTATATTTAAATTTATAATTATATTTCATTAATATTTATAATTCATGTTGTGTTTATGTCTGTAAATATATTTACATCGACGTTTATATTCATAATCACAATTAATATTTATCTTTATATTTGTATTCATCTTTATGTTTATATTTATGTTCAGGTCTATATTTCTATTTGTCTTAATAATTAGTCTTAATATTTATATTTATGTTTATGTTTATTTTATCTTTTTATTTATAACCTTGTGAAGAGCGCATCTCATTCTGAAAGGGAAAACTTCTCTGCAGATTATAAAGCAAGATGAACATTAGTAGTTTTAGGCGAGAAATTCTAAGAAAAACTTAGAAATTTTGAAATATTGCTATTTTCAAATTCAAGCAATATTTCTGGCTTACGCCATAAGTGTACGCTTATATGCTGATTTTTGCAGTACGAAGCTATGTGGTAAAAGCAGCTGGTTGCAGTTATCGCGTTAAAAAATGGTGCTGGTGAGAGTCGTGTCGATTATAAACTGCTGCTATTGCTACCTGCACAAATTATAATGCTCGATGAATATAAGAACAGGTACGTGAAATTAGTTCATTTTTCATGCTGGAAGTTTCGAAAATAACAAGCATTCACCCACTTGAAGTGGTTCTTTGCATGAAGTAAAGCTTTCGTACAACGGGAACCATGGAATGAAATTATAGGTCTTAGGAATTTATATGCAAATTTTGATGAAAAGATCATTCGTCCTTCTTAAATTTAGCGTTTGTATGGCGAAAAAAACGGACGTATGCAAAACAAATGCAATGGTTTGGTAGGAGTACACGGTGATAGGCATTGCTATAGGACGTGTATATATTTGTATTTTGTTTTTTAATTTATATTTGTCTTATTTATTTATATTCGGATTTATATTTATATTTGTAGTTCATATTTACTTCTATATATATTTATATTTATAATTATGTTTATAGTTTTATTTTTTCTTGGTATTTATTTTGATGTGTATTCATATTTTTATTTATACTTCTATTTATAACTTATCTTTTTCTTTATCTTCGAAATTATACTTTGCTTACCTACGTAATAGAGACAATTTACTTCGTTGGCGACCTCATCAAATTTCATATGTGTTATATTTATTTATCGATCTGATAGGCAGGTATGACCGTTCGCTGATGCATTGCTGTATTATATCATGTGCTTTAGGTATCCTCTTCTCTTCGTACGTTTATTAGAGTGCTAAATGTTTTCATTTCTGCATAGGACGTCACTTCAGATGGGAAATTGAAGTTTTTTGGGAGCAGGGCGAGGGTATTTGAATATTGCATCGGCGTCCGTAAAGAATGGCTGGTATGTCGAAAGAGTAAATTGAGCATGAACCGTTGTCTATTTTCTTTTTAGTTTCAGCGACACTCGAGAGGTCAAGCGTTACTCGATAAGGTCTTCAGCATCTCGAACGCGTTGAAAAGGATTACTTCGGATTGCAGTTCACATGCGCTCTCGACCCACACCAGCCAAGAGAGACGGTACCCACATTTTGCATTAATAGTCACACTTCTCTGCACTTAATTCAATTTTGCACGTTCGCAACATTGAACACCAATAGTAAATGATGACAGGGATAACCCTGATTTCGAGAGTTATCACTGTCATCATTTATAGTTGGTCAGAATTGCGTTTCGATGAGATTGGGCCATCGTGCAAGGGTTGGCATTTACCCTTACTCTTGTTCAGAGGACACCTTTTGCGAAACTTTAGGCCTCACCTTTCCTTGCGGAAAAATTAAGGAGATAATTACATACAATGGGCATGTGTAGAAACAAACACTTACCAGGATTTGTAAAACGGGCATCCCATTAGCTAGGTTCTCAATGGCAATCATGAGTACAAAAGCGATCGGTTGTTGATACGAGAAGAAATTCTATTGTGAAAGAATGGCATAACAATTTTCCGGAAAAAAAGCACAACGAGGTGAGGCGGAAAAGACAATAACTCGATCCCTTAAACCTGAAATTTTGTCACTCTACTTGTGTATTTTGATGGCCACAGAAAATCTCATTTCGGAAAAACGAAAAGTTCTACCATAATGCTCTTCAACTCATACCACAGTAATCTTGTGATCGGAATCGACTCGCTCAAAAACTCCTGGACAAAGTTGCTTATGAAGATCTAAAAACTGTTTAGCACTCAGTGTATCATCCAGTTTTTAAATAACAAAAGCGAAAGGGTATATACTACGATCGTATAATGACAGGAAAATTTCTGAGCGAAATGATGACGTAAATTCGCTCAGAAAAGCAGACATGACTTACTAGAAAAAGACATAATATTCAAACCTTCATTCTCAAAAATGGTGGGACAGTTGCAAATGAATAAGGTATATAGATGAATAGAACTTGAAACAGGACAGGAATTTGGTATATGAATAGACGTTGCATTCGTGTGTTGACGCTCCGATACGAAATGACTGATCATGTCTCACAGCTCGCAGGGGCACCCACTAGCGTAGACAACCGAAACTGTAGAGCGCTGCTAATGATATCAATTGGTCACTTGAGACTGCACACCTATAACACAGAATCGTGGAAAAAACGGTTCAGGGACTGAAAATTTTCTAAGAACACAGCGGAAAGAACATCACTTGGAGCTTTATTTCTTTTTTGTATTCGGGCACCATCATTCTTTGCGATATTTTATTGTAATTTCATCCAAAATCAACCTGCATCACTGCTGCTACTTCCGCTTTTTCATTTTATTAATGTATTTTCATCGTTCTGAGGGGATGCAGGATGGAATCTGTGGAAATACCAATCAACTCTTCTTGGAGCATAGCTGCAATTTCACCCTTAATCTTCCATAATTATTTTACTGCATGCTTGTGCGAATTCCCTCTTTCCCGTTCATTTCTCATGTAAGGGTTCCGTTTCCAGCTGTCACTTATTCTAATTATTAAAGATGAGATCCAGCCAGTGAAGCGATTATGGAAATAAAAGTTGATAGTGATATTCATCTTGTCTTTGAAGCCTGAAGTATAGTTTTAAAAAAGCAATGAATTTCTTCGATGCAGCCTTTTCAATACTTTCATCATTCGATACTGGCCATTGTTTTTTGAGATTTGTTTGATGCAATTGTGATGCTCAATGAATTCTGAGCTGATCGACTTTTCAGAGATGGCTCGATCCGACCAAGTCTATACGAAAGCAGATGCTGTGTAAGTATATCAGGATCACATGATTTTTACTTTTATGGAAATTTTCTGTCTGGCTTACTCATGGGATATCTAAATGATTTCAGTTCTTTGCAGAATTGTTTTCTCAGTTTCTCACTTAAAGGAACAATTTGTGTTATCTATCATTTAGGGCATATTCAGCCGTTATATATACATTTATAATTCTATTTGTTTTAATATTTACATTTAGATTTATATTTGTATTTATATTTATAATTTATACTTATGTTTATATTTATTTTTATTTGCTCGTTTATGTTTCTAGTTCATTTTACGTTTATATTCGTCTTTATGTTTTTAGTTTTTGTTCATAATTATTTTTTATTTGTGTTTATCTTTGTCTTTTTTTAATATTTGCATTTATATTTATAATTTAGTTTATATTTATTTTCATCTTTATATTTAAATTTATAATTATATTTCATTAATATTTATAATTCATGTTTGTGTTTATGTCTGTAAATATATTTACATCGACGTTTATATTCATAATCACAATTAATATTTATCTTTATATTTGTATTCATCTTTATGTTTATATTTATGTTCAGGTCTATATTTCTATTTGTCTTAATAATTAGTCTTAATATTTATATTTATGTTTATGTTTATTTTATCTTTTTATTTATAACCTTGTGAAGAGCGCATCTCATTCTGAAAGGGAAAACTTCTCTGCAGATTATAAAGCAAGATGAACATTAGTAGTTTTAGGCGAGAAATTCTAAGAAAAACTTAGAAATTTTGAAATATTGCTATTTTCAAATTCAAGCAATATTTCTGGCTTACGCCATAAGTGTACGCTTATATGCTGATTTTTGCAGTACGAAGCTATGTGGTAAAAGCAGCTGGTTGCAGTTATCGCGTTAAAAAATGGTGCTGGTGAGAGTCGTGTCGATTATAAACTGCTGCTATTGCTACCTGCACAAATTATAATGCTCGATGAATATAAGAACAGGTACGTGAAATTAGTTCATTTTTCATGCTGGAAGTTTCGAAAATAACAAGCATTCACCCACTTGAAGTGGTTCTTTGCATGAAGTAAAGCTTTCGTACAACGGGAACCATGGAATGAAATTATAGGTCTTAGGAATTTATATGCAAATTTTGATGGAAAAGATCATTCGTCCTTCTTAAATTTAGCGTTTGTATGGCGAAAAAAACGGACGTATGCAAAACAAATGCAATGGTTTGGTAGGAGTACACGGTGATAGGCATTGCTATAGGACGTGTATATATTTGTATTTTGTTTTTAATTTATATTTGTCTTATTTATTTATATTCGGATTTATATTTATATTTGTAGTTCATATTTACTTCTATATATATTTATATTTATAATTATGTTTATAGTTTTTATTTTTCTTGGTATTTATTTTGATGTGTATTCATATTTTTATTTATACTTCTATTTATAACTTATCTTTTTCTTTATCTTCGAAATTATACTTTGCTGTTACCTACGTAATAGAGACAATTTACTTCGTTGGCGACCTCATCAAATTTCATATGTGTTATATTTATTTATCGATCTGATAGGCAGGTATGACCGTTCGCTGATGCATTGCTGTATTATATCATGTGCTTTAGGTATCCTCTTCTCTTCGTACGTTTATTAGAGTGCTAAATGTTTTCATTTCTGCATAGGACGTCACTTCAGATGGGAAATTGAAGTTTTTGGGAGCAGGGCGAGGGTATTTGAATATTGCATCGGCGTCCGTAAAGAATGGCTGGTATGTCGAAAGAGTAAATTGAGCATGAACCGTTGTCTATTTTCTTTTTAGTTTCAGCGACACTCGAGAGGTCAAGCGTTACTCGATAAGGTCTTCAGCATCTCGAACGCGTTGAAAAGGATTACTTCGGATTGCAGTTCACATGCGCTCTCGACCACACCACCAGCCAAGAGAGACGGTACCCACATTTTGCATTAATAGTCACACTTCTCTGCACTTAATTCAATTTTGCACGTTCGCAACATTGAACACCAACTAGTAAATGATGACAGGGATAACCCTGATTTCGAGAGTTATCACTGTCATCATTTACTAGTTGGTCAGAATTGCGTTTCGATGAGATTGGGCCATCGTGCAAGGGTTGGCATTTACCCCTTACTCTTGTTCAGAGGACACCTTTTGCGAAACTTTAGGCCTCACCTTTCCTTGCGGAAAAATTAAGGAGATAATTACATACAATGGGCATGTGTAGAAACAAACACTTACCAGGATTTGTAAAACGGGCATCCCATTAGCTAGGTTCTCAATGGCAATCATGAGTACAAAAGCGATCGGTTGTTGATACGAGAAGAAATTCTATTGTGAAAGAATGGCATAACAATTTTCCGGAAAAAAGCACAACGAGGTGAGGCGGAAAAGACAATAACTCGATCCCTTAAACCTGAAATTTTGTCACTCTACTTGTGTATTTTGATGGCCACAGAAAATCTCATTTCGGAAAAACGAAAAGTTCTACCATAATGCTCTTCAACTCATACCACAGTAATCTTGTGATCGGAATCGACTCGCTCAAAAACTCCTGGACAAAGTTGCTTATGAAGATCTAAAAACTGTTATAGCACTCAGTGTATCATCCAGTTTTTAAATAACAAAAGCGAAAGGGTATATACTACGATCGTATAATGACAGGAAAATTCTGAGCGAAATGATGACGTAAATTCGCTCAGAAAAGCAGACATGACTTACTAGAAAAAGACATAATATTCAAACCTTCATTCTCAAAAATGGTGGGACAGTTGCAAATGAATAAGGTATATAGATGAATAGAACTTGAAACAGGACAGGAATTTGGTATATGAATAGACGTTGCATTCGTGTGTTGACGCTCCGATACGAAATGACTGATCATGTCTCACAGCTCGCAGGGGCACCCACTAGCGTAGACAACCGAAACTGTAGAGCGCTGCTAATGATATCAATTGGTCACTTGAGACTGCACACCTATAACACAGAATCGTGGAAAAAAACGGTTCAGGGACTGAAAATTTTCTAAGAACACAGCGGAAAGAACATCACTTGGAGCTTTATTTCTTTTTTGTATTCGGGCACCATCATTCTTTGCGATATTTTATTGTAATTTCATCCAAAATCAACCTGCATCACTGCTGCTACTTCCGCTTTTTCATTTTATTAATGTATTTTCATCGTTCTGAGGGGATGCAGGATGGAATCTGTGGAAATACCAATCAACTCTTCTTGGAGCATAGCTGCAATTTTCACCCTTAATCTTCCATAATTATTTTACTGCATGCTTGTGCGAATTCCCTCTTTCCCGTTCATTTCTCATGTAAGGGTTCCGTTTCCAGCTGTCACTTATTCTAATTATTAAAGATGAGATCCAGCCAGTGAAGCGATTATGGAAATAAAAGTTGATAGTGATATTCATCTTGTCTTTGAAGCCTGAAGTATAGTTTTAAAAAAGCAATGAATTTCTTCGATGCAGCCTTTTCAATACTTTCATCATTCGATACTGGCCATTGTTTTTTGAGATTTGTTTGATGCAATTGTGATGCTCAATGAATTCTGAGCTGATCGACTTTTCAGAGATGGCTCGATCCGACCAAGTCTATACGAAAGCAGATGCTGTGTAAGTATATCAGGATCACATGATTTTTACTTTTATGGAAATTTTCTGTCTGGCTTACTCATGGGATATCTAAATGATTTCAGTTCTTTGCAGAATTGTTTTCTCAGTTTCTCACTTAAAGGAACAATTTGTGTTATCTATCATTTAGGGCATATTCAGCCGTTATATATACATTTATAATTCTATTTGTTTTAATATTTACATTTAGATTTATATTTGTATTTATATTTATAATTTATACTTATGTTTATATTTATTTTTATTTGCTCGTTTATGTTTCTAGTTCATTTTACGTTTATATTCGTCTTTATGTTTTTAGTTTTTGTTCATAATTATTTTTTTATTTGTGTTTATCTTTGTCTTTTTTTAATATTTGCATTTTATATTTATAATTTAGTTTATATTTATTTTCATCTTTATATTTAAATTTATAATTATATTTCATTAATATTTATAATTCATGTTTGTGTTTATGTCTGTAAATATATTTACATCGACGTTTATATTCATAATCACAATTAATATTTATCTTTATATTTGTATTCATCTTTATGTTTATATTTATGTTCAGGTCTATATTTCTATTTGTCTTAATAATTAGTCTTAATATTTATATTTATGTTTATGTTTATTTTATCTTTTTATTTATAACCTTGTGAAGAGCGCATCTCATTCTGAAAGGGAAAACTTCTCTGCAGATTATAAAGCAAGATGAACATTAGTAGTTTTAGGCGAGAAATTCTAAGAAAAACTTAGAAATTTTGAAATATTGCTATTTTCAAATTCAAGCAATATTTCTGGCTTACGCCATAAGTGTACGCTTATATGCTGATTTTTGCAGTACGAAGCTATGTGGTAAAAGCAGCTGGTTGCAGTTATCGCGTTAAAAAATGGTGCTGGTGAGAGTCGTGTCGATTATAAACTGCTGCTATTGCTACCTGCACAAATTATAATGCTCGATGAATATAAGAACAGGTACGTGAAATTAGTTCATTTTTCATGCTGGAAGTTTCGAAAATAACAAGCATTCACCCACTTGAAGTGGTTCTTTGCATGAAGTAAAGCTTTCGTACAACGGGAACCATGGAATGAAATTATAGGTCTTAGGAATTTATATGCAAATTTTGATGGAAAAGATCATTCGTCCTTCTTAAATTTAGCGTTTGTATGGCGAAAAAAACGGACGTATGCAAAACAAATGCAATGGTTTGGTAGGAGTACACGGTGATAGGCATTGCTATAGGACGTGTATATATTTGTATTTTGTTTTTAATTTATATTTGTCTTATTTATTTATATTCGGATTTATATTTATATTTGTAGTTCATATTTACTTCTATATATATTTATATTTATAATTATGTTTATAGTTTTTATTTTTCTTGGTATTTATTTTGATGTGTATTCATATTTTTATTTATACTTCTATTTATAACTTATCTTTTTCTTTATCTTCGAAATTATACTTTGCTGTTACCTACGTAATAGAGACAATTTACTTCGTTGGCGACCTCATCAAATTTCATATGTGTTATATTTATTTATCGATCTGATAGGCAGGTATGACCGTTCGCTGATGCATTGCTGTATTATATCATGTGCTTTAGGTATCCTCTTCTCTTCGTACGTTTATTAGAGTGCTAAATGTTTTCATTTCTGCATAGGACGTCACTTCAGATGGGAAATTGAAGTTTTTTGGGAGCAGGGCGAGGGTATTTGAATATTGCATCGGCGTCCGTAAAGAATGGCTGGTATGTCGAAAGAGTAAATTGAGCATGAACCGTTGTCTATTTTCTTTTTAGTTTCAGCGACACTCGAGAGGTCAAGCGTTACTCGATAAGGTCTTCAGCATCTCGAACGCGTTGAAAAGGATTACTTCGGATTGCAGTTCACATGCGCTCTCGACCCACACCAGCCAAGAGAGACGGTACCCACATTTTGCATTATAGTCACACTTCTCTGCACTTAATTCAATTTTGCACGTTCGCAACATTGAACACCAACTAGTAAATGATGACAGGGATAACCCTGATTTCGAGAGTTATCACTGTCATCATTTACTAGTTGGTCAGAATTGCGTTTCGATGAGATTGGGCCATCGTGCAAGGGTTGGCATTTACCCCTTACTCTTGTTCAGAGGACACCTTTTGCGAAACTTTAGGCCTCACCTTTCCTTGCGGAAAAATTAAGGAGATAATTACATACAATGGGCATGGGGTGTAGAAACAAACACTTACCAGGATTTGTAAAACGGGCATCCCATTAGCTAGGTTCTCAATGGCAATCATGAGTACAAAAGCGATCGGTTGTTGATACGAGAAGAAATTCTATTGTGAAAGAATGGCATAACAATTTTCCGGAAAAAAAGCACAACGAGGTGAGGCGGAAAAGACAATAACTCGATCCCTTAAACCTGAAATTTTGTCACTCTACTTGTGTATTTTGATGGCCACAGAAAATCTCATTTCGGAAAAACGAAAAGTTCTACCATAATGCTCTTCAACTCATACCACAGTAATCTTGTGATCGGAATCGACTCGCTCAAAAACTCCTGGACAAAGTTGCTTATGAAGATCTAAAAACTGTTATAGCACTCAGTGTATCATCCAGTTTTTAAATAACAAAAGCGAAAGGGTATATACTACGATCGTATAATGACAGGAAAATTTCTGAGCGAAATGATGACGTAAATTCGCTCAGAAAAGCAGACATGACTTACTAGAAAAAGACATAATATTCAAACCTTCATTCTCAAAAATGGTGGGACAGTTGCAAATGAATAAGGTATATAGATGAATAGAACTTGAAACAGGACAGGAATTTGGTATATGAATAGACGTTGCATTCGTGTGTTGACGCTCCGATACGAAATGACTGATCATGTCTCACAGCTCGCAGGGGCACCCACTAGCGTAGACAACCGAAACTGTAGAGCGCTGCTAATGATATCAATTGGTCACTTGAGACTGCACACCTATAACACAGAATCGTGGAAAAAACGGTTCAGGGACTGAAAATTTTCTAAGAACACAGCGGAAAGAACATCACTTGGAGCTTTATTTCTTTTTTGTATTGCATGCACCATCATTCTTTGCGATATTTTATTGTAATTTCATCCAAAATCAACCTGCATCACTGCTGCTACTTCCGCTTTTTCATTTTATTAATGTATTTTCATCGTTCTGGGGATGCAGGATGGAATCTGTGGAAATACCAATCAACTCTTCTTGGAGCATAGCTGCAATTTTCACCCTTAATCTTCCATAATTATTTTACTGCATGCTTGTGCGAATTCCCTCTTTCCCGTTCATTTCTCATGTAAGGGTTCCGTTTCCAGCTGTCACTTATTCTAATTATTAAAGATGAGATCCAGCCAGTGAAGCGATTATGGAAATAAAAGTTGATAGTGATATTCATCTTGTCTTTGAAGCCTGAAGTATAGTTTTAAAAAAGCAATGAATTTCTTCGATGCAGCCTTTTCAATACTTTCATCATTCGATACTGGCCATTGTTTTTTGAGATTTGTTTGATGCAATTGTGATGCTCAATGAATTCTGAGCTGATCGACTTTTCAGAGATGGCTCGATCCGACCAAGTCTATACGAAAGCAGATGCTGTGTAAGTATATCAGGATCACATGATTTTTACTTTTATGGAAATTTTCTGTCTGGCTTACTCATGGGATATCTAAATGATTTCAGTTCTTTGCAGAATTGTTTTCTCAGTTTCTCACTTAAAGGAACAATTTGTGTTATCTATCATTTAGGGCATATTCAGCCGTTATATATACATTTATAATTCTATTTGTTTTAATATTTACATTTAGATTTATATTTGTATTTTATATTTATAATTTTATACTTATGTTTATATTTATTTATTTGCTCGTTTATGTTTCTAGTTCATTTTACGTTTATATTCGTCTTTATGTTTTTAGTTTTTGTTCATATTTTATTTTTTATTTGTGTTTATCTTTGTCTTTTTTTAATATTTGCATTTATATTTATAATTTAGTTTATATTTATTTTCATCTTTATATTTAAATTTATAATTATATTTCATTAATATTTATAATTCATGTTTGTGTTTATGTCTGTAAATATATTTACATCGACGTTTATATTCATAATCACAATTAATATTTATCTTTATATTTGTATTCATCTTTATGTTTATATTTATGTTCAGGTCTATATTTCTATTTGTCTTAATAATTAGTCTTAATATTTATATTTATGTTTATGTTTATTTTATCTTTTTATTTATAACCTTGTGAAGAGCGCATCTCATTCTGAAAGGGAAAACTTCTCTGCAGATTATAAAGCAAGATGAACATTAGTAGTTTTAGGCGAGAAATTCTAAGAAAAACTTAGAAATTTTGAAATATTGCTATTTTCAAATTCAAGCAATATTTCTGGCTTACGCCATAAGTGTACGCTTATATGCTGATTTTTGCAGTACGAAGCTATGTGGTAAAAGCAGCTGGTTGCAGTTATCGCGTTAAAAAATGGTGCTGGTGAGAGTCGTGTCGATTATAAACTGCTGCTATTGCTACCTGCACAAATTATAATGCTCGATGAATATAAGAACAGGTACGTGAAATTAGTTCATTTTTCATGCTGGAAGTTTCGAAAATAACAAGCATTCACCCACTTGAAGTGGTTCTTTGCATGAAGTAAAGCTTTCGTACAACGGGAACCATGGAATGAAATTATAGGTCTTAGGAATTTATATGCAAATTTTGATGGAAAAGATCATTCGTCCTTCTTAAATTTAGCGTTTGTATGGCGAAAAAAACGGACGTATGCAAAACAAATGCAATGGTTTGGTAGGAGTACACGGTGATAGGCATTGCTATAGGACGTGTATATATTTGTATTTTGTTTTTAATTTATATTTGTCTTATTTATTTATATTCGGATTTATATTTATATTTGTAGTTCATATTTACTTCTATATATATTTATATTTATAATTATGTTATAGTTTTTATTTTTCTTGGTATTTATTTGATGTGTATTCATATTTTTATTTATACTTCTATTTATAACTTATCTTTTTCTTTATCTTCGAAATTATACTTTGCTGTTACCTACGTAATAGAGACAATTTACTTCGTTGGCGACCTCATCAAATTTCATATGTGTTATATTTATTTATCGATCTGATAGGCAGGTATGACCGTTCGCTGATGCATTGCTGTATTATATCATGTGCTTTAGGTATCCTCTTCTCTTCGTACGTTTATTAGAGTGCTAAATGTTTTCATTTCTGCATAGGACGTCACTTCAGATGGGAAATTGAAGTTTTTTGGGAGCAGGGCGAGGGTATTTGAATATTGCATCGGCGTCCGTAAAGAATGGCTGGTATGTCGAAAGAGTAAATTGAGCATGAACCGTTGTCTATTTTCTTTTTAGTTTCAGCGACACTCGAGAGGTCAAGCGTTACTCGATAAGGTCTTCAGCATCTCGAACGCGTTGAAAAGGATTACTTCGGATTGCAGTTCACATGCGCTCTCGACCCACACCAGCCAAGAGAGACGGTACCCACATTTTGCATTAATAGTCACACTTCTCTGCACTTAATTCAATTTTGCACGTTCGCAACATTGAACACCAACTAGTAAATGATGACAGGGATAACCCTGATTTCGAGAGTTATCACTGTCATCATTTACTAGTTGGTCAGAATTGCGTTTCGATGAGATTGGGCCATCGTGCAAGGTTGGCATTTACCCCTTACTCTTGTTCAGAGGACACCTTTTGCGAAACTTTAGGCCTCACCTTTCCTTGCGGAAAAATTAAGGAGATAATTACATACAATGGGCATGTGTAGAAACAAACACTTACCAGGATTTGTAAAACGGGCATCCCATTAGCTAGGTTCTCAATGGCAATCATGAGTACAAAAGCGATCGGTTGTTGATACGAGAAGAAATTCTATTGTGAAAGAATGGCATAACAATTTTCCGGAAAAAAGCACACGACGAGGTGAGGCGGAAAAGACAATAACTCGATCCCTTAAACCTGAAATTTTGTCACTCTACTTGTGTATTTTGATGGCCACAGAAAATCTCATTTCGGAAAAACGAAAAGTTCTACCATAATGCTCTTCAACTCATACCACAGTAATCTTGTGATCGGAATCGACTCGCTCAAAAACTCCTGGACAAAGTTGCTTATGAAGATCTAAAAACTGTTATAGCACTCAGTGTATCATCCAGTTTTTAAATAACAAAAGCGAAAGGGTATATACTACGATCGTATAATGACAGGAAAATTTCTGAGCGAAATGATGACGTAAATTCGCTCAGAAAAGCAGACATGACTTACTAGAAAAAGACATAATATTCAAACCTTCATTCTCAAAAATGGGGGGACAGTTGCAAATGAATAAGGTATATAGATGAATAGAACTTGAAACAGGACAGGAATTTGGTATATGAATAGACGTTGCATTCGTGTGTTGACGCTCCGATACGAAATGACTGATCATGTCTCACAGCTCGCAGGGGCACCCACTAGCGTAGACAACCGAAACTGTAGAGCGCTGCTAATGATATCAATTGGTCACTTGAGACTGCACACCTATAACACAGAATCGTGGAAAAAAACGGTTCAGGGACTGAAAATTTTCTAAGAACACAGCGGAAAGAACATCACTTGGAGCTTTATTTCTTTTTTGTATTCGGGCACCATCATTCTTTGCGATATTTTATTGTAATTTCATCCAAAATCAACCTGCATCACTGCTGCTACTTCCGCTTTTTCATTTTATTAATGTATTTTCATCGTTCTGAGGGGATGCAGGATGGAATCTGTGGAAATACCAATCAACTCTTCTTGGAGCATAGCTGCAATTTTCACCCTTAATCTTCCATAATTATTTTACTGCATGCTTGTGCGAATTCCCTCTTTCCCGTTCATTTCTCATGTAAGGGTTCCGTTTCCAGCTGTCACTTATTCTAATTATTAAAGATGAGATCCAGCCAGTGAAGCGATTATGGAAATAAAAGTTGATAGTGATATTCATCTTGTCTTTGAAGCCTGAAGTATAGTTTTAAAAAAGCAATGAATTTCTTCGATGCAGCCTTTTCAATACTTTCATCATTCGATACTGGCCATTGTTTTTTGAGATTTGTTTGATGCAATTGTGATGCTCAATGAATTCTGAGCTGATCGACTTTTCAGAGATGGCTCGATCCGACCAAGTCTATACGAAAGCAGATGCTGTGTAAGTATATCAGGATCACATGATTTTTACTTTTATGGAAATTTTCTGTCTGGCTTACTCATGGGATATCTAAATGATTTCAGTTCTTTGCAGAATTGTTTTCTCAGTTTCTCACTTAAAGGAACAATTTGTGTTATCTATCATTTAGGGCATATTCAGCCGTTATATATACATTTATAATTCTATTTGTTTTAATATTTACATTTAGATTTATATTTGTATTTATATTTATAATTTATACTTATGTTTATATTTATTTTTATTTGCTCGTTTATGTTTCTAGTTCATTTTACGTTTATATTCGTCTTTATGTTTTTAGTTTTTGTTCATAATTATTTTTTTATTTGTGTTTATCTTTGTCTTTTTTTAATATTTGCATTTATATTTATAATTTAGTTTATATTTATTTTCATCTTTATATTTAAATTTATAATTATATTTCATTAATATTTATAATTCATGTTTGTGTTTATGTCTGTAAATATATTTACATCGACGTTTATATTCATAATCACAATTAATATTTATCTTTATATTTGTATTCATCTTTATGTTTATATTTATGTTCAGGTCTATATTTCTATTTGTCTTAATAATTAGTCTTAATATTTATATTTATGTTTATGTTTATTTTATCTTTTTATTTATAACCTTGTGAAGAGCGCATCTCATTCTGAAAGGGAAAACTTCTCTGCAGATTATAAAGCAAGATGAACATTAGTAGTTTTAGGCGAGAAATTCTAAGAAAAACTTAGAATTTTTGAAATATTGCTATTTTCAAATTCAAGCAATATTTCTGGCTTACGCCATAAGTGTACGCTTATATGCTGATTTTTGCAGTACGAAGCTATGTGGTAAAAGCAGCTGGTTGCAGTTATCGCGTTAAAAAATGGTGCTGGTGAGAGTCGTGTCGATTATAAACTGCTGCTATTGCTACCTGCACAAATTATAATGCTCGATGAATATAAGAACAGGTACGTGAAATTAGTTCATTTTTCATGCTGGAAGTTTCGAAAATAACAAGCATTCACCCACTTGAAGTGGTTCTTTGCATGAAGTAAAGCTTTCGTACAACGGGAACCATGGAATGAAATTATAGGTCTTAGGAATTTATATGCAAATTTTGATGGAAAAGATCATTCGTCCTTCTTAAATTTAGCGTTTGTATGGCGAAAAAAACGGACGTATGCAAAACAAATGCAATGGTTTGGTAGGAGTACACGGTGATAGGCATTGCTATAGGACGTGTATATATTTGTATTTTGTTTTTAATTTATATTTGTCTTATTTATTTATATTCGGATTTATATTTATATTTGTAGTTCATATTTTTCTATATATATTTATATTTATAATTATGTTTATAGTTTTTATTTTTCTTGGTATTTATTTTGATGTGTATTCATATTTTTATTTATACTTCTATTTATAACTTATCTTTTTCTTTATCTTCGAAATTATACTTTGCTGTTACCTACGTAATAGAGACAATTTACTTCGTTGGCGACCTCATCAAATTTCATATGTGTTATATTTATTTATCGATCTGATAGGCAGGTATGACCGTTCGCTGATGCATTGCTGTATTATATCATGTGCTTTAGGTATCCTCTTCTCTTCGTACGTTTATTAGAGTGCTAAATGTTTTCATTTCTGCATAGGACGTCACTTCAGATGGGAAATTGAAGTTTTTTGGGAGCAGGGCGAGGGTATTTGAATATTGCATCGGCGTCCGTAAAGAATGGCTGGTATGTCGAAAGAGTAAATTGAGCATGAACCGTTGTCTATTTTCTTTTTAGTTTCAGCGACACTCGAGAGGTCAAGCGTTACTCGATAAGGTCTTCAGCATCTCGAACGCGTTGAAAAGGATTACTTCGGATTGCAGTTCACATGCGCTCTCGACCCACACCAGCCAAGAGAGACGGTACCCACATTTTGCATTAATAGTCACACTTCTCTGCACTTAATTCAATTTTGCACGTTCGCAACATTGAACACCAACTAGTAAATGATGACAGGGATAACCCTGATTTCGAGAGTTATCACTGTCATCATTTACTAGTTGGTCAGAATTGCGTTTCGATGAGATTGGGCCATCGTGCAAGGGTTGGCATTTACCCTTACTCTTGTTCAGAGGACACCTTTTGCGAAACTTTAGGCCTCACCTTTCCTTGCGGAAAAATTAAGGAGATAATTACATACAATGGGCATGTGTAGAAACAAACACTTACCAGGATTTGTAAAACGGGCATCCCATTAGCTAGGTTCTCAATGGCAATCATGAGTACAAAAGCGATCGGTTGTTGATACGAGAAGAAATTCTATTGTGAAAGAATGGCATAACAATTTTCCGGAAAAAAAAGCACAACGAGGTGAGGCGGAAAAGACAATAACTCGATCCCTTAAACCTGAAATTTTGTCACTCTACTTGTGTATTTTGATGGCCACAGAAAATCTCATTTCGGAAAAAACGAAAAGTTCTACCATAATGCTCTTCAACTCATACCACAGTAAATCTTGTGATCGGAATCGACTCGCTCAAAAACTCCTGGACAAAGTTGCTTATGAAGATCTAAAAACTGTTATAGCACTCAGTGTATCATCCAGTTTTTAAATAACAAAAGCGAAAGGGTATATACTACGATCGTATAATGACAGGAAAATTTCTGAGCGAAATGATGACGTAAATTCGCTCAGAAAAGCAGACATGACTTACTAGAAAAAGACATAATATTCAAACCTTCATTCTCAAAAATGGTGGGACAGTTGCAAATGAATAAGGTATATAGATGAATAGAACTTGAAACAGGACAGGAATTTGGTATATGAATAGACGTTGCATTCGTGTGTTGACGCTCCGATACGAAATGACTGATCATGTCTCACAGCTCGCAGGGGCACCCACTAGCGTAGACAACCGAAACTGTAGAGCGCTGCTAATGATATCAATTGGTCACTTGAGACTGCACACCTATAACACAGAATCGTGGAAAAAAACGGTTCAGGGACTGAAAATTTTCTAAGAACACAGCGGAAAGAACATCACTTGGAGCTTTATTTCTTTTTTTGTATTCGGGCACCATCATTCTTTGCGATATTTTATTGTAATTTCATCCAAAATCAACCTGCATCACTGCTGCTACTTCCGCTTTTTCATTTTATTAATGTATTTTCATCGTTCTGAGGGGATGCAGGATGGAATCTGTGGAAATACCAATCAACTCTTCTTGGAGCATAGCTGCAATTTTCACCCTTAATCTTCCATAATTATTTTACTGCATGCTTGTGCGAATTCCCTCTTTCCCGTTCATTTCTCATGTAAGGGTTCCGTTTCCAGCTGTCACTTATTCTAATTATTAAAGATGAGATCCAGCCAGTGAAGCGATTATGGAAATAAAAGTTGATAGTGATATTCATCTTGTCTTTGAAGCCTGAAGTATAGTTTTAAAAAAGCAATGAATTTCTTCGATGCAGCCTTTTCAATACTTTCATCATTCGATACTGGCCATTGTTTTTTGAGATTTGTTTGATGCAATTGTGATGCTCAATGAATTCTGAGCTGATCGACTTTTCAGAGATGGCTCGATCCGACCAAGTCTATACGAAAGCAGATGCTGTGTAAGTATATCAGGATCACATGATTTTTACTTTTATGGAAATTTTCTGTCTGGCTTACTCATGGGATATCTAAATGATTTCAGTTCTTTGCAGAATTGTTTTCTCAGTTTCTCACTTAAAGGAACAATTTGTGTTATCTATCATTTAGGGCATATTCAGCCGTTATATATACATTTATAATTCTATTTGTTTTAATATTTACATTTAGATTTATATTTGTATTTATATTTATAATTTATACTTATGTTTATATTTATTTTTATTTGCTCGTTTATGTTTCTAGTTCATTTTACGTTTATATTCGTCTTTATGTTTTTAGTTTTTGTTCATAATTATTTTTTTATTTGTGTTTATCTTTGTCTTTTTTTAATATTTGCATTTATATTTATAATTTAGTTTATATTTATTTTCATCTTTATATTTAAATTTATAATTATATTTCATTAATATTTATAATTCATGTTTGTGTTTATGTCTGTAAATATATTTACATCGACGTTTATATTCATAATCACAATTAATATTTATCTTTATATTTGTATTCATCTTTATGTTTATATTTATGTTCAGGTCTATATTTCTATTTGTCTTAATAATTAGTCTTAATATTTATATTTATGTTTATGTTTATTTTATCTTTTTATTTATAACCTTGTGAAGAGCGCATCTCATTCTGAAAGGGAAAACTTCTCTGCAGATTATAAAGCAAGATGAACATTAGTAGTTTTAGGCGAGAAATTCTAAGAAAAACTTAGAAATTTTGAAATATTGCTATTTTCAAATTCAAGCAATATTTCTGGCTTACGCCATAAGTGTACGCTTATATGCTGATTTTTGCAGTACGAAGCTATGTGGTAAAAGCAGCTGGTTGCAGTTATCGCGTTAAAAATGGTGCTGGTGAGAGTCGTGTCGATTATAAACTGCTGCTATTGCTACCTGCACAAATTATAATGCTCGATGAATATAAGAACAGGTACGTGAAATTAGTTCATTTTTCATGCTGGAAGTTTCGAAAATAACAAGCATTCACCCACTTGAAGTGGTTCTTTGCATGAAGTAAAGCTTTCGTACAACGGGAACCATGGAATGAAATTATAGGTCTTAGGAATTTATATGCAAATTTTGATGGAAAAGATCATTCGTCCTTCTTAAATTTAGCGTTTGTATGGCGAAAAAAACGGACGTATGCAAAACAAATGCAATGGTTTGGTAGGAGTACACGGTGATAGGCATTGCTATAGGACGTGTATATATTTGTATTTTGTTTTTAATTTATATTTGTCTTATTTATTTATATTCGGATTTATATTTATATTTGTAGTTCATATTTACTTCTATATATATTTATATTTATAATTATGTTTATAGTTTTTATTTTTCTTGGTATTTATTTTGATGTGTATTCATATTTTTATTTATACTTCTATTTATAACTTATCTTTTTCTTTATCTTCGAAATTATACTTTGCTGTTACCTACGTAATAGAGACAATTTACTTCGTTGGCGACCTCATCAAATTTCATATGTGTTATATTTATTTATCGATCTGATAGGCAGGTATGACCGTTCGCTGATGCATTGCTGTATTATATCATGTGCTTTAGGTATCCTCTTCTCTTCGTACGTTTATTAGAGTGCTAAATGTTTTCATTTCTGCATAGGACGTCACTTCAGATGGGAAATTGAAGTTTTTTGGGAGCAGGGCGAGGGTATTTGAATATTGCATCGGCGTCCGTAAAGAATGGCTGGTATGTCGAAAGAGTAAATTGAGCATGAACCGTTGTCTATTTTCTTTTTAGTTTCAGCGACACTCGAGAGGTCAAGCGTTACTCGATAAGGTCTTCAGCATCTCGAACGCGTTGAAAAGGATTACTTCGGATTGCAGTTCACATGCGCTCTCGACCCACACCAGCCAAGAGAGACGGTACCCACATTTTGCATTAATAGTCACACTTCTCTGCACTTAATTCAATTTTGCACGTTCGCAACATTGAACACCAACTAGTAAATGATGACAGGGATAACCCTGATTTCGAGAGTTATCACTGTCATCATTTACTAGTTGGTCAGAATTGCGTTTCGATGAGATTGGGCCATCGTGCAAGGGTTGGCATTTACCCCTTACTCTTGTTCAGAGGACACCTTTGCGAAACTTTAGGCCTCACCTTTCCTTGCGGAAAAATTAAGGAGATAATTACATACAATGGGCATGTGTAGAAACAAACACTTACCAGGATTTGTAAAACGGGCATCCCATTAGCTAGGTTCTCAATGGCAATCATGAGTACAAAAGCGATCGGTTGTTGATACGAGAAGAAATTCTATTGTGAAAGAATGGCATAACAATTTTCCGGAAAAAAAGCACAACGAGGTGAGGCGGAAAAGACAATAACTCGATCCCTTAAACCTGAAATTTTGTCACTCTACTTGTGTATTTTGATGGCCACAGAAAATCTCATTTCGGAAAAACGAAAAGTTCTACCATAATGCTCTTCAACTCATACCACAGTAATCTTGTGATCGGAATCGACTCGCTCAAAAACTCCTGGACAAAGTTGCTTATGAAGATCTAAAAACTGTTATAGCACTCAGTGTATCATCCAGTTTTTAATAACAAAAGCGAAAGGGTATATACTACGATCGTATAATGACAGGAAAATTTCTGAGCGAAATGATGACGTAAATTCGCTCAGAAAAGCAGACATGACTTACTAGAAAAAGACATAATATTCAAACCTTCATTCTCAAAAATGGTGGGACAGTTGCAAATGAATAAGGTATATAGATGAATAGAACTTGAAACAGGACAGGAATTTGGTATATGAATAGACGTTGCATTCGTGTGTTGACGCTCCGATACGAAATGACTGATCATGTCTCACAGCTCGCAGGGGCACCCACTAGCGTAGACAACCGAAACTGTAGAGCGCTGCTAATGATATCAATTGGTCACTTGAGACTGCACACCTATAACACAGAATCGTGGAAAAAAAAACGGTTCAGGGACTGAAAATTTTCTAAGAACACAGCGGAAAGAACATCACTTGGAGCTTTATTTCTTTTTTGTATTCGGGCACCATCATTCTTTGCGATATTTTATTGTAATTTCATCCAAAATCAACCTGCATCACTGCTGCTACTTCCGCTTTTTCATTTTATTAATGTATTTTCATCGTTCTGAGGGGATGCAGGATGGAATCTGTGGAAATACCAATCAACTCTTCTTGGAGCATAGCTGCAATTTTCACCCTTAATCTTCCATAATTATTTTACTGCATGCTTGTGCGAATTCCCTCTTTCCCGTTCATTTCTCATGTAAGGGTTCCGTTTCCAGCTGTCACTTATTCTAATTATTAAAGATGAGATCCAGCCAGTGAAGCGATTATGGAAATAAAAGTTGATAGTGATATTCATCTTGTCTTTGAAGCCTGAAGTATAGTTTTAAAAAAGCAATGAATTTCTTCGATGCAGCCTTTTCAATACTTTCATCATTCGATACTGGCCATTGTTTTTTGAGATTTGTTTGATGCAATTGTGATGCTCAATGAATTCTGAGCTGATCGACTTTTCAGAGATGGCTCGATCCGACCAAGTCTATACGAAAGCAGATGCTGTGTAAGTATATCAGGATCACATGATTTTTACTTTTATGGAAATTTTCTGTCTGGCTTACTCATGGGATATCTAAATGATTTCAGTTCTTTGCAGAATTGTTTTCTCAGTTTCTCACTTAAAGGAACAATTTGTGTTATCTATCATTTAGGGCATATTCAGCCGTTATATATACATTTATAATTCTATTTGTTTTAATATTTACATTTAGATTTATATTTGTATTTATATTTATAATTTATACTTATGTTTATATTTATTTTTATTTGCTCGTTTATGTTTCTAGTTCATTTTACGTTTATATTCGTCTTTATGTTTTTAGTTTTTGTTCATAATTATTTTTTTATTTGTGTTTATCTTTGTCTTTTTTTAATATTTGCATTTATATTTATAATTTAGTTTATATTTATTTTCATCTTTATATTTAAATTTATAATTATATTTCATTAATATTTATAATTCATGTTTGTGTTTATGTCTGTAAATATATTTACATCGACGTTTATATTCATAATCACAATTAATATTTATCTTTATATTTGTATTCATCTTTATGTTTATATTTATGTTCAGGTCTATATTTCTATTTGTCTTAATAATTAGTCTTAATATTTATATTTATGTTTATGTTTATTTTATCTTTTTATTTATAACCTTGTGAAGAGCGCATCTCATTCTGAAAGGGAAAACTTCTCTGCAGATTATAAAGCAAGATGAACATTAGTAGTTTTAGGCGAGAAATTCTAAGAAAAACTTAGAAATTTTGAAATATTGCTATTTTCAAATTCAAGCAATATTTCTGGCTTACGCCATAAGTGTACGCTTATATGCTGATTTTTGCAGTACGAAGCTATGTGGTAAAAGCAGCTGGTTGCAGTTATCGCGTTAAAAAATGGTGCTGGTGAGAGTCGTGTCGATTATAAACTGCTGCTATTGCTACCTGCACAAATTATAATGCTCGATGAATATAAGAACAGGTACGTGAAATTAGTTCATTTTTCATGCTGGAAGTTTCGAAAATAACAAGCATTCACCCACTTGAAGTGGTTCTTTGCATGAAGTAAAGCTTTCGTACAACGGGAACCATGGAATGAAATTATAGGTCTTAGGAATTTATATGCAAATTTTGATGGAAAAGATCATTCGTCCTTCTTAAATTTAGCGTTTGTATGGCGAAAAAAACGGACGTATGCAAAACAAATGCAATGGTTTGGTAGGAGTACACGGTGATAGGCATTGCTATAGGACGTGTATATATTTGTATTTTGTTTTTAATTTATATTTGTCTTATTTATTTATATTCGGATTTATATTTATATTTGTAGTTCATATTTACTTCTATATATATTTATATTTATAATTATGTTTATAGTTTTTATTTTTCTTGGTATTTATTTTGATGTGTATTCATATTTTTATTTATACTTCTATTTATAACTTATCTTTTTCTTTATCTTCGAAATTATACTTTGCTGTTACCTACGTAATAGAGACAATTTACTTCGTTGGCGACCTCATCAAATTTCATATGTGTTATATTTATTTATCGATCTGATAGGCAGGTATGACCGTTCGCTGATGCATTGCTGTATTATATCATGTGCTTTAGGTTCCTCTTCTCTTCGTACGTTTATTAGAGTGCTAAATGTTTTCATTTCTGCATAGGACGTCACTTCAGATGGGAAATTGAAGTTTTTTGGAGCAGGGCGAGGGTATTTGAATATTGCATCGGCGTCCGTAAAGAATGGCTGGTATGTCGAAAGAGTAAATTGAGCATGAACCGTTGTCTATTTTCTTTTTAGTTTCAGCGACACTCGAGAGGTCAAGCGTTACTCGATAAGGTCTTCAGCATCTCGAACGCGTTGAAAAGGATTACTTCGGATTGCAGTTCACATGCGCTCTCGACCCACACCAGCCAAGAGAGACGGTACCCACATTTTGCATTAATAGTCACACTTCTCTGCACTTAATTCAATTTTGCACGTTCGCAACATTGAACACCAACTAGTAAATGATGACAGGGATAACCCTGATTTCGAGAGTTATCACTGTCATCATTTACTAGTTGGTCAGAATTGCGTTTCGATGAGATTGGGCCATCGTGCAAGGGTTGGCATTTACCCTTACTCTTGTTCAGAGGACACCTTTTGCGAAACTTTAGGCCTCACCTTTCCTTGCGGAAAAATTAAGGAGATAATTACATACAATGGGCATGTGTAGAAACAAACACTTACCAGGATTTGTAAAACGGGCATCCCATTAGCTAGGTTCTCAATGGCAATCATGAGTACAAAAGCGATCGGTTGTTGATACGAGAAGAAATTCTATTGTGAAAGAATGGCATAACAATTTTCCGGAAAAAAAGCACAACGAGGTGAGGCGGAAAAGACAATAACTCGATCCCTTAAACCTGAAATTTTGTCACTCTACTTGTGTATTTTGATGGCCACAGAAAATCTCATTTCGGAAAAACGAAAAGTTCTACCATAATGCTCTTCAACTCATACCACAGTAATCTTGTGATCGGAATCGACTCGCTCAAAAACTCCTGGACAAAGTTGCTATGAAGATCTAAAAACTGTTATAGCACTCAGTGTATCATCCAGTTTTTAAATAACAAAAGCGAAAGGGTATATACTACGATCGTATAATGACAGGAAAATTTCTGAGCGAAATGATGACGTAAATTCGCTCAGAAAAGCAGACATGACTTACTAGAAAAAGACATAATATTCAAACCTTCATTCTCAAAAATGGTGGGACAGTTGCAAATGAATAAGGTATATAGATGAATAGAACTTGAAACAGGACAGGAATTTGGTATATGAATAGACGTTGCATTCGTGTGTTGACGCTCCGATACGAAATGACTGATCATGTCTCACAGCTCGCAGGGGCACCACTAGCGTAGACAACCGAAACTGTAGAGCGCTGCTAATGATATCAATTGGTCACTTGAGACTGCACACCTATAACACAGAATCGTGGAAAAAAACGGTTCAGGGACTGAAAATTTTCTAAGAACACAGCGGAAAGAACATCACTTGGAGCTTTATTTCTTTTTTGTATTCGGGCACCATCATTCTTTGCGATATTTTATTGTAATTTCATCCAAAATCAACCTGCATCACTGCTGCTACTTCCGCTTTTTCATTTTATTAATGTATTTTCATCGTTTCTGAGGGGATGCAGGATGGAATCTGTGGAAATACCAATCAACTCTTCTTGGAGCATAGCTGCAATTTTCACCCTTAATCTTCCATAATTATTTTACTGCATGCTTGTGCGAATTCCCTCTTTCCCGTTCATTTCTCATGTAAGGGTTCCGTTTCCAGCTGTCACTTATTCTAATTATTAAAGATGAGATCCAGCCAGTGAAGCGATTATGGAAATAAAAGTTGATAGTGATATTCATCTTGTCTTTGAAGCCTGAAGTATAGTTTTAAAAAAGCAATGAATTTCTTCGATGCAGCCTTTTCAATACTTTCATCATTCGATACTGGCCATTGTTTTTTGAGATTTGTTTGATGCAATTGTGATGCTCAATGAATTCTGAGCTGATCGACTTTTCAGAGATGGCTCGATCCGACCAAGTCTATACGAAAGCAGATGCTGTGTAAGTATATCAGGATCACATGATTTTTACTTTTATGGAAATTTTCTGTCTGGCTTACTCATGGGATATCTAAATGATTTCAGTTCTTTGCAGAATTGTTTTCTCAGTTTCTCACTTAAAGGAACAATTTGTGTTATCTATCATTTAGGGCATATTCAGCCGTTATATATACATTTATAATTCTATTTGTTTTAATATTTACATTTAGATTTATATTTGTATTTATATTTATAATTTATACTTATGTTTATATTTATTTTTATTTGCTCGTTTATGTTTCTAGTTCATTTTACGTTTATATTCGTCTTTATGTTTTTAGTTTTTGTTCATAATTATTTTTTTATTTGTGTTTATCTTTGTCTTTTTTTAATATTTGCATTTATATTTATAATTTAGTTTATATTTATTTTCATCTTTATATTTAAATTTATAATTATATTTCATTAATATTTATAATTCATGTTTGTGTTTATGTCTGTAAATATATTTACATCGACGTTTATATTCATAATCACAATTAATATTTATCTTTATATTTGTATTCATCTTTATGTTTATATTTATGTTCAGGTCTATATTTCTATTTGTCTTAATAATTAGTCTTAATATTTATATTTATGTTTATGTTTATTTTATCTTTTTATTTATAACCTTGTGAAGAGCGCATCTCATTCTGAAAGGGAAAACTTCTCTGCAGATTATAAAGCAAGATGAACATTAGTAGTTTTAGGCGAGAAATTCTAAGAAAAACTTAGAAATTTTGAAATATTGCTATTTTCAAATTCAAGCAATATTTCTGGCTTACGCCATAAGTGTACGCTTATATGCTGATTTTTGCAGTACGAAGCTATGTGGTAAAAGCAGCTGGTTGCAGTTATCGCGTTAAAAAATGGTGCTGGTGAGAGTCGTGTCGATTATAAACTGCTGCTATTGCTACCTGCACAAATTATAATGCTCGATGAATATAAGAACAGGTACGTGAAATTAGTTCATTTTTCATGCTGGAAGTTTCGAAAATAACAAGCATTCACCCACTTGAAGTGGTTCTTTGCATGAAGTAAAGCTTTCGTACAACGGGAACCATGGAATGAAATTATAGGTCTTAGGAATTTATATGCAAATTTTGATGGAAAAGATCATTCGTCCTTCTTAAATTTAGCGTTTGTATGGCGAAAAAAACGGACGTATGCAAAACAAATGCAATGGTTTGGTAGGAGTACACGGTGATAGGCATTGCTATAGGACGTGTATATATTTGTATTTTGTTTTTAATTTATATTTGTCTTATTTATTTATATTCGGATTTATATTTATATTTGTAGTTCATATTTACTTCTATATATATTTATATTTATAATTATGTTTATAGTTTTTATTTTTCTTGGTATTTATTTTGATGTGTATTCATATTTTTATTTATACTTCTATTTATAACTTATCTTTTTCTTTATCTTCGAAATTATACTTTGCTGTTACCTACGTAATAGAGACAATTTACTTCGTTGGCGACCTCATCAAATTTCATATGTGTTATATTTATTTATCGATCTGATAGGCAGGTATGACCGTTCGCTGATGCATTGCTGTATTATATCATGTGCTTTAGGTATCCTCTTCTCTTCGTACGTTTATTAGAGTGCTAAATGTTTTCATTTCTGCATAGGACGTCACTTCAGATGGGAAATTGAAGTTTTTTGGGAGCAGGGCGAGGGTATTTGAATATTGCATCGGCGTCCGTAAAGAATGGCTGGTATGTCGAAAGAGTAAATTGAGCATGAACCGTTGTCTATTTTCTTTTTAGTTTCAGCGACACTCGAGAGGTCAAGCGTTACTCGATAAGGTCTTCAGCATCTCGAACGCGTTGAAAAGGATTACTTCGGATTGCAGTTCACATGCGCTCTCGACCCACACCAGCCAAGAGAGACGGTACCCACATTTTGCATTAATAGTCACACTTCTCTGCACTTAATTCAATTTTGCACGTTCGCAACATTGAACACCAACTAGTAAATGATGACAGGGATAACCCTGATTTCGAGAGTTATCACTGTCATCATTTACTAGTTGGTCAGAATTGCGTTTCGATGAGATTGGGCCATCGTGCAAGGGTTGGCATTTACCCCTTACTCTTGTTCAGAGGACACCTTTTGCGAAACTTTAGGCCTCACCTTTCCTTGCGGAAAAATTAAGGAGATAATTACATACAATGGGCATGTGTAGAAACAAACACTTACCAGGATTTGTAAAACGGGCATCCCATTAGCTAGGTTCTCAATGGCAATCATGAGTACAAAAGCGATCGGTTGTTGATACGAGAAGAAATTCTATTGTGAAAGAATGGCATAACAATTTTCCGGAAAAAAAGCACAACGAGGTGAGGCGGAAAAGACAATAACTCGATCCCTTAAACCTGAAATTTTGTCACTCTACTTGTGTATTTTGATGGCCACAGAAAATCTCATTTCGGAAAAACGAAAAGTTCTACCATAATGCTCTTCAACTCATACCACAGTAATCTTGTGATCGGAATCGACTCGCTCAAAAACTCCTGGACAAAGTTGCTTATGAAGATCTAAAAACTGTTATAGCACTCAGTGTATCATCCAGTTTTTAAATAACAAAAGCGAAAGGGTATATACTACGATCGTATAATGACAGGAAAATTTCTGAGCGAAATGATGACGTAAATTCGCTCAGAAAAGCAGACATGACTTACTAGAAAAAGACATAATATTCAAACCTTCATTCTCAAAAATGGTGGGACAGTTGCAAATGAATAAGGTATATAGATGAATAGAACTTGAAACAGGACAGGAATTTGGTATATGAATAGACGTTGCATTCGTGTGTTGACGCTCCGATACGAAATGACTGATCATGTCTCACAGCTCGCAGGGGCACCCACTAGCGTAGACAACCGAAACTGTAGAGCGCTGCTAATGATATCAATTGGTCACTTGAGACTGCACACCTATAACACAGAATCGTGGAAAAAACGGTTCAGGGACTGAAAATTTTCTAAGAACACAGCGGAAAGAACATCACTTGGAGCTTTATTTCTTTTTTGTATTCGGGCACCATCATTCTTTGCGATATTTTATTGTAATTTCATCCAAAATCAACCTGCATCACTGCTGCTACTTCCGCTTTTTCATTTTATTAATGTATTTTCATCGTTCTGAGGGGATGCAGGATGGAATCTGTGGAAATACCAATCAACTCTTCTTGGAGCATAGCTGCAATTTTCACCCTTAATCTTCCATAATTATTTTACTGCATGCTTGTGCGAATTCCCTCTTTCCCGTTCATTTCTCATGTAAGGGTTCCGTTTCCAGCTGTCACTTATTCTAATTATTAAAGATGAGATCCAGCCAGTGAAGCGATTATGGAAATAAAAGTTGATAGTGATATTCATCTTGTCTTTGAAGCCTGAAGTATAGTTTTAAAAAAGCAATGAATTTCTTCGATGCAGCCTTTTCAATACTTTCATCATTCGATACTGGCCATTGTTTTTTGAGATTTGTTTGATGCAATTGTGATGCTCAATGAATTCTGAGCTGATCGACTTTTCAGAGATGGCTCGATCCGACCAAGTCTATACGAAAGCAGATGCTGTGTAAGTATATCAGGATCACATGATTTTTACTTTTATGGAAATTTTCTGTCTGGCTTACTCATGGGATATCTAAATGATTTCAGTTCTTTGCAGAATTGTTTTCTCAGTTTCTCACTTAAAGGAACAATTTGTGTTATCTATCATTTAGGGCATATTCAGCCGTTATATATACATTTATAATTCTATTTGTTTTAATATTTACATTTAGATTTATATTTGTATTTATATTTATAATTTATACTTATGTTTATATTTATTTTTATTTGCTCGTTTATGTTTCTAGTTCATTTTACGTTTATATTCGTCTTTATGTTTTTAGTTTTTGTTCATAATTATTTTTTTATTTGTGTTTATCTTTGTCTTTTTTTAATATTTGCATTTATATTTATAATTTAGTTTATATTTATTTTCATCTTTATATTTAAATTTATAATTATATTTCATTAATATTTATAATTCATGTTTGTGTTTATGTCTGTAAATATATTTACATCGACGTTTATATTCATAATCACAATTAATATTTATCTTTATATTTGTATTCATCTTTATGTTTATATTTATGTTCAGGTCTATATTTCTATTTGTCTTAATAATTAGTCTTAATATTTATATTTATGTTTATGTTTATTTTATCTTTTTATTTATAACCTTGTGAAGAGCGCATCTCATTCTGAAAGGGAAAACTTCTCTGCAGATTATAAAGCAAGATGAACATTAGTAGTTTTAGGCGAGAAATTCTAAGAAAAACTTAGAAATTTTGAAATATTGCTATTTTCAAATTCAAGCAATATTTCTGGCTTACGCCATAAGTGTACGCTTATATGCTGATTTTTGCAGTACGAAGCTATGTGGTAAAAGCAGCTGGTTGCAGTTATCGCGTTAAAAAATGGTGCTGGTGAGAGTCGTGTCGATTATAAACTGCTGCTATTGCTACCTGCACAAATTATAATGCTCGATGAATATAAGAACAGGTACGTGAAATTAGTTCATTTTTCATGCTGGAAGTTTCGAAAATAACAAGCATTCACCCACTTGAAGTGGTTCTTTGCATGAAGTAAAGCTTTCGTACAACGGGAACCATGGAATGAAATTATAGGTCTTAGGAATTTATATGCAAATTTTGATGGAAAAGATCATTCGTCCTTCTTAAATTTAGCGTTTGTATGGCGAAAAAAACGGACGTATGCAAAACAAATGCAATGGTTTGGTAGGAGTACACGGTGATAGGCATTGCTATAGGACGTGTATATATTTGTATTTTGTTTTTAATTTATATTTGTCTTATTTATTTATATTCGGATTTATATTTATATTTGTAGTTCATATTTACTTCTATATATATTTATATTTATAATTATGTTTATAGTTTTTATTTTTCTTGGTATTTATTTTGATGTGTATTCATATTTTTATTTATACTTCTATTTATAACTTATCTTTTTCTTTATCTTCGAAATTATACTTTGCTGTTACCTACGTAATAGAGACAATTTACTTCGTTGGCGACCTCATCAAATTTCATATGTGTTATATTTATTTATCGATCTGATAGGCAGGTATGACCGTTCGCTGATGCATTGCTGTATTATATCATGTGCTTTAGGTATCCTCTTCTCTTCGTACGTTTATTAGAGTGCTAAATGTTTTCATTTCTGCATAGGACGTCACTTCAGATGGGAAATTGAAGTTTTTTGGGAGCAGGGCGAGGGTATTTGAATATTGCATCGGCGTCCGTAAAGAATGGCTGGTATGTCGAAAGAGTAAATTGAGCATGAACCGTTGTCTATTTTCTTTTTAGTTTCAGCGACACTCGAGAGGTCAAGCGTTACTCGATAAGGTCTTCAGCATCTCGAACGCGTTGAAAAGGATTACTTCGGATTGCAGTTCACATGCGCTCTCGACCCACACCAGCCAAGAGAGACGGTACCCACATTTTGCATTAATAGTCACACTTCTCTGCACTTAATTCAATTTTGCACGTTCGCAACATTGAACACCAACTAGTAAATGATGACAGGGATAACCCTGATTTCGAGAGTTATCACTGTCATCATTTACTAGTTGGTCAGAATTGCGTTTCGATGAGATTGGGCCATCGTGCAAGGGTTGGCATTTACCCCTTACTCTTGTTCAGAGGACACCTTTTGCGAAACTTTAGGCCTCACCTTTCCTTGCGGAAAAATTAAGGAGATAATTACATACAATGGGCATGTGTAGAAACAAACACTTACCAGGATTTGTAAAACGGGCATCCCATTAGCTAGGTTCTCAATGGCAATCATGAGTACAAAAGCGATCGGTTGTTGATACGAGAAGAAATTCTATTGTGAAAGAATGGCATAACAATTTTCCGGAAAAAAAGCACAACGAGGTGAGGCGGAAAAGACAATAACTCGATCCCTTAAACCTGAAATTTTGTCACTCTACTTGTGTATTTTGATGGCCACAGAAAATCTCATTTCGGAAAAACGAAAAGTTCTACCATAATGCTCTTCAACTCATACCACAGTAATCTTGTGATCGGAATCGACTCGCTCAAAAACTCCTGGACAAAGTTGCTTATGAAGATCTAAAAACTGTTATAGCACTCAGTGTATCATCCAGTTTTTAAATAACAAAAGCGAAAGGGTATATACTACGATCGTATAATGACAGGAAAATTTCTGAGCGAAATGATGACGTAAATTCGCTCAGAAAAGCAGACATGACTTACTAGAAAAAGACATAATATTCAAACCTTCATTCTCAAAAATGGTGGGACAGTTGCAAATGAATAAGGTATATAGATGAATAGAACTTGAAACAGGACAGGAATTTGGTATATGAATAGACGTTGCATTCGTGTGTTGACGCTCCGATACGAAATGACTGATCATGTCTCACAGCTCGCAGGGGCACCCACTAGCGTAGACAACCGAAACTGTAGAGCGCTGCTAATGATATCAATTGGTCACTTGAGACTGCACACCTATAACACAGAATCGTGGAAAAAACGGTTCAGGGACTGAAAATTTTCTAAGAACACAGCGGAAAGAACATCACTTGGAGCTTTATTTCTTTTTTGTATTCGGGCACCATCATTCTTTGCGATATTTTATTGTAATTTCATCCAAAATCAACCTGCATCACTGCTGCTACTTCCGCTTTTTCATTTTATTAATGTATTTTCATCGTTCTGAGGGGATGCAGGATGGAATCTGTGGAAATACCAATCAACTCTTCTTGGAGCATAGCTGCAATTTTCACCCTTAATCTTCCATAATTATTTTACTGCATGCTTGTGCGAATTCCCTCTTTCCCGTTCATTTCTCATGTAAGGGTTCCGTTTCCAGCTGTCACTTATTCTAATTATTAAAGATGAGATCCAGCCAGTGAAGCGATTATGGAAATAAAAGTTGATAGTGATATTCATCTTGTCTTTGAAGCCTGAAGTATAGTTTTAAAAAAGCAATGAATTTCTTCGATGCAGCCTTTTCAATACTTTCATCATTCGATACTGGCCATTGTTTTTTGAGATTTGTTTGATGCAATTGTGATGCTCAATGAATTCTGAGCTGATCGACTTTTCAGAGATGGCTCGATCCGACCAAGTCTATACGAAAGCAGATGCTGTGTAAGTATATCAGGATCACATGATTTTTACTTTTATGGAAATTTTCTGTCTGGCTTACTCATGGGATATCTAAATGATTTCAGTTCTTTGCAGAATTGTTTTCTCAGTTTCTCACTTAAAGGAACAATTTGTGTTATCTATCATTTAGGGCATATTCAGCCGTTATATATACATTTATAATTCTATTTGTTTTAATATTTACATTTAGATTTATATTTGTATTTATATTTATAATTTATACTTATGTTTATATTTATTTTTATTTGCTCGTTTATGTTTCTAGTTCATTTTACGTTTATATTCGTCTTTATGTTTTTAGTTTTTGTTCATAATTATTTTTTTATTTGTGTTTATCTTTGTCTTTTTTTAATATTTGCATTTATATTTATAATTTAGTTTATATTTATTTTCATCTTTATATTTAAATTTATAATTATATTTCATTAATATTTATAATTCATGTTTGTGTTTATGTCTGTAAATATATTTACATCGACGTTTATATTCATAATCACAATTAATATTTATCTTTATATTTGTATTCATCTTTATGTTTATATTTATGTTCAGGTCTATATTTCTATTTGTCTTAATAATTAGTCTTAATATTTATATTTATGTTTATGTTTATTTTATCTTTTTATTTATAACCTTGTGAAGAGCGCATCTCATTCTGAAAGGGAAAACTTCTCTGCAGATTATAAAGCAAGATGAACATTAGTAGTTTTAGGCGAGAAATTCTAAGAAAAACTTAGAAATTTTGAAATATTGCTATTTTCAAATTCAAGCAATATTTCTGGCTTACGCCATAAGTGTACGCTTATATGCTGATTTTTGCAGTACGAAGCTATGTGGTAAAAGCAGCTGGTTGCAGTTATCGCGTTAAAAAATGGTGCTGGTGAGAGTCGTGTCGATTATAAACTGCTGCTATTGCTACCTGCACAAATTATAATGCTCGATGAATATAAGAACAGGTACGTGAAATTAGTTCATTTTTCATGCTGGAAGTTTCGAAAATAACAAGCATTCACCCACTTGAAGTGGTTCTTTGCATGAAGTAAAGCTTTCGTACAACGGGAACCATGGAATGAAATTATAGGTCTTAGGAATTTATATGCAAATTTTGATGGAAAAGATCATTCGTCCTTCTTAAATTTAGCGTTTGTATGGCGAAAAAAACGGACGTATGCAAAACAAATGCAATGGTTTGGTAGGAGTACACGGTGATAGGCATTGCTATAGGACGTGTATATATTTGTATTTTGTTTTTAATTTATATTTGTCTTATTTATTTATATTCGGATTTATATTTATATTTGTAGTTCATATTTACTTCTATATATATTTATATTTATAATTATGTTTATAGTTTTTATTTTTCTTGGTATTTATTTTGATGTGTATTCATATTTTTATTTATACTTCTATTTATAACTTATCTTTTTCTTTATCTTCGAAATTATACTTTGCTGTTACCTACGTAATAGAGACAATTTACTTCGTTGGCGACCTCATCAAATTTCATATGTGTTATATTTATTTATCGATCTGATAGGCAGGTATGACCGTTCGCTGATGCATTGCTGTATTATATCATGTGCTTTAGGTATCCTCTTCTCTTCGTACGTTTATTAGAGTGCTAAATGTTTTCATTTCTGCATAGGACGTCACTTCAGATGGGAAATTGAAGTTTTTTGGGAGCAGGGCGAGGGTATTTGAATATTGCATCGGCGTCCGTAAAGAATGGCTGGTATGTCGAAAGAGTAAATTGAGCATGAACCGTTGTCTATTTTCTTTTTAGTTTCAGCGACACTCGAGAGGTCAAGCGTTACTCGATAAGGTCTTCAGCATCTCGAACGCGTTGAAAAGGATTACTTCGGATTGCAGTTCACATGCGCTCTCGACCCACACCAGCCAAGAGAGACGGTACCCACATTTTGCATTAATAGTCACACTTCTCTGCACTTAATTCAATTTTGCACGTTCGCAACATTGAACACCAACTAGTAAATGATGACAGGGATAACCCTGATTTCGAGAGTTATCACTGTCATCATTTACTAGTTGGTCAGAATTGCGTTTCGATGAGATTGGGCCATCGTGCAAGGGTTGGCATTTACCCCTTACTCTTGTTCAGAGGACACCTTTTGCGAAACTTTAGGCCTCACCTTTCCTTGCGGAAAAATTAAGGAGATAATTACATACAATGGGCATGTGTAGAAACAAACACTTACCAGGATTTGTAAAACGGGCATCCCATTAGCTAGGTTCTCAATGGCAATCATGAGTACAAAAGCGATCGGTTGTTGATACGAGAAGAAATTCTATTGTGAAAGAATGGCATAACAATTTTCCGGAAAAAAAGCACAACGAGGTGAGGCGGAAAAGACAATAACTCGATCCCTTAAACCTGAAATTTTGTCACTCTACTTGTGTATTTTGATGGCCACAGAAAATCTCATTTCGGAAAAACGAAAAGTTCTACCATAATGCTCTTCAACTCATACCACAGTAATCTTGTGATCGGAATCGACTCGCTCAAAAACTCCTGGACAAAGTTGCTTATGAAGATCTAAAAACTGTTATAGCACTCAGTGTATCATCCAGTTTTTAAATAACAAAAGCGAAAGGGTATATACTACGATCGTATAATGACAGGAAAATTTCTGAGCGAAATGATGACGTAAATTCGCTCAGAAAAGCAGACATGACTTACTAGAAAAAGACATAATATTCAAACCTTCATTCTCAAAAATGGTGGGACAGTTGCAAATGAATAAGGTATATAGATGAATAGAACTTGAAACAGGACAGGAATTTGGTATATGAATAGACGTTGCATTCGTGTGTTGACGCTCCGATACGAAATGACTGATCATGTCTCACAGCTCGCAGGGGCACCCACTAGCGTAGACAACCGAAACTGTAGAGCGCTGCTAATGATATCAATTGGTCACTTGAGACTGCACACCTATAACACAGAATCGTGGAAAAAACGGTTCAGGGACTGAAAATTTTCTAAGAACACAGCGGAAAGAACATCACTTGGAGCTTTATTTCTTTTTTGTATTCGGGCACCATCATTCTTTGCGATATTTTATTGTAATTTCATCCAAAATCAACCTGCATCACTGCTGCTACTTCCGCTTTTTCATTTTATTAATGTATTTTCATCGTTCTGAGGGGATGCAGGATGGAATCTGTGGAAATACCAATCAACTCTTCTTGGAGCATAGCTGCAATTTTCACCCTTAATCTTCCATAATTATTTTACTGCATGCTTGTGCGAATTCCCTCTTTCCCGTTCATTTCTCATGTAAGGGTTCCGTTTCCAGCTGTCACTTATTCTAATTATTAAAGATGAGATCCAGCCAGTGAAGCGATTATGGAAATAAAAGTTGATAGTGATATTCATCTTGTCTTTGAAGCCTGAAGTATAGTTTTAAAAAAGCAATGAATTTCTTCGATGCAGCCTTTTCAATACTTTCATCATTCGATACTGGCCATTGTTTTTTGAGATTTGTTTGATGCAATTGTGATGCTCAATGAATTCTGAGCTGATCGACTTTTCAGAGATGGCTCGATCCGACCAAGTCTATACGAAAGCAGATGCTGTGTAAGTATATCAGGATCACATGATTTTTACTTTTATGGAAATTTTCTGTCTGGCTTACTCATGGGATATCTAAATGATTTCAGTTCTTTGCAGAATTGTTTTCTCAGTTTCTCACTTAAAGGAACAATTTGTGTTATCTATCATTTAGGGCATATTCAGCCGTTATATATACATTTATAATTCTATTTGTTTTAATATTTACATTTAGATTTATATTTGTATTTATATTTATAATTTATACTTATGTTTATATTTATTTTTATTTGCTCGTTTATGTTTCTAGTTCATTTTACGTTTATATTCGTCTTTATGTTTTTAGTTTTTGTTCATAATTATTTTTTTATTTGTGTTTATCTTTGTCTTTTTTTAATATTTGCATTTATATTTATAATTTAGTTTATATTTATTTTCATCTTTATATTTAAATTTATAATTATATTTCATTAATATTTATAATTCATGTTTGTGTTTATGTCTGTAAATATATTTACATCGACGTTTATATTCATAATCACAATTAATATTTATCTTTATATTTGTATTCATCTTTATGTTTATATTTATGTTCAGGTCTATATTTCTATTTGTCTTAATAATTAGTCTTAATATTTATATTTATGTTTATGTTTATTTTATCTTTTTATTTATAACCTTGTGAAGAGCGCATCTCATTCTGAAAGGGAAAACTTCTCTGCAGATTATAAAGCAAGATGAACATTAGTAGTTTTAGGCGAGAAATTCTAAGAAAAACTTAGAAATTTTGAAATATTGCTATTTTCAAATTCAAGCAATATTTCTGGCTTACGCCATAAGTGTACGCTTATATGCTGATTTTTGCAGTACGAAGCTATGTGGTAAAAGCAGCTGGTTGCAGTTATCGCGTTAAAAAATGGTGCTGGTGAGAGTCGTGTCGATTATAAACTGCTGCTATTGCTACCTGCACAAATTATAATGCTCGATGAATATAAGAACAGGTACGTGAAATTAGTTCATTTTTCATGCTGGAAGTTTCGAAAATAACAAGCATTCACCCACTTGAAGTGGTTCTTTGCATGAAGTAAAGCTTTCGTACAACGGGAACCATGGAATGAAATTATAGGTCTTAGGAATTTATATGCAAATTTTGATGGAAAAGATCATTCGTCCTTCTTAAATTTAGCGTTTGTATGGCGAAAAAAACGGACGTATGCAAAACAAATGCAATGGTTTGGTAGGAGTACACGGTGATAGGCATTGCTATAGGACGTGTATATATTTGTATTTTGTTTTTAATTTATATTTGTCTTATTTATTTATATTCGGATTTATATTTATATTTGTAGTTCATATTTACTTCTATATATATTTATATTTATAATTATGTTTATAGTTTTTATTTTTCTTGGTATTTATTTTGATGTGTATTCATATTTTTATTTATACTTCTATTTATAACTTATCTTTTTCTTTATCTTCGAAATTATACTTTGCTGTTACCTACGTAATAGAGACAATTTACTTCGTTGGCGACCTCATCAAATTTCATATGTGTTATATTTATTTATCGATCTGATAGGCAGGTATGACCGTTCGCTGATGCATTGCTGTATTATATCATGTGCTTTAGGTATCCTCTTCTCTTCGTACGTTTATTAGAGTGCTAAATGTTTTCATTTCTGCATAGGACGTCACTTCAGATGGGAAATTGAAGTTTTTTGGGAGCAGGGCGAGGGTATTTGAATATTGCATCGGCGTCCGTAAAGAATGGCTGGTATGTCGAAAGAGTAAATTGAGCATGAACCGTTGTCTATTTTCTTTTTAGTTTCAGCGACACTCGAGAGGTCAAGCGTTACTCGATAAGGTCTTCAGCATCTCGAACGCGTTGAAAAGGATTACTTCGGATTGCAGTTCACATGCGCTCTCGACCCACACCAGCCAAGAGAGACGGTACCCACATTTTGCATTAATAGTCACACTTCTCTGCACTTAATTCAATTTTGCACGTTCGCAACATTGAACACCAACTAGTAAATGATGACAGGGATAACCCTGATTTCGAGAGTTATCACTGTCATCATTTACTAGTTGGTCAGAATTGCGTTTCGATGAGATTGGGCCATCGTGCAAGGGTTGGCATTTACCCCTTACTCTTGTTCAGAGGACACCTTTTGCGAAACTTTAGGCCTCACCTTTCCTTGCGGAAAAATTAAGGAGATAATTACATACAATGGGCATGTGTAGAAACAAACACTTACCAGGATTTGTAAAACGGGCATCCCATTAGCTAGGTTCTCAATGGCAATCATGAGTACAAAAGCGATCGGTTGTTGATACGAGAAGAAATTCTATTGTGAAAGAATGGCATAACAATTTTCCGGAAAAAAAGCACAACGAGGTGAGGCGGAAAAGACAATAACTCGATCCCTTAAACCTGAAATTTTGTCACTCTACTTGTGTATTTTGATGGCCACAGAAAATCTCATTTCGGAAAAAACGAAAAGTTCTACCATAATGCTCTTCAACTCATACCACAGTAATCTTGTGATCGGAATCGACTCGCTCAAAAACTCCTGGACAAAGTTGCTTATGAAGATCTAAAAACTGTTATAGCACTCAGTGTATCATCCAGTTTTTAAATAACAAAAGCGAAAGGGTATATACTACGATCGTATAATGACAGGAAAATTTCTGAGCGAAATGATGACGTAAATTCGCTCAGAAAAGCAGACATGACTTACTAGAAAAAGACATAATATTCAAACCTTCATTCTCAAAAATGGTGGGACAGTTGCAAATGAATAAGGTATATAGATGAATAGAACTTGAAACAGGACAGGAATTTGGTATATGAATAGACGTTGCATTCGTGTGTTGACGCTCCGATACGAAATGACTGATCATGTCTCACAGCTCGCAGGGGCACCCACTAGCGTAGACAACCGAAACTGTAGAGCGCTGCTAATGATATCAATTGGTCACTTGAGACTGCACACCTATAACACAGAATCGTGGAAAAAAACGGTTCAGGGACTGAAAATTTTCTAAGAACACAGCGGAAAGAACATCACTTGGAGCTTTATTTCTTTTTTGTATTCGGGCACCATCATTCTTTGCGATATTTTATTGTAATTTCATCCAAAATCAACCTGCATCACTGCTGCTACTTCCGCTTTTTCATTTTATTAATGTATTTTCATCGTTCTGAGGGGATGCAGGATGGAATCTGTGGAAATACCAATCAACTCTTCTTGGAGCATAGCTGCAATTTTCACCCTTAATCTTCCATAATTATTTTACTGCATGCTTGTGCGAATTCCCTCTTTCCCGTTCATTTCTCATGTAAGGGTTCCGTTTCCAGCTGTCACTTATTCTAATTATTAAAGATGAGATCCAGCCAGTGAAGCGATTATGGAAATAAAAGTTGATAGTGATATTCATCTTGTCTTTGAAGCCTGAAGTATAGTTTTAAAAAAGCAATGAATTTCTTCGATGCAGCCTTTTCAATACTTTCATCATTCGATACTGGCCATTGTTTTTTGAGATTTGTTTGATGCAATTGTGATGCTCAATGAATTCTGAGCTGATCGACTTTTCAGAGATGGCTCGATCCGACCAAGTCTATACGAAAGCAGATGCTGTGTAAGTATATCAGGATCACATGATTTTTACTTTTATGGAAATTTTCTGTCTGGCTTACTCATGGGATATCTAAATGATTTCAGTTCTTTGCAGAATTGTTTTCTCAGTTTCTCACTTAAAGGAACAATTTGTGTTATCTATCATTTAGGGCATATTCAGCCGTTATATATACATTTATAATTCTATTTGTTTTAATATTTACATTTAGATTTATATTTGTATTTATATTTATAATTTATACTTATGTTTATATTTATTTTTATTTGCTCGTTTATGTTTCTAGTTCATTTTACGTTTATATTCGTCTTTATGTTTTTAGTTTTTGTTCATAATTATTTTTTTATTTGTGTTTATCTTTGTCTTTTTTTAATATTTGCATTTATATTTATAATTTAGTTTATATTTATTTTCATCTTTATATTTAAATTTATAATTATATTTCATTAATATTTATAATTCATGTTTGTGTTTATGTCTGTAAATATATTTACATCGACGTTTATATTCATAATCACAATTAATATTTATCTTTATATTTGTATTCATCTTTATGTTTATATTTATGTTCAGGTCTATATTTCTATTTGTCTTAATAATTAGTCTTAATATTTATATTTATGTTTATGTTTATTTTATCTTTTTATTTATAACCTTGTGAAGAGCGCATCTCATTCTGAAAGGGAAAACTTCTCTGCAGATTATAAAGCAAGATGAACATTAGTAGTTTTAGGCGAGAAATTCTAAGAAAAACTTAGAAATTTTGAAATATTGCTATTTTCAAATTCAAGCAATATTTCTGGCTTACGCCATAAGTGTACGCTTATATGCTGATTTTTGCAGTACGAAGCTATGTGGTAAAAGCAGCTGGTTGCAGTTATCGCGTTAAAAAATGGTGCTGGTGAGAGTCGTGTCGATTATAAACTGCTGCTATTGCTACCTGCACAAATTATAATGCTCGATGAATATAAGAACAGGTACGTGAAATTAGTTCATTTTTCATGCTGGAAGTTTCGAAAATAACAAGCATTCACCCACTTGAAGTGGTTCTTTGCATGAAGTAAAGCTTTCGTACAACGGGAACCATGGAATGAAATTATAGGTCTTAGGAATTTATATGCAAATTTTGATGGAAAAGATCATTCGTCCTTCTTAAATTTAGCGTTTGTATGGCGAAAAAAACGGACGTATGCAAAACAAATGCAATGGTTTGGTAGGAGTACACGGTGATAGGCATTGCTATAGGACGTGTATATATTTGTATTTTGTTTTTAATTTATATTTGTCTTATTTATTTATATTCGGATTTATATTTATATTTGTAGTTCATATTTACTTCTATATATATTTATATTTATAATTATGTTTATAGTTTTTATTTTTCTTGGTATTTATTTTGATGTGTATTCATATTTTTATTTATACTTCTATTTATAACTTATCTTTTTCTTTATCTTCGAAATTATACTTTGCTGTTACCTACGTAATAGAGACAATTTACTTCGTTGGCGACCTCATCAAATTTCATATGTGTTATATTTATTTATCGATCTGATAGGCAGGTATGACCGTTCGCTGATGCATTGCTGTATTATATCATGTGCTTTAGGTATCCTCTTCTCTTCGTACGTTTATTAGAGTGCTAAATGTTTTCATTTCTGCATAGGACGTCACTTCAGATGGGAAATTGAAGTTTTTTGGGAGCAGGGCGAGGGTATTTGAATATTGCATCGGCGTCCGTAAAGAATGGCTGGTATGTCGAAAGAGTAAATTGAGCATGAACCGTTGTCTATTTTCTTTTTAGTTTCAGCGACACTCGAGAGGTCAAGCGTTACTCGATAAGGTCTTCAGCATCTCGAACGCGTTGAAAAGGATTACTTCGGATTGCAGTTCACATGCGCTCTCGACCCACACCAGCCAAGAGAGACGGTACCCACATTTTGCATTAATAGTCACACTTCTCTGCACTTAATTCAATTTTGCACGTTCGCAACATTGAACACCAACTAGTAAATGATGACAGGGATAACCCTGATTTCGAGAGTTATCACTGTCATCATTTACTAGTTGGTCAGAATTGCGTTTCGATGAGATTGGGCCATCGTGCAAGGGTTGGCATTTACCCCTTACTCTTGTTCAGAGGACACCTTTTGCGAAACTTTAGGCCTCACCTTTCCTTGCGGAAAAATTAAGGAGATAATTACATACAATGGGCATGTGTAGAAACAAACACTTACCAGGATTTGTAAAACGGGCATCCCATTAGCTAGGTTCTCAATGGCAATCATGAGTACAAAAGCGATCGGTTGTTGATACGAGAAGAAATTCTATTGTGAAAGAATGGCATAACAATTTTCCGGAAAAAAAGCACAACGAGGTGAGGCGGAAAAGACAATAACTCGATCCCTTAAACCTGAAATTTTGTCACTCTACTTGTGTATTTTGATGGCCACAGAAAATCTCATTTCGGAAAAACGAAAAGTTCTACCATAATGCTCTTCAACTCATACCACAGTAATCTTGTGATCGGAATCGACTCGCTCAAAAACTCCTGGACAAAGTTGCTTATGAAGATCTAAAAACTGTTATAGCACTCAGTGTATCATCCAGTTTTTAAATAACAAAAGCGAAAGGGTATATACTACGATCGTATAATGACAGGAAAATTTCTGAGCGAAATGATGACGTAAATTCGCTCAGAAAAGCAGACATGACTTACTAGAAAAAGACATAATATTCAAACCTTCATTCTCAAAAATGGTGGGACAGTTGCAAATGAATAAGGTATATAGATGAATAGAACTTGAAACAGGACAGGAATTTGGTATATGAATAGACGTTGCATTCGTGTGTTGACGCTCCGATACGAAATGACTGATCATGTCTCACAGCTCGCAGGGGCACCCACTAGCGTAGACAACCGAAACTGTAGAGCGCTGCTAATGATATCAATTGGTCACTTGAGACTGCACACCTATAACACAGAATCGTGGAAAAAACGGTTCAGGGACTGAAAATTTTCTAAGAACACAGCGGAAAGAACATCACTTGGAGCTTTATTTCTTTTTTGTATTCGGGCACCATCATTCTTTGCGATATTTTATTGTAATTTCATCCAAAATCAACCTGCATCACTGCTGCTACTTCCGCTTTTTCATTTTATTAATGTATTTTCATCGTTCTGAGGGGATGCAGGATGGAATCTGTGGAAATACCAATCAACTCTTCTTGGAGCATAGCTGCAATTTTCACCCTTAATCTTCCATAATTATTTTACTGCATGCTTGTGCGAATTCCCTCTTTCCCGTTCATTTCTCATGTAAGGGTTCCGTTTCCAGCTGTCACTTATTCTAATTATTAAAGATGAGATCCAGCCAGTGAAGCGATTATGGAAATAAAAGTTGATAGTGATATTCATCTTGTCTTTGAAGCCTGAAGTATAGTTTTAAAAAAGCAATGAATTTCTTCGATGCAGCCTTTTCAATACTTTCATCATTCGATACTGGCCATTGTTTTTTGAGATTTGTTTGATGCAATTGTGATGCTCAATGAATTCTGAGCTGATCGACTTTTCAGAGATGGCTCGATCCGACCAAGTCTATACGAAAGCAGATGCTGTGTAAGTATATCAGGATCACATGATTTTTACTTTTATGGAAATTTTCTGTCTGGCTTACTCATGGGATATCTAAATGATTTCAGTTCTTTGCAGAATTGTTTTCTCAGTTTCTCACTTAAAGGAACAATTTGTGTTATCTATCATTTAGGGCATATTCAGCCGTTATATATACATTTATAATTCTATTTGTTTTAATATTTACATTTAGATTTATATTTGTATTTATATTTATAATTTATACTTATGTTTATATTTATTTTTATTTGCTCGTTTATGTTTCTAGTTCATTTTACGTTTATATTCGTCTTTATGTTTTTAGTTTTTGTTCATAATTATTTTTTTATTTGTGTTTATCTTTGTCTTTTTTTAATATTTGCATTTATATTTATAATTTAGTTTATATTTATTTTCATCTTTATATTTAAATTTATAATTATATTTCATTAATATTTATAATTCATGTTTGTGTTTATGTCTGTAAATATATTTACATCGACGTTTATATTCATAATCACAATTAATATTTATCTTTATATTTGTATTCATCTTTATGTTTATATTTATGTTCAGGTCTATATTTCTATTTGTCTTAATAATTAGTCTTAATATTTATATTTATGTTTATGTTTATTTTATCTTTTTATTTATAACCTTGTGAAGAGCGCATCTCATTCTGAAAGGGAAAACTTCTCTGCAGATTATAAAGCAAGATGAACATTAGTAGTTTTAGGCGAGAAATTCTAAGAAAAACTTAGAAATTTTGAAATATTGCTATTTTCAAATTCAAGCAATATTTCTGGCTTACGCCATAAGTGTACGCTTATATGCTGATTTTTGCAGTACGAAGCTATGTGGTAAAAGCAGCTGGTTGCAGTTATCGCGTTAAAAAATGGTGCTGGTGAGAGTCGTGTCGATTATAAACTGCTGCTATTGCTACCTGCACAAATTATAATGCTCGATGAATATAAGAACAGGTACGTGAAATTAGTTCATTTTTCATGCTGGAAGTTTCGAAAATAACAAGCATTCACCCACTTGAAGTGGTTCTTTGCATGAAGTAAAGCTTTCGTACAACGGGAACCATGGAATGAAATTATAGGTCTTAGGAATTTATATGCAAATTTTGATGGAAAAGATCATTCGTCCTTCTTAAATTTAGCGTTTGTATGGCGAAAAAAACGGACGTATGCAAAACAAATGCAATGGTTTGGTAGGAGTACACGGTGATAGGCATTGCTATAGGACGTGTATATATTTGTATTTTGTTTTTAATTTATATTTGTCTTATTTATTTATATTCGGATTTATATTTATATTTGTAGTTCATATTTACTTCTATATATATTTATATTTATAATTATGTTTATAGTTTTTATTTTTCTTGGTATTTATTTTGATGTGTATTCATATTTTTATTTATACTTCTATTTATAACTTATCTTTTTCTTTATCTTCGAAATTATACTTTGCTGTTACCTACGTAATAGAGACAATTTACTTCGTTGGCGACCTCATCAAATTTCATATGTGTTATATTTATTTATCGATCTGATAGGCAGGTATGACCGTTCGCTGATGCATTGCTGTATTATATCATGTGCTTTAGGTATCCTCTTCTCTTCGTACGTTTATTAGAGTGCTAAATGTTTTCATTTCTGCATAGGACGTCACTTCAGATGGGAAATTGAAGTTTTTTGGGAGCAGGGCGAGGGTATTTGAATATTGCATCGGCGTCCGTAAAGAATGGCTGGTATGTCGAAAGAGTAAATTGAGCATGAACCGTTGTCTATTTTCTTTTTAGTTTCAGCGACACTCGAGAGGTCAAGCGTTACTCGATAAGGTCTTCAGCATCTCGAACGCGTTGAAAAGGATTACTTCGGATTGCAGTTCACATGCGCTCTCGACCCACACCAGCCAAGAGAGACGGTACCCACATTTTGCATTAATAGTCACACTTCTCTGCACTTAATTCAATTTTGCACGTTCGCAACATTGAACACCAACTAGTAAATGATGACAGGGATAACCCTGATTTCGAGAGTTATCACTGTCATCATTTACTAGTTGGTCAGAATTGCGTTTCGATGAGATTGGGCCATCGTGCAAGGGTTGGCATTTACCCCTTACTCTTGTTCAGAGGACACCTTTTGCGAAACTTTAGGCCTCACCTTTCCTTGCGGAAAAATTAAGGAGATAATTACATACAATGGGCATGTGTAGAAACAAACACTTACCAGGATTTGTAAAACGGGCATCCCATTAGCTAGGTTCTCAATGGCAATCATGAGTACAAAAGCGATCGGTTGTTGATACGAGAAGAAATTCTATTGTGAAAGAATGGCATAACAATTTTCCGGAAAAAAAGCACAACGAGGTGAGGCGGAAAAGACAATAACTCGATCCCTTAAACCTGAAATTTTGTCACTCTACTTGTGTATTTTGATGGCCACAGAAAATCTCATTTCGGAAAAACGAAAAGTTCTACCATAATGCTCTTCAACTCATACCACAGTAATCTTGTGATCGGAATCGACTCGCTCAAAAACTCCTGGACAAAGTTGCTTATGAAGATCTAAAAACTGTTATAGCACTCAGTGTATCATCCAGTTTTTAAATAACAAAAGCGAAAGGGTATATACTACGATCGTATAATGACAGGAAAATTTCTGAGCGAAATGATGACGTAAATTCGCTCAGAAAAGCAGACATGACTTACTAGAAAAAGACATAATATTCAAACCTTCATTCTCAAAAATGGTGGGACAGTTGCAAATGAATAAGGTATATAGATGAATAGAACTTGAAACAGGACAGGAATTTGGTATATGAATAGACGTTGCATTCGTGTGTTGACGCTCCGATACGAAATGACTGATCATGTCTCACAGCTCGCAGGGGCACCCACTAGCGTAGACAACCGAAACTGTAGAGCGCTGCTAATGATATCAATTGGTCACTTGAGACTGCACACCTATAACACAGAATCGTGGAAAAAAACGGTTCAGGGACTGAAAATTTTCTAAGAACACAGCGGAAAGAACATCACTTGGAGCTTTATTTCTTTTTTGTATTCGGGCACCATCATTCTTTGCGATATTTTATTGTAATTTCATCCAAAATCAACCTGCATCACTGCTGCTACTTCCGCTTTTTCATTTTATTAATGTATTTTCATCGTTCTGAGGGGATGCAGGATGGAATCTGTGGAAATACCAATCAACTCTTCTTGGAGCATAGCTGCAATTTTCACCCTTAATCTTCCATAATTATTTTACTGCATGCTTGTGCGAATTCCCTCTTTCCCGTTCATTTCTCATGTAAGGGTTCCGTTTCCAGCTGTCACTTATTCTAATTATTAAAGATGAGATCCAGCCAGTGAAGCGATTATGGAAATAAAAGTTGATAGTGATATTCATCTTGTCTTTGAAGCCTGAAGTATAGTTTTAAAAAAGCAATGAATTTCTTCGATGCAGCCTTTTCAATACTTTCATCATTCGATACTGGCCATTGTTTTTTGAGATTTGTTTGATGCAATTGTGATGCTCAATGAATTCTGAGCTGATCGACTTTTCAGAGATGGCTCGATCCGACCAAGTCTATACGAAAGCAGATGCTGTGTAAGTATATCAGGATCACATGATTTTTACTTTTATGGAAATTTTCTGTCTGGCTTACTCATGGGATATCTAAATGATTTCAGTTCTTTGCAGAATTGTTTTCTCAGTTTCTCACTTAAAGGAACAATTTGTGTTATCTATCATTTAGGGCATATTCAGCCGTTATATATACATTTATAATTCTATTTGTTTTAATATTTACATTTAGATTTATATTTGTATTTATATTTATAATTTATACTTATGTTTATATTTATTTTTATTTGCTCGTTTATGTTTCTAGTTCATTTTACGTTTATATTCGTCTTTATGTTTTTAGTTTTTGTTCATAATTATTTTTTTATTTGTGTTTATCTTTGTCTTTTTTTAATATTTGCATTTATATTTATAATTTAGTTTATATTTATTTTCATCTTTATATTTAAATTTATAATTATATTTCATTAATATTTATAATTCATGTTTGTGTTTATGTCTGTAAATATATTTACATCGACGTTTATATTCATAATCACAATTAATATTTATCTTTATATTTGTATTCATCTTTATGTTTATATTTATGTTCAGGTCTATATTTCTATTTGTCTTAATAATTAGTCTTAATATTTATATTTATGTTTATGTTTATTTTATCTTTTTATTTATAACCTTGTGAAGAGCGCATCTCATTCTGAAAGGGAAAACTTCTCTGCAGATTATAAAGCAAGATGAACATTAGTAGTTTTAGGCGAGAAATTCTAAGAAAAACTTAGAAATTTTGAAATATTGCTATTTTCAAATTCAAGCAATATTTCTGGCTTACGCCATAAGTGTACGCTTATATGCTGATTTTTGCAGTACGAAGCTATGTGGTAAAAGCAGCTGGTTGCAGTTATCGCGTTAAAAAATGGTGCTGGTGAGAGTCGTGTCGATTATAAACTGCTGCTATTGCTACCTGCACAAATTATAATGCTCGATGAATATAAGAACAGGTACGTGAAATTAGTTCATTTTTCATGCTGGAAGTTTCGAAAATAACAAGCATTCACCCACTTGAAGTGGTTCTTTGCATGAAGTAAAGCTTTCGTACAACGGGAACCATGGAATGAAATTATAGGTCTTAGGAATTTATATGCAAATTTTGATGGAAAAGATCATTCGTCCTTCTTAAATTTAGCGTTTGTATGGCGAAAAAAACGGACGTATGCAAAACAAATGCAATGGTTTGGTAGGAGTACACGGTGATAGGCATTGCTATAGGACGTGTATATATTTGTATTTTGTTTTTAATTTATATTTGTCTTATTTATTTATATTCGGATTTATATTTATATTTGTAGTTCATATTTACTTCTATATATATTTATATTTATAATTATGTTTATAGTTTTTATTTTTCTTGGTATTTATTTTGATGTGTATTCATATTTTTATTTATACTTCTATTTATAACTTATCTTTTTCTTTATCTTCGAAATTATACTTTGCTGTTACCTACGTAATAGAGACAATTTACTTCGTTGGCGACCTCATCAAATTTCATATGTGTTATATTTATTTATCGATCTGATAGGCAGGTATGACCGTTCGCTGATGCATTGCTGTATTATATCATGTGCTTTAGGTATCCTCTTCTCTTCGTACGTTTATTAGAGTGCTAAATGTTTTCATTTCTGCATAGGACGTCACTTCAGATGGGAAATTGAAGTTTTTTGGGAGCAGGGCGAGGGTATTTGAATATTGCATCGGCGTCCGTAAAGAATGGCTGGTATGTCGAAAGAGTAAATTGAGCATGAACCGTTGTCTATTTTCTTTTTAGTTTCAGCGACACTCGAGAGGTCAAGCGTTACTCGATAAGGTCTTCAGCATCTCGAACGCGTTGAAAAGGATTACTTCGGATTGCAGTTCACATGCGCTCTCGACCCACACCAGCCAAGAGAGACGGTACCCACATTTTGCATTAATAGTCACACTTCTCTGCACTTAATTCAATTTTGCACGTTCGCAACATTGAACACCAACTAGTAAATGATGACAGGGATAACCCTGATTTCGAGAGTTATCACTGTCATCATTTACTAGTTGGTCAGAATTGCGTTTCGATGAGATTGGGCCATCGTGCAAGGGTTGGCATTTACCCCATTTACCCCTTACTATACGAAAGCAGATGCTGTGTAAGTATATCAGGATCACATGATTTTTACTTTTATGGAAATTTTCTGTCTGGCTTACTCATGGGATATCTAAATGATTTCAGTTCTTTGCAGAATTGTTTTCTCAGTTTCTCACTTAAAGGAACAATTTGTGTTATCTATCGTTTAGGGCATATTCAGCCGTTATATATATATATATATATATATATATATATATATATATATATATATATATATATATATATATATATATATATATATATATATATATATATATATATATATATATATATATATATTATATATGAAGTGGATAGGTATAAGTGCACAAACACACTCCTTTAGAATCTGCACCAACAAAAGCTTCCGGTAGTTACACACTAGTTATTCATTGTCGATGAGCGAAAGTTTTCGACATATTTGCGTCAGAACGCCACCATTCAAACGATACGAGCGGTTTCATTCATACCATCAATATGTATCAGGGTGTGAGCGGCTATGTAATCATTACAACTTCTTTGTCAGCCTCCTAAGACAATAAATCAATGCTTTACTCTTAGCTTGCTGCTATATAGCCTCAACGGTAACCTAAGCTGACTTTAGAATTGCTTCTCAACTTCAATTTTACTTCAATACACTCATTCAGGACTTTTTTTTTCATTAATTGTTATCACATATTTCTTTTTAACTTCATTGTCATGCTTAGCTAGCCTGATAATACCGCAACTTACCCTTTGTTAAAGCCTCCTAACTCGAGTTGATATCCTTGAAGAATGCTAAAAAGTGGAAAAATTCAGTAACTGGTTTGATATAACGCTAACTGATTTGTTACCGGGTGGTCAGCTAATCCACTAAGTCGTTTTTTCTGGAAACTTCATTAGGTCTCTAGAACATTCCTAATTATTGTTTCCTTGAGTGCGTTTTTTGTTATTGTAAAGAGTGCTGAGTTGCAGGCGATTTTGGCATCACGATTTGAGCGCCAGTCACTTAACATTCTTTCACCGCTTCCCGATAGTGGGCATTGGTCATTAGCGCATGGCGATGACGATGCCTCACTGAGTGACCTCGGCGAGGAACTCTTTCTCGAACGACAATGCCGACAATTGAAGGCTCATATTGAGTGAGTGCACTACCTTGCTTATCAAGATACCTTTAGCTAACTACGGATTTATTGATGTTTCTTTCTGAGTTAATTTTTAAACGAGCTTTATTCAAGCGTTTGGGGTAAATTCGAAGAACAACTGGTTGAAATGGTTCATTAATTAAAGTATTTGCTATATCTTACCTTCTTATCACTCATTGTAGCAGCCAAACGCTCTTGCTTACGTTGAGGATGCAGCGTTCCGTTAAAGAAATCGTGTCTGTTAAACTGTTCAGGGTTCCTTGTATTTCAGTATTTTCATATTTTCCACATCTGAAGTGCTATTCGAATTTTGCGGAATTTAGCGAACACTTCTGCTTTCTTTCCTGTCTCAATAATAATGCTTATGGCTAACATTGCGGCTGCTCTCTTTAAAACGAAAAAATAAAGCCTTTTCAACTTGAAACCTATTGAAATTGAAGGGTAGGTCTCCTTGAACATGTTATTTCGACGAGTCGGATAGTCTTATAGTCTTATAGTGACCTTTTGATGGCATCTGTCGTTCATGACGTCTAACTGGAACTTTTTGTTGAATACGTTCAATAGAGTTCATTAATTGAATGGTCATTTCTCATTAATCGACATGAATTCGAACCGTCATGTAACAAAAATAAAAGGAAAAAGGATTTCAAATTAGAGACGTACTATAGGTAAAAGTTATTTTGAAGCAGACGAATATTTTATTTTCGAGAAAATTTTCTTTATAGTTCTCAGTTTATTTCAATCTTCCATAAATTCCTTATCTTTTTGTAGTGATTGTTGAAGCCGATCGGCAAACAATCAATAATAGGTTGCAAAAATAAGTTGCAAACAAAAATTCCGCTCGCGGAATTTTCTACATTCAAGTGGGAGTGCGCAGGTACGCCCGTTTATTCTGCGAACACGTAAATTAACGTCTATTTGCCCAGGTTTTTTTAAAATCTCAATTGCAATAGTTCCGAAGATAGCCTACCACTCGCTGTGTGTCAAGTAGTGTTGCTTTTTGGTCAAGATGTTATTATTCTTCTTTGTATTATGAGTCTTTGGTTGGCGTTTGTGCGGGACTGTATCCCTGCATTCCATTTTGAGGTTTGATCTTCGGTGATTGGGTATTCGTGAAATATTATATCCGATTAGAAGTTGCGCACTCGTTTTTACGATGTCCATTATGGTGCACCATTCCATTGCAATTATTGCAAGTGCGGGCAGTGCGTCGAATAACGGTGTTTTATCTGTCTGTTGGCGTCAGCTTGTCTGCTTTCTGTTTTTAAATTTCTACCTCCTTGAATGTGGGTGGCAGGTAGAAGCGGAAATGCATAAGATTAATTACTTTGTTTATCTGCGTGTTGTTTTTGAGCGCTCTGTCCAGCTTATGTGACACTCTCATCGTTAGGATGTTTGTCCGACATTGTGCCAAGCTGTTTTGAACCTTTGATTGTTGCTTAACATATTTTTTATCAAAAATGCTCGAAGAGGCTTTAGTAGTGGAGTGCGTGTTGTTCATCGATAACGTAAACAATAGGATAGAAACCTAGCAACTGATTTGATTTATTCATCTTAACAAAGTTTTTATGCCGTGTTTTTGCAAATGACAAAGAATTATTTGCCACGTGCATCGTTATCGCTTTCTCCTTTTCGTCCCCATTTTGGAAAGTTGTGAGGGCTATCAGTCCCTCCCTTCTGGATAGCTTTGCTCACTGAATTTAAACGAGCTGGCAAACTTCAGATTCCTGAACGCGCTCATAGCGGGAAAATTGCGGTTTCTTTCAGCTAACACTATATTTTTTACTGTATTTTCTTCAATGTATATTTTCTTTACTATATTTCCTTTTTTTATTCCCTTTACTATTCCTTTACTTCAATGTATATTCCCTTTACTATATTTTCTTCAATGATCGCCAACTGCAATGCTCGTCCAGAAAATATGTCAAGCTTGAAATTCGCAAATGTCTTATCCTCTCACATCAAAATCCCCCTCTTTGAAACTTAGTCTTGACTGAATTAATGGCGCTGCAAGGTGTAAGACTTGTGAGCAGGGAAATGCAGTGTCTTTGTTTGACACATTTTCCTGCTCGCAAGTCATTATAAGTGAAAATGAGATTAGCAGACGAGACCTTAGTAGAGGTTGTTGGTTACTTTATTCTCTTGCATAGAAATATTCGACGACTGTGATATGCGGATGTTCATTCCAGATGATTTAATTCTCAAAGAAAGAACGGCAGCTGTACATGCTTGAGAGGAGAAAGCAAATGCAGCATGAATAAATCATGATGTATGATCCTGAACATATACTGTTTCCGAGACTCAGATTGCGATGCTTGCATTGTTTACAATCTTCCTTTCCCCGCAGTGGAAACCTTAGCCTTGCATTTGGTGTTCGGATGACGTAGAAATTCGGGTGTTCGCAACGTTCCTTAGGACCGCTGCGAGCAGTACTACCATTTATTAATCTAGTGTGATAGACCTACTGATAGTTGTCATTGTTTGTTTGTCTGAGCAAGGACTGGAAGGGAAACGATGGCGTCTACTGTTTGCGTCGAAGGCGCCGCATGAAAAAGATGTTTGTGAAAATGTGAAAACTGTGAAAATGTAAATCGTGTAGGCTCCTACTGTGAAAAATAAAACCGTGCAGATGTTTTTTTTTGCTATTCACGCGTGGATATGTATTTATGTGGATCGGTATTATAGAAATATCAGCGACACATCTCAGTCATTTCAGCATCAACCTGGAACCGCTGTGCATCTGCTAGTTTGAATTATACCAGGCGAATCGTGGGGTTGAATTTGCTTTCGAGTGGAAGGACCGATGTAATTCTCAAACACTGAGCGTTTAATTTCAATCAGCGTGATTTTAACCATAGTATCTCTTAATCAGTATACTTTCAACGATGTCCTCCTTAATCAGAATCGTTGCGCTCTCCAACGGCTGCATTTTGTCTAAATGATCAGAAAATATAGGCCATGGACGAGACGAGTATAAAATAAAATTTTGCGCTGTCAAACAACAGGAGGGAAGGGCTGAGTGGGGGGGGGGGGGAGGGGGGGGAATCGGTATCCATCAGAACGTTTTAGTTTTTGATTATTTTTTACCTCAGAAGGCAGCGCATTATATTGTACGTGAGAAAGTATCGCAATGAGCATAATAGGTTCAATACTTTTGCAGTCTTTTTTTTTCAAATGTAAAAACTTCCACGTACGAACTCTCACATGCTGATGAAAGATGTAATGTCTATTTTTGGTATAGCAGGTCCAGAATAGGTTCCCTTATTCCTGTGTGGATTCGCATGTGAATGAGTTTGAAAGGTCCATGGAGGGAAACGATAAAGAAGATGAAGCAGATGTTTTTTTATTTAGTTCTTAAGTTTATAAAGAGGAAAAATGAATTTAGAAACGATTTGGTGCAAACCAAATATAAAAACATTCGAATGCTTCATCGTGACCTTAGTGGAACGCTATTTATCTTTTAGATTTGTATTGGATTGCTTAAGTGGACATTTATCATGGAAATTGGTATAAGGAATCTTTTTGATAGCCATGGTAGTTGTTTAATTATTTTGAACGCTGAATATTGTTATTAAAGGACATTGACATGGGCAATAACCGAACGAAATCAGAGATAGAACAGCTCGAAGATCGTCTCAATGAATCATTTCCATTAACGGTTAGTCAACTCATTTTCTGCTAAAATAATTCGTTCTTTGCAGAAAGATCATATGAATTTATTTAATTGATGGGAAAATCTATTTTTGCGTATGAAGAGATTGCTTACAAAACAAAAGATATTCGCATTTCCACAGTGGTCGAATATTCTTTGTATATGCTTTTCTGGTGATTTATTTAACAATCATTGATACTCTTATATCCGCTTTTTATCTAAGTTCAAGCAAATTGCGCCATTACAGTTTTAACTTAATTCGTTCAAAAATTCCCGTTTTGTTTATAGAAATGTGCGATAAGGTAATTCTCTACTGATGAGATGATAATCGGTTTTGATTAGTTTGCTAATTTCCGATAAGTGTAATAACTCTTATCAGAATATTTCATACAAAGGAAGTAAATGCTTTGGATAGTGAGTCATACAGTGTGCTGCATAGGGCTGCAATATATACACATATTGTTTTGATATGTTCATTTAGCGGCCGCTTTCGTCTAATTGACCAGTTCCCCTCAGGGACTGCTTCGTTTCATTTCTCAGGGTCGCGGTGAATCACGCTAGCCACATAAAGAAAAAATCTTTAAGCTAGAGATTTCCAATATATGATGTCCTCCTATTCCGCTTCGTAAATTTATGTTGCACTTCTTTGCAACTTAGTTGAAGAACGGTGGCACCCCGGTTGCGAACCCCGAACGCAGCTGAGCTCGTGCACAACACAGCGTACGCACGACTACCATACTCTGGATTCTGCAGGCCAATACTGAGCCCATCACAGGAATTCGAAAACCTGTAACCAGAATGTCAAATAATATCCCCGTTCAAATTCCCAGCTCAGTTGAGGCGGGGAAGTGGGTGCCGATCATTGCAGAGAGAGCGATCGGTCATCCAGCAAGTGCACTTTCCCCGCCTCAATTCAGCTGAAGTTTCCGCGGAGACATTTTCATTATTCGATTCTGTTACAGGTTTTCGAATTCCTCTGAAGGGAGTTAGTACTCGCCTGCAGTGTAGGGTACGGTAGTCGTGTGTACGCAGTGTTGTGCACGAGCTCAGCTGCGTTCGAGGTTCGCAACCGGGGGTGCCATCGTTCTGTGCAAGAGTGCGCAAAATGTCACGTTCCGATTTCGTATGCGAAGAGCCCCTTGGTAGTGAAGAAACTTGCCCTGTCGTGTTCGCGTGCGTCTTTGTTGTGAAAGAAAAACGTAGTCCTGTGCATTTCGTAACTGACTGAGTTTTCTTGGTCGCATATCATTCTGTCGACATTTTCATATTATGTATGCTGCATTTTTAAGAGCTTGTTAACAAATCTCTTTTGCAAAGGCTTGGAGGTGGGAAAGGAGGTTATCTTCAAGTAATATGTTCAGTTTCTGCTTTTCTTTCGATTTCGGTTTTGAAGTGCCTCACGTGCTTCATCCATGATCATTAGACCTCTCCTTGTTAAGATTTTGAAACTCCGCACGTACGTGACGAAGCAAATTTGGTACGCGTACTCGTTGCTGTGCTATGCTGTCGCGTTCGATTTCGAAATTCTTCTGCACCGCAGTTTTCAGTATTTCTGTGATTAAATACAATTCTATGCTTCTTTGGTCGTGCCGATTTACGTTTTCATACCGCAAATGTCGTTTTACTTCCATTGTCTATACTGAGTCATGATTTGCTTTAACAAATTGACTTTGAATGAGCGCATTATGACAGCATCGTTTCTGCGCATGTGTGCTGTGTGTCTATCTGCGTGCGCAGTATTATCAGCTCAGGATTCACTAAAGCTACAGTTACGAAGTATGCCCGATAAAATTCACAGCGTTATTGTAAATCATATTGTTTCACAACCTCTGGGAAAACTTACACGCACTTAACTGTAGAAAACATCGCATACGTTTCACAGCGTTCGCCTCTTCGTTTATGTCGTTCGGGTTACAGATTCAGAAAAATTACCTAGTACGGAATATCCGGGCGGGCGACAAGATTAGGTTAGTTATTTTATCGTAGTATTGGTTATTTCAATTTGTTAATAATCCATGAAATTAGCTGTTCTTGTGAGCGAGATGCAAAGGCGTACATCACATGTACATCCCCACCTATTTTCTCATCCAGAACTGATTAGGGCTAATATCTGTAACCCATTACATTTTCTCTGTAAAAAAACTTGGCCTATTGGAGGTGTTGGAGGTGACTTGAAAGCCTTGTGGCTATAAATTCAAAGATCTGTTCTCTATCTTGCTTAATTTTTCGCTCATCTTTGGTTTCTTACTTTTCTGCCGCTGTGAGGAAATAGTCTGATCCACTTTTCATGTATATTGATGCTTTGCCTGGAAAGGTGCTCCATATCATGCTTCAGTAGCGTTGCTGCGCACTCGAAAAATGCCACTTCAAAAGTGGTGAGTCCAAACAGTTTTCATGTTGCTGATTTTGGCTCTGCGTGCATATTATTCACTTTCAGATGGACGACTCTGAGGCCCTACATGGAACATACTTTTCACATAGGCGTGAGAGAGTTGCCATCATCCGAGAAGGAATACTGGCCGCGGGAGATCGTCGTGAGGACAGACGCAGCAGGACCGCCGTGTGTCAACGTGGCCAATTCATCGAATTGCAAGAGGCAGGCACAGCGCTTATAAGGCTGAGATGCGCCAGCGAAGAATACGGTCCAATAAGCCACTATTGGCTCATTGTGGTGCCAGGTAACTTTACTCAGGTTCGTTGTTATTTGTGCTTAAAGTTCCAGGCTTCGGAAACAACAGCATAGGTGTTTGTGTTTTCGAGCGCCCACAAGAGTGTATGACCTCAGCTGTCATCATGCAACTGTAATAGGCCTTCTGTTCTCCATCTAGTGCTGCCCTGTGTTTTAACTGAATAATGAATGAATAGAATTTCTCATCTTCGTTCTTTACTTCACCCAGTTTACCTTGTTGTTATAATTTCAGTGGCAGAAGTGGATGCGGTCGAAGAAACTGATTGCTTTTAGGAGTGTGATAGGTTAGCTGTTATGTTGGAAATTGATGTGCAGAAATTGGATAAATTCCTCTCATACCCACCCTTCCGCAATGGAATTGTCATTAAGTGAAGTTTTTTGGAAGCACTTGAACGGAAAAGTCTGTCCTGCTGTGCTTGGCCCACTTTGCCAGCAAAAAAAGGCGCTTTTCAACGGAAGTAGAGCAAATCGCAGTGAAAGTAGGTGTGGGGGTAAATAAATTGCAGGATTCACAAGTGCATCACTTCTGTCTCATTGAAAATCTTCTAATAGCAAATGCCCTGAATGAAAAAAAATCAGTCGAAATCCGGAGAGAAAAAAACATTGCACTCAAGTCATACCTTGAGAATGTGGGTCTTTAAAAAAGCTGTCACCTGCATAACTTTGCAATAGAGGCATTGATTGCTGATGCGGTCCATTTGATTGGCAGGCGATGTATGATTAGTATTGTAAAGCCGGCAGCAACTGGTAGTGGTCATATGCCACGATCGTTCTACTTTGAGTGGTGTCTGCAAGCGTTTGCATATCATTTTTTCGAAAAATACATTCCGCGGCTATAGCTGTTTATTTTTCGACACTTCGCAGCTCTCATTCTGAAATAAGACTTTCATGATAGGAACTCGATTCAGTTTTTTGGATTGGTATATCTCTGTTGTTAACAAACCGCTTGTACCGCATTTTTATATGACATGTACACTCAAATTTTCGGCCTTTCTAGATGAAATACTGCAACTGAGTATGCCATGCCTAAAGGGATATTTTTATTTCTTTCAGGACTTGAAGTCAGCATTTCAGGATGATGTACTGAATTTGGACTCCACCTCACTCCAGAAGAGCATGGCGCAAATGAAATCGCGCCACGAGTTATCTCATGGCTCAATACTCGGATTCGAAGTCGAGTACGCAAGGCGAACAAACAGCATCCTCACAAGAGGTCACCTTTTTCTGCGAAGTTCTACTTCTTATTTCCCCAGTTTGATGGTGGTCGGTGACATTTATGTTGAGATTTCCTACTGTCTTGTATGCAGATGGTCCGTTTAGGAAACTAAGGAATGTTTAAGAATTTGAGGAAGGAAATGAAGTGGAAGGAGGATGTAGACGGGCAAGAGGAGGGCGATTTTGGAGCGACGGAAGAGTGGAGAGAGAGAAGTTAAGGGAACACGGAAGAATTTCTGATCGTGGCATTTCTTGTGTTTTTTATTTCACACGGTTCACATAGTTTTCTCTTTGTTCATCCAGTAGCCTGATTACGGTCATTCCCGTGTTCCTTCGTCCGTTGAAATCCCTTTGTTCCGCAATGCTTTTTTTTTCAATTTTAGATGACACTTGCAAGAGCAGCGCACAGTACGAGGTGCATACGTTGCTGCGGGCATTGCATTGCTCGAGATGCAGCAAATGCAACGCGACGATCGGCCGTGTACGATTGGGGATGAACAGGCAAGTGTGCGTTTATGGTCCTGTAAGTTGCATTCAACTCATGCTTTATGTTTTTCGCGTATCAAACCTCACTTCATAGGTGCAGCCATTTCGCGCTTCGAACAGCTAATGCTACGCTGCCGTTTCTATGTGTCATTGTTCAAAATAGGGGAATTAGGACTTACGAGAAAGGTTGGTTGTGGTCGCCGAATATGGCTCTAAAAAAGGCGCCGCTGTTGTGAGTGCTTGACGACGAGGCGCACTATTAGAAGAAACATAGCGAAACAGTTGCTATCGTTTCAAGATATCAACGCCAATTAGGCAACTTCGTCCTACTCAGTTCTGCTAGCTAGATCAGGTTATACATGGCGTTCAGAAGAGCCGAAATGTGGTTTTCGAGTTTCGGATTACCCGGAACCCTCTGTTTTCTTTCGCTTTAGTTATATTGCTCCTAGTGAACAAACTGCCTTTTATGGCGAAAGAAAATGGGATGGCATAATTCACTTGTAGGGCCTTCTAAATCATTTCTTGAATAATTTGAACGAATAGATGAATGAAGCTGTTACGAAATAGCTAGAATTCGGATTTCCACTTCGTTTGATGTCAGTCCTGTATTTCTGAGATGGTTGTAGGATCGGATCGTAGTTTTCAAGCTCCGCCGTTGTGCAGACGTTGGTCAGTCCGTTGCGATGGGCAGGGACATTTTATTGATCAGTCACAAAGGATAGTAATTTCGTGAACGCGGCCAGGGCGAGCTTTCACATACGGCGACACATACGCCGCTCACTTATGCTCAGCGCACGAAACATGAAAGCAATTATAATGGTTGTCTGAAGCAGACCAAGCAAACGCCGCCCCTCGCACTGAAATGACCTATTATTGGTTAGCAGTCTCAGCGATTACCAGTCGACATGCGTTCCTTATCACGCATTCGCCTAGCTCGCTGTTCATTTGAAAATCGAAGACGAGAATAATTTGTGGGGATGTTTGTGGCGGTATAGGTATTCAACTTGCAGATATTTGTTCGGCCATCTTCGTAGCAGTCAAAGTTATTGTTGAGGTGGATAGCGACTTTTAATTTAATTATTGCTAGTGCTATGTGGAAAGGCATATCTCAAATGATCCGTTCTTATGTTAATATTGGTGTGCTTGGGTGTCTCTTTATCCTCGATGTGTCTTTTGAACGTCGAGAAGGATGCGAGAAAATGAGTTCCATAGGATTTGCTTTAAACTTCTGCTCGACTCAGTGAAGAGGTGCTCTTTTCTGAAGTTATGAGGAGCATTCTGTCTATTCTTGCGCCTCTCATATCTCAAAACTCTTATTATTTATCTTTCTGCTCTGTGAGATGTTTGTTCTACCTCCCGTCATCACTGCTTGTATCACTTTCATATACTTTCAGTTATGCACAAGTTGTACAAGTTTACAGCAGAATTTAGAGATATAAGGTGAGTAGGGAGGAGTGATTCAGCAGTTGTAGAGAAGAGAAGGGAACAGGTTACATGAAGATCTTTTTAAAAAAGTGCTTTTTTGTTGCAATATAGATATATCTACGAAAACGAGTAATAGATTTCATGGCTTATGGACAAATCGGCCTGTGAATGAACAAGCATAAGACGTCTACGCTTTGATTTTAAAGTGCTCATTACTTTTGAGGGAAGCCAACAAAAAGCAGTTTGAGGTGTGGCTGTAGTCGTAAAAAAGTTGACTATTACGAAACGCATAATTGGTAAACAGAAGCTGCAATTACGGCACACGGAGGGCGCTTTCACTAGGGAGCTATAGAAAGCCCTTCGTTGTGGTGCGTTGTGCGCCAAGCTGCAATCGACATTCCGGAGGAGAATCAGTGTGGTAGAGTGGCCTTCTGAACGGTGGTGCAATAGTTCTCGTGTTATGCGTTATAAAGGAGCCTGCAACGAATGATTGTCGTTATACATAGTACTTTCTGGGCAGAATAAACAGGACTTTCTGTGCTCCTTCCTGGCAGTTTCCCTCATTGTCCTTTCTAGCCAAATTTCAAACAACTTTCGTAGAGGGCTTTCGAAGTTTCTTGGGTGACCTAATCACTATCAGGCTATTCTAGCAGTATCAGGAGTGGCAGAGGTCATTGAACTGATCTACTTGACGATGAGCAAGTTCTTTCTGGTATTTAAATGCCCTGGAGCATGCGGATTTAACGTATTTATTGGCAGTCACTGATGGCAGCTTTAAGCTTTGTTCGCTGATATACCGCCGCTAATGCCTAGAGTTTTATCGCAATTTATGGTCGAAGTAAAGTGACTGTTATATAGTGACATGAGGTGGGATGTGATGGAAGTATAAATTTGGTTACAGATTTCGTTGCACGTACAGAGCAAACGTTAAAATTTTTCTGATTTGACGCTTTTTTTTTGCTCGTTTCATAGTACACGATGAAATTTGGGAAACGTATTGAGAGGTTTGAGGCACTATTGTGCACAAAGTGGTTTTCTTAAAATATTCGTTTTCGAGATTGCGAACATTGTATGCGAAAGTAATGCACTGTTTGACGTATAGTTTTATGTGACTTCGGTTTGTTAGGATTTTTGAAGAGGTCCTCAGCATCCCTTCTTTATCTGCTCCCCTCTCCGCGTCTCTGATTTGTGGAAAATTCTCCACTTCGTAAGCCCATTGTGGAGTCGAAGTTTGATTAATATTCTGCCGGAATTAGTGTGTTTTAGTATATTCCCGGTGATAAGCTTTGTTATTTCGCTTTTTTTTCACTGAGAATGATGCACCGAACTTTTCATGTCGACAGTTGTTCTAGTCCGCATAAAATTTCCAATTCTTTCATTGAGTTATTTGCGTTCTTTGGATTCATATTTGGATGTCATGTAAGTCTCCCTATCTCTTTCGTTCAGCGGGAATAGCTTCTTTCCTTTTCGCTACCCTATTTCGATTACCTCATACAAAACGAAGTATTTTCTCTCTTCATTGTTTCTTTTCTTTCCATAGTAATTTCTAGTTATCAATTCGAGCTTGTGTTCATCTTTTTCTTTTGCAGTATGCAAAAGAATTTGCACCGTGGCTGTATATCGATTATCAAACGCAATGGAAGTGCGGTGCCACAAAAAACAACACAATACCTCATCGCCGGAAGCATTTTTCTTCATGTGAGTACTTTCTTATGTTATTTTTATTGCTCATGGCTGTTGTGCTTGAATAGAAGTGAGTGTTGAATGTAGCATTTGCTTAGTGGCAGTGTTGGGCGGGGAACGTATGGACGAGTGGATTTCTTAGTAACGAATGTTTACGAGCGTTGTGCGAATGACACGCCTTGTTCAGAATATAGAATGCTCATTTTTGCTAAGTGCCTACGGCAGCGCAATTTAGTGCAGCTGATGGCGCTTCTAAAGAGAACTGACAGTGAGCATCTTATGATATGACGAGGATCTTGATCATCGAATTCGCACAGCAAAATTCATTACTAAGTTCTGAATATGAAGGTGACATTTAAAAGTTTGCGGGTGTTGTAAAAATGGAGGAAGAATATGACTTTGAAGTTGATTAAAAATTTACATAACAACAAGAATCACGATGGATTTTGCACTCCTTAATAATGTCTCTAAACTGGTTTAACATAGCATTTTAATGCGATTTAACCATAAATACGTTGTGAGCAAATTTGCGCATGATTTTTCTTTTTTTTTTTTTGAATTTGTATTGGAAAAGCGAAAAACTGAAGTAGGTTGAGATCGATGGGGCTTCTGAAATCTATGCTCCATGGAAAACAGATAATATTGAAGGAAGCGAATAGTCAGAAGTGGACTGTGTTTCACAGAGTCCAACCACATCCTCCATCTGATATCTTTTTAGCCCGAAAAAAGTCAGAAATTTTCTTTTGCCTTTTCTTTCCCCAAAAAAGTCCACAGCGGACATTACTTAATGTCGGCTAATATAATACCTCTCGCTCGACACCGATCCTTCACGTTTATAGAAATCATCCGTAGGCATTCGTATTAGAAGCAATTTAATACTCTCAATAAAGGTTTTCTTATTTGAACGATGGAAGACGAATAGAAATCGACCTTTCATTCTCTTTGCATAAGAAGAATCACTGATCACCGGAAGTGTTGGGTAGAGTGGTTCTGTTATGAGCGTACAATTTCTTTGTCTTGCAGTTTATTTCCTATGAATGACCTAGAAACAAGCTGTCAATGACTGCAACTGGCAGCCTGTGTTGATGTAAATATTTGCCTGCCTTCGAGCTGTAGGTTTTCGTTGATCAAACTGTGACAGAAATCACCTACCATCTATTTTTTGTTCCATTTACTATTATTATTTTTTATAATCACAGGTTTTATTTGTCATGCTCTATTAGTTGAAGCGATATAGACTGCTATCGGCTGCAATAAAATGCCGTCACATCCTCCTATATAAATTGCATTCCTTTTATATAAATAATAATGGGATTGATAACCATACATATTGCTGATGCGATGAGCATATTTGGTGTTCTCCCATACAGTCAAACTAAGCTGTTTTATCAGAGATGAATATTTAGTGCATGAGGCATTCGGCCGCTTGTGCGACTGCATCTGCGTTAGTTTGGCGGTGTACGAGCCATTTGCAGTCGCCGATCACCGGCTGATCCGTTTTGCAAGCCTGTCTGCATTTGCCTTTAGCTTTCTTCCTTCCGTTTTGCCTACTCTCCCCTCATCCTCCCTCCACTGCTTAATTTTTCGTCCTCATCTGCAGATTCACTCATGCGCATTTACTTTTTAATTTATGCACAGTTGTATGTACACTTTTGTGGCCCTATCACATACCGTAGTTGCTGTGCACTTCCCTTTCTCTTGCTAACATATTTTCACCCCCTCTCAGTTGTTCTCTGTCTTTCTCATCGATTTCCAGCTCATTTTCTACATTTTCCTCGCGTTCATTTCCACATTCGTTCCTCCTAGGGTCGTACGCAATTCGCATATCCGTACGCTGCTAATCCATTAACACGGTCACAAGTGTTGCCGATGCAGCTCTATGAACTATTCTTGTGTTGTGCAGAAAGTGCTGCGAGAAGATTTTGGTCTGAAGAGGGAGGGTTTGGGGGGATGCTGTTAGGAAACGATTTGTCCAGCGCGAACTCCGATGAAAAAGTGGCGGGGAGGGGAATTTTTTGTGTGGGGAGGGGGGGGGAGGGCGAATGGCGCACTCTCCGTCACATCATGTATGATGCGGTCCAGGTTTATTGATTTCGCGAATGACAAGGTTGTAGAATCAGAGATATGCATACGCACATAAAGGGCGCACATATTAATCTTTTGTGCCAAGTGCAACTTTTAAACTTCAAAAGGTAACATATCAGATGGTTCGATTCACTTTCTTCTCTCCACACTAGAAAATTTCCGTTCTGTTTTTCAAATACGAAAGAAATAAAAGTGACGACAGCAATTCCACTAGTATTCTTTGATAAATTTAGGCGATTTTCTCACCTCGCAGCATCCTTGCAGGGAGGTCTCATAAAAATATTTCTTCAGTGTTTTTTAAGAATATTTTAATTATTAGCCTTCAACGTTATCTTTTATACTGTCAAAAAGAATCCAATTATGAACTGGGAAGCATATTTTATGTAATTATTGTGCTTCCATGGCTCTATTTTTAATAAATTAGGGAAAACTGAGGCATCCATAACCGTTTAATTTTTATTACCGCAGTCTGTAATTCAGATTTGCAGTTTGTTGATGTATACTTTACAAAGTAATGGATTTTGCAATATTGAAAGAGAGGATCCTCCGGATTTCGTTCATTGAAATGTATTCAGCCACTCTTAAGCTTTCTTATATTATATCATCAGAGTACTTGTGTTGTTTTTATTCGATCCCCTCGACCAGGTAACATCGGCATCCCTCTGGGCAACCCATTCCATTGCATTGAACTGTCATCATTTACTTCCTACTATGAGGCGAAAGGAGCCTAGAAGCAGGCATCTTGATTTTCAAAAAAGAGAGTTCTGAAAATCGCCAATTTTTTTTTTAAATTGTTGAAGCAGATTCATATTTGTGAGCGCAAACATCTGATTTTACAGAGTCGAATAGCTCCATATCCGGAACCAAGCGGGCTTATACAGGCGGAGTTCGTGCACAAATACCGAGTAAGCCGTTTCTGTTCAGTGTGCAGTGCTTTTACATGAATCGTTTTGCTCATTTGTGTCGTTTTTTCTCTTGGCATAACCAATGGTGAGGCGTGTGTTTTTAAATTTTGATTCTACGGCTTTTTCTTCTCTGATCGCGTTCTTTTTTTATTTTCTATGCATGCTTTTTAAAAACTTTCAAGGCGCACCCGTCCTTTCACTTCTCTTAGCCTGATCGTTCGATTGGTTGCGATCTATGATTCCTGACATGATGCCAGACGAAAGATGTACAAGTAACGTGACAGGCTGTGTCAGCCTGCCTGTAGACGGCTTTTCTGTTTTAAGAGATAGGCTCGTTTTTACGCTTGGAATATTTTTATCAGGGGGGTTACAAGAGGATGAAGGAATCTGAAAACATGAACTTCTCACAGTAGTAGAGGTCTCTATTGCAAACAGCCTCTCGTTAATGGGATTTTGCCAAGCGTCGTGTGAAGAAATATTATGTGATGCTGTATATGTGAAATGTTTCTCATTTTTGCTACTTGTTCCTGCGATCACCTGTAAAGATGTGTTGCTATAAACGATGGGGTCTTTTTCGACGTTTAAATGAGAATGAAATATTCCCGTTGCTTGTAATTTACAAATAATTTTCTCAATGCAAATCAACTATTTTCAGCGAAGACGAGTTCGTCTTGTGGGCCCGCGTACGATCTACTCGCCTGCGAATCGTAAGCACTTTTAATAATTTTTAGTGAAGAACCTTCGCTTCTCAGCTGATTAGCAATCATACCTGTTTGTATGTACCTGAGTAGTGAATTTATTTTGCAAAAGGTTGGGTGCTACACGAGTATGACCGTGCTAGATGGGAGGCAGCATTGTCGAAAAATGAAATCAGGCCTGTTATATTTGGATGGCATAACAGCAGCATAGTCGGCTGCTAGTATATGTAGTTAAATTGAGAGGTATTATTTTAATTTTGATATAATCGATTTTGATTTCAGTTAATTTATTTCCTTGAATTGTGCGTTGCGAAAAAGCACATCTCCAAATTTAATTTCATTTTGAGATAAGAGAAATGAAAACCTCTCACCGGAATTATTAAATTACTGCAGTCATGGGTACCGATATTCAGAAAAGTATTGAAATTAATAAGTTTTTTACTTTGTTTTTTGAGCAAGTATTATCGATACTGTCGATTGTATTCAGTAATAAAGAAGTTCGGTTTGCAATTTTTTCATCGTTAAGGTGAATTCAAGCCGAGTGCCCGAGAGTTAGCGTTTTATATGATAGAGGTGATGATAGCGGTAATATAACGATGATAATGGAGATGGATATTATCTATTTGTTTGTAAATTTGTGCACTGAAAAGGCCTTGCTATGAGGCCAGTTACTGGTTGTTACTGATTGTACTAGTTAATTACGGGCGGGATATTTAAGCGTAATTAGCTGATACATTTGAAACCTGTCAAAGAAAAAAGAGCTGCTGAAATATTTATTAAGCAATTATTTGAGGCATTAGTGATTAAAAAATTAAACCGAAAACAGCCTGGAGCATAAACTCTCAGTTATCAATAATTGCTTTTTCGGAGTTTGGTGGATGAGTTCCTAGATTTTTGGGTTAGATGCTGATCGAGGAAGTTCTTTTTAATGAGTATTGCACTGATTTTTTCTAGTTGCAAATTCAAAGGTTATTTAAAAAACTTTTTCCAAAATTTGCGCAAAAATTCTCACGTTATGAAAATTGTATCAAAAAAAGTTAATTTTTATATATGTAAAGTGAATGTTCGGCTTGCAGCCTCACTGATAGGCTGAAAAAGCGGCACTCAGGTGGAAATTTATTGTCTGCCTCGTAGGTCAGTTTGAAGAGAAATTGCTTCTTTTTTTATTATTCGGCTAAATTTGCATCTGCTTTTATTTGCTTCTCTGTGGTAAGCTGCAAGTACGAACTTGTCCCGAGCTTACTGAAAGGAAAGGCGATGATCGTATAGTTGAGAATTGATTCATAATCGACAAATCCCGATCGTTCATTTTAATACGGTATTCATGGTCTGTTTATGATAATGGGAGGGAACATATATCCTCGTAAGCTTTTATTAAAAAATATTTTATTGGTTTTTGTGATATTTTTTCTTTTTGGTTGACAGATTTAGAATATCGTTTGAAATGAAAATGGCTATGGGTCTGGCTCTAGTCTCTTTTTTCTGAATGTCCTCTGCTTCTGTTTACAGGGGGATTTTCTCCATACACATTGTAGCCCAACAACGGATAGCGTTTCAAAAATATATTGAAAGTGTAAGGATAGCGTTAATTGACGCCAGAGATTTATTATAGAAGGCAACCCTGGTGTTTGGCCTTTTCCAGTATATTGAATTCAAAAAAGCGCACCGCTTCTTGGTTGTATTGTAGGCGCCGCACAAGTAACTTCGATTTTAATGTCACAGGTCTATTAACTGATGGCGGTCGTCAAATCGCATTGCTTTTGCGCAAAAAGCACGGTGTTATAAAATTGAATTAAGAAATGGATGATCTCGTTATCTTACACTTGTCTCACTTTGACATTTATTTATTTCAGCATCATATTTGAGTGAAAAGAAATAGCTTTGTGGAAATATTTCAGTATTTGAGTAAAAATAAAATGTTAAAAGGAAAATGCTTTTTGAATTGAAGTTGATAGCAATTGAGGCTTTTTTAAATTTTGCATGTGTTTATAGTTTTGGTTGGTTTTTGCTATAAATGATATAAACTTTTTTAATGTCAAATAAATATTAGTATAAATAATCCTTATTATGTAGTTGTATTCGAAGTACCGTGCTAAGCTTGCTCTTATAGCAATTTTGGAGGTTAGCCAAGATTGTGGCTTTCTAGAAATAAATTTCCGAGAGTGAGTGACAACTGTTTTGCATTTTTCTTGCAATATGTCGTCAACCTGAGCTAAAAGTAGCCTTAATCATTTATTTTGCGTTACCTTCAAATCAGATTAAGAGGAAATTCGTAGAGAAATTGGTAGTTGAAACAGAATTACTCTCCTACTGATTCTAGTTTGCCACTGCAATCTTTTATGCATCCTTAAATGTTATATGTTTTATATATATATATATATAGTTATGTTTGTTGCTATGCACATGCTTGTTTGTTCCTTCGCTGTTCTGTGATTGCGGCTGTATATTTATTTCGCGATTTCAACACAAGTTGGAAAGCTTATCAGACGCAGATGCTCCTTCATGAACTTGAGCAACCGATAGCATTAATGTTTTCATTTAATAAGAAGCCGTCACATTGATCATAAAATGAGTGAGCGATGCTATGACGTGGGCCTCGTTACTTTCCTTTTGAACCTCATTGTTATCCGCCTCATTTTCTTTTTCTTTTTTTGACTGCAGTGACGTCCTTCTGTTCGAAGAGTGATGCAGAGGAGGAAATTTAAAAGTTTGTGAGGTGGGAGGAGAGGGAAGGGGAGCGCTGATCGCGGAAGCAGACTGCAGGTCGCAGTTGTCGCCGTTCACCTCATCGCCCTGCAGTGGAAACAGAAAGCGATGTTGTTGCTGCGAATGTGAACTTTGCGCTAAGATTTTCCATTTGAATGCTTGGGTGAAAAGAAATGTCGAAAACGTTCACTTAGAAGGATGATGCAGGAGTTTCATGCATAAGGTGACCTCATTTCACGTTTTAAGAGAATGCAGTCTGAGGAGAAATTGGTCACTGCATCAAAGATGCTCCTTTAACACGTCATGACCATAAGCGCTCGTATGTCGTGTGTGCCACGTGACTGTTTAGGCCTAAGTTGCTTCCATGTTTGTGTTCATTGGACAGTGGCTTCGAGCGTCTGCACTTCCAGGCAACCAGTGGTACATCGGTGACATACGACGCCACGAAAGGATTATGTCGTTATTCGCCTACGCTTTCTGTACATCGACATTCGATTGGTTAGTCTTTCGGATTTGAAACAATCGTGCTTTCAGTACGTACTATTTATGAGAGAGGAGGATGTTATAATCCAGAAATTTTTTCTGAAATGCTTTCAATTATGTGACAGCTTTGTCGCGACAGTTTCTAGCCGCTTTCTTTGACACATCGATCGCGAAGTGAGCAAGAGTTCACTTCATGCTGGTTTCTTCTTGAAGGCGGATGTAGTGGCAAGAATGATTTAGTCACTGGAATGGCATAGGCGATTGACAGTGTGATGCATCTTAAATCAGTGTTTTAATGTAATGTGTGGTTATTGTTCAAAGTGGTGCATAGCCATTTTTATGAGCTATTTCTGATTTGCTTCTAAGAGCAGTGTACATAACCCGAGATCCCTTCACAAGTGATTCATCGCTGATAGGGTACGTTGCAATTACTTTCATTCATTACACGTCCAGAGCTCCATTGTCTTGAGTGAAGCGGGCATTCGCGTTTGTGTGAATATTTGATTATGCGCATGGCATGTTTTGTTTTGTATACTTGTGATTTGTGTCTCGATTTCTTCGTTACACGCGTGATTCCAGTATTGTTAAGCTTATGCTCAGGGAATAAGTGAGTTGCCAACTCGTTATTTTTCGAAGTGACGGCTGCATGTTGGCATTTTTTGAAATGTTTCTACAAATAATTTCTTTGCTCTCATCTATGAAGTGTTGCATTGAGGTATCCAGATAAGTAACAGCAAGTATGCAAACAAAACAGGAACAGCGGCGCACTACTCAATTGCACAGACCTCAATTGCTTCAGAACTTCTTGCTGCCGTTTCTTCGCATGTGCTTCTTTCTGCCATCAGTATTGTTGATGCAGCATGGAATGGATTTCCTCGGCCTTATTTGTTTCGGATGGTAGCGTCGATTTCGATGTTGTTTTGTTTGCATTGGTGTAGTTATCAACTGCCTCGTTAGTGACTATGAAAAACTATTTGGAGGCGAAACTTGTGATTTCCAGTTGTTTTTTTTTCAAAGACATCTGATTTTGCATTTGCTGCCCCTGTTGCATAATCGACCCGACAGTTATGTTTATTTGGAACTGTTGGTGCTCCCTTCGCATCCAGCTAGCGTCTTGATTCTAAGCTGCTTGCTTTTTTGTATCATATGATCTTCATTTGTTAGCAACATTTCTGATTTGAACATCATAACGAGGATATTCGGTACAGGAGTTCGTAGAAGGTTATACGCTTAAGCGTTTCTGGGTTTTGAAGAGGTTGTGTGAGAGGATAACGAGTGAACTGCACTCATAGCATTGATGCTGTAATAGTTGAGTTATTGTTTCTTCTTTTCCAAAATAATAATATTAATATTGATTGATATTATTATTATACGCGCAGTCATAAAAGACTTCGCAGTATTGGTGAAGAGCTAAGCTACTAAAACGGTTTGTTTTTTATTGAGCGTCGTGGGTTTGGCTGATTTTTGCTGTTGCAAATATATTCTTTCGCTTGCAGTTTATAAGTGAAGTGTAGGATTTGAACGCGATCAACCGTTCATTTCTGTATGTGATGCTGAAATTTTGCGCTACAGAACAATCTGTTGACGCGTTCGCAAGCATTTGATTAAGCGTCTTTCATCAATAAAATGTGCGTAGATTAACGCGCTAAAAGCTCTTTAAAACTGGTACTTACGAGGTTCGGCTGCTATTTTTTGCAGACCCTCTACGTCCTTCAATGGAGCCGTAATTTTTTTGTTCTTCTTTAGAGGGTACTGAAATGAGACTTATCTCCGCTATTAGTTGATGCTTAGACTCTACTGTGACTGAGTCATGTAAACGAAAGTTTCGATGATAGGTGATTGTTTTTTGGGTGCCACGAACCATAGGATATCTGGAATAGTTAAGAGGAGTTGGCATATGATGGCGGTGTTTCCTCGTTGATGGGACGTGTTGCTAACGTGCAGTTGCACGTGAGTGCACAACGCATTGAGCGGCGCACTGCTTTGCTCGTTGTGAAAGCAATTAGCCCCCGATTGATTTATTTGCCGAACGACACACTAACACTCAGCACCCCCTTCACATAATACTTTTGCTTTACTGTGGCTTGACGCATTCGCCGCACGTTTTTCGCGTAATGCTTTTGCTGAAGTTCTGATCGAGCTTAACCCTTGAAGTTTAATGTTTGGCCAATTCACTGCTTCATTGTTAACTCAACCAATAGCGACCGCGAGTATCACGGCCATTCTATGAACTATTCTGTGGTTACATTGTAGTTCGGTATGCAGCTAATTCGTGGTTACATCGTGATCAGGTTTTCTCAAACGAAATTCATTTCCTCAGGAATGATATAGTTTGCGCCGTAGCTTGCTTTATGTACTCTTTCTTTTTTCTCAGCGCCAGATCTAATTTCATTAATGAGCTTCGGACGATGCTGAACGTTATCGCAGTGCATCTTTGATTATTTCTACTTTTCTGAGGAAGTAAAGACGAGTAGAATAAGGAACCAGACAGGGAGGAAATCATCACTTTTTGCTGAAAGTTGATATCTCTATGCATAGCAGTTAGCAAAGAAATACTGTAGAAATCCACGCTCTAATTTTGTGTGGTTGAGGAAATGCTTTGTTTATGTCCTTCCCTTAGAAGCTCCGACTTCGAGGCCCTTCGCCTATAGAACTGCATTTAACCTATTTTAAGTAAATTTTCTTCCATTGTGTTTTCCGTCAAAGGTTTTTGTTTAAGGAAAAAACTGAGCCATTAGCGTAAGCCTATATCCTTTAATTTTTTTGTTTGCTGATGTAATGCCGTCTTATTTTTGGGCTAGCAGGCTGACATAGTGTAGCGGAAAGTTCAAAGTTGCTTGTGTTCAAATGCGTTCGTGAGTATAGTGAACTCTGAGAGCGCAATATGGGGGCTGCATGTGTTAGATGCTTGAAAGGGCTTCATGATCTTGGATAGGCAATTCTAGTGGTTGCGATAGTTTGAGTGGGTTAAGTGATGAAAATATCCTTTGTATATTTGATGTGTTAGAGTGACTACGCTGGTGATGCTGATTTAAAGGGCTGTCATTATTTGGGTGGCATTTATTATTGACACTTTGTGCACTGCTTTGTGGTATTTGTGTGATTCAGTGATTCTTTTGTCGTAATGCTCGGTGATGTACGCTGTGAAGTTTTTGTGACAAAATTCGTTCGACGTATTTTATTACTTTGTGGCCGAGGGTCCAACGGTTCATTCGCTTTGATGTCACATCGATGCCAGCTAGCTGTCACCACTATCAATGTTGCAATGCACCTTTCATTTCTTCTATCTTGCTTGCACTCACCTTCGATGAGAGCGAGTCCGAATCCGAACGTGCATCGATTATGAAAGATTGCAGCGTTATATGTCACCAAACCTATGTACTGTTATTTGCACCTATTATTTTCATTCACCAATGCAAGAAGCATATGTATTTGCCCAGGTCTTTTTGATCTCAGTTACAATATTTCCGAAGATAGCCCACCACTCGCTGTGCCTCAGGAGTGCTGCTTTTTGGTCAGGATGTTATTGTTTTTCTTTCTATTATAAGTGCTTGGTTGGCGTTTGTGTGGGACTATATCTAGGCATTCCATTGGGAGGTTTGATATTCGGTGATCGGGTATTTGTGGATGTGATATCCGATTAAAAGGTGCGCAATCGTTTTTACAGTGTGCATTATGGTGCACCATTTCATTGCTATTATTGCGAGTACGGGTAATGCGTCGAATGACGGCGTTTTATCTGCTTGTTGACGTCAGCTTGTCTGCTTTGTGTTATTACATTTATTGGGTGACATTGGCTCTGGGTGACAATAGAAGCGGTTTATCTGCGTGTTTTGTGATTAACTCTGTCGTGAGTGGGTATGCTCGTGACTAAGCAGGTAAGATTGGAAGCACGCCAATTACTAAGTACACTTTCAGGGCTTCAGGTGATCATCACCTTATTTGCGCTGTCTATGTGGAAGGGTGACCACAGCGATGCATTCGGCGTGGAGAGCGAAGCGCGTTGACTCTGGTTTATTAAACAGAAGCTGCTTTTTCCAAGTGATTCTCGTCCCGGTCATTAGTGTTCATGGTTGGTCGTTCGTGCATCCTTCTCCACAAGGCATTTTTATAGTGCAAATTGCAACTCCTCTTTTCAATGCTTTCCCTCACTTTTCCAACTCACATAGGTTTTTGTTAGTTGAGGTGGATTGAACACGCGAATGCAGCTGCTTTTTTCTTTTCTTTCTCTTCTTTTTAACGTTTTTACTTCTCTGCTAGTTGTGTGATGTTTTACATCGATGTGCTCTGTTATGCAATTATGTGGTCCTTTATTTATTTATTTTTTTAAAAACAAAGTATGGAAGAGATTGTTCAGAGTGTTTGCTTTCTCAAGCCTCTAAGTGCGAGTTGTCTCTCTAACAGTTGAAGTTTAATACAGTTGTATTATTGTGCATTAAAGAAATGCGTGGACTAATAAATAAGCTTATACTTTGGCTAATGCCTTGCACTTCATAGCCTCGTGAATTGTTATTCGGCGTGTTTGCAGTTTTACGTGCAGAGGTCAGGGGTTTTGCATATGATTGAGAGCGCAAAAGAGGTGGATTTGCTGCGCCATCAAACCTTCATCAACTATCGTCGTCGAGGAGCTGTGCGAATTTCGAACTGTGTTGCCGAAGATTGTGCGCTTCGAATTGGTTAATACCTCACGATGGCGAAATCAGTACTTACTACAGTTTGATTCATTGTTACCGTGATTGATATTTGTGCGCCGGTGCGAACGGATTCATTAAATTACGGTTCTACAGCAGTCGATAGGCTTCTTTGAATTCTTGCGATTATATGACAAACTCGAATGGAGTCACATTTGAACAACGCGAGATCTAGCCAACTTGCACAGTTCCCTTCTCTTTTCTGCTCTATCCTGAAGCACTACGACCGATCGCAATCAATGTCTTTATGAAGTGGTGCCACCGCACTGCGCATGTTTCGAGCATCTTGGTGGACCTGAAAAGGTCAGTGGTTAGCCATGGCAGACAATGTCCGACAGTGACTCAAACTTGCTCCTCATATTCCATTCATCCGCTCAGCTTTAGGTGATCTGTAATTGCTTGGTGTGCTGGCGAGCACAGACTATTGAAAATTTAGAATATTGTCCATCGAAACAAAATCGATTATAGCGGGATGAGCGAATAAAAGCTCTGATCTCGTGTAGATATGCTATAATTTTTCGAACGTTCGCTCTGCCATGGTACGGATGCCTCTTGTTGCAGAGCAGAGACTATTAGTTCGGGGTTAAGTGTGCCGACTTCCATGTGAGTAAAGATATAACTGTTCGCTCATTGGACGTTCTTGGAGTCAACCGGCCAACCGGTCGATTATCTTAGTAAACGGCATGTTCAGCGTATTGTGTTGTTTCCTCTTTCAAGGCATAGGGCCACTGCGTTATAATCAGATTATCTTTCATTATATTATCAACTCATTGAAAGGACTGCAATCTTCTAGTTCATTGTTTTTGGATTTTCTGTGAATTTTTTGTCGTCTTTTGAGCGATTTCATTGATAGTTCTGTATAGTGCAAACTGCTTTATGGATAAAGAGTGAAATTAGCATAATTGCTGTAGTGAATAATGCCCCTTTAAAATTTATCCGGAGAGGTATTTATATGTGAAATGAATCGATAGTTGTTCCATATTCGTCTATGCAGTTCTTCTTTTTCCTTCATGAATTCCGTTTTCGACGTTCCTCGCTCTCTTCAGATTTTGGTTTCCTCATCGCTTATTCCTCTTACATCCGAACAGCTTTCCTCTAATGTAGATATCTTTGCATTTATAAGATCTAAAAATTGTTTCATAAAACATGAGGTAGTGACCTATGTACGGTGAGGCATATATGAAAAGAAATCTCTTTAGGGACTTGCTCACAAAGTTGAGGGAAACTGAAACTGACAGAAACCTCTCAAGTGGGTCTGTATCGATTCTCAGCTTTCCTCGTTTGATTTACTATATGCGGGATGCCTCAATATTCCGCTTAGACATCTGCTTCATATTTGGCAGTGCTGTTGAGCTGTAAATATATTGAAAATTTTGAGTGATTTTACGATATATGCAATACCTCAATTTTGTAAGAACATTCACTTGCTGCATCCCATGCGTCTCTTTTATCAGAGCTGACGAGCGTCTTCTTTTGAATCCTTTGTTTAAGAATTGACTATGTGTGGTATTTTTCTCAGCAGATGGCTGCCAACGCTTTTATCTACTTCCCCTCCCAGCCATCGTTACTGTGCGCTTCGCTAAGACTAGGAAGACGAACAATTGATTGTTGACGGCGCAAATATATTTGCACTATTTAGCGCGAATCGCGGCTTCCGTTCACACATCTGCCAAATGAGGCGAAAGCCGTCAAGTTGTAGCCAGCGTACGGACGAGCGTGTTTCGGCGGCTCAATATTTCGTTGCGAACATCAACGCCGTAGCACCGGGTCCCCTTGATACCCCGCCATTTGAGGTATCGAACAGTCCCCATCCTATTCGCCATCTCCGAACCCCTCACAGCTGCTGTGTTCGACCACGCGATCGGTGACTGCGGTCAGCATCTGTTCCGCAAAACTGCGGTCAGCATCTGTTCCGCAAAACCCCCAAAGAGCACTAAGTGCTCGTTACTGATCGCGGTTTTGGCGAGGAGGCGCATCCGATAACTATCCTTTCACCTCATGGCTCTTCGATGCGTCACACAGGTGAGCGCAGCATGTGAACGAACGAATCATTGGAATCGAAAGATTCAGCGCTCACTCATAGATTGCTTTTTCTTCTTTCTTTAGGCTTATGCTGTAGAAACGATGACTTTTTGTTATTATTTCGAGTTTTTCCTCGAGTCGTTTCATAGATAACTTCCAAGGAAGTGTTATTCGAACGCTGAGGTTCTTCCTTAAATTCGCTGTTGTCACGTGCAGTGTTCATGTCCTCGCACGCTTGCTTTGTTGAAGTAACCAAAGCATGTGTTATACAATTGATTCCACAGCGTTGGCCATTCCAACTTTGTTGTACGTGTAATGCACGCTTGCAAATTAAAACATCTTTTAGGACTTGTAAGTGGGAATATGCATTGAACGCATTAAACGCCGAAACACCCTATCCTTCTAGGTTTGATTACTATCGCTGTTTTAATGTGAGCATCACTCAGAAACGTCGTAATTTGCTTCCACTATCTCTCTAATGATACGTTCGTTATCAGCAAGTATTTAAACAGCTTGTTTATTCGACCAGTAAGTAAAGGATTTCTATTCGATATTATTTCCTCTAAGTGATATACTAACTGCTGCCGATATTAATTAAATTTTTTTCGTTTACCAATTTAAATTTATCGTCTGGCACTATTTGTCATCGTATTATATTCCTCCTCCTTCAGAGTGGATCAAATTATCCATCAAACTTCAGAGATTTAAAGAGTTAAAAATTCATCATGTTTTATATCTCACTGAGCATTCTTCTACTACCTTTGTTCGTAAATATGTCTTTATATCTCATATAAAACCTCAATCATTCGACGCTCTCATAATCTAGGAGGGCGAAAACATTACAGGCATTAGTGGAAACACTTTGCCTTAGCAAGCAGCAACTATGGGTTTTTCAAAGAATTTCCTTAAAAAATTTGAAAAAAGGTGAAATTTTTTCTTGTTAACTCGCTTAGTTTTCTATTGCATTCCCTTGCAGTACTACATTCTTCCATTCGAATTGTCAACACAATTCTTCGTTCACCAAGCACTTGGTTTCTTTTATTTGCAATTAAATTGATTCTTCTGTGTGTCATAGTTAAAGGAAGACTCTATAAGAATGCATAACATTTAATTATCTCAAAAATTCGCCTATAATAATTTGCAATATTCATTCAGTGCTTCGCTTTTTTACCATCCTTTAGGCCATTCCAGTGGCATTATTTTGATCCTCAACGTTATGCAGTATTGTGCTTAATCCTTGGCTCAAGCATTTCCAATAAAAGGCGTCTGCTCTCATAGCAATGTACAGAGGATTCATATTTACTGGTTATTTGTTTTTAAAACTGCCAACGTTTTGCATTAATAGTTTTTAGAAATGTTGTTTTCAATGTATTGCATTTTTTCAACCAAATTTTCAATTATACTTTTTTGATGATATTGTAGGTGGTGGTTTGTCAGCATTCATTGGAACACCGCCATTACGTTGGTCCTGATTGTTTAACAATGGAGGTTGGGGGAGTCCTCAAATACAATCACGTCGAATCGGTTCAACATCAAATGGTATGTGGTTTTTCTTCTCATTATTCCACTGTTCTTAATTTGCAGCAATTTCACTTGTATATCCCTTAATCCATCGCTTGTCTTTTATTCTGTTGTAATGAAAGTCTGGAAATGCATGTTCTTTCGAGGTATCCTTGATGGGCGTCTTACCTTTGTGAATCATTCCACTGATGAGTTGGGACATTAACGAACTTTATCAAAATCACTCTAATCGCAGTCTAATTTGAAATGGAATTTTAATATGTGGGCGAATTTTTACCATTGGGAGTAATTAGTGTGATGATAACTGGCAGCACCGCGCCGATGTTATTTGTACTCGTGGTGATGGTATAAGGGATGAAAATGGCCGAGTGCATCTTGCAATGTCACGAATGTAGGCGGAAATGTCGAGAATGAAATCTTTGTATTTGTATCATCGAGCATTTCACGTTCAACATCAATGATACTATGAAACCATCATTCTGTGAATCGTTATATATATATATATATATATATATATATATATATATATATATATATATATATATATATATATATATATATATATATATATATATATATATATATATATATATATATATATATATATATATATATATATTAGCAGCACCCTATTCATGTGCTATTGTCACTATTATTATTTACATTTCTAGGTTGTTAAGTGATTGACGACTTCATCAATTATCAATGAAACATGCGATCAGGTGATTGCTAAGATAAATCATAATTTGCACTATGCGGAATGATTCTTTCCTTCGTGATGAGGCTTCCAAATATCCTCCCCAATGCCGCTATTTCTAGGTTGGCCCTTTTTATACGACGTTCATAGTGAGGAGGTTCATTCCCTTTTTGAGAGGAAAGATTATAGGAAGCAATTGGTATTATGTACCAACTTTTGCTGAATGCCGCATGCTTGTTTCAAAACGAGGTCGTTATTTCATTTCTTGTTATTGTAGGTCTCCATCCCATCTGGTTTTTATTGCATATGCTCAGGCTGATTGCTTGCAAAAAAACTTCATAAGGAAACGGGTCACATAAACATCCTATGTTGTTTTGTTTTTATGTATTTATGCATTAGTGTTTATAGAATTGCATTTTTTTTTTTTGCAAATTTGCATCTGTATTTAAATGTTTTGAAGCATTTATGGCAGTGGCGCTATGGATAACTTTTTAGTGATGGTGCTTAAATCTTTCGTCGATAGATCAGAAATGAAAACTTGGAGAGATAAGAGAAAAAAGAAATCATTGAAGAAAAAAAATGCACGAAGCTGTTGAGAGTTATGCACGAACCATAGTTCGATTTAACAACAAAGCAATGCCATTCCTTAACCGATAACTTGCTTGCGAGTGATGGGCAACAGATGGATAGCGGGTACTGTGGGAACTGCCTAATGAATTTTCATTTCTAGTCGCATTTGGAAAACGTTGTGTTTTAAAGAAATTTTTCTTTCAAACTATAATATTCCCGTTTATCTTCACTCCTCCAAATTCGCTGACTAATTTTTAGGTGATCCGAAACCCGAACCACGATGGTATTTCAAAGGGAATCTCATAAAACAGGATCATCACAAATATTACTTATAAATGTAAATCTTTTCAGCGTTTTTTTTATTTACTTCGTTAAATTTAATGACGAAATGTTATCTTTATCATAGTTGTGCTTTATGAGGTACTAGATTTATAACGCGTTTATGTGCTAGTTCTTTTCTGAGAAAATTCATCCTCGATAACTATTGCATTGTTGTTTGACAACTGCCTTAGTTGTTTTGTTGATTAAATTTCTCTTACTGAAGTTGTGAAATTTACTTCAGTCGCTGCATCGCCACCAACGAGATGCACTTCGTTCTTTACATAATATTTTTTGATGCTTTCATTCGCTTCCCCTCAAAGATTGCATAAATTCTATGAGCCCTTTCGACCACGTTTGACCGCACTTCGAGGTGGCGCTCCAACACAAGTGACAACAAAGCTCTGAATTTTCGTTCGTATATAATTGACGACTCATGAAAATGTTGTCGTAAATTGCAAGGTTGCACATGGCTAGAAACTCGATCTTCTTTATGTGATTAAACGGGAGAATTTTCTGCACGCTTCTTTTCTACCTGTGCTCTTGTAACAGCTCTGCATATAGAAGTCATATAATTTAGATCACTTCATCGTTCATCGTTCTACGGAAAAGATGAGTGTCGTGCCATCAATCAAGCCGGCTATCATGTTCAAATGGACAGTAAGCGCTTTTCTTTCAGGAACATTTCCCATACGAGTTGCTTGGAATTTTCATATTTCTGTGGCTTTCAAACGAAATAAATTTGAGGAGGATATGAAGTTTGAGAAGCAAGAAACCAACGTTTTTGGCATAAATAACAAAATCCTTTGGCAGTAATTCATTACCATTATTGAAACTACTCAACTTCAGGACTGCCAACAAACAACGCCCAACTATTCCACTGTTAGCATTAAAAAATTTGTTGCCAATTATTAAATCATTGCAAAAATTTTTCGGGAAATTGAAACGAAAATTTTTGCTTGCACTAAAAGTGAGGGTAACTCGTGATTGGCAAATGATCGGCAGAGGAGATCGCGTTGTGCTCGAATGCCAGGTGGCATATTTATTTATTTACATGTTTATTTATTTGCTCGCTTGTTAATTTGACTGCACATTCATTTGTTTACTTGTTTCTGCAGTTACTAACCATCTATTCATACCACTGTTGTTTTTTGTAATTTAGTGCAGTAATGAACGATTTAATATGTGAGAATTGAAAATAAGGTGGATAGTTTTTATTGGAGAATTGTTTGCGAGTAGTTTTGCCCTTAGGAAACAAGCATCCGCTAAATAATTTCGCAGAAACCGCTATTATATATTCCGTTGAAAGAAATCATAGTGAATCGTTGTTTTCTATTCGCAGTTATAACATTTTGCAAAGATCGACACTTGATTCACATGTGAAACCATTGTGGCAGTTGTAATATTTGGCTAGTTGTTTGCTTATCAACTTCAACTCGATGCACTTTGCTAACTCGGCAATCATATAGTTAAAGGGCTGCTGATTGTCAAATGTCATCAAATAATACCTTGTTAATTTATAGGTGCTGGTTTGAAATCCGAAGCCGTAAGTAACTTGGTATCGTGGCGTGCGCGAGGTTCTATCTTATCGATACATTCAAATGAAGGAGGTCGTTTGACCATTCAGGTATAACTGAATTGTATTTTCCAGTGAGTATTTTGAATTACAGCGAATCACCTTTATACCCTAATTCACGTTGAGGAAACTCTCGTCGCTCCGAAGCGAGACGTCCCTAAGTTTGAGATCAGAGTGACCCGAAGCGTTGGATATAGCAAAGCTAGAACCCATGTGCTTCTGTTTGTTCTACGTGGGATAACGGCGCAGCCTCGCGTTCCGCTATAGCTGTAGTCTTGTTGCCTGAGGCATTCTTTTAGGGGCAGCGAAATCAACGAATGGGGTATGTATATGCGGTGTGCGTATCTCTGTGTGACGAGCAGAGCGTCTTCACCAATCAGCACTTTTGGGGTTTGAATGGCGCCGCCGTTGTTTTACGAATCTTATGTAATTCATTGATATATCAGTGATTAAATACACTAGGTATGGATCTTCGAATTTGTTCCACCATTCCCAGTGCTCATTTGATGCTTGATATTAAATGCTTTTTTGGAAAAGTTTGAACTAGTTATTGGTGTTATTACCCACTTTTGCTAGTGGATTTCACAGTCTTTCGCGGTTTGCTCATTGTTTTGCGAAAGTGTGGCCTTGACGAGTGAAGGTCAGTATCTATAATTTTTTATTCAAGACAACTTTGCCTCTCTGAAATTCAATTTTCCCAGCGTTTAACGCTATCAGTTTGTAAGTTGGAGTTTGTGTTGAAACTTTCACTTAGATCCGAAGCAACCTTCGACTCCGAGCAACTTCACCTGTCTAAATTAAGCCTTGTTATCCCTTACAGTGTTATCAGTCAGCAGACCGGAACTGTGTCCCGGAGATCTGAAGCCTCATATTTATGAACGTTATGAATTCAAATGAATTCAATCTTATGGCTTAACTACCTATAATCTCTACATTTCTTTCCCGTAAATCGCTTTCAGCAAGGTTTGCTCCCTTAGTCGTTCACTTATGACTATCAAGCTCATTCATGGAGAACGGCATATATGGAGCTGTTGTTGCTTAATCATTTCCCGACATTTATAATGGCCATTTTGTTCAATATTTATCATTTTCCTGGGCGACAAATTGCTTTCAGCGGCTTGTTTCAGTATTCCTTCGCAGTGGGTTAAATCCATTAATTGGCCATCTTGCAGCATAAAAAAATATGTGCTCTTTTCTTGTTCATTCACCTTCACTTTCTAAATGTACCGCTTGTCTATTGCAACATATATCATTTGCTCCATATCTGCGCTATGCAGCCATCCATTTACGTCATAAGTGATGAAATGGGAACGAAAAAGTTCGTAATTCGAAAATAAATCATATATTTGAGATGGAACGCTTGTAATCGAAAGTGTACAGAATGGTGATGGAGGCCACTATACGTGTAAGGCATCGAATGCGGCTGGTGACGTCGATAAAATCATCCGTCTCAGCGTTATTAGTAAGTCAGTTTGGTGTTACATATCATGAAGCCTACTAGAATCGATCCCATCGAATTTCAGTTTAAGAGATTCCAGTGGTTTATTGTTGTCGATGCAAATTTCTGTTTATTTTAAAAGTCATTTTAACGTCGAAAATTTTTCAGTCAGAAGCAATTAATAACATTTCCGTACTGTTCTATGAAACAGGAAGTTAAATGTTCAAAGCGATGGGCACATTATGTTTTTCTCCAGTAAAAATAAAATGTTGCATATTTTCCAGCCAGGTGATTCCTTATTTGCGAAAAATGCTTTCCTGCCAGTGCGAAAAATGCTTCGCATGGCCCATCAGACTTCTGAGTTTATGTTCAGCTCGAGTGCCAAAGATAAGGAGGTGTGTGAACGCCTCAAGAAGCTCTACCCTTACGTCGACCAAGAGGTTATTCTTATCCTGACCAATATTGACATTTTTTTCGGGAGGGGAGGGGGATGGCTTAATTTTTTCGGCGTTCATTCGTGATTCACGTTGCACTTGAAGCTTGCTCAGCGCAGAAATATGGAGTACTGCAATTCTCATATTTCGAGAGCAGTAATATATGGACTAGGTTTGGCGGTGGGCAGCCGTTACCAACGAATTGGTCAAATCAGCGGTACGGCAGTGTTTGAGGCTTCTTGCGACGGCAGTTGTGTGCATCGTATAGAACGGGTGCATTAGCTTGCAAAATTGTCGTCGTTCCGTCGGTTGCTTAATGCGCTCAAGCCAGATGAAGACGATACCTGCGTTTTGCGTCTAAAATAAGTGCGAATTTGGTTGACTGCAGAAAACGCCATTGCCACGTTTTTGGAGCGCACAGGACAAGTGCACCTGGCTGCTGATATCGAACGACGCGCTTCGTGTCACCTATAACGGTAAGCTTTTTTATTCACTGGCTGAGGTACCTATACATGTAAGGATTGTTTTTTGTCTTTGTTAGCATCGCATTGAGCTTTAAATTAAAACGATGAGGTCATGGTTTTTATGCTGTGGTGTGGGGTTTGGATAAACCACTGCATTATATATGGTCACCGCTGTCACACCAAGAAATGGGTACATGTGTACCCAAGATCTTAGTAACGTATTTTCAGCAAATGAATGCGAAGTGCGAAGCCTATTGCAAGTTCCGATTTAGAGGCACCACCTCTTTTCCTCTGTAAAAAGTTTTCTCTTTTCGCTTACAAATGCAGAAAATTTGTGTTGCTTCGTTGGGTCAGCGAAACTGAAAATTTCATAAGTGAGTCCATTTCTGCTATTCCATGATCTCTTGGTCAGATAAGGGTGTTTTAATGTTCGATTACCATCGTCCTTGGAAACTGTCATCCAGCTACTATCGGCCAAAAAATTCGACTAGATAAGCCCATCAATAACTGTAACCTTTGTCACAACTCTATCCAGTTTTTTGCTTATCCCACTAACAACGCTTTCCACAATATTTTGTATTTCACAATGCCTCTCATGGGATTAAGTGCACAGTTTGAAACTGCAAGCGTAACATAGTATACAGTGGTTTCTAATGTTTTAAAAATGGTGCAACACAATACCGCAAAGGACTGCATTTGTTGCTAATATCGTTAGGAACAATACAGCCGCCTCTTTAAAGGATCAAGCTCAACTGGAATCGTATTTTTGAATTCATTTTAAACAAATTATATTGTGTCCTTTTACGTAGCATCTGGAGATTTGATTTATGCTCGTATTTCTTTCACTGTATTCTTTTTATCGACCTCACTTGTTTTAGCAGAAACGACCTTAAGCTTGCTACAAGTCATGTAGACTATACAGTTTTAGTTTTCTGGTAGGATACTCGCCATTCGCGCAGCACCTCTGTAGAACGTTATGCATTAAGTCGTGAGGGTTGTTGTTTTTCCTGCTGGTGGTGACGTTTCAACGTGTCCGATTGCAGCTTATCGTAACTATTTCGGAGAGAGCAGTTTGTGGCAGTTTATAAGCAGCTCGTTCGAGAGGGCTTCCTGTTGTTGAATTCTCATTTTTACATTCCAAACATTGTTGAATTCTCCTCGAAGTGGCCAATTTGCAGCGCAGTTTGCTCACCTTCATTTTGATAATTGCCCACCAGGCGAAACTTTCGTTTGCAGGAAGTTTGGCCTACTTAGCTATGTTTTTTTTAGGTAACCTTTTTTTTTCCTGGAACCTGACATCATTAAAAGTTTTGTTTTCCATTAGATTTGAGTAGAACATTATATGATTTGCTTTTGGAAGGGCAATCGAATTGATATGCATGCATTGCAATAAGAATCGTGCCGTTCAGCGAAGTATTTGAAACGGAAGGTGGTTTGTTTCATTTGTTCAACCCGAAGGATGCAGGGGCGGTGCGATCCAATCATCCGATCCCAGTGACGTGTGGCGTCTTCTACTTCGAGGTATTAGTTGTTTCGAGCGTGAATGATTGCTGCATTGGTATCGGGTTGTGTGAGTAGAACGTCGACCCCAATCGATTGCCAGGTTTGCAAATTTTCGTCGTTTTTATGGTTTTCGTTAATAAAGGTCAGGTGCATTTTAAAAGGATATGAAGTGCACACTCTTCTCTATTAACTTTGGCGTTCTTCACGAGGAAAGTTCTGCGATGATTTTTTCTGTTTAAAAAAGAAATCTTCACTGGACGATCTTCGACTCCTATTCTGCAGAATGCTTGGTTTGTTTGCAATGTATAGTCGCTGTTTCGAATCGTTTGGATTTAAATCGTTTTACGGGTGCTACGTTTAGCTGATCGCAATAGTACTAGAGTAGTGGAAGTCAGCTTATAAAATGCTGCCTTATTTCTTGGAATCGATGATATGGGAAGTGGAGGTATATAGCATCGAGAAAGCAAGGCGAATATTCGCATACCTTCAAGAAGCCAGTCGGAAGAATGATTTGAAAAGCTATATTGCCTCACTGTAGGTCTGATTTAAGTGCTGTCTGTTTTGAACTGTACTAGCCTAGACTGTTATCTTTGAGAACTTTTGGGTATTGTTTTGCCCAGATCTCGTCACGTGTTACATATTAGACAGTATAGTATATTTCGGAGTTTTTATGATGTTAAGAAATAACTAGGACTCCATTGCGCTCGGCACACTTAAATTCGGAGTGATGATTCACATCTCAAGGGCCGAAGTTTTTGATATTAATCCAGTAGGTGCACACCACTGCATTGTGATGTAGTTTGAATATAATTGATGCGCTGCAGGAATTTATTGCAACAATTACTAGTAATTTACGTGAACTTTGCAGAAGCTTAGGAATTAAATGTGCTCGATTCTGCACCTTTTTTTTCAAATAGTTGTTCTTGTTTTGCTGTCGTAATAAGTGTTTCACCAAATTTTAATTTAGGATGGGACAAGTGCTCTTATGGTTATCATGGTGATGATGGTAACTTTTTTTGCTCGTCTGGTAGCGGCAGTCCGTATGGACGAACATTCTCGTCGAACGACACGGTTGGATGTGGGATCAATTTTGTTTCGAAATCTATTTTCTCACGAAAAATGGAGTAAACTTGGGTGAGTAATACGCATTTACCGCCGCCGTTTAATGTGTAAATGGCATTAACGCTTGCGCTATCTTTAAAAAGCAGCGTGACGAAGTAGCGTTTGCCTTATGAGTGGGAGGGCATCAAATTTATGAAATTAGGAGTTCGAGTGCAGATCTAGACTTCGTGCTATTTCTTGCACTGTTTTTTTGCTTACGACCGTTGCTACACTGAGTTGAACGGTTTTTAGAAACCTCTGTAAACTTTTCTTTTGGGAACGTAGCACGTAAAACTTTGTAAACTTTTCTTCGTACCTGTAAAGCTGAACGGTTTTTCTTTGCTTTAAAGTCGAATGCCCCATTGTGGCAAATGCGCGACTGAGTTATATAGAAGCAGACAGTTTGCTACTGTACTGCGAAGAAGGTATGCACTTGGGAGAAGCTAAGGAGTTTATATTCGAGGGAACACAACAAGTTTTCTTTTTCTTCCGGGAAGGTCTCTTCGTTCGTTTTCTAGCTTGGTTGTTTGCTTTCCATAAGGCCTCTTGCTAAGTGGGTGCAATGCTATGGTGGATCAGTTGTTGCTCACTCTCAGAGAGAATAATGAAGCCGCTGTGTTTACTAAAAACTCTTGTTCTAATGCAGACAATGGTGCATAGTTTATTTGGACGACATTGCAGGTGACGTTCGAATTTTTGTTGTTTTCCTCCATATATAAGCTCTAAGGGGAAAGATAATATGAATGAGTAAGACGTTCATTTTGAGCGTGTGGGAGGATGCTTAATGAAGACAATCATGTTTCTTTTTTCCTTTCTTTCCTCCTTCAAAGTTTTCTGATCTGGTCAGATGTAATGTTTCTGTGCCAATATGGGTGGGTGCCCTTCGTTACACTGCAGATTTTCGGCTACTAATTTCGTCGTCGAGTGGGAAATTTTTTCGCTGAAGTTGGGTGTATCACGAAGTAGGTGTTGTGTGAGATTTGCTCAAAGGACGGTAAAGAACGAGTATTGCAAACGGGCTAAATGTTTTTAAGATACGGCTATCAATGGACTAGCCAGTGTTATTGACTTATATCCCATGATCGGACTTCCAGAAGCACGGAGAAATTTTTGAAACGAACCTCGGCCAGAAACCTTTTATTTACGACATCGAGCAAGATATTCAGGTATGTTTCATTTGCTCTTCTATGGATTTTTTCGTTTCCCACTTATGGCGGTACGCGAGCTACCCTCCTCCCCAGGCTTCTCTCTCCACCCACCGCGCCTGTATTGGGAATGGGGAGCATAATATGCGTCCAAATTCCCAAAAGGAGGAACCTTTCGCTGAAAGTTAATGTGAAAAGGAGGGAAAAAAAACAGACAAAATAGGTGAAAAATTGTAAAAGGAAGGGGGACAGGCACTATTCATCTGTTAAAAGAGTAATCCAATGGCTCTCTGCGTACTGTTCTCCAAGTCGCATGCCGAATATTTTTTCTTCTGCACGGTATATGGAAGCACGACTAGACTAGATGATGTTTGTTCACTGTCTCCTCTGAAATTCCTGTGAAAATTTCTCTCGTATTGCATGTGCGACCTCATAGTTCCTTTCAAGTGTTCTTGATCAGTGCGCCACTACCACTTCATTCCCGCCGCTGTAACTGATAGCTACATTTTCTGGTCTTAATACAGCATATAGGATGCTGCTCAATCGCCGGACTAGTAAACTCGGGGTCGTTTCGCTTTCTTAGCGCTTTTGTAAGATATGATAGACCCAGACTAATAAACAAGCTCATATGACTCAGTTTATTTATAAACAACCCTTGAAGCATTACCATTGTGCTCATTCACAGCATTTGTTGCATTTTATAGCCATCCGTATGTCGAAGATTCAGCGTAAGCAGTGAACAGGCCTAATTAAAAACTGCTTTTCACGATACATGTTGCATATGAGGAAAATATTTTATTAGCGGGAGAAAAACGTTATGCACAGCAAACGAATCAAGGATAATAAGTGCATAAAGTCAAAGTGTTTTTTATGCACTGCTCATAAAGAATGACCTATTTTCTATTTGCTACATGTGTACTAAATTAAATATTGACCATTTTTAAGCATAGGTAGACTTACTCGACTAAGTTTTAAGTGAGGTTTCGTAAAGGGTTTGCTTCTGCTATTTCTCCCTTGGATTTTGTTTGAAAATTTTATATATCATTGCCCTCGCTCCCTCGCCTACCCTCATGATTCGCGAAAGTTGGAGCAGACACCTCGAAAAAGAGGGAGTGGCCAGAGCGACTTGTTCTTGTGGTGATTTTTCGGGGGCGGAGGAGAAAGCGCATACTTTTCTAGGTTTTTTACTTGATAAGTATAAGTATGTATAGACTGTAGTTTTCAATCACGCCAGAGGGCTTTTTTGGGATGTGCTGACAGATGAATCCAAGTTCAAAAAAGCTTTGTTGAGAAAGAGGTCGATATTTTTTAACCTTTTTCTCATTTTACTGCTAATTTTCTTCTCCCATTATCCGGACCCATTAGATACCTCAGCTGACGATCGGAAGATGAAAAGAGCCTCTGGGGGAAAAAGCATTTTTTGTCTTATTTCTTACTCAGTTTTCCTTCTCGATGTTCTTTCTACCCGATCGCAGCCACGACCGAAATTCTGATTGCGGCTTCATGCCACCACTGCGTTCTCAAGAAATGGTGGGAGGAGTAAGCTCGGCCGTAATTTTTCTGCCTAAGTTTATAGGTTGCACAGGAGAAATCTTCCCGCTTACTTAAAAGATTTATCTTGCTTAGCTGTATGAGATCTTAACATTTTTAGGGGATTACTTGGAAGGTTTCTTGAATATTGCGTTCTTCCTAGGGGAAGGGCTGTGTTGGATAGAAGCTCCTACTTTTTTCTGATGTCCTATCCTAACACAGACCTCATGCTGAATGTGGAGCTTATATTCGAGTAGATAGGATATGATCACTTGAATGCCATGTTTATCCTCTCTTTGTGACAAATGGATGCCGCATTTAATTGAGTTGACGTTATGAGACCAGGGGTTCTTTTTTTGACGGTTTTTGATGAGGAGATATATGCTGGGAGAAACGCATACGTTTTTCATCGCTTTGTTCTTCTTCTTTCACTCTGTTTAGATGGATATTACGTTTATTTGGATTTTTATATGTAGGGGAGTTTCAGCGTTTCTAAAACTCGCAGCGGATAGTAAGTCCTTTTGTGGGTAGGGCCTATGGTAAGGAAGGGCGTTTGTTTTTCAGGGCCTTACAACGACGGGTTTCTACCTACCCTCATGATTCGCGAAAGTTGGAGCAGACACCTCGCAGCGGATAGTAAGCCTATGGTAAGGGCATTTGTTTTTCCTTACAACAAAAAAAATTTTCAGGGCCTTAACCGTGAGCATGCAGTAGGAGTTAACTACTGTAATTGTTATTCCTGATGTAGTTGTATGACTTAGATAGTCTATTTTAAGGGGCCATTGCTTACACATACGATTGCGTTTATCGAGTGGAATTGCCACAAGCGAAGACGAGCTGGATGAACCAGTGAGTGGATTTTTACACTTTTCAAGTGGTCGTATTTATAGCTGCCTTCTTTTCATATCCGCCTTTTAATGTGTATGCGGTTGGTTTTATGCGTTTTTTTTTTTATTTTTTGAGTTGCAGTGCTTGCCCATATCGTTTCTGATATTTAAGTGCTTGCATTTCATCTCAACTTCATCATTTCCGATGAAATGTGCAGGTAGAAACCCGTCGTAGAAATCATTACGTAGGTTTTCGCCATAATTTTATAATATTTCACATGCTCTTTATTGTTGAAATCCACAAATGTGAATCTCACGAGAGATAAATTCATGGAAATTTTGAAGGTGATGGACTGTTTGATTGAAAAGGTTACAGGGGCTTTTTTACCAAGCTGTATAAAGACGGACTTAAGTGCTTCGGAATTTTCATATTCGTAGGAAAGAAAATGGTAACTGAGCATGGAAGTATTGAGGAATAGCGATGTGCAAATTGGTATCGAAATTCAGTTTTTGTTTAAACTTTAAATCAGCTTCGAGGACCTTTTGATTTCCGCATATCCCCTAGACATGTCAGGTCAGCGTGTCTACTCTCCCCTTCAAGTTTTTTGAATTCACTGACGCACGTTCTATCAACATTTGTTTTTATAAAGCACATCTACTGTCTCTAATCTCACACAACAAATACACCTAATTACATTTGCGAACATATACCTGGACGGCGGTTTTCTTTGTGCATTCACTAATTGCGTTACATTAAAACGCAAAAGAAGAATTTTGATGTCGGACTCTGCAGAAAACTCCTCAACCCGTTTCTGCTCTGTTAACTAATGTATGCGTTGGACTAGTACGTAAAGTATATTGATTACATTAGCCAGCTGTCAGTTTACTTGGACACTTCAGTGGTGTTATACATCGGACTTCTGAGATAGTTGAGGCAAGCGTTATCCTTGTCTACACAAAACGACTTCAGCATTCCCTTCCCGAATCTAATACGCATTCTAATCGAGCAGTCATTTGTTCCTTTTGCTGTGGAACTCTTCTGGGGTTTCATTTCGCAGTAAATTCTTCAAAAAAGCAATACAGCGTTGAAGAACGAAATTTTCCCTTTAAATTTTAGTTCAGGTAAGCGTGTTAGTTGAAGTGGAAGTGAATTCTGTTACCTACGTCGAAAATTGATCTTGTCAAGTTCGGCTTCGTTGTTGCTGCACGTAATTTCTACTGAATTACAGAAGCGCTGAAATCTTCATTAAGAAATTCCTTCAGACATTCAGTTGCTCGAATTCTCCAAGAAAAATCTCCAGCTAGTCTATTATCTCCAATTTCCCCACTGAAGTTTTCTGTGAGCGTCCACCTTCGGGAGAATTCATTAGGCCGCTGGAAGTTATTACTTTTCATGAATGTTAGTTTCAGAGATTGCCCTAAAATTTTCCCTGAAGTTGTGAGAAAATCTAGCAATTTGCAGGGATGTGGACTTCACTTTAGAAGCCAGCGTCATATTCTGAAATAGAAAGAAAAAGTCCTTTATCCTCGATGGAACACAAGTTTCTTTTTTGTCTGCCGGCGCTATCGAAGCGTTTGCATTCGTGGGAACCCTACTCTGCAATCCATTTTTATATACTGAGTTTTGCTAAAATATTCACGTAAGCAAGTGATAGACAAGCAAACTGCCATCTGTAACCCAAATACTTGTAATTTCATGTTTCACGAAATGTTGTGTTTCGGGAGGACGAGAATACCATTCAACTGAGCTTTCCATAATATTTCGGATTACATAAAATATAGAAATGAGTTGGCAGAAAAATGCACTAGGAACTCCTGGCGATATCTTCTATTATAATACGTGGAGAAGGAGAGGGCTTCTCTGATTTAATAGCTGCCGATTAATTGGTTATGAGAGTCCATAACTGTTTTGATTCTGGGATGCTTTGTAACTGTTGCATTGTGAGCTTTTTAACCTTTATTGTGGGCGAATCCTCCTTTTTCTTTCACTGCTGAACACCTTCGTTTAGTTTACGTCTTCCATTTTCGCGTTTAAAACATACTCTGTTCAGCGGGAAGGCTTTTTCTTTTCTTTTCATTAGCTTAGTGACAGCTTAGCTTTAAGCCTGTGCTCTTTGTAAGTGATGAAAGCAGCTTTATACTTCAGCATTTTTTGGTTCCTATTCTTTTTACGTGATGCATGAAAGTTATAAACCATCCAAAATTACAGTGCTATAGCTGCGTGGTTAGCCCACGAGGGCTATAGTCGATCATTGAACGCGTTCTATAAAGCCACGCAGCACACAGTCGAACGAGTCAACCGAGTGAGTTCCACACAAGGGAGTCGGCTGAGTCAATGGAAAATCGCAGGGGTACGTTTGTGACCGTTTCGCTTTTTTCTTTTTTTCATTGATGTTCCAGCTTTGTTTTTTTTTTCAGCCACTGTCCATCCCAGTGTTATCACTAAAAGGAAGAATTGCTGTTATGCAGTTTTCATTATGTTTTAATTTACCGTCCAATATTCTGGAGTTAAGAAATACACCGGTGGAAACAGTGTCGATTTCTTTGCGGTATTGGGCGTGGTTGATATTGTTAGTTCGTTGCACTGTTTAATACAGCGGAATACAGAATGATTTGTAACTACCACATGCGAACTTAGGCTAATGCCACTTTATAGTGCAAAAAAGAATCTACAATTCCAAAAACTGAATATTGCAGTTATGGCAAGGAGATCGAATTATGAGCAGATTGCGGTTAGGTTTGTTATTATGCTTTGCAGGCATCCATAGGTTGGCACTAACATATTTGCGCCGTTGGAAAAGTGTTGTGATATATATATATATATATATATATATATATATATATATATATATATATATATATATATATATATATATATATATACTAATGTATTCACTCTTCGTCTTTCTGGCGTCTCGACTGCAGAGATCTTTACAAGTAAAGCAGGAAGACTCACCGAAGGCTCAGAGCTATTTTACAACCCGGGAATGGAAAAATCTAGCATTGCGGCGTTCTGTGCTTGTGACCGGCCTGTTTTTCTTTTCCGGTTCTTTAGATAGCTTCGGTGGTGTAAATGGAGCGCTCACTATTTTCGCTCGAACGATGAATGAGATTTTGATTCCGTTTACGCACCAATAATGAAGACCACAAATTTCTGAGACTGTATGATGGGTGGAGGAATGCATCACAGTGAGGAAATTATCTTAGAGCGAGCTAAGTGGTGAGGAACTGAAGGATTTCATGAGGCTGTACAATTTCGTTATAAGCTTGATCAGAGTATATAGTGATTCCGTCCTTGAGCATATGTTTGAAACAGGCGGGTCATCGCTTGGAAGCCTAATGTGTTTTAAATTTGTCCTATGGAACGGGAGAAAAAGAAAGCAGCCACGTAGCGTCTACAAACGAATGTAACGAGTCCTGTGCTGGCATCAAGGGATGATGTTGTAGGAATCCTCTTCGTGACATACGGCAATTTACTTCGTGACATACGGTAGTGCGGCGCTGAGGGCATTAAACGACAACGATATTTCTGAAAGTCTTCTATGAAAGATGACTTGTATGAGATCAGGTTTCAATAAAATCTGGACTGGGATGTTAAGGATATCCGAGGAGTTCCTTGTTTCTTGAGAACATGATAAGCACGCATACTGCAATCACCCTTGCATACATAGCGCCCCCGCTGAAATATGTGAGCGAATTCTCGAATCTTTTGAGGATGTTCAGCTGCCTATGTACCTTAACTCGATACTCAAATAAATTATTGGTGCGTTAAAGGCTGTCCTTCTTTTGCTAAAAGCTGCTGACGGCAAAGTCAAAGAGGTACGGTAGTAATATGTTAGAAAGCTGTTTGTGTTAAAAAGGTCACCAGGAACGAAACTGCTAGTGAATGTTGTATCAAATTTGGCTCACCACAGGGATCTGTATTCTTAACCACAGGTTTTTGCACATTGTGCCTCCACAATACGAATGGGAAAATAGTTATGTTCGTCGGTGATGTACCGCTCTTATGCAGCGGCTCTCCAGCGCAAGAGAAATTAGTGCAACTAAAAAATGAACAACTTTTTGGAGTAATTTATTTGTGCTTTGGAAAGAAGTTCTTGAGGTTAAAGTTAAAAAACACTGTCGTGAGAAGACACGTTACATCAAGGTGACTGTCAGAAACGAACCTCGACTCATTGTTTGAGACCGGCGATGCAGCAGTGAAAGTGGGATCCCTAGTAAGAAAATCAGCCTTTGTGTGGATTCGAGTCTTACCTCTCATCACTACTTCACCAAAGCTTCTCAGCATTGTTATTCCATCTCATGACATATGAGTGCTGCAGGAGATTTCAAGTTTCGAAAGTACGCAGGGCTGTATTTCAACACTCTTATTTTACTAAAGATGAGGCTGTTCCTACCATGACCGAGAACAACAAGCACAGGTCTCAAGGTCGTTCAGAAACTAGTCATGCATGGCTTGCGAGTGGTTCATGAGAGAGGGGAGTATGAACGCGTAGCTGAGTTCAATGATAGGTCGTTTTGTCATAACTACCAATTCGTATTTTTTCAGTCTCGGTAAACAAAACTGTTATTAGTTAACATCTCGTAGAGCGGAAAACCTCTAGTTTTGTTGGTCCCCAGTGAGCCTCCATCGGATTGCGCGAGCCGATTCAGGAGTTTATCCGTGGCACCTGTTCGTCAGAGAGATGTTTGCAGTAACGAACCTGTTGCATCTGGTAATTAATGCAGTATTTTTCAGCCTTGCAGAAACTTGTTCTGGAGGGCAAAGTTGGGGAGGCGATCTCTCGCACTGAGAAGCTGTACCCGAATTTGCTATCGCGCAACAAAGAACTCGCTTTATTGCTCCACTGCCAAGAGTTCGTCGAGATACTCATTCAATTAACGGAGATAAGTCTTCATTGAGATTCTTTTTCCAAACATTAAAAGAGTGTATTAATGCAGGAGGGGGAGAGGAGGAAGGAGGGGCGGCTTTACTGTAAAGCAAGGAAGCTTTCCTTGCATAAAATTTCCAGGTTCAATCGTGCTGTCTTTGCGTTCCGTCGAAAAGTTTGTCTTCGTTCTTAATGGGCTAAAAGTCAGCAGTCGTTGCAGAAGGAGGGTGATTAAATTCTCCACATAGAGAATGCGAAATGGCGCAGTTTCGACGTATCGAAACATCCAAATCCGGTCTTAGTGGGTGGACTAAGTGCACTATGTATCGTTTTGCCATTTTCAGTTCACTAAGAACCATTAAATGCCACCTACGATGGTGTAAGGTTGGGTAGGCTGTAGTGTTGTTGCGCGGCGTAACTTGTTCGAGCGGCTATAATCTCGGAAATTTTTAACTCGAAGTTTTAGTTGTTTTGGGAAGTTAAGCTAGGACTGAAATGTTTGAGATCAGAGGTCCTCAGCTTTAACCCGTGGAAACTGAGATTCATTCTCATGTTTTAATGACAGTTAAGTAAGCCCTTCCCCCGTTTCCTTCTGCAACACTAATAACAAGAGCTAAGTAGGCGAATTGTCATTTGTTGTTTAGGATAAGGTGGAGTATTTTCGAGCTGCACTCGTAGTATAGTGACTGAATAATGGCATAAAGTAACGGAAAGTTCAGAAAGTTGTTATTGAACTGGCTGCCAGTATATTTCATATTTAACGCAATTAAAACCACTGTAACTTTCTCATATGAGGGTGAATGATCGTAAAGGCTTGAGACCTGATATATTGAAAGATGTACAGTTCTGCGTATTTCAAGCTTCTGCGCTTGTGGTGTTTGAAATTGTGGGGTGTTCAGAGTTGAATGCTAACCAAGGTAGTAATGTAATAGTGCCATGTCTGCTTCCCTCTCCGCGCACAATCGCAGGCTGCTTTATTGCAACATTTCCTCTTGTTGTTTTTAGGCGACGGCATGTTGCCTGACTTCGTTTCGGGTGCTGCTGAATGCAGTAAGAGTAGAAATGGATTGTTTAGAGGGATCGAGCACCTTAAAAAAGATGACCTGATAGCTGTTAAACAGGCGAGGTGTGCTAACATTAAGCCAAGCATGTATACTATAGGAAAGGGTCGTAAGAAGCATTTTCCGCTCTCATTTTTTCGGACTCAATATTGCAAAGTTGCCTCATCGTTTTTATTCCAGCTTGAAGCATCTAATCATTCGCTGCATTTTTACTGTATCTCGAACAAGCAGCAGAACTGTTTCGAGGATCTTAGTATCAGAAGCAAACTTAGGAACTCTTTGACCTGATATTCCGCTATGCGTACTATATCCTACAGCACTTCAAAAAGGCTAAAGAGCCTTTGTTCTTAAGCTTGCGCTAATGCCACAGTTTTTTGCAAGGGCAAATTCCTTGAGCTGATCGAATTGACTGCGAAGCACTGAACGTGTAATAAAATGACAACTGATTAATTGACGAATTGTTGAGTGAGCACACTTGCCGATGATTTTTTATGCTCTCTTTTACCTACTTTGCAACCAGCTGCATTAAGCGAGACGTTATTTTCTCAAAAAGGTTCTTACCCTTGGAGAATTAGCTTAGAATTCGTTTCCTAAAGGAAACGGTGATGCATCGTGCAACTCATCCGCTGGAAACATTAAATCTCAGCTTGCGTCGACCGCATCTGCAAGTAACCCGAGCCGCCGCTCACTGCCTAAGGATGCTCCTCTCCCAAAATCATGCTCAGGTTATCAGTTCATTGTTGTTTTTTATGATGTATCGTTATACGTTTGTGAAACGCCTTCACGTGCTCTTGATTAGTTGAAGGAAATTCATAATAATAACAGCGGGGACCCCTCTATCTGAGAGTGGTTCGAAGTACCAGCTGCACACCATCTCCCGCTGTTTTACAGAAATACTGCTATCACTTGTGCCTCCACGTACCTTTTTTATAAGTATAGCTCTCATTAGATAGACATAGAAGTCGGTACGGTCTAGTTATTTGTGTTTATATACAGATTGATGGTGATTATCATTGAGTAGTTTAGGTTTTGATTCTTTTGCTCAAGTTTTTACTCGAACTGGCCGGTCCTTCACAATCGCTTCTAATGGGATTACTGTCGATGCGGGCGTCGTGAATCCATTTAAACGGCGGAGTGGTCAAGGTAGGGTTTTTTTGCTTTCAAACTCGCTTTAAAAAGTGACTTGTTTCCTCATCGTGAATTAGACTGAGTTTTCCAAGCCGGTTTACGACATCTGCTATAAAAATGTAATCCATTTTCCTTTGAAGCAGAAGATTTTTGAGTATTTTCTTATGGAAAAATTCCGGAAAATCAACTGCAAAAGAGAAGTTATTACGATGAATTTAACGAACTTATTCGTACCCCGAAAAAACTTTACCATCTTCGAAAGCTTTTCTTCTGAGATTGGAAGTTCGAATTTTTCTTTGCGGCAATAGAGATTATGTCAATTACTTTTCAGTTATTTCATTAGGGCTGAACTACGACTTCAAGACGGCATCTCACGTAGACTAATTACTATTAAGCACGTTAGTAAGGCAAAGTTGGTTAATTCTTCGTTGGCTCCAGTTTTGAATTTGCCCCTAAAAGATGCTTCTATGAAGAATCTCACCGGTGGCTGCTTGTTTGAAGTTTTTTCAACTTATATGTTTTACACAAGTTGTTGAGAACCTTTTTAATCGACCAGTGAAGTCCACCAAAATTTCCACGTAGCCATTTGATCGGGTTTCGGATTTCGCTAGACATGCGATCTTCGGGATCGAATAGTTTAGAAAGCAACTATCCTTAATTGACGTGAAAGAGCAGATTTTTTGAAGCTGTTTATGTGGGAATTCAAAACGACTGGAAAGCATGTCAGAGATTCTGACACGCAGTGTTCTTATGGGTCCTATGCATGGCATTTTTTTTTCGAGTTTCGATATTAAGTTAGGCACTGAAAGTATTGAAACATTGAAACATATGAAACAATCTAAGCGCCTTTTGTCTTAACCCGTCGCTTGTAGAAATTGTAGAGGGAGGGCTCCTTTTTGTGCACTTCTGCATTCGACTGTGTAAAATGCGTCAAGGCACCTTAAGAAAAGCGTGGAAAATTTCAGCTCACTGGAGTGACTCACTTTTCTCGGAGTAAATCGACCATCCTGACTGTTGCTAGTTGGGACATGCTATAATGTTGATGCACAAATATAGAAACGACGTCCTTGTGATGCGCATTGCAAACGTGGATTTGCGCAAACTTAAACTTAAAGAGCATGTCATAGTGATGTGCATTCCCGAGTCGTTATCCACCTGCAAGGGTGGCCTTTGAAGGTGAGGTCGAAACGTTGATGAGGTGACAGTTCAAGCGAGCTTCTATTGCTGCGAAAAATAATGCAAGTTTGCTAAGTTCTAGGGGTTTGCGGATGAAGAAAAATTGTTCTGAACACCAGTGGTTTCATTGCCTTGACAGCGAAGGGGTGATGGCAGTAAGTGAGAAGAAAAAACGTTTTTTTAGTCGTTTCTCTCACTCCTTCGTTTTCTCTCTTCTTTTTAAAAAGACTTTCATTCTTATTCTGGCCTGAGGTGTGAATCCGACTGCGACTTGCGACTTCCACCTCTTCAACTGGAGGACGATCGAGGGGAAAGGAGGGACGGAGAAAGGGGGTAGGCCCATTTGAGGCTCTGATTTAGATGACATTTCAGAGCGGAGCATACAGCAGTCTCGTCGAGCATCAATCCGTCTTTCTCAAACCAGTACTGCTCACGGTCATTTCACTCCTTCGTCACATGCCTGTCAGAATGCTTCAAACTGAAACAGGTCACTTTTTTGAATCCTATTTTGCTGCACTTTGCTAACACCAGAAAAGTATGTTTATTTATTTGCTTACATGAACAAGCAACTTACGTCTCATGTTGACCTTGCTTCTGGTATACATAACCCTCAGCATTTTCGTGTCTTGATTTAACCTGGATATTGCACGCAAGCTGTATCTCAACTTTTCCTGTTATTCCTTACAGCGACTACAAGGGGATCTGGTTGCATCTCCTTTTTGATTACATAGGGTGGATGGAGGAAGTAGCACCGAGTAGTATGTTGGGCGGGCTGCTAAGATGGTTGGGTACTGTGAAGTGCGTCTGACAAGCATCTATTGTAGATTCCATTCGTGCTTGTTCAATTCCATTCGTGTTTTCTTTCTTTTGTTTCTTGCTTTCTAGGAGTGCATGAATCGGAAAGTCTATGTAATCATCGGTCATGAGCACGTTTTCACGTTTAGATGTGCTCGAGTTTTCTTGCAAATAAGGGGCTGATCCATCCACTTGAAGCGATGCTAAGTGAATTCTGAAAGAACATTTGAGCATTCTTTTTGCTTACTTGGCACTTATTGTTTGGATGGATGGTACGACAGGGATCTAGGCACTTTATCTGGAACTCTTGTGTTGGCCAGTAGTGAGCTGTTATTTGTCTTTCACTTTAGCCTTTGAGAGTACAGTATGGTTTCGTTTGTTTCAGTTTTGCCGTTTTCAGTGATGAGCCTATGGACGACGATTGCTCACTGCCGCATGATGCGAGCTTTTCTTCTAATGGAGTTGCACATGGTATAGTCCATCAGTACCTTTTGATTCGCCCAAGCCATTTCTTTCGATATTGTGTTAAGCGTTGTAACGTTAGTAAAAGGTTTGGGTCTTACTGTTTAAGTGGACGCAAATAGCCCTTCCCCCCCTTCCCCCCCCCCCCCCCACCTCACACACTCACTTTCTTCCTTTTGCCGTCATCCCTTCCGCCACCCCAACTTGATGGTCGGATAAAGTGAAATGGAGTCATCGGATCAGGTTTAAGCTGAAGGTACCAAAAACGGTTTGTCAAAGAAGGTATATAAGTCATCTTCAGAATCGTTGAGCAGTTAAAGCGGGGTCTAGATTGCTTCTTTTCCCAATCTGGAGAATGTAATTGTACGGAGAATTGCATCTGCCTTTTTTATGCAAGTTGTTAGTGGTCTGAAAGAGGTCACTTGTGAATGTAGAAGCGACCATCGTTGTTGGCTTTTTTTCGCCATATTATAGGTTTCCACTTTTGTTGCGGTATGGAGGAGCGGAGATGTGGGAGAAGAGGTTGAAGTATTGACATAGTTTTCGTGAAAGAAGAAGTAGTTGTGCGACGAAGTGATGAACCATTTATTTTGAGATTATCTGCTTCTTTCATCGGTTGTTTCGGTGCCATCGTTTTCGTCACGAAGCACTTGCTAGCGGCTAAACGAAGTCTTTCACTGCAAAGTACTTGCTGTCCAACAACATTAAGAGTAGGATCGAGCCGCTGAAAAGCACTTCAGACATCGCTGATCAATATGGCTTGCAGAGTCGAATGGTCTTTCCATAGCAAAGAACAATGGATCAGGGGCGGAAGCGAACGGCGCATCGCACGGGCACGTTTCAGCAACAACGATCGTTGCAGAAGAACTAGGTTTATACCCACTATGAAATTCTTTAAGGCGTTGAGCCGTTTTCTATGGAATATTGTGTAAAAATGGAAAACTGTCCGACTCGGTCGGCTTTGAGCTGGGAATTTTGTCAGAGCCGAGTTTGTTCAGAGAGTTGAAAGGTTGCCACTAACGTTGCCACACCCTCTGACTTCGAGGCAGTAATGTTACTACCGGTGGAGCGTTCGATGACGGCTGAAAAGCGGGTTTGCAGATTTTCCTTTTTTTTACTTTTAGTGATTCATATGCAACTGCTCAGTATGTGAATAGGTTCTCAAAATGTCTTCTGTTTCCAAATTTTTTGGTATTGGGCGTAAGTGAGATTTCGACTAGTGGGTCAGATTTTCAATATTTGCTCTTGACTGAACTACTTGCTACTGTTGAGAAAACTGGTTTGTTGGTACCTGTTTTGGGATTTGCCACACCTTTTTTGAGGACTGCATAGACGAATGCCTTCATGAAGACGGTGCTGGAGAGGACTGCAGATCGGCGGGCTACGCCAAGACAGAGCTGGCTCCGTACGAGCGCATGCAACGTCTCCTCGAGTTTGGCAGATCATTGAATGCGCTCAGCATAGAACTTCTGCATCCACGGGAGGCACTCATCAGTCGAATGCACGTAAGTGCTGGCGTCTGCACATTTTTCAGTGCTTGCTTGCTGTGCAATTATACAAAGTACATATTTCCTTTATTGAGTAGTTTTTCAAACTTATCTACGATCCTACTTCATGATGAAACCGAGTGGATTAATAGAAGGGACTGGTAAATGAAGATTGTGCTAAAAAATGCATTGAATGGATTTAAAACGATGATGAATAAACTTTTTAAACATTTGCAGGATGCTTTCGCACTTATCTGTCAGGCTTCTCCGAGGCAGTCGCCAGTGGGTTACTTGATGAATCCATCGATGAGAGGGAAAGCTACAGCTGCCATGAACAGCGCCATTCTTGGTTTGTTTGTTGAAGCAGTGGTTTCTTTGATTCTCTTGAGTTGAGAAGGATGCAGGAAATCATCGTTTCCATTTGAGATACATGCCTTGGGATGTACCTACTTTCGAGTTGTGCATTCTGCTTATGAACGCTTGGGTCTTCTGCACTTTTATCATTGACAACCGTGATTTTCCAAAGGCTTAGATTGTTAGATATTTTTGTTGCGAACAGTGACTGGCATTCGGGTCAAAGAAAATCAGCGTGCTTCACATCTTGAAAGAACATGACATCCCAGAAGTTTTCTGGCAAAGGCTGGGTGTTTTTTTAAAAATTATTAGCAGTACAAGTTTTTGAAAAGCTTGTCTCCATTTGAATGGAGTGGAGAAAATGTTGACAAAGTACTATTTTGGTTCCGATTTCCCGATATTTTTTAGTTTTTACTATAAGAGCTTATTAGAGTCAGCGCACAGCGAAACTGTGTTTTCGCGGTGACATTTCTATTGATTTCTGGGGAGGGGGGCAAGTACGATTCGAACAGCTTGCCTTCTTCTAAAGCAGGCGCTTTCCTCCAGCCCGTAAATGTTTCTCTTCAATGACTTTAAAGACCTGTCATGAATCGAATAATTCTGTTCTTTTTTTTTTTTTTGAGAGGGGCGTGGTCAATTTTGAAATTTTAGAATTCTTGGGCCTTCCTGCACAGTCAGTTCTGATCGACACTTCCATAGAGCGCGTGAGATGCGTCATGAGCTTGCACTCGCCCAAGTTGGTGCTGCAGTGTTCGCTGATGTGGAGAAGATGGTGCTTTGCGAGGAATTGGTCCATCGTTAGGCGGAAGTATTGCGCCGTGCACTCTTTTTATCTCTTTTATGAACTATTTGTTTCAATTGTGCTAGCAGAAAATGTTTACTTGTTTACTTGCTGAGGAACATTTCTGTTTGCCGCTGTGTGTTGTTTGTATCAACTCCCTCCCCTCCCCTTCTCTTGCAGTTAGAAAAATGATGGAGAAGACATCTGCGTAAAATTTCATATGGTTTTTGCTTGATATAATTTGTAATGTCGTGGAGTGGCGAAAGAAGATGTTTTTTCCACATTATTCAATTTTTGATATTAGACCACTTTTTTGCTGCAAAGTAGAAGAAATCTGTACTCGGCTTTCGTCGACTTCCAGCTGTTGGGAGGGTCCTTCTTGTTTGAGACGCATAAGGGGAGGGGCAGGGGAGGAATAAAAATAGAACTGATGGACGACTTCGCGCGTAAATGAATCCCGGCAGAAGGCGGAACACTGCGCTTTGTTTAATAATGTTCTGTCTCTGCTGAGGTTTCTCAGCAAATAAAATCGTCCATCATCATCTCTTTATTGAATATGCATACATATATGTACATTATATACGTTTACATATATATGTACATTAATACGTTTACATATATATGTACACGTATTTATCTGTGCACATATGATGTATAATGATGTCATCGCCGTATGTCAGTTGCTAAATGCAAGGAAATATAGAGCCGTTTATTAGACGTTCGCATATCAGTTGACTGTTGTGTGCAATGTGTGCATCACCGTAACCAGCATCTACAGCGATGCGGGCGGCTTCTGGCATTGTGCATGAATAAGTACTCCAAATATTTGTCAAGGGCTAAAACTGGGGAACCAAAGATAATGGACATCTAAGATTTTGTGGAATCCAATGTGAGATGATGTGTTATATTACCGAAGAATTTCCTTGATTTGTAAAATATCAAGTGGGAACCATGAGTGAATAGCCATGAAATGGCCCTTTTACATTCTCTTACAATCGGTTTTGTCGAAGTTGGATCTGTTATTTTCTGTCAGTGTTAGTTTAAAACGACGGAAATTTGTGTGTCACAGGATGTCATTACTTGGTTCACCTTGTTCAATAACTGTTCCGATTTTGAATCCATTTTTTTGGTTCGTTTTTTTTAATTTTAATTTTCGATGCCTTTCAACTCGCGTTAGTGCTAGTGCTATTGGTAGTATTAGTGCTGATGGTAGTGGTAGTGCTGCTCGCAATGGTAGTGGTAGTGGCAGTGGTAGTGCTGATGGTAATGGTAGTGCCAGTGGTAGTGCTTGTGCTAGTCCTAGTTTTAGTGGTAAGCTAGTGCTAGTGCTAGTGCTAGTGGCAGTGCCAGTCGCAGTGTTAATGCTGGTGGTAGTGGTAGTGCTAATCGTCGTTAAAGTACTAGTGCTAATGTTAGTGCTAGCGAAGCCGCGAGGTTAGATTTGAAAGTTCGTTCCACATTTTTCCTCACAGTGCTCATCTACCTCCACATTATATATTCCTGGTCGTAGTTGTAGTGGTATTGCTGCTGGTAGTGGTATTGCTAGTCCTGTTGTACTTTTAATGCTAGTGCTAGTGCCAGTGTTATTGTTAGTGTTAGTGTTAGTGTTAGTGCTAAGGCTAGTGCTTCTCATTGGCTCCTCTCATTTCCCCCTTTCATGACGGGCACATGGTAAGTTTTCAATTTCATGTGAGCAGCTATTTGCGGTCGACCTAGATTTATCTACCATCGTGTGTGCAAGGCGCTTTGTTGCAGAAGGGTCTAGCATTAGTTCAAGCATTTGCAGACCGATGTTTCAATTGATAATGCTGCATCTTCCTCGTGAGCTTTTTCAAGAATGTGTCCTAGAATCAGTGTCAATCGTCGAATGCGCTTTCAGAGACTTGAGCATAAAAATTTGCCCCGACCTCCTTTGCTGCTTGGCTTATTCATAAGCTGGGCCAGATTCATATAATGTTGTTACTTGTACTGTTTGAGGTGCTGTCGGGAGGTTTTTGCTACTGCATTTTCGATTGAATTGACGACTCCTATGGGAGTGTGAAGCTGCAGGAAAAGCAAACAGCTGTAGTTTTCTGAAATGGGCCGTGTTCTTAGCGAGCGATGACACTTTGATCATTCATTGTTAAAAACGTTGCAGTAAACGTAACAATATATCATGGGGAAGCAGGATTTGAAAAACAAAACTTGACAGATTTTGAAGGGCATTACAAACTTCATTAGAACCCCTCAGAACCTGAGATTTAAAAAAATTTTCCTCACACCGATTCATGCTCATTCCAAATCGATCAAAACCAAGGCAAAAAGACGGCGGAGGCGGTCAGAGATGTTGGCAGATGCTTTTACAGTAAGTATTATACGTATGCAATTTCTCGCTTCTGAAGGGTGCACTGGGTGAAAGATGCTCAGAGCAAAATTTGCACTTTGGCAATACAGTCCAAAAGTTTAGCCGCCTAACGATTGATCAGAACCTTTTCTATCGATCACCTTTCGATCTGCGAACACTTCAGGAGCGAGGAATTGTTCACGTTGATATTTGCATGTAAAAGCAGTTGCCAACATTTCTGATCGCAACCGCCATCCTCTTACCTTGGTTGTGATCGATTTGGAATGAACACAAGTTGGTGAAAGGAAAGGTTTTCGTTTTTATCTCACATTGTGATGAATGATTTATCTGATTTATATAGGCGTTACGTCGTAGAAGAAGTCGTTGGCGATTGATCTGGTGTGGCTGATGGAACTTGTAAAAAAGAAAACGCAGTGAAGTTGTGGCGCCCGTTCATTTCATTCTTTTGTTCGATTCATTTTCTCTGCTCTTTCGATGGACTCTTCGGCTCCATGTCACGCACACGTGAGTTTCAGACGCAGCTTTGCAATATTTTTCTCCGTTGTTGATGTTAACCATACTTTTCTCATTCTATTGGCATTCCTTACGTGTGTTATTCTCGTAATTAAATTCAGGACGGTGATATGATTGGAGAAGAACGCGAGGCTTTTAACTTCCGTGACTATTGCTTCGTGGTGTTTTTACTGAATCGATAATTCATATCTTTATTTATGTTACAGTGTGTTTTATGGACCAGAATCGATGTATTTCATCCCATATGATGGCAAGTTGGGGTTATTTAAAAGAACAGAAAACAGAGTGGCCAGATGCAACGAGACTGCTTCTTTCTTAGACTCACTACTGCGACTTTTTGTTGGATTTATTGCGACGTCTTCGTCGATGACTAAGGAATTGTTGCTGGCTTATATCGCGCGCGCTCTCTCCCTCCTGCGTGTGCGTGTGCGTGTGGTGCTGAAGCGCCTAACGAAAAAGCAATCTGTACGGTCGACCGCATCGACCGACTGACTGCATTTTCAAAATTCGAGTGACGAACGAATTTTCAGTTGCGAATTCACTTCACTCATCTGAAATTTCGAGCGGCAATTTCAGTTAGGCACGAATGCTCCAAAAGTCGTGCCTAAATTGCGTCGATGGGATCGTTTTTTTCCCGAGTGCTTGCATGTAAATAGTGTTTTCCATAGGAATGCGTATTTTATTTTCTGGATTCATTCATGAAATTTTTAAAGAACGAGCACATGTATTATGGAACGTTGTAAGCGTTTGACTAGTAGGTATATTGAGGAGGAAGTAGGATGGTGAGTGTAGTCAGGCAACAACTCTCATGCGCTGTGTGTTTTGGGTATGCCTTCCGGATCAATGAGGGAGCTTTGCGTCGCAATGAGCTTTCGTAAACGAAATTGCTTGATAGTGGACCTAGGAGAAGAAAGGTATAGCGGTCTTAATGAAGTCACTAGATGTATGGGATGTTGAAGGTAGAATGTCCGCCCGTCAGTTTGGTCAGCGAGGGAGAAAGAGGGAAGAAGGAGTAAGGAGCGAAGGGATTTGTCTTCTCGTTATTTTCAAGTTATTATTGGATCTTCCCTACTTGAGGTCAATTTTTCATTCAGAAAGAACCGTCTGCGCGATTGGGAAGGTGCAAGAAAGGTTCACTGCAAAAAGTACTGTCAAACGTACATCGGTTTCTGTCCTTTACCGGCAACTATAATTGTTCACTGCTGTGCTAAAAAAGCTGTTGTGCGTATGTGCTAGAAGAATACCGGTCATGTGCTTACCGATTTGTTGTAATGCATTTTGACTTTTTTACAGAGCATGACAGCATTTAAGGTTTCTCTGACACTGCTGCATATGCTTAGTAATGTCTGCGATCTCTGACACACTCTCCAACCTTCCAGGTGCAATAGAAGGTAGAGGAGTTGGAGGAGATATTGAGGAGTCGCTGAGAAGTATTGTGCAATATGTTGGTTGCCGTGTTGTTAGCGTTGTGCAGTTTTTTTCAAAATCCACCATTTCGGTATGTTTTACACGACACCTCATCGAAGAAGATAGAGTGATAGCAATGATATTAGACAGCTTTCTTTAAACTTTAGCTGCCTCCATTCCAAAATTGCCGTGTCAGTTCATTCCGGTGTAGAGGGTTTCCTGCGATGCTTCATTTAGAAGCACAGCTGACTCTTAGAAAATGTATCTGCAGGTGCACACCGTACGTTTCTTACGGCGATGCGCCTCTTCCCGATAATCTTGTTCGCTTCGTCCTGCGTCGTGTTTCTTGCGTAAAACGCCATCTATATCTGGGCATTGTTTTGCACGCAGTGAGTGCTGCACTTCTTAGTACGCAGTTTTCGGGCCATCGTTTTATGGATTCTCTTATTGTCTCTGTGAAGTCAGTTGCGTATGTGGTGTTATTCCAATGTTTTATTCATTATTTAGTTATTTTTTCATCGATGCAGCACAACGGGCAACTGCCAGCGTCTGTGTCGCGTCACAGCTTATTTTCGATAATCTTTAATAATTTAATCATTGAGTCACTGAAAATTCATTCGTTACGAGCAGATTCGAGGATGATTTTTGAATTGTTTTAAAATAATAGAGTATTAGGTGAGAAAAGCAGTCTTACTATATAAGCAGCACACAATATGCGCCATCACTTTTGGTCGTAGACGACCTGATTTCGGTGGCTTACGGTGACCATTCGTCATGACCCGAACTCCGAAATGGATCGGTGTAGCTGATCCAAAATAAATTGTAGTTTTTTTCAAATGGGTAGAGAATTTCCTCGGTGGCTTTCTTTTTCCATTTCGTGACTGGATTTAGAATATCATTTCTTTAAGCTCTAATAATCATTTTTACATTTAATAATCTCGAGTAAATTATTTGAATATGCTTATTGCAGTGATGTCACTTGTGATTATCGTAGGGGAAACATTTTCGTGGTTTCATAATGCAAGGATATTTGCAGATGATCGTTTCTTATATTCGGACACGCGCATTTGGACTCTGATTCGTTTCTTTGAAGAAACCGCTCTCTATTCGTTTCTCACTTCCAATCCTATCTTGGTGATTTCATGCGAGATTTGCTGAAGCGAACCGTATCATGGTTAGTTCCTTCTCCCTCGAGCGAAATTGTATGCAGCGAATCTATCCAGATGCCACTTAAGCGATAGAGAGTAAACTTCAAAGATAAGAACTACTTTTGGCAATTCCATTTAGCATTGTCGAACATGCCCTAGCTGAAGACCTTTTTTAAAGCTTTTGCATTTGTTGATTAGCAGCTAAATGAATCGATGTACGAGCTAAACGGAAGATTCTGATGTTGCACCTAAGAAGACAACGTTAGATTCCTCACCGGGGACAGCTAGGAAGGTAAGGAGTCGCTTCCTTTTCCCATGGCTGAAAAATTTTCCGCCCCTTAACGATTGAAGCTCTACGCTGGTAGATCTCAAAGCATCTGGACTGCAGAAACGCAAATTTTCGGTCTCTGAAAGTTTTGTCCTTAAAAGCCCTCTTTTTACTTGTGTCGTAATCGTTCGCAACTAATATATGATTCAGAATCTTATAAGTGATGCTTGGATGCGAAATATTTGTATAATAGGATGACAGTGGGCTGCAAGGTTTCTCTGCGACACACAAGCCTACAGTCAGCGGTAGCAAAATGAAATCAAGCATTTTATTCGCCTTCTTTACATGTAACTCAAGAAATTTTGATTTTTTATGAGTAATTAAATGATAATATTAACATTCGACTCGGCATGTTTAAACGCTAAGTCATCGCGGAAGAGGAGAGAGAGGGTTCCTGGGGACATCTCTTACCTTCCCCTTCATTCTTGTGCTCAGAGCTTTGTGTAACGAAGTATTCACACTTTTAAACAATCTTCAGCAGCATCTGTCTGTAGATGCTTCGTTCTCATAAAATATCTGCGAGGTATTTCCCAGTTGTTTCCAGTTTAACTGTAACATCCATTTCTTCCGCGAAACCGATTAGGTTTATCTCTAACCAGTTAAAAAGAATTGTCTTTTTGAGAGGTCTTATTCTCTTTTTATAACTTCATTCCATCGAAGAGTAACTGTTCTCGTTTCCGCCATTCGCGAATAAGAGTCTACGCAGATTTATTTTTAGCAGATGCCACCATTTTTAGCCGATGCCGCCATCATGCGATGCAGTGCATTCTAAACAGATAAAACGATTCTGGCACCGATGGTACGTGCTGGAAGAACTCCTCTCAGGTAAATCGGTTCTTAATGTTTATGTTATGAAAACGTCATTATTGTACATGAGCAATGACAGATGAGGCGTTCATCTTTTTTTTCTTATTAACCATAGCTGCTAATATTAGCATGAATCACCTCTAACGGTCAACGGGTTGTCTCCTATCCAAATAGACTTCGATTTTTGAATGGGGAAGGATATCCCGTTCCTGAGATGACTAGCGGCATTCGTTGTAGTGAGCCGCACTTTTCATAATCGTTATCTTATGTTCTAGGTACATTGCGCATACCTATCATAAGTCCTCTGACATGTTGGGAAGACTTTTTTAAATAGTTTTTAAGCGAAAAAACGCTTCAGCAATTGCATTAATGCTATAACCACTCTGCAAAGTAGTGTTACATTTTCTTTACTATTCTTGTTTCCCTTGTTTATTCTTTTGAGTCGAGAAAAAGATTTAATATCCTTTTTCCATTCATCAAACACTGATAACTTATTGAAAAAAAAAGAAAGTTTGCCAAAAAACGTGAATCATATGCTATTTGAGCAATCGTTGAACTGTTTATCAATGCATTGGTGTTTTCAAATCAGACCGAAATTTTAGGCACTACAAAATCCATTTGCTTCTAGAGCTGCAGTAATCGAATTGTCTAAGCATTGTGCATTAAGATTAACTTATTTACTTATATACTCCGTGATGCGTATGAGGGCTTCCCTTTCATATAGAAAAATGTGCTTTCATTTTTTGAAAGCAAAGAAAAGAGCATACGCAGCGTATTCATTCATCATTCCAAAGAGTGCATACACAGATATTTTCGATCGCAGTAAATTTAATGAGCTTATTGATTGTTCAGAATGATAGAATAGTAATATGTCGATAGGAGGAAGGCTGCTGCCGTTGCAAATGATAAAAAAAGAAGATATGTTTGTAGGTTATTTAGTAGCGGCATTTTGTTTAAGACTTCAGCAACTGAACAAGTCAATATTAGCTAACATTGAGCTATTTTCTCTTACAGGAGGAATGAGCTGCGCTCCTCACGCAGCCCGACAAAATAAAAGAGTATGACCAATATTGCACTTTTTATCGATGCTGTGCGCACGTTTTGAATCCTGCTTTATTAAACCATCTTTTTTGACATTAAATCTCTATTCGTTAGTGATCTGCTATTGATCTATATGTGGTTTTGAACTGTATTCCTTCCAACTTTCCCTGTTGGCATTCCAGTCTTAGAAAGTGTCGCCCCGAAGGAAATTAGAAGGTAAGTAAAGGTTAATTGCTTCTCAGTTTCTATCTCCCAGTTAAGTTTAGAAGGCTCGATCTCTTTCCTGAAGTCACTGCGTCTTATTTTTTATAATTATATATAGCCATATATAATATATATATATACTATATATTGTTTTCGAGTGCCATCAAAGAGCACTGTTCTTTCGGGATTTGTTTGCTGCAAAAAGCAAGCAGATTTTATTGCTTGGGAGCGCATCGTATTCTTTGCCCTCTAAGATGCTAGCCCATCGCGCTTGATCTCGCAGCAGTAAGACCAAATGCGTCATGTTTCTTGAGCGTTGCCAAAATTCTGAAAACTTCGCAACTTTTATTTTCCATCTCTGTTCCTCACGTTCGGAACATTGCCAAAAGTTCCATAACCAAGGTTTCATTTAGCAGATTTCACGAATCTTCTTACTGAAGATTAACCAGCATGTGCTTCTATTAGGGGGACAGACCACATTTTTTTTGGAGAAATGACCGAAACCATCTGTTGTTCAGTTTGGAACAACAACCATTCTCCTTTTTAAGGAAGCAAATTATAGTGCGTACCTAGATGTGCTAAGTATGTTTACAGAAATGTCTTGCGATATGAATGCCCTATACAGTGTTTAATCAAGTTTCTGTCACTGTTATCTGTTGGAGCTAATGACTTTTGAAGGTAAAGGTGAGCGATATCTAGATGCATCAGAGGTTTCGGAATCGGAAGAAACACCGCACGCACACAAGTGAACAAACTGGAAAAGAGCTGCAACTCGTGAGGAAGCTCATTCGTAAGTCCAACGAACTGCCCACTGCGCTTGAGGATCTAGCTGTGTCCACATCTTATCTCAGAGGATGGTCGTGTTGGTGGTTTTTGTGGGTTTGAAAGTGGAGGAGGGGACGGGATTTGCAGGTATTGCTGTTTTTATTTTACGTGCGCTGTGCTAGCAGTTGTGATTATTCGCTCTTACTACTTCGTAATTATTTATTTTATATCGTTATGGTCCATTATGCACATAGCTGAAGTAAACTTTCATCAAGGGGATTTAGAACCCTTAAATTGCCGCAAAAAATAAGAATCTCAAGCAATGTAGATGATCATTGTTATGCAGCTGAGATTTTACTGTCAATATAACTAACACAACAAAGGTTTTGCTATGCGAATAGCAAACTAAAGAGGGTTCACCTGAGCGTTAGAGAGGCGCAACCAAACTTTTGCCAGACTCAAGATATTTTATGAAATCGATGTACGTCCCTTCCATAGGCCCATGTTTCTGGCGTAAGATTACTTAGTTTCTAAACTAGGAATGCGATTATTTTAGAGTTATGAGGGTAAGCGATAAGCATTGCACAGGTTGTGATCTATGCTGATTAAACGTAGCAAAGATCAGCTATATGTTTTAGCAGCGAGAAGAGTGCGTTTTCGATCGCTTCTGTTTATTCATTTTTTAGATATTCTATATACGGTCGACTATGTGGTCGAGGAAGACGTTGTTTTACGGGTTGCAACGGAAAGAGAACGAAATAAATGCGTCTTACAAGTGGTATCTTTTTCATTTTGCTGTTTTCCCTATTCATTTCTCATTCACATGATTTTACGCTAATTTTGAATCGTATGGTGGAATGACGCATTTATTGCTTAGCTTGAAAGCTTTATAAGGATAACGAAAAATTAAGTTAATGATGGCACAACAATAAAGTAGCAAACACACAATGGAGGCGTTTTCTGAAAACGAATCCTTGAATGTCGTTGTGCCTCGATGAGATGAAAATTTACGATCCGTTCGAAAGTTGCTTGAGCATCCATTGATCGAACAGTTTTGATGCATCACATCTCACTTATGATGTACACGATCAATTTCACGGCTTTTCACAACATTGCCTGTCACTCATTTCTGCAATATTCACCACTTTGAATTTTAATTCGTAGCACAAGCCACGCAGCCAAACAAATTGAACAGCACTTTTCGATGGTTGAGAAGATGACTCAGTTTTATCCTTAAGGTTACCAAGTATTGTCCAAATCGCATTCAATTTATTGATGCAACGGCGAATCTTTTCGGCAGTCACTTATCGTACAGATTGCCTAGAGGGGATAGTGTGTTATTAGTTAATCTTATTAGTAGTGGAACTCATTTTTGCTAGATTTATTTTAGATATGCTGCAAAATGTAGATGTATAGGATAGTAACAAATTTCTCGTTAGTGAAACTTCTATCGCAAACGTTTATAATGAAGAGCATTCCTTTCACTAGGCAGATATTTCTTTTTAATTGTTTTCCATGTAGATTTTACCTCTTATATACATGCATGTATACCTATATAAAATAGATGTAAATATTTCAATGCACATAAGCAACTTGCCGATAAACTCTAAGAATGCATGTGCACTGGAGATTTTTCAAGGGAGCAACTTGATGTCTCGTATTTCACCTCCATTTCGATCATTGATTCAGGAATCGTTTAGAGCAGATTTCCACGAAATGTGCCTTGTAACACCAGGTAGTCCAGAGTGGAAGGTGTTAGGTGTTTTTTGAGTAGCCATTTGTACGTGTAGAATGTTCATCGTCAGGTTATACAATTCCTGTCGCTTTTCTTTTGTTCAGTAGATCATCAATGCAAAGAATATCGAATCTTTTTTTATCCTCTTCTTGATCCCTCGAAAAAAAATCAATTTTCTGATGCCGTGGCCAACGGGCGAGAAACCGTATGAAAGCATTTGCGACGAACGGCGCATACGAAGATGGATTTACGCCGTTGCTTTTGGAGCGGCAGTGCAATATTTCCGTTAGCTATCTGCAGCTTTGAATGATGAGAAAGGAAGTCTTTAAGAACCGTTTCCAGGGAACAAACAATGGCGATAGAATCGCTGCTGTCGCCAGAAAAGTGTATGTTTGTTTTTTCCACAATACGTGATTTTTATAACCAGATATGAGCAACTAGCAAAAACGTTGTTATATCAGGGCAGAAGATTGGATGCGTTCGGTTGTGAGCAGACACGCATTGCTCGTTTTCGGATTCTACATTCTCGGCCTTTGTTCTCCTGGAGTCATTTGGTTATCGAATTCCAGAGTCTTTCATTTAGATAAACTGTTTTTGACATGTATTTATGTAATTTAAGATTAAGAGGGCTTCCATTTTCGTAAGGAAAATGCTGCTTTCATTTTTAAAAAAATTCCTTTCATTTGCATACTCAAACAACAGTCAAACTGTGCATTTCGTTTGAAAATTGGATGTTTATTGATTTGTTGATTTTCTGCGGTAGATGAGGTCCGATCTGATTGAACTGCGTTGCTCGATGCAGTCAGTAATCGACTGAACAATCAGTTGTATTATAAATTACTTGTAGATAAGCCTTTGCTTCAGGGTTATTTTTTAGCAGCATTTCAGGCACGATGACATAGCAGCTATTGATGTGAATATGGGTTGTCCAAAGCTATTTTCTCTTACAGGAGGAATGGGAGCTGCGCTCCTCACGCAGCCCGACAAAATAAAAGAGGTATGACCAATATTGTACTTTCTTTTCGATGCTGTGCGCCACGTTTTGAATCCTGCTTTATTAAACCATCTTTTTTGACATTAAATCTCTATTCGTTAGTGATCAGGTGATCATTTTGATGGTGATTTCAGGTTTTGAACTGTATTCCTTCCAACTTTCCCTGTTGGCATTCCAGTCTTAGAAAATTTAATCCCCCGAAGGAAATTAGAAGCTAAGCAAGGTTTATTGCTTTCAGTGTTGCGGAGTCTTCCAGTTGCAGAGTTTCTCGAACAAAATTCACAGGTCATCATTAGTTGCGTTTCTGTACATCGCATATATATATATATATATATATATATATATATATATATATATATATATATATATATATATATATTGTTTTCGAGTGCCATCAAAGAGCACTGTTCTTTCGGGATTTGTTTGCTGCAAAAAGCAAGCAGATTTTATTGCTTGGGAGCGCATCGTATTCTTTGCCCTCTAAGATGCTAGCCCATCGCGCTTGATCTCGCAGCAGTAAGACCAAATGCGTCATGTTTCTTGAGCGTTGCCAAAATTCTGAAAACTTCGCAACTTTTATTTTCCATCTCTGTTCCTCACGTTCGGAACATTGCCAAAAGTTCCATAACCAAGGTTTCATTTAGCAGATTTCACGAATCTTCTTACTGAAGATTAACCAGCATGTGCTTCTATTAGGGGGACAGACCACATTTTTTTTGGAGAAATGACCGAAAACATCTGTTCTTGTTTGCGCCACAACAACCGGTATTATGAGGGAATCGCTGTCTGCTTTGTGCCGTACATGGATGTGGTTTTTATGTTGCCCGAAATATCTTGCGAAAAACATCGTCCTGCCCTATACAGCTTCATCAGATGCTTTGTCGTTCACCTGCACAATTATCTGTTGGAGCTAATGACTTTTGAAGGTTAAAGGTGAGCGATATCTAGATGCATCAGAGGTTTCGGAATCGGAAAAGAACACCGCACGCACACAAGTGAACAAACTGGAAAAGAGCTGCAACTCGTGAGGAACTGCTCATTCGTAAGTCCAACGAACTGCACACTGCGCTTGAGGATCTAGCTGGTGCACATCTTATCTCAGAGGATGGTCGTGTTGGTGCACTTCAACGTCTTGAAACTAAAAAGTTTCAAACTGCGGATTTGCAGGTATTATTAGTTTTTATTATTAGCTTTATCACTTTATTATTAGTTTTGTTACTGGACTATTACTACATTTGTTATTATTTCATTAGTACTTTCATATTTGGTCCATTATGCACATAGCTGAAGTAAACTTTCATCAAGGGGATTTAGAACCCTTAAATTGCCGCAAAAAATAAGAATCTCAAGCAATGTAGATGATCATTGTTATGCAGCTGAGATTTTACTGTCAATATAACTAACACAACAAAGGTTTTGCTATGCGAATAGCAAACTAAAGAGGGTTCACCTGAGCGTTAGAGAGGCGCAACCAAACTTTTGCCAGACTCAAGATATTTTATGAAATCGATGTACGTCCCTTCCATAGGCCCATGTTTCTGGCGTAAGATTACTTAGTTTCTAAACTAGGAATGCGATTATTTTAGAGTTATGAGGGTAAGCGATAAGCATTGCACAGGTTGTGATCTATGCTGATTAAACGTAGCAAAGATCAGCTATATGTTTTAGCAGCGAGAAGAGTGCGTTTTCGATCGCTTCTGTTTATTCATTTTTTAGATATTCTATATACGGTCGACTATGTGGTCGAGGAAGACGTTGTTTTACGGGTTGCAACGGAAAGAGAACGAAATAAATGCGTCTTACAAGTGGTATCTTTTTCATTTTGCTGTTTTCCCTATTCATTTCTCATTCACATGATTTTACGCTAATTTTGAATCGTATGGTGGAATGACGCATTTATTGCTTAGCTTCAAAGCTTTATAAGGATAACGAAAAATTAAGTTAATGATGGCACAACAATAAAGTAGCAAACACACAATGGAGGCGTTTTCTGAAAACGAATCCTTGAATGTCGTTGTGCCTCGATGAGATGAAAATTTACGATCCGTTCGAAAGTTGCTTGAGCATCCATTGATCGAACAGTTTTGATGCATCACATCTCACTTATGATGTACACGATCAATTTCACGGCTTTTCACAACATTGCCTGTCACTCATTTCTGCAATATTCACCACTTTGAATTTTAATTCGTAGCACAAGCCACGCAGCCAAACAAATTGAACAGCACTTTTCGATGGTTGAGAAGATGACTCAGTTTTATCCTTAAGGTTACCAAGTATTGTCCAAATCGCATTCAATTTATTGATGCAACGGCGAATCTTTTCGGCAGTCACTTATCGTACAGATTGCCTAGAGGGGATAGTGTGTTATTAGTTAATCTTATTAGTAGTGGAACTCATTTTTGCTAGATTTATTTTAGATATGCTGCAAAATGTAGATGTATAGGATAGTAACAAATTTCTCGTTAGTGAAACTTCTATCGCAAACGTTTATAATGAAGAGCATTCCTTTCACTAGGCAGATATTTCTTTTTAATTGTTTTCCATGTAGATTTTACCTCTTATATACATGCATGTATACCTATATAAAATAGATGTAAATATTTCAATGCACATAAGCAACTTGCCGATAAACTCTAAGAATGCATGTGCACTGGAGATTTTTCAAGGGAGCAACTTGATGTCTCGTATTTCACCTCCATTTCGATCATTGATTCAGGAATCGTTTAGAGCAGATTTCCACGAAATGTGCCTTGTAACACCAGGTAGTCCAGAGTGGAAGGTGTTAGGTGTTTTTTGAGTAGCCATTTGTACGTGTAGAATGTTCATCGTCAGGTTATACAATTCCTGTCGCTTTTCTTTTGTTCAGTAGATCATCAATGCAAAGAATATCGAATCTTTTTTTATCCTCTTCTTGATCCCTCGAAAAAAAATCAATTTTCTGATGCCGTGGCCAACGGGCGAGAAACCGTATGAAAGCATTTGCGACGAACGGCGCATACGAAGATGGATTTACGCCGTTGCTTTTGGAGCGGCAGTGCAATATTTCCGTTAGCTATCTGCAGCTTTGAATGATGAGAAAGGAAGTCTTTAAGAACCGTTTCCAGGGAACAAACAATGGCGATAGAATCGCTGCTGTCGCCAGAAAAGTGTATGTTTGTTTTTTCCACAATACGTGATTTTTATAACCAGATATGAGCAACTAGCAAAAACGTTGTTATATCAGGGCAGAAGATTGGATGCGTTCGGTTGTGAGCAGACACGCATTGCTCGTTTTCGGATTCTACATTCTCGGCCTTTGTTCTCCTGGAGTCATTTGGTTATCGAATTCCAGAGTCTTTCATTTAGATAAACTGTTTTTGACATGTATTTATGTAATTTAAGATTAAGAGGGCTTCCATTTTCGTAAGGAAAATGCTGCTTTCATTTTTAAAAAAATTCCTTTCATTTGCATACTCAAACAACAGTCAAACTGTGCATTTCGTTTGAAAATTGGATGTTTATTGATTTGTTGATTTTCTGCGGTAGATGAGGTCCGATCTGATTGAACTGCGTTGCTCGATGCAGTCAGTAATCGACTGAACAATCAGTTGTATTATAAATTACTTGTAGATAAGCCTTTGCTTCAGGGTTATTTTTTAGCAGCATTTCAGGCACGATGACATAGCAGCTATTGATGTGAATATGGGTTGTCCAAAGCTATTTTCTCTTACAGGAGGAATGGGAGCTGCGCTCCTCACGCAGCCCGACAAAATAAAAGAGGTATGACCAATATTGTACTTTCTTTTCGATGCTGTGCGCCACGTTTTGAATCCTGCTTTATTAAACCATCTTTTTTGACATTAAATCTCTATTCGTTAGTGATCAGGTGATCATTTTGATGGTGATTTCAGGTTTTGAACTGTATTCCTTCCAACTTTCCCTGTTGGCATTCCAGTCTTAGAAAATTTAATCCCCCGAAGGAAATTAGAAGCTAAGCAAGGTTTATTGCTTTCAGTGTTGCGGAGTCTTCCAGTTGCAGAGTTTCTCGAACAAAATTCACAGGTCATCATTAGTTGCGTTTCTGTACATCGCATATATATATATATATATATATATATATATATATATATATATATATATATATATATATATATATATATATATATATATATATATATATATATTGTTTTCGAGTGCCATCAAAGAGCACTGTTCTTTCGGGATTTGTTTGCTGCAAAAAGCAAGCAGATTTTATTGCTTGGGAGCGCATCGTATTCTTTGCCCTCTAAGATGCTAGCCCATCGCGCTTGATCTCGCAGCAGTAAGACCAAATGCGTCATGTTTCTTGAGCGTTGCCAAAATTCTGAAAACTTCGCAACTTTTATTTTCCATCTCTGTTCCTCACGTTCGGAACATTGCCAAAAGTTCCATAACCAAGGTTTCATTTAGCAGATTTCACGAATCTTCTTACTGAAGATTAACCAGCATGTGCTTCTATTAGGGGGACAGACCACATTTTTTTTGGAGAAATGACCGAAAACATCTGTTCTTGTTTGCGCCACAACAACCGGTATTATGAGGGAATCGCTGTCTGCTTTGTGCCGTACATGGATGTGGTTTTTATGTTGCCCGAAATATCTTGCGAAAAACATCGTCCTGCCCTATACAGCTTCATCAGATGCTTTGTCGTTCACCTGCACAATTATCTGTTGGAGCTAATGACTTTTGAAGGTTAAAGGTGAGCGATATCTAGATGCATCAGAGGTTTCGGAATCGGAAAAGAACACCGCACGCACACAAGTGAACAAACTGGAAAAGAGCTGCAACTCGTGAGGAACTGCTCATTCGTAAGTCCAACGAACTGCACACTGCGCTTGAGGATCTAGCTGGTGCACATCTTATCTCAGAGGATGGTCGTGTTGGTGCACTTCAACGTCTTGAAACTAAAAAGTTTCAAACTGCGGATTTGCAGGTATTATTAGTTTTTATTATTAGCTTTATCACTTTATTATTAGTTTTGTTACTGGACTATTACTACATTTGTTATTATTTCATTAGTACTTTCATATTTGGTCCATTATGCACATAGCTGAAGTAAACTTTCATCAAGGGGATTTAGAACCCTTAAATTGCCGCAAAAAATAAGAATCTCAAGCAATGTAGATGATCATTGTTATGCAGCTGAGATTTTACTGTCAATATAACTAACACAACAAAGGTTTTGCTATGCGAATAGCAAACTAAAGAGGGTTCACCTGAGCGTTAGAGAGGCGCAACCAAACTTTTGCCAGACTCAAGATATTTTATGAAATCGATGTACGTCCCTTCCATAGGCCCATGTTTCTGGCGTAAGATTACTTAGTTTCTAAACTAGGAATGCGATTATTTTAGAGTTATGAGGGTAAGCGATAAGCATTGCACAGGTTGTGATCTATGCTGATTAAACGTAGCAAAGATCAGCTATATGTTTTAGCAGCGAGAAGAGTGCGTTTTCGATCGCTTCTGTTTATTCATTTTTTAGATATTCTATATACGGTCGACTATGTGGTCGAGGAAGACGTTGTTTTACGGGTTGCAACGGAAAGAGAACGAAATAAATGCGTCTTACAAGTGGTATCTTTTTCATTTTGCTGTTTTCCCTATTCATTTCTCATTCACATGATTTTACGCTAATTTTGAATCGTATGGTGGAATGACGCATTTATTGCTTAGCTTCAAAGCTTTATAAGGATAACGAAAAATTAAGTTAATGATGGCACAACAATAAAGTAGCAAACACACAATGGAGGCGTTTTCTGAAAACGAATCCTTGAATGTCGTTGTGCCTCGATGAGATGAAAATTTACGATCCGTTCGAAAGTTGCTTGAGCATCCATTGATCGAACAGTTTTGATGCATCACATCTCACTTATGATGTACACGATCAATTTCACGGCTTTTCACAACATTGCCTGTCACTCATTTCTGCAATATTCACCACTTTGAATTTTAATTCGTAGCACAAGCCACGCAGCCAAACAAATTGAACAGCACTTTTCGATGGTTGAGAAGATGACTCAGTTTTATCCTTAAGGTTACCAAGTATTGTCCAAATCGCATTCAATTTATTGATGCAACGGCGAATCTTTTCGGCAGTCACTTATCGTACAGATTGCCTAGAGGGGATAGTGTGTTATTAGTTAATCTTATTAGTAGTGGAACTCATTTTTGCTAGATTTATTTTAGATATGCTGCAAAATGTAGATGTATAGGATAGTAACAAATTTCTCGTTAGTGAAACTTCTATCGCAAACGTTTATAATGAAGAGCATTCCTTTCACTAGGCAGATATTTCTTTTTAATTGTTTTCCATGTAGATTTTACCTCTTATATACATGCATGTATACCTATATAAAATAGATGTAAATATTTCAATGCACATAAGCAACTTGCCGATAAACTCTAAGAATGCATGTGCACTGGAGATTTTTCAAGGGAGCAACTTGATGTCTCGTATTTCACCTCCATTTCGATCATTGATTCAGGAATCGTTTAGAGCAGATTTCCACGAAATGTGCCTTGTAACACCAGGTAGTCCAGAGTGGAAGGTGTTAGGTGTTTTTTGAGTAGCCATTTGTACGTGTAGAATGTTCATCGTCAGGTTATACAATTCCTGTCGCTTTTCTTTTGTTCAGTAGATCATCAATGCAAAGAATATCGAATCTTTTTTTATCCTCTTCTTGATCCCTCGAAAAAAAATCAATTTTCTGATGCCGTGGCCAACGGGCGAGAAACCGTATGAAAGCATTTGCGACGAACGGCGCATACGAAGATGGATTTACGCCGTTGCTTTTGGAGCGGCAGTGCAATATTTCCGTTAGCTATCTGCAGCTTTGAATGATGAGAAAGGAAGTCTTTAAGAACCGTTTCCAGGGAACAAACAATGGCGATAGAATCGCTGCTGTCGCCAGAAAAGTGTATGTTTGTTTTTTCCACAATACGTGATTTTTATAACCAGATATGAGCAACTAGCAAAAACGTTGTTATATCAGGGCAGAAGATTGGATGCGTTCGGTTGTGAGCAGACACGCATTGCTCGTTTTCGGATTCTACATTCTCGGCCTTTGTTCTCCTGGAGTCATTTGGTTATCGAATTCCAGAGTCTTTCATTTAGATAAACTGTTTTTGACATGTATTTATGTAATTTAAGATTAAGAGGGCTTCCATTTTCGTAAGGAAAATGCTGCTTTCATTTTTAAAAAAATTCCTTTCATTTGCATACTCAAACAACAGTCAAACTGTGCATTTCGTTTGAAAATTGGATGTTTATTGATTTGTTGATTTTCTGCGGTAGATGAGGTCCGATCTGATTGAACTGCGTTGCTCGATGCAGTCAGTAATCGACTGAACAATCAGTTGTATTATAAATTACTTGTAGATAAGCCTTTGCTTCAGGGTTATTTTTTAGCAGCATTTCATGCACGATGACATAGCAGCTATTGATGTGAATATGGGTTGTCCAAAGCTATTTTCTCTTACAGGAGGAATGGGAGCTGCGCTCCTCACGCAGCCCGACAAAATAAAAGAGGTATGACCAATATTGTACTTTCTTTTCGATGCTGTGCGCCACGTTTTGAATCCTGCTTTATTAAACCATCTTTTTTGACATTAAATCTCTATTCGTTAGTGATCAGGTGATCATTTTGATGGTGATTTCAGGTTTTGAACTGTATTCCTTCCAACTTTCCCTGTTGGCATTCCAGTCTTAGAAAATTTAATCCCCCGAAGGAAATTAGAAGCTAAGCAAGGTTTATTGCTTTCAGTGTTGCGGAGTCTTCCAGTTGCAGAGTTTCTCGAACAAAATTCACAGGTCATCATTAGTTGCGTTTCTGTACATCGCATATATATATATATATATATATATATATATATATATATATATATTGTTTTCGAGTGCCATCAAAGAGCACTGTTCTTTCGGGATTTGTTTGCTGCAAAAAGCAAGCAGATTTTATTGCTTGGGAGCGCATCGTATTCTTTGCCCTCTAAGATGCTAGCCCATCGCGCTTGATCTCGCAGCAGTAAGACCAAATGCGTCATGTTTCTTGAGCGTTGCCAAAATTCTGAAAACTTCGCAACTTTTATTTTCCATCTCTGTTCCTCACGTTCGGAACATTGCCAAAAGTTCCATAACCAAGGTTTCATTTAGCAGATTTCACGAATCTTCTTACTGAAGATTAACCAGCATGTGCTTCTATTAGGGGGACAGACCACATTTTTTTTGGAGAAATGACCGAAAACATCTGTTCTTGTTTGCGCCACAACAACCGGTATTATGAGGGAATCGCTGTCTGCTTTGTGCCGTACATGGATGTGGTTTTTATGTTGCCCGAAATATCTTGCGAAAAACATCGTCCTGCCCTATACAGCTTCATCAGATGCTTTGTCGTTCACCTGCACAATTATCTGTTGGAGCTAATGACTTTTGAAGGTTAAAGGTGAGCGATATCTAGATGCATCAGAGGTTTCGGAATCGGAAAAGAACACCGCACGCACACAAGTGAACAAACTGGAAAAGAGCTGCAACTCGTGAGGAACTGCTCATTCGTAAGTCCAACGAACTGCACACTGCGCTTGAGGATCTAGCTGGTGCACATCTTATCTCAGAGGATGGTCGTGTTGGTGCACTTCAACGTCTTGAAACTAAAAAGTTTCAAACTGCGGATTTGCAGGTATTATTAGTTTTTTATTATTAGCTTTATCACTTTATTATTAGTTTTGTTACTGGACTATTACTACATTTGTTATTATTTCATTAGTACTTTCATATTTGGTCCATTATGCACATAGCTGAAGTAAACTTTCATCAAGGGGATTTAGAACCCTTAAATTGCCGCAAAAAATAAGAATCTCAAGCAATGTAGATGATCATTGTTATGCAGCTGAGATTTTACTGTCAATATAACTAACACAACAAAGGTTTTGCTATGCGAATAGCAAACTAAAGAGGGTTCACCTGAGCGTTAGAGAGGCGCAACCAAACTTTTGCCAGACTCAAGATATTTTATGAAATCGATGTACGTCCCTTCCATAGGCCCATGTTTCTGGCGTAAGATTACTTAGTTTCTAAACTAGGAATGCGATTATTTTAGAGTTATGAGGGTAAGCGATAAGCATTGCACAGGTTGTGATCTATGCTGATTAAACGTAGCAAAGATCAGCTATATGTTTTAGCAGCGAGAAGAGTGCGTTTTCGATCGCTTCTGTTTATTCATTTTTTAGATATTCTATATACGGTCGACTATGTGGTCGAGGAAGACGTTGTTTTACGGGTTGCAACGGAAAGAGAACGAAATAAATGCGTCTTACAAGTGGTATCTTTTTCATTTTGCTGTTTTCCCTATTCATTTCTCATTCACATGATTTTACGCTAATTTTGAATCGTATGGTGGAATGACGCATTTATTGCTTAGCTTGAAAGCTTTATAAGGATAACGAAAAATTAAGTTAATGATGGCACAACAATAAAGTAGCAAACACACAATGGAGGCGTTTTCTGAAAACGAATCCTTGAATGTCGTTGTGCCTCGATGAGATGAAAATTTACGATCCGTTCGAAAGTTGCTTGAGCATCCATTGATCGAACAGTTTTGATGCATCACATCTCACTTATGATGTACACGATCAATTTCACGGCTTTTCACAACATTGCCTGTCACTCATTTCTGCAATATTCACCACTTTGAATTTTAATTCGTAGCACAAGCCACGCAGCCAAACAAATTGAACAGCACTTTTCGATGGTTGAGAAGATGACTCAGTTTTATCCTTAAGGTTACCAAGTATTGTCCAAATCGCATTCAATTTATTGATGCAACGGCGAATCTTTTCGGCAGTCACTTATCGTACAGATTGCCTAGAGGGGATAGTGTGTTATTAGTTAATCTTATTAGTAGTGGAACTCATTTTTGCTAGATTTATTTTAGATATGCTGCAAAATGTAGATGTATAGGATAGTAACAAATTTCTCGTTAGTGAAACTTCTATCGCAAACGTTTATAATGAAGAGCATTCCTTTCACTAGGCAGATATTTCTTTTTAATTGTTTTCCATGTAGATTTTACCTCTTATATACATGCATGTATACCTATATAAAATAGATGTAAATATTTCAATGCACATAAGCAACTTGCCGATAAACTCTAAGAATGCATGTGCACTGGAGATTTTTCAAGGGAGCAACTTGATGTCTCGTATTTCACCTCCATTTCGATCATTGATTCAGGAATCGTTTAGAGCAGATTTCCACGAAATGTGCCTTGTAACACCAGGTAGTCCAGAGTGGAAGGTGTTAGGTGTTTTTTGAGTAGCCATTTGTACGTGTAGAATGTTCATCGTCAGGTTATACAATTCCTGTCGCTTTTCTTTTGTTCAGTAGATCATCAATGCAAAGAATATCGAATCTTTTTTTATCCTCTTCTTGATCCCTCGAAAAAAAATCAATTTTCTGATGCCGTGGCCAACGGGCGAGAAACCGTATGAAAGCATTTGCGACGAACGGCGCATACGAAGATGGATTTACGCCGTTGCTTTTGGAGCGGCAGTGCAATATTTCCGTTAGCTATCTGCAGCTTTGAATGATGAGAAAGGAAGTCTTTAAGAACCGTTTCCAGGGAACAAACAATGGCGATAGAATCGCTGCTGTCGCCAGAAAAGTGTATGTTTGTTTTTTCCACAATACGTGATTTTTATAACCAGATATGAGCAACTAGCAAAAACGTTGTTATATCAGGGCAGAAGATTGGATGCGTTCGGTTGTGAGCAGACACGCATTGCTCGTTTTCGGATTCTACATTCTCGGCCTTTGTTCTCCTGGAGTCATTTGGTTATCGAATTCCAGAGTCTTTCATTTAGATAAACTGTTTTTGACATGTATTTATGTAATTTAAGATTAAGAGGGCTTCCATTTTCGTAAGGAAAATGCTGCTTTCATTTTTAAAAAAATTCCTTTCATTTGCATACTCAAACAACAGTCAAACTGTGCATTTCGTTTGAAAATTGGATGTTTATTGATTTGTTGATTTTCTGCGGTAGATGAGGTCCGATCTGATTGAACTGCGTTGCTCGATGCAGTCAGTAATCGACTGAACAATCAGTTGTATTATAAATTACTTGTAGATAAGCCTTTGCTTCAGGGTTATTTTTTAGCAGCATTTCAGGCACGATGACATAGCAGCTATTGATGTGAATATGGGTTGTCCAAAGCTATTTTCTCTTACAGGAGGAATGGGAGCTGCGCTCCTCACGCAGCCCGACAAAATAAAAGAGGTATGACCAATATTGTACTTTCTTTTCGATGCTGTGCGCCACGTTTTGAATCCTGCTTTATTAAACCATCTTTTTTGACATTAAATCTCTATTCGTTAGTGATCAGGTGATCATTTTGATGGTGATTTCAGGTTTTGAACTGTATTCCTTCCAACTTTCCCTGTTGGCATTCCAGTCTTAGAAAATTTAATCCCCCGAAGGAAATTAGAAGCTAAGCAAGGTTTATTGCTTTCAGTGTTGCGGAGTCTTCCAGTTGCAGAGTTTCTCGAACAAAATTCACAGGTCATCATTAGTTGCGTTTCTGTACATCGCATATATATATATATATATATATATATATATATATATATATATATATATATATATATATATATATATATATATATATATATATATATATTGTTTTCGAGTGCCATCAAAGAGCACTGTTCTTTCGGGATTTGTTTGCTGCAAAAAGCAAGCAGATTTTATTGCTTGGGAGCGCATCGTATTCTTTGCCCTCTAAGATGCTAGCCCATCGCGCTTGATCTCGCAGCAGTAAGACCAAATGCGTCATGTTTCTTGAGCGTTGCCAAAATTCTGAAAACTTCGCAACTTTTATTTTCCATCTCTGTTCCTCACGTTCGGAACATTGCCAAAAGTTCCATAACCAAGGTTTCATTTAGCAGATTTCACGAATCTTCTTACTGAAGATTAACCAGCATGTGCTTCTATTAGGGGGACAGACCACATTTTTTTTGGAGAAATGACCGAAAACATCTGTTCTTGTTTGCGCCACAACAACCGGTATTATGAGGGAATCGCTGTCTGCTTTGTGCCGTACATGGATGTGGTTTTTATGTTGCCCGAAATATCTTGCGAAAAACATCGTCCTGCCCTATACAGCTTCATCAGATGCTTTGTCGTTCACCTGCACAATTATCTGTTGGAGCTAATGACTTTTGAAGGTTAAAGGTGAGCGATATCTAGATGCATCAGAGGTTTCGGAATCGGAAAAGAACACCGCACGCACACAAGTGAACAAACTGGAAAAGAGCTGCAACTCGTGAGGAACTGCTCATTCGTAAGTCCAACGAACTGCACACTGCGCTTGAGGATCTAGCTGGTGCACATCTTATCTCAGAGGATGGTCGTGTTGGTGCACTTCAACGTCTTGAAACTAAAAAGTTTCAAACTGCGGATTTGCAGGTATTATTAGTTTTTATTATTAGCTTTATCACTTTATTATTAGTTTTGTTACTGGACTATTACTACATTTGTTATTATTTCATTAGTACTTTCATATTTGGTCCATTATGCACATAGCTGAAGTAAACTTTCATCAAGGGGATTTAGAACCCTTAAATTGCCGCAAAAAATAAGAATCTCAAGCAATGTAGATGATCATTGTTATGCAGCTGAGATTTTACTGTCAATATAACTAACACAACAAAGGTTTTGCTATGCGAATAGCAAACTAAAGAGGGTTCACCTGAGCGTTAGAGAGGCGCAACCAAACTTTTGCCAGACTCAAGATATTTTATGAAATCGATGTACGTCCCTTCCATAGGCCCATGTTTCTGGCGTAAGATTACTTAGTTTCTAAACTAGGAATGCGATTATTTTAGAGTTATGAGGGTAAGCGATAAGCATTGCACAGGTTGTGATCTATGCTGATTAAACGTAGCAAAGATCAGCTATATGTTTTAGCAGCGAGAAGAGTGCGTTTTCGATCGCTTCTGTTTATTCATTTTTTAGATATTCTATATACGGTCGACTATGTGGTCGAGGAAGACGTTGTTTTACGGGTTGCAACGGAAAGAGAACGAAATAAATGCGTCTTACAAGTGGTATCTTTTTCATTTTGCTGTTTTCCCTATTCATTTCTCATTCACATGATTTTACGCTAATTTTGAATCGTATGGTGGAATGACGCATTTATTGCTTAGCTTGAAAGCTTTATAAGGATAACGAAAAATTAAGTTAATGATGGCACAACAATAAAGTAGCAAACACACAATGGAGGCGTTTTCTGAAAACGAATCCTTGAATGTCGTTGTGCCTCGATGAGATGAAAATTTACGATCCGTTCGAAAGTTGCTTGAGCATCCATTGATCGAACAGTTTTGATGCATCACATCTCACTTATGATGTACACGATCAATTTCACGGCTTTTCACAACATTGCCTGTCACTCATTTCTGCAATATTCACCACTTTGAATTTTAATTCGTAGCACAAGCCACGCAGCCAAACAAATTGAACAGCACTTTTCGATGGTTGAGAAGATGACTCAGTTTTATCCTTAAGGTTACCAAGTATTGTCCAAATCGCATTCAATTTATTGATGCAACGGCGAATCTTTTCGGCAGTCACTTATCGTACAGATTGCCTAGAGGGGATAGTGTGTTATTAGTTAATCTTATTAGTAGTGGAACTCATTTTTGCTAGATTTATTTTAGATATGCTGCAAAATGTAGATGTATAGGATAGTAACAAATTTCTCGTTAGTGAAACTTCTATCGCAAACGTTTATAATGAAGAGCATTCCTTTCACTAGGCAGATATTTCTTTTTAATTGTTTTCCATGTAGATTTTACCTCTTATATACATGCATGTATACCTATATAAAATAGATGTAAATATTTCAATGCACATAAGCAACTTGCCGATAAACTCTAAGAATGCATGTGCACTGGAGATTTTTCAAGGGAGCAACTTGATGTCTCGTATTTCACCTCCATTTCGATCATTGATTCAGGAATCGTTTAGAGCAGATTTCCACGAAATGTGCCTTGTAACACCAGGTAGTCCAGAGTGGAAGGTGTTAGGTGTTTTTTGAGTAGCCATTTGTACGTGTAGAATGTTCATCGTCAGGTTATACAATTCCTGTCGCTTTTCTTTTGTTCAGTAGATCATCAATGCAAAGAATATCGAATCTTTTTTTATCCTCTTCTTGATCCCTCGAAAAAAAATCAATTTTCTGATGCCGTGGCCAACGGGCGAGAAACCGTATGAAAGCATTTGCGACGAACGGCGCATACGAAGATGGATTTACGCCGTTGCTTTTGGAGCGGCAGTGCAATATTTCCGTTAGCTATCTGCAGCTTTGAATGATGAGAAAGGAAGTCTTTAAGAACCGTTTCCAGGGAACAAACAATGGCGATAGAATCGCTGCTGTCGCCAGAAAAGTGTATGTTTGTTTTTTCCACAATACGTGATTTTTATAACCAGATATGAGCAACTAGCAAAAACGTTGTTATATCAGGGCAGAAGATTGGATGCGTTCGGTTGTGAGCAGACACGCATTGCTCGTTTTCGGATTCTACATTCTCGGCCTTTGTTCTCCTGGAGTCATTTGGTTATCGAATTCCAGAGTCTTTCATTTAGATAAACTGTTTTTGACATGTATTTATGTAATTTAAGATTAAGAGGGCTTCCATTTTCGTAAGGAAAATGCTGCTTTCATTTTTAAAAAAATTCCTTTCATTTGCATACTCAAACAACAGTCAAACTGTGCATTTCGTTTGAAAATTGGATGTTTATTGATTTGTTGATTTTCTGCGGTAGATGAGGTCCGATCTGATTGAACTGCGTTGCTCGATGCAGTCAGTAATCGACTGAACAATCAGTTGTATTATAAATTACTTGTAGATAAGCCTTTGCTTCAGGGTTATTTTTTAGCAGCATTTCAGGCACGATGACATAGCAGCTATTGATGTGAATATGGGTTGTCCAAAGCTATTTTCTCTTACAGGAGGAATGGGAGCTGCGCTCCTCACGCAGCCCGACAAAATAAAAGAGGTATGACCAATATTGTACTTTCTTTTCGATGCTGTGCGCCACGTTTTGAATCCTGCTTTATTAAACCATCTTTTTTGACATTAAATCTCTATTCGTTAGTGATCAGGTGATCATTTTGATGGTGATTTCAGGTTTTGAACTGTATTCCTTCCAACTTTCCCTGTTGGCATTCCAGTCTTAGAAAATTTAATCCCCCGAAGGAAATTAGAAGGCTAAGCATTAGGTTTTTTTTCAGTGTTGCGGAGTTCCAGTTCATAGTTATAATAAATTCACAGGTATATATTGCGTTATCTGTATATATATATATATATATATATATATATATATATATATATATATATATATGTTTTATATATATATATATATATATATCTTTATATTGTTTGCTAAAAAGCAAGCAGATTTTATTGCTGTTCTTTCGGGATTTCTTTGCTGCAAAAAGCAAGCAGATTTTATTGCTTAAGACCATGCGTCATTTTTCTTCGAGCGTTGCCCAATTCTGATGCTTCGCAACTTTTATTTTCCATCAGTTCGTCATGTTTTTGGCGTTGCCTTTCCTAACCAAGGTTTCAAAAGATTTTCCATCTTCTTACTTTTCACTCTGTTCCTAAAGACAGACCACATTTTTTTTTAAATGACCGAAAACATTTCTTGTTTTCGCCACAACTTCCGGTATTATGACATTTGCTTTTTGAGAAATGACCGAAAACATCTGTTCTTGTTTGCGCCCAAAACCTTTATGAGGGAATCGCTGTCTGCTTTGTGCCGTACATGGATGTCTTTTTATGTTGCCCGAAATATCTTGCGAAAAACATCGTCCTGCTATACAGCTTCATCAGATGCTTTTCGTTCACCTGCGACAATTGTCTGTTGGAATGACTTTTGAAGGTTAAAGGTGAGCATACTAGATGCATCAGACTGTTTCGGAATCGGAAGAAACGCACGGAACAAGTGAACAAACTGAGCTGCAACTCGTGAGAATCTAGCTGGTTCACATCTAATCTCAGAGGATGGTCGCTTGGTGCACTTCAACGGTTGAAACTAAAAAGAGGAACTGTGATTGGCAGGTATTATTAGTTTTTATTATTAGCAAACTTTTGCTTATTTTGTTTACTTAGCTTTACTACTTTTGTTATTATATTTTAGTACTTTCATATTTGGTCCATTATGCACATAGCTGAAGTAAACTTTCATCAAGGGGATTTAGAACCCTTAAATTGCCGCAAAAAATAAGAATCTCAAGCAATGTAGATGATCATTGTTATGCAGCTGAGATTTTACTGTCAATATAACTAACACAACAAAGGTTTTGCTATGCGAATAGCAAACTAAAGAGGGTTCACCTGAGCGTTAGAGAGGCGCAACCAAACTTTTGCCAGACTCAAGATATTTTATGAAATCGATGTACGTCCCTTCCATAGGCCCATGTTTCTGGCGTAAGATTACTTAGTTTCTAAACTAGGAATGCGATTATTTTAGAGTTATGAGGGTAAGCGATAAGCATTGCACAGGTTGTGATCTATGCTGATTAAACGTAGCAAAGATCAGCTATATGTTTTAGCAGCGAGAAGAGTGCGTTTTCGATCGCTTCTGTTTATTCATTTTTTAGATATTCTATATACGGTCGACTATGTGGTCGAGGAAGACGTTGTTTTACGGGTTGCAACGGAAAGAGAACGAAATAAATGCGTCTTACAAGTGGTATCTTTTTCATTTTGCTGTTTTCCCTATTCATTTCTCATTCACATGATTTTACGCTAATTTTGAATCGTATGGTGGAATGACGCATTTATTGCTTAGCTTCAAAGCTTTATAAGGATAACGAAAAATTAAGTTAATGATGGCACAACAATAAAGTAGCAAACACACAATGGAGGCGTTTTCTGAAAACGAATCCTTGAATGTCGTTGTGCCTCGATGAGATGAAAATTTACGATCCGTTCGAAAGTTGCTTGAGCATCCATTGATCGAACAGTTTTGATGCATCACATCTCACTTATGATGTACACGATCAATTTCACGGCTTTTCACAACATTGCCTGTCACTCATTTCTGCAATATTCACCACTTTGAATTTTAATTCGTAGCACAAGCCACGCAGCCAAACAAATTGAACAGCACTTTTCGATGGTTGAGAAGATGACTCAGTTTTATCCTTAAGGTTACCAAGTATTGTCCAAATCGCATTCAATTTATTGATGCAACGGCGAATCTTTTCGGCAGTCACTTATCGTACAGATTGCCTAGAGGGGATAGTGTGTTATTAGTTAATCTTATTAGTAGTGGAACTCATTTTTGCTAGATTTATTTTAGATATGCTGCAAAATGTAGATGTATAGGATAGTAACAAATTTCTCGTTAGTGAAACTTCTATCGCAAACGTTTATAATGAAGAGCATTCCTTTCACTAGGCAGATATTTCTTTTTAATTGTTTTCCATGTAGATTTTACCTCTTATATACATGCATGTATACCTATATAAAATAGATGTAAATATTTCAATGCACATAAGCAACTTGCCGATAAACTCTAAGAATGCATGTGCACTGGAGATTTTTCAAGGGAGCAACTTGATGTCTCGTATTTCACCTCCATTTCGATCATTGATTCAGGAATCGTTTAGAGCAGATTTCCACGAAATGTGCCTTGTAACACCAGGTAGTCCAGAGTGGAAGGTGTTAGGTGTTTTTTGAGTAGCCATTTGTACGTGTAGAATGTTCATCGTCAGGTTATACAATTCCTGTCGCTTTTCTTTTGTTCAGTAGATCATCAATGCAAAGAATATCGAATCTTTTTTTATCCTCTTCTTGATCCCTCGAAAAAAAATCAATTTTCTGATGCCGTGGCCAACGGGCGAGAAACCGTATGAAAGCATTTGCGACGAACGGCGCATACGAAGATGGATTTACGCCGTTGCTTTTGGAGCGGCAGTGCAATATTTCCGTTAGCTATCTGCAGCTTTGAATGATGAGAAAGGAAGTCTTTAAGAACCGTTTCCAGGGAACAAACAATGGCGATAGAATCGCTGCTGTCGCCAGAAAAGTGTATGTTTGTTTTTTCCACAATACGTGATTTTTATAACCAGATATGAGCAACTAGCAAAAACGTTGTTATATCAGGGCAGAAGATTGGATGCGTTCGGTTGTGAGCAGACACGCATTGCTCGTTTTCGGATTCTACATTCTCGGCCTTTGTTCTCCTGGAGTCATTTGGTTATCGAATTCCAGAGTCTTTCATTTAGATAAACTGTTTTTGACATGTATTTATGTAATTTAAGATTAAGAGGGCTTCCATTTTCGTAAGGAAAATGCTGCTTTCATTTTTAAAAAAATTCCTTTCATTTGCATACTCAAACAACAGTCAAACTGTGCATTTCGTTTGAAAATTGGATGTTTATTGATTTGTTGATTTTCTGCGGTAGATGAGGTCCGATCTGATTGAACTGCGTTGCTCGATGCAGTCAGTAATCGACTGAACAATCAGTTGTATTATAAATTACTTGTAGATAAGCCTTTGCTTCAGGGTTATTTTTTAGCAGCATTTCAGGCACGATGACATAGCAGCTATTGATGTGAATATGGGTTGTCCAAAGCTATTTTCTCTTACAGGAGGAATGGGAGCTGCGCTCCTCACGCAGCCCGACAAAATAAAAGAGGTATGACCAATATTGTACTTTCTTTTCGATGCTGTGCGCCACGTTTTGAATCCTGCTTTATTAAACCATCTTTTTTGACATTAAATCTCTATTCGTTAGTGATCAGGTGATCATTTTGATGGTGATTTCAGGTTTTGAACTGTATTCCTTCCAACTTTCCCTGTTGGCATTCCAGTCTTAGAAAATTTAATCCCCCGAAGGAAATTAGAAGCTAAGCAAGGTTTATTGCTTTCAGTGTTGCGGAGTCTTCCAGTTGCAGAGTTTCTCGAACAAAATTCACAGGTCATCATTAGTTGCGTTTCTGTACATCGCATATATATATATATATATATATATATATATATATATATATATATATATATATATATATATATATATATATATATATATATTGTTTTCGAGTGCCATCAAAGAGCACTGTTCTTTCGGGATTTGTTTGCTGCAAAAAGCAAGCAGATTTTATTGCTTGGGAGCGCATCGTATTCTTTGCCCTCTAAGATGCTAGCCCATCGCGCTTGATCTCGCAGCAGTAAGACCAAATGCGTCATGTTTCTTGAGCGTTGCCAAAATTCTGAAAACTTCGCAACTTTTATTTTCCATCTCTGTTCCTCACGTTCGGAACATTGCCAAAAGTTCCATAACCAAGGTTTCATTTAGCAGATTTCACGAATCTTCTTACTGAAGATTAACCAGCATGTGCTTCTATTAGGGGGACAGACCACATTTTTTTTGGAGAAATGACCGAAAACATCTGTTCTTGTTTGCGCCACAACAACCGGTATTATGAGGGAATCGCTGTCTGCTTTGTGCCGTACATGGATGTGGTTTTTATGTTGCCCGAAATATCTTGCGAAAAACATCGTCCTGCCCTATACAGCTTCATCAGATGCTTTGTCGTTCACCTGCACAATTATCTGTTGGAGCTAATGACTTTTGAAGGTTAAAGGTGAGCGATATCTAGATGCATCAGAGGTTTCGGAATCGGAAAAGAACACCGCACGCACACAAGTGAACAAACTGGAAAAGAGCTGCAACTCGTGAGGAACTGCTCATTCGTAAGTCCAACGAACTGCACACTGCGCTTGAGGATCTAGCTGGTGCACATCTTATCTCAGAGGATGGTCGTGTTGGTGCACTTCAACGTCTTGAAACTAAAAAGTTTCAAACTGCGGATTTGCAGGTATTATTAGTTTTTATTATTAGCTTTATCACTTTATTATTAGTTTTGTTACTGGACTATTACTACATTTGTTATTATTTCATTAGTACTTTCATATTTGGTCCATTATGCACATAGCTGAAGTAAACTTTCATCAAGGGGATTTAGAACCCTTAAATTGCCGCAAAAAATAAGAATCTCAAGCAATGTAGATGATCATTGTTATGCAGCTGAGATTTTACTGTCAATATAACTAACACAACAAAGGTTTTGCTATGCGAATAGCAAACTAAAGAGGGTTCACCTGAGCGTTAGAGAGGCGCAACCAAACTTTTGCCAGACTCAAGATATTTTATGAAATCGATGTACGTCCCTTCCATAGGCCCATGTTTCTGGCGTAAGATTACTTAGTTTCTAAACTAGGAATGCGATTATTTTAGAGTTATGAGGGTAAGCGATAAGCATTGCACAGGTTGTGATCTATGCTGATTAAACGTAGCAAAGATCAGCTATATGTTTTAGCAGCGAGAAGAGTGCGTTTTCGATCGCTTCTGTTTATTCATTTTTTAGATATTCTATATACGGTCGACTATGTGGTCGAGGAAGACGTTGTTTTACGGGTTGCAACGGAAAGAGAACGAAATAAATGCGTCTTACAAGTGGTATCTTTTTCATTTTGCTGTTTTCCCTATTCATTTCTCATTCACATGATTTTACGCTAATTTTGAATCGTATGGTGGAATGACGCATTTATTGCTTAGCTTCAAAGCTTTATAAGGATAACGAAAAATTAAGTTAATGATGGCACAACAATAAAGTAGCAAACACACAATGGAGGCGTTTTCTGAAAACGAATCCTTGAATGTCGTTGTGCCTCGATGAGATGAAAATTTACGATCCGTTCGAAAGTTGCTTGAGCATCCATTGATCGAACAGTTTTGATGCATCACATCTCACTTATGATGTACACGATCAATTTCACGGCTTTTCACAACATTGCCTGTCACTCATTTCTGCAATATTCACCACTTTGAATTTTAATTCGTAGCACAAGCCACGCAGCCAAACAAATTGAACAGCACTTTTCGATGGTTGAGAAGATGACTCAGTTTTATCCTTAAGGTTACCAAGTATTGTCCAAATCGCATTCAATTTATTGATGCAACGGCGAATCTTTTCGGCAGTCACTTATCGTACAGATTGCCTAGAGGGGATAGTGTGTTATTAGTTAATCTTATTAGTAGTGGAACTCATTTTTGCTAGATTTATTTTAGATATGCTGCAAAATGTAGATGTATAGGATAGTAACAAATTTCTCGTTAGTGAAACTTCTATCGCAAACGTTTATAATGAAGAGCATTCCTTTCACTAGGCAGATATTTCTTTTTAATTGTTTTCCATGTAGATTTTACCTCTTATATACATGCATGTATACCTATATAAAATAGATGTAAATATTTCAATGCACATAAGCAACTTGCCGATAAACTCTAAGAATGCATGTGCACTGGAGATTTTTCAAGGGAGCAACTTGATGTCTCGTATTTCACCTCCATTTCGATCATTGATTCAGGAATCGTTTAGAGCAGATTTCCACGAAATGTGCCTTGTAACACCAGGTAGTCCAGAGTGGAAGGTGTTAGGTGTTTTTTGAGTAGCCATTTGTACGTGTAGAATGTTCATCGTCAGGTTATACAATTCCTGTCGCTTTTCTTTTGTTCAGTAGATCATCAATGCAAAGAATATCGAATCTTTTTTTATCCTCTTCTTGATCCCTCGAAAAAAAATCAATTTTCTGATGCCGTGGCCAACGGGCGAGAAACCGTATGAAAGCATTTGCGACGAACGGCGCATACGAAGATGGATTTACGCCGTTGCTTTTGGAGCGGCAGTGCAATATTTCCGTTAGCTATCTGCAGCTTTGAATGATGAGAAAGGAAGTCTTTAAGAACCGTTTCCAGGGAACAAACAATGGCGATAGAATCGCTGCTGTCGCCAGAAAAGTGTATGTTTGTTTTTTCCACAATACGTGATTTTTATAACCAGATATGAGCAACTAGCAAAAACGTTGTTATATCAGGGCAGAAGATTGGATGCGTTCGGTTGTGAGCAGACACGCATTGCTCGTTTTCGGATTCTACATTCTCGGCCTTTGTTCTCCTGGAGTCATTTGGTTATCGAATTCCAGAGTCTTTCATTTAGATAAACTGTTTTTGACATGTATTTATGTAATTTAAGATTAAGAGGGCTTCCATTTTCGTAAGGAAAATGCTGCTTTCATTTTTAAAAAAATTCCTTTCATTTGCATACTCAAACAACAGTCAAACTGTGCATTTCGTTTGAAAATTGGATGTTTATTGATTTGTTGATTTTCTGCGGTAGATGAGGTCCGATCTGATTGAACTGCGTTGCTCGATGCAGTCAGTAATCGACTGAACAATCAGTTGTATTATAAATTACTTGTAGATAAGCCTTTGCTTCAGGGTTATTTTTTAGCAGCATTTCAGGCACGATGACATAGCAGCTATTGATGTGAATATGGGTTGTCCAAAGCTATTTTCTCTTACAGGAGGAATGGGAGCTGCGCTCCTCACGCAGCCCGACAAAATAAAAGAGGTATGACCAATATTGTACTTTCTTTTCGATGCTGTGCGCCACGTTTTGAATCCTGCTTTATTAAACCATCTTTTTTGACATTAAATCTCTATTCGTTAGTGATCAGGTGATCATTTTGATGGTGATTTCAGGTTTTGAACTGTATTCCTTCCAACTTTCCCTGTTGGCATTCCAGTCTTAGAAAATTTAATCCCCCGAAGGAAATTAGAAGCTAAGCAAGGTTTATTGCTTTCAGTGTTGCGGAGTCTTCCAGTTGCAGAGTTTCTCGAACAAAATTCACAGGTCATCATTAGTTGCGTTTCTGTACATCGCATATATATATATATATATATATATATATATATATATATATATATATATATATATATATATATATATATATATATATATATATATATATTGTTTTCGAGTGCCATCAAAGAGCACTGTTCTTTCGGGATTTGTTTGCTGCAAAAAGCAAGCAGATTTTATTGCTTGGGAGCGCATCGTATTCTTTGCCCTCTAAGATGCTAGCCCATCGCGCTTGATCTCGCAGCAGTAAGACCAAATGCGTCATGTTTCTTGAGCGTTGCCAAAATTCTGAAAACTTCGCAACTTTTATTTTCCATCTCTGTTCCTCACGTTCGGAACATTGCCAAAAGTTCCATAACCAAGGTTTCATTTAGCAGATTTCACGAATCTTCTTACTGAAGATTAACCAGCATGTGCTTCTATTAGGGGGACAGACCACATTTTTTTTGGAGAAATGACCGAAAACATCTGTTCTTGTTTGCGCCACAACAACCGGTATTATGAGGGAATCGCTGTCTGCTTTGTGCCGTACATGGATGTGGTTTTTATGTTGCCCGAAATATCTTGCGAAAAACATCGTCCTGCCCTATACAGCTTCATCAGATGCTTTGTCGTTCACCTGCACAATTATCTGTTGGAGCTAATGACTTTTGAAGGTTAAAGGTGAGCGATATCTAGATGCATCAGAGGTTTCGGAATCGGAAAAGAACACCGCACGCACACAAGTGAACAAACTGGAAAAGAGCTGCAACTCGTGAGGAACTGCTCATTCGTAAGTCCAACGAACTGCACACTGCGCTTGAGGATCTAGCTGGTGCACATCTTATCTCAGAGGATGGTCGTGTTGGTGCACTTCAACGTCTTGAAACTAAAAAGTTTCAAACTGCGGATTTGCAGGTATTATTAGTTTTTATTATTAGCTTTATCACTTTATTATTAGTTTTGTTACTGGACTATTACTACATTTGTTATTATTTCATTAGTACTTTCATATTTGGTCCATTATGCACATAGCTGAAGTAAACTTTCATCAAGGGGATTTAGAACCCTTAAATTGCCGCAAAAAATAAGAATCTCAAGCAATGTAGATGATCATTGTTATGCAGCTGAGATTTTACTGTCAATATAACTAACACAACAAAGGTTTTGCTATGCGAATAGCAAACTAAAGAGGGTTCACCTGAGCGTTAGAGAGGCGCAACCAAACTTTTGCCAGACTCAAGATATTTTATGAAATCGATGTACGTCCCTTCCATAGGCCCATGTTTCTGGCGTAAGATTACTTAGTTTCTAAACTAGGAATGCGATTATTTTAGAGTTATGAGGGTAAGCGATAAGCATTGCACAGGTTGTGATCTATGCTGATTAAACGTAGCAAAGATCAGCTATATGTTTTAGCAGCGAGAAGAGTGCGTTTTCGATCGCTTCTGTTTATTCATTTTTTAGATATTCTATATACGGTCGACTATGTGGTCGAGGAAGACGTTGTTTTACGGGTTGCAACGGAAAGAGAACGAAATAAATGCGTCTTACAAGTGGTATCTTTTTCATTTTGCTGTTTTCCCTATTCATTTCTCATTCACATGATTTTACGCTAATTTTGAATCGTATGGTGGAATGACGCATTTATTGCTTAGCTTCAAAGCTTTATAAGGATAACGAAAAATTAAGTTAATGATGGCACAACAATAAAGTAGCAAACACACAATGGAGGCGTTTTCTGAAAACGAATCCTTGAATGTCGTTGTGCCTCGATGAGATGAAAATTTACGATCCGTTCGAAAGTTGCTTGAGCATCCATTGATCGAACAGTTTTGATGCATCACATCTCACTTATGATGTACACGATCAATTTCACGGCTTTTCACAACATTGCCTGTCACTCATTTCTGCAATATTCACCACTTTGAATTTTAATTCGTAGCACAAGCCACGCAGCCAAACAAATTGAACAGCACTTTTCGATGGTTGAGAAGATGACTCAGTTTTATCCTTAAGGTTACCAAGTATTGTCCAAATCGCATTCAATTTATTGATGCAACGGCGAATCTTTTCGGCAGTCACTTATCGTACAGATTGCCTAGAGGGGATAGTGTGTTATTAGTTAATCTTATTAGTAGTGGAACTCATTTTTGCTAGATTTATTTTAGATATGCTGCAAAATGTAGATGTATAGGATAGTAACAAATTTCTCGTTAGTGAAACTTCTATCGCAAACGTTTATAATGAAGAGCATTCCTTTCACTAGGCAGATATTTCTTTTTAATTGTTTTCCATGTAGATTTTACCTCTTATATACATGCATGTATACCTATATAAAATAGATGTAAATATTTCAATGCACATAAGCAACTTGCCGATAAACTCTAAGAATGCATGTGCACTGGAGATTTTTCAAGGGAGCAACTTGATGTCTCGTATTTCACCTCCATTTCGATCATTGATTCAGGAATCGTTTAGAGCAGATTTCCACGAAATGTGCCTTGTAACACCAGGTAGTCCAGAGTGGAAGGTGTTAGGTGTTTTTTGAGTAGCCATTTGTACGTGTAGAATGTTCATCGTCAGGTTATACAATTCCTGTCGCTTTTCTTTTGTTCAGTAGATCATCAATGCAAAGAATATCGAATCTTTTTTTATCCTCTTCTTGATCCCTCGAAAAAAAATCAATTTTCTGATGCCGTGGCCAACGGGCGAGAAACCGTATGAAAGCATTTGCGACGAACGGCGCATACGAAGATGGATTTACGCCGTTGCTTTTGGAGCGGCAGTGCAATATTTCCGTTAGCTATCTGCAGCTTTGAATGATGAGAAAGGAAGTCTTTAAGAACCGTTTCCAGGGAACAAACAATGGCGATAGAATCGCTGCTGTCGCCAGAAAAGTGTATGTTTGTTTTTTCCACAATACGTGATTTTTATAACCAGATATGAGCAACTAGCAAAAACGTTGTTATATCAGGGCAGAAGATTGGATGCGTTCGGTTGTGAGCAGACACGCATTGCTCGTTTTCGGATTCTACATTCTCGGCCTTTGTTCTCCTGGAGTCATTTGGTTATCGAATTCCAGAGTCTTTCATTTAGATAAACTGTTTTTGACATGTATTTATGTAATTTAAGATTAAGAGGGCTTCCATTTTCGTAAGGAAAATGCTGCTTTCATTTTTAAAAAAATTCCTTTCATTTGCATACTCAAACAACAGTCAAACTGTGCATTTCGTTTGAAAATTGGATGTTTATTGATTTGTTGATTTTCTGCGGTAGATGAGGTCCGATCTGATTGAACTGCGTTGCTCGATGCAGTCAGTAATCGACTGAACAATCAGTTGTATTATAAATTACTTGTAGATAAGCCTTTGCTTCAGGGTTATTTTTTAGCAGCATTTCAGGCACGATGACATAGCAGCTATTGATGTGAATATGGGTTGTCCAAAGCTATTTTCTCTTACAGGAGGAATGGGAGCTGCGCTCCTCACGCAGCCCGACAAAATAAAAGAGGTATGACCAATATTGTACTTTCTTTTCGATGCTGTGCGCCACGTTTTGAATCCTGCTTTATTAAACCATCTTTTTTGACATTAAATCTCTATTCGTTAGTGATCAGGTGATCATTTTGATGGTGATTTCAGGTTTTGAACTGTATTCCTTCCAACTTTCCCTGTTGGCATTCCAGTCTTAGAAAATTTAATCCCCCGAAGGAAATTAGAAGCTAAGCAAGGTTTATTGCTTTCAGTGTTGCGGAGTCTTCCAGTTGCAGAGTTTCTCGAACAAAATTCACAGGTCATCATTAGTTGCGTTTCTGTACATCGCATATATATATATATATATATATATATATATATATATATATATATATATATATATATATATATATATATATATATATATTGTTTTCGAGTGCCATCAAAGAGCACTGTTCTTTCGGGATTTGTTTGCTGCAAAAAGCAAGCAGATTTTATTGCTTGGGAGCGCATCGTATTCTTTGCCCTCTAAGATGCTAGCCCATCGCGCTTGATCTCGCAGCAGTAAGACCAAATGCGTCATGTTTCTTGAGCGTTGCCAAAATTCTGAAAACTTCGCAACTTTTATTTTCCATCTCTGTTCCTCACGTTCGGAACATTGCCAAAAGTTCCATAACCAAGGTTTCATTTAGCAGATTTCACGAATCTTCTTACTGAAGATTAACCAGCATGTGCTTCTATTAGGGGGACAGACCACATTTTTTTTGGAGAAATGACCGAAAACATCTGTTCTTGTTTGCGCCACAACAACCGGTATTATGAGGGAATCGCTGTCTGCTTTGTGCCGTACATGGATGTGGTTTTTATGTTGCCCGAAATATCTTGCGAAAAACATCGTCCTGCCCTATACAGCTTCATCAGATGCTTTGTCGTTCACCTGCACAATTATCTGTTGGAGCTAATGACTTTTGAAGGTTAAAGGTGAGCGATATCTAGATGCATCAGAGGTTTCGGAATCGGAAAAGAACACCGCACGCACACAAGTGAACAAACTGGAAAAGAGCTGCAACTCGTGAGGAACTGCTCATTCGTAAGTCCAACGAACTGCACACTGCGCTTGAGGATCTAGCTGGTGCACATCTTATCTCAGAGGATGGTCGTGTTGGTGCACTTCAACGTCTTGAAACTAAAAAGTTTCAAACTGCGGATTTGCAGGTATTATTAGTTTTTATTATTAGCTTTATCACTTTATTATTAGTTTTGTTACTGGACTATTACTACATTTGTTATTATTTCATTAGTACTTTAATATTTGGTCCATTATTAGTTTTAGTATTTGTGTACTATTAGGTTTGTTTTATAATCGTTTTTCATTATTAGTTTGCTATTGATTATTTTTTAGTCTATTGTTTCTCTGTTATTAGCCTTATTATATCTTTGTTATTATTTTTTTATTAGTAGTTTTATTATTAGTTTATTATTAGTTTGCTATTAGTTTAGTTTACTATTAGCTTTATTAGTTTATTACTAGTCTCTTTATTTTTATTATCGGTGTTATTATTAGTTTGCTATGTGATTGATGACTAGTTTATTGTTGGTTTCAGTACTAGTTTGTTATTGGTAATTTCAACGCCTTTGCCAATTCTTCCATAACAATATTTGTCTAGAAACCAATTTTTTGTGGTGATCCATTGTTTTCTGGCTTAGCTTCGCAGTGGAAAATTCGCGCATTCGCAAGGCGATCTAGAAATGCTGCTGTCTTTGAAATGAATCGTATAAATTGAAAGTGCATACAACCAAACCGAAGTCTAAACTATTGTTGGCCTTTATATGTTCGTGATTACTTCCTCTTGGCTCTCATGCTTTCTAACTTCTGTGGCCTGTTTCGAGTTTAGGACATATAAATGATGTGCCATACTGAGGTGAATTCATAGCATACTGTTAAGCTTCTCGTGTTTAACTATAATGTTTGATATACTCTACGCGGCTTTTTTGTCAATTCATGTGCGATAATCAACGCACTAAGTGAACAATTACAAATTTATCTTTGATGAACGATCTGAGGAATATGCATCATGAGTTATTGAGGGAATACGATAAAAACGGTTAGAGCGTCGTTTGCGAAATGTTTCCAGTAACCTAAGAAATGGGCTACTGATCCCCATACTTAGCGGTCTGTTGACGTTTCTAAACAATCGGAGGTGTTCGTGGATTAAGAGAGTGAAGAAAAAAATAATGGAATTTATTTCAGTACGCACCTTCGTTACTCTAGCGCGATGTCGAACGCGGTGTCAAACGTGAAGGATGTGGGAATGGGATGACGTTGCTCAAACAATAACAATTGCAAACGTTTTCGCTTTAAGCAATACCCATGGAGGTCAGCAATTTTCAATCATAATTTCTTCCGGTTCTTCGAACGATGTCATATCATGTTATTTTGCATCAGGTGTTAATTAAAGGTACTTCGAAAATTCACACAAAAAATGCGCACTCTTTTCGCTATTCCTTACGCCTTTTTATTATCTGCATCTTTGAAACGCGTATTTAGGTTTTTGCGTATATGCGTTTTCAAGATCTGGCGTCTTTGCTGTCTTGTGTATCCGGCTGGCTATTCCGTTTCTTGCTTATAATGTTTGCTCGGTCGATTGGTCTTCTGTTTTAGAGCCTCATGATTTGTTGCAGCATTAAGGCCAGCTGACTACATGTTGAACTTTCTTTTCTTGCTCATTGTGCTCATGAAATGCGGTGTATTCACGCGCTTTCTTGCTCCTTTTGAGCGATCTCTGTATTGCGGTCATCATCCGCCATCTCATTTAACTATATCCATCGTTACGATAGCTAGCTCTGTTGACTGATTTGCCTAGACTTCTGTTGAATGATATGCAAGTGTAGTTACTGGTTTATTATTTGCTTTATAATTATTTTTATTATCCTTCTTATGATTAGTTTGATTATTAAATTTAGATTTATTATTAGTTTATATGTATCATCAGTTTTATTTTCTCATTAGTTTAATTTTATAATTTCGTTAGTTTTGTTATTGGTTTAATTTTATAATTAGTTAGTTTTATCATTCGTTTTGTTATCTGTTTTTTATTAGCTTTATTGTTAGTTTTATTATTTGTTTTGTTATTAGTTTTATTATAAGCTCTGTCATTAATTTTATTATTAGATTAGTTTAATTAACAGTGTGTCCGTACTTCTAGTTCAGTTCTATTGTTAGTTTTGTGTTATTATTAATTTAGTTGAATTGTTAGTTTGGTTTTATTCTCAGTTTGGTTTTATCAGTCGTTTAAATTTATTATTAGTTTGGCTTTTACTAGCTTCGTTTTATTGTTAGCTCAGTTTCATTATTAGTTTAGTTTTATTATTTGTTCAGATTTATTATTAGTTTAGTTTTGCTGTTGGGTTAGTTTTGTTATTAGTTTAGTTCTGTTATTAGTTTAATTTTCTTATTGTTACTTCTATTATTATTTTTGCTGAATTTTTACATTGGTTTTTTTATTGGTTTAATTTAATTATAATTTAGTTTTATTACTAGTTCATTGTTTATCATTAGTTTATTTTTAGTGTTCGTTTAGTTTTATTATTTGTTTTATCATTCGTTTTGTTATTAGTTCTTTTATTAGTTTAATTGTATTATTGATATAGTCTGTTCAAACACAACAGCAGTGACGGAGTAATCCACACCCATCAGGTGAAAGGACGAATCTAATTTTCTTCTTTTCTGCAAATAGAACTAGTAACATCTCACATAGCCAAAAATATGAATCATTTGTCGATTGAGTTGCTCAGTAGTGTCGAGTAAAAATTTACATTCTGACATGAAGTGTGCTTGAAGTTGGAGCATGATCGTGACTAAAACAATAGTAAAATGAAATTCGACTTACCTCATTTGTACTTCAGGTTGAAAGACTTCGATCCGATCGATGTGCGCTGTCACAAATGTGCACCTCTCATGCCACTCGAAAACATCATCTGCTGCAGTATTTACGACTTTTTTGATGTTTTCTTATTTTCTTCCTACTCAAATGCGTATTTTCGACGAAAATTATTTCCTGCGGATCGGAAACGGAAAACTTCTCTTCAGATTATAAAGCAAGATGAACGTTAGTGGTTTTGGGCAAGAAATTCTAAGAATAAGGCAGAAATCTTGAAATACAGCTGTTTTCAAATAGTTGTATTATTTCTGACTTATGCCATAAATGCACGCGTTTATGCCAATCTTTACAGTTCGCAGCTACGTGACAAGGGCAGTTATAGTTGTCGCGTTAAGAGTGATTCTATTGAGAGTCGTGTCGATTAGAAGCTGCTGATATTGGCACCTTCAGAAATTACAGTGCTGGATAAAGATAAGAACAGGTATGTGAAATTGCTTGATTTTTCTTGCTGCAACAGTTTCGAAAATGGCAAGTGGTCACCCGGTTGAAGTGATTCGTTTCATACAGCAAAGCTTTCGTACTACGGGAACCATGGGAAGTGGAAGCGAGTAGAAGAATCGCATGTTATAGAAATGGAGTTTGCAAGCTGAAAGGTCAGTAACTACTGGATACATCGCCCACCAGTAATTCTCAAAAAATTTTTGCATAATCATAATACCGACGATGAGAAAACATTTCACATTCGTTTATTCACACCTCTCATAAAGTCAGTACTGAAGGCTGATTCAGTTCTGTGGTTTCGGGCACTTCGCACTTTGGATTTATCGACTTTTTTTTGCTTATTTTATAGCACTTCTCAATACTTCTTTAATATTATTTCTTATAAAACTACTCAAGTTGCTTAAAATTTCAAAGCCTTTTTATAATCTAAGGGAATTTTTAATTCAAGGTTTTATTTGAGGGTTGTATAGTTGCTGGAAGTGTTGAGGGAACGGACCAATGAACTCTGTTGGAACGAAACCTTTGTGTAGTTGTGAGCATTTAGAAATAAGCCTATGGCCTATTATAAAACGATGCCAGCTGACGTTGTCTTCACAGTTTTTGTGAAGTTCACTTCACAGTGTAAGGGAATTAGAAGGACGTCGTCTTCGTATTTGAAATACCGTGCCATCTCTTTATTCGGCCTCTTTTTCTTCCAGTCTCTCTCTTTTTCTGGCAGCAGCCATCATCAGAGTGTAGCAAAAAATGTGTTATCCAGTAAAACCCTATCACAAAATGTTATCATAACGAGTGATTGTCGCATTAGAATGTCTATTACGCGAGTCAGGTGGGCAAAGGCAAAAGGTGAAGATAAAGGTTAAGGCAGATCTCTAAGTCTGTGCTCCATTTTCTCCGCGTCACGTTTCCCTTTCATTAAACCAAAGAATCAGCTGTTTGCTTGCTTCTTCAGATAATGCTGAACTGCTCGAAATAGCGGTAATTGCAGCATTTCTCAGCTTATCGTCTCGTCGCCGACTTCATATAAGCCGAATTCAACTCGAATTTGACAGTGGTAAAATAGTGCATGATCGCTTCTTGGGCTCAATAGGGCAGTTGAGTTTTGCCATATATTTTCTTATTGGTTACTTGTCTGCGATGATAATCGAAGTTTATCGATTTTAGCAAATCGAGGTATAAAGTTTCAAAGCTCATCTCTTGATGTCTCCAAGGTGGGATTCTTATTTCGATCCTAGCGCGATCATTTAAATATTTCACCCGACATCCTCAAGCAAACGAATGAGAGAATCTAAAAGAACAACCTTATTAATGACTATCACTAAGCTATTCTATATAGATGCATAGGAACTACAGTAACTATATAATAACTATGTTATATGATTATAGTAATTATGTGGTGACTATTATTGTAGCAATTTTATGACTATTGCACATACTATGTTCATTAGGCTGTCTCAGTAGAAATTATATCCAACTAATCCCACACGCAACCATTTCATTTAATGTGGATTTACTGAAAGTAGTTTTTAAAAAATGTCAACAGTCCGTTGAGAGTGGACTGAATTTCCCAAATTCGACGTCCACTAAACAACGGCTCTCCAGTTTCAAGTGGTCACTGTTTCTGTGCACTCACTCAGCTGAACAGCTTCTGCGATATTCTGTTATCACTCACAAGCTTTGCGTTTCCAATCGGTCACGCTTTCAACTTTCATCTTTTTTCATTTCTATTTCTTTTTTAGATTATATTGTTTTGATGTGTGCATACGAGCAGTAAGGACGACTATAGTGAATAAAGAAGAATATCATCTTAAGGTGTTGGCCTCTTGGAAATCGCTACCGAGCCCGAATTGAATTCAGCGCTCGAAACATATTGTTTCACCGAACAATTGAGGATTATGCTTACACTGAATGGAATTTGCTGTGGCGAAATGCAGAGTCGGTTCTTCTTTCATTACGCTATATTTCCTGTGCACTGTTTGAATAGCGCGCTTTATGGCTTCAATTACTTTATATAATAACTCTAAACAGTACATTCTCAATTTAAAGCCTTTCCCTTCTTCACTGCTTTATTTCAAGTGTAATTTTCTGAAAGCGAGAAAACAGCCTGTTATTGGTTAATTATTTTGAGGGGGGAGGGAGGAAGGAGAGCGTTGATGGTGCATTCGTGCGAAGTACTTTCTATTTCGCTTTCGTATCTTCCCGTTTCTTTGGGTCTCTTCTAGAAGAAACTTCACTTTTTACAGTATCGCAATCATATCATCAACTTTGAGTGTTAAGCGTATATATATATATATATATATATATATATATATATATATATATATATATATATATATATATATATATATATATATATATATATATATATATATATATATATATACGTGCTCACTATGCAACGCTGTTGCTTCTTCGTCATAGTTCTACAATACCTCCATCTTCAGATTTATTTATGTTTTTAATACATTTGATCACTAGGAGGAAGGCCAGTCGATGTTTCTTAAATACATTCTAATCTTCGAGTCGGTTAAAAAATTGAAAACTATCTGATCCATTAGAACTCAAATTCGAATTTCATTCAGAGAAAAAAAAACTGATCTAATGAAGTAAGTTTATTTTGCTGTCAATAACTGCAAGGCTTTATTCAAAGAATTGAGCTTTTTATAGCATATGAAGATAGAAAGCATACATGCTGTGTTACTATAATCGTGAAGTAATTGAAGGCATGTGGCACCCATGAGAGAGGAAAAGATCCAAACCGACTATACCGCTTTATGCTTGACGCGAATTTGCATGCTGTTCACATAGATCCGGAACTGATCGTCACTGCAACACGAGCGTTAAATCGGCGACCGACATACTTGCGCTGCATTGAAGAATACGATTTCGATCCAGATTCTGCATTACCCGTAGTGTTAGTTAAGAGTTTTTTTTAAAATATTTATATCGATTTTAATACATGGCATGAATGTTTCTACTTATCCTTCCTATTTTTCTCTAATCTTTCATTTATATTAACATTTATAAATATATATTTTTATTCATGATTTATAACTACTTTTACAGATATGTTTATTTATTTAATAATTTGTATTTATCTTTACCTTTACGTTTATATCAACATTTATATTTACGTTTAAAGTCACATTTATATGTAATTTATATTTATCCATAATTTAAACTTATCTTCGTATTTATTTGGATATTTATATTTATATTTGTGAACATATTTGTGTTTGTGTTTCCATTTACATTAATATTTATATTTACATTTGCATTTATCTTTCCGTTTTTATTTTTTCACATTTATGTTTATGATTAAGTTTATATTTATGCTTATACGTATAAATATCTGTATGTATCTAAATGCTTAACTTCCTATTTATATGCCTAAGTTTACTTACATTTATATCTATGTTTATGCTTTATATTTATATGTACTTATATTTATGTGTTATGTTTGATATCAAGATTTATATTTACTTTCATATTTGTATTTGTATTTATGGTTTTGCTTATACTTATATTCATATTTTTATTTATAATTCACGTTTAATTTTTATATATTTATATTTATATCTATATCTATATTTGTAAATTATATTTATCCATCTCTTTATATTTATACTAATATTGATACTGTTTGTATAGTTGTAATTTGCGTTTATTTTTATCTTTGTATTTATCTTTATAATTAGCTATATTTTCATTTATGCTTATATTTGAATGATATTTCTATCTTATACTATATATATATATATATATATATATATATATATATATATATATATATATATATATATATATATATATATTATATATATATATATATTTATATATATGTTGGTGTTCATACTTTTATTTATACTTAGATTTATTTTTGTATTTATTTTTATATTTATCTTCAAATATATATATATATATATATATATATATATATATATATATATATATATATATTTGTGTTTATATTAACTAAAAAATTATTTTAATGTTTACAATTCTATTTACACCCAGATTTATATTTGGAGAACATTGCGTTTTCGGTAAATTCTTCTTTAAATGAGTAATATTCGCATTTCTTTTTATTCCTCTAAACTCGCCGAGGATTTTTTAGGTGCTACAAAACCTCAATCGTAATGGTGTTTCAATGGAAATCTCGTTAAAGTCGATTGCCGCAGATGCTACGTCTCCAGAAATGTTAGTCCCTTTAGCGTTTATTCGTTAAATTCATTGATGAAGTTTTATCTTTATCACAGCTGTGCATACGGGTGCATTATTTATAACGCTCTTATGCCCTGTTTCTCTTTTTTGACAAAGTTCATTCGCTCCATCCCACGTATGTATTTATATATTCTATTTGTATCTGTATTTATTGTTTATATTTATATTTACATTGATAATATTTAAATTTACATTTGATTTTCTTATATACGCATGTATCTTCGTGCTTAATATTCACCTCCAGATTTATTTATTCATATAATATGTATTTGTCTGTTAATTTTTTTATGTTTAGATTCATAATTGTATTAATATTTATATTAATATTATTTATCTTTATGTTTATTAATCTTTATATCCATGTTCACAATTATATTTATATTTGTTTTTTTTAGTATTCAAGATGCGTCTATATTTATGTTTATAACAAAATTTACAAGGGTATTCTTATTTATATTTAAATTAAAATTTATATGAATTTTTATATTAATATTCATATTTATCTACATATTTATTAATATAGATATCTATTTTTATATCCACATTTATTCGTGTTTATAATCATATTTTTATCGTTATTTACAATTTTTATTTATCTTGACATTTATATTTTTATTGATTTCTACATTTATATTTGTATTTTTTCTTATATCTATATTTATGTCTATGTTTTTATGTAGTTCCAACTTATTTCTATCTTTATATATATTCATATAATTTTATTTGTAATTGTGCTTATATTTTCTGTATCATTATATGAACTATTATGTTTTTATTTGTATTTATAACTTGTGCAAATTAGTATCTCCATTCATATTGATATTCGTTCTCATATCTATTTTTACATCTATGTTCATGTTTTATATTTACCATTGCATTTTTCTATATTTATTTCTATATCTTCAGTTTATGTTTATTGATACGTATACATACATTTGTATTGATACCTGTATTCGTGGTTATATTTACGTTAAGGTTTCAATATGTGTACATATTTATTTTTCTTTTCGCATCTGTGCTCAGATTTGTATCTATATTTATATTTACATTTATATTTATATTTATATTTATATTTATATTTATATTTATATTTATATTTATATATATTTAATTTATATTTTGTATTTTTCTTTATAATATTTAAATTGACATCTTTATATTTGTGTTAAAATATTTATATCTTTATATTTGTATTTGAAATGATATTTATACATACATATCTATTTCTGTTTATAATTAAAATTTTCTAATTTTGTTTATGTCAATGTCAATAATGCATATTTATACTTATCCGCGTGTTTTTTGTATTTACATTTATATTCAAATTTGTGATTTATCTGCACGTTTCTTTTTATTTCTTTTGATGTTTTTTTTATGTTTATATTTATAGTTAATACTTACCTTTATATTTAATTATAATTGAGTTCATATTTATATTTACAATCGTGCTTATAATTTTTATTTATGTTTCTGTTTAAATTAGTATTGATATTGATGTTTGTTCTTACATTTATATTTTACATTTATGCTTAAATTTTTTATTTTATATTTATAATTATATTTAGATTTCGATTTATGCTCATATTTACATTTATATCTTATATTGTTCGTTCTATTTGACTGTACTTTTGTGTATATTTATATTCGCATTTATGTGTATATTTGTATTCTATTTACATTTATGTCTGCATTTATATTCATATTCAAACTTTTATTTATTTCTGCGGTTATATTCACATTTATTTTAATATTACTGCTAATATTAATATTATACTTTCTTTCATAATTTGTCTTTATTTATGTTTGCTTTATTTGTACTTATTCAACTTTATGCTTATTCCTACCTATATTTATATTTGTATTAATATTTTACTTTTTCCCTCATTATTACTCGTTTGTAAATTCATCTTTATCTTCATATTTATGCTTATATTTGTATTTATAACCTGTATTTATATTTGCCTTTGTGTTAACATTTATGTTTATTTTTAAAGTCTCTATTTATTTTCATCTAACATTTAAAGTTTTGCGGGCGTTTTCATTTGTATGTTCAACTCGGCACTAAATTCGGAGAGGGCGAAGTGATTAGGGAGGGGGACAGGATATTCATTGCTGAGCGGGAGGAAATCACCTTCATCAGCATGTTATTTCGCGGAGAGTGTTTCATTGACGAAATTGCATTTACTGAACTGTTTAAAACACAATTATTATTGTTTCATGGAAAAATATGTCAGCGTCATAGCTAGAAGTTATTAAGAAGCTCTAAAGTATAAGTATGAAGGACGAATTGAGTATAAGACGAAGATTTTGAAAACTGGAATTATGGGTTAACAAGGAGGATTGTAGCGATACGGTCAAAGGCAGTCAGAGTGATTATGCTCGTTGTTTTTATTAACCTCCTTTCGCTCTATTCGATCACTGACTGCGACATCAACCTTATCGTAGAGCATTTTACTTCATTACCGCATAAATTTAATTTTTAGATGAACTAGCAAATGTAACGCAGATTTTTAATTTGGATTTAGCTTCATCTTTCCGTATTGGGAAGTGTTTTGGATTGAACAGTGAAATATGTTTGATTACCTGGCCCATTAACTAATTATATACAGAAGCAACCCGTCATCTGATTACATGAATGAAAGAGCTGTGGGCGGATCGTGCTTTAAATAGGGCAGCCGCTCAAATACGTATTGGTAACTTGTGATTGGCAACACGCAATTGTATCTTCGCACGCCGCTTTGATGCTTTTAATCTGAAGGTGCTCGATTTCTTCATTAACGGATCAGTGAAGCATCATTTACTGCTAGAATTTCATTGCGAACGAAACCTTACGGGCCGGAAGTGACTCAAGTTGGAAGTGATGGATTCGCTCCCACGCGGTATCGGGTTCACTCGCAGGCCTGAAGCTCATATCGATTTTAGTTATCGGTAGTTTGAAGCGAAGCAATGCTTTGTTTTCGTGAGCCCGTTGTGGATGTAGATTTACCAACAAGCGGCGGTGCTAGTAGTGCGGTATACTAATAAAAGTAAGTTTAGGCGGTAATCCGTTGTGCAGAATGCGTCATCAGAGTGGGATATGGGGAGCAATGCGTTGACTGGATCGACCCGAGCAAAACACTTTTTGAGGCGTTATCTCAACACGCACTGGACAAAGCTATGCATTTTTCAATCAAGTTCGCAGCTAGATCTTACCGTATTGCTGCAAGCTTTGTTTATTCATTGTAGTTTTAAGTATTCTATATATGAGTGGCGACTATGCAGCTTTTCTTTTCCGGTGCTGTTGCAGATTGCATCCGCAATGCTTATATGTGCGCATGTCTCTCTACCGGGTAATTTGTATGCGTTATTCGTTTCGAAATGTGGTGGCCGTAATGTACGTCATAGGATGATCTTCTGCAGCAATGTTGCGACTGATCCACAAACTTGAAAAGAATTTATAAATGCGTCGAAGGATTTGCTAGCAGTTTTGTAAGTTCTGAATTGGGTGGATAGCAAAACGATATTTTTTCGAGGGCAGCACATATGGCTTGTTTCAGCGGATCTCTGCGCACGTGACCGAGCTGGTTAATCAAATGAGCAGAATACAAAGGTGCATATCGTTTAGTCCGTTTAAGACACTTTTATACTTGTCTATAGGTATTTGGAGTGTTGGCAACGTGTGAATTGGAACGTATGGAAATGTGCATCTGAGTTTTCCAAAAAAACGAATGGCTTTTTCGGTACAAATATCTCCGGAACCATGAGAACCATAGAATGAGGGCAAATAAAACGGTAGGTAGGGATGGAGCCGAACTTTTATCCCCCATTTAGCTGGATTTTCCATATTACGAAAAAATTGTTCACCATCATTTCTTCAAAAATGTCGTTTAACTTTAAAAAATTGCTTCCATCTAAACCTTCAGAAATGACCGTTTTCTATTTTTTCCTCTATTTCTGGCAATGCTTGCAGTTGGATATATTTTTCTTCGTTATTTGAATGAGCCATCTTATTGCTTTCAAGGTGTTTCTTTAATGGCTGTGCATGGATTTCCCTTCTAGAGATAGGGCGCGTTAAAATGTTGAATTGCATTCCGAATCATCCTCAGTGGAATGCTCGATGTGCTTCTGTCTTGCACTCTTGCAGTACTCAATTACTTACGTATAAGTTTGTGCAAGCTCATCTCAGGCGCTTTTAAATGCTCACTGTTGGACACTTTAAGAGCGTTAGAGATTTTTTTGGCGTAAGACAAATCAGCAACATTGCAACAAAGATGGTTCTTCTTTAAAACGACTGTTTTGTTCTTCTTGGGATCGTACTTGAAGTATGCATCCCGCCATGATGTACATTCGATGCACCAACGACCAGCTGGTATAAGCTACAAATGCATATCAGTTCGGCAGCTTTCTCAAACCACTGGCGCTCATGCCTTAGGAGGTTTTCATTGGGGTATGGCACTGCTTAGAATAAATATTCCGAATTAAACATTTTTCCGCTAATGTTTTTACTGGAGCGCACTAATTCATCGATAGGCTTTGCTCATTCCTCTCATTGCTGCTACAGGGCGCGATTTCGATGACAGTATCGAGATTACATTTAGAAGTTCGTTTTAGAAGAGGAACGGAAAAAAAGAAAAGGAAAGATATTGCGGGAAATGAACCTGCAGACGAACTTAGAGGTGAAAGTGGAATTTATCACCTAGTTGAAAGTGCCAATCGTAAGCACGTTTTCACTAGTATTTTCACTCTTCGAACTGTTTTTATTTTGGAACAGGTGCTGTAGAACGCAGACTACTTTCCATTTTGAAGTTCACTCGGCTTTCAGGTTTGCAAAGTACTTTAGCAAGATATATCTTGCTGCATCATTTCCTGCAAAAACTAAACGATTCTTGTGTTGTTAACCGTTTATATTTCATAAAGGAAGATTTGTTCGACGACTGCATTAATTCTTCAGAGCAGTTGAGCTCCCGTTAGGACATAACGACCTGTGTGGACGTATTTGAATTTAATTATGCACCAAAGTTAATTTATTTGCAGGTAATAGAAGAGAAGAACAAATGAAACGTCCAGAGGAACTAAGGGTGGAGGTATAACGGATAAGTGCCTATCAGCTGCATCGATTACTTGCAAATTACTTGCCGTACTTCACAAACGTTCTTTCTTCATATGTTGTTGCAACATTTAAAGTAATTGTTACAAAGGTGGGTGCTTGGAACGTCGTTCTTCTGCTTGTTTCGTAGTAAATATGGCTGTTCAAGGATTAGCCGAAATCTAAAATGCAACAATTTACCTGCGAATTTAGAGCATACCTGTGGCGGTTACCTCGAAGCTGCATTCTCAGAAATTTTTTATTTAGTGCAGAATTTTTATCACACCTTACTATACCACCAGAATGGCCTACCTGCCTCCTGAAATGCATATTATGTTCTGACTAGAGCGTTATGTGTAGTTTTCTTACAGGGTGGAAAATGCCGCGTTGAGCTGCACAATGTTGCAGGTGTGATGGGTGGCAAAAGCGATAACTGCGTTGTGTAGGTGGGCAAGTGGAGAGTTGTGATTTAAATTTTAAATTTAGGTATGCCAAGGAGGAGTTGGCTCAGAAGAGACTGCTGGCAGCATTCAAGGCGAGGAATCTGTAATTCGAACCGAAAATACATTTCGACGACATCTCGTTGTTTGAATGGTCGCAAATAGAAGCATTCCTGCCACAAACGAAAGCGGTATGTTTTGTTTTTGCTGATAAAGACGGTTTTATTCGTCAGGTATTTAAGAGGTTTCCCAGTATAGTGAGACGAACGGCTGCGTTGTGCATTTTCTTCGAGGAGCATTCTAAAAATCGAAGAAGGAGGTGTTAGGATTAGGGGAGATGAAGATTATATAAGAAGGTCGGGCGGGAAAGGGGGGTTGGAGGGAATGTGGGACGAATGTGGAAGGGGTTTGGAGGGAATGTGGAGGGCGTTGGAGGGAATGTGGGACGAATGTGGAGGGGGTTTGGAGGGGATGTGTGACGAATGTGGAAGGGGGGCAACGCGGATAAAGGAAAAGGATCATGTAATTACCGGTTTGCTTTAATGTTGAAATTAATGCTGATCGATTGCTAGTGCTATTATCCACTGAGTGTATGCTGTGCACAATATTACTGTGACTGTTATTGATGTGCACGATCCCTGCTTGATCTCCAGGAAAACTTTTTGTTCAGGAATGAAATGATTATTTCATAGCAAGCATATCCAAATGAGTTTATGATTACTTACCGCCAATTACACTTGGAGGAGGGAAGTAGCAACGTTACCTTCATATATGTTTCCCCATCCCCAACTTTAAGAGACGTCGTAGGGAAAAAGAAGTCGTGGAAAAAGTCGAAAAGATAATGCTGACGTGGAGGTCCGATTTGTGAAAGGCAGTGGCTGATATGGTGGCGCATTATGGCTGACGTAAGTGGCGCAAATGTCGCGAGTCTTGACGTGATAGGATGCGCAGAGCAAAATTCCTGCAGAGTCGTACTTCCATATATACACGCCGAGTACATGTTGCATTTAGAATAACGGCAGCATCTTATCTTGGCATCCAGGTGTATTTTTAACGCACGATCCATGTAAAACCTGCAAATCGAATTAACACCAGGCGCGCAAGTTGTGAATCTGAGAAGTAGGGATCAAATAGCACTTATTGGGTTCGAATTCCACCTTATGACACTTTCGACTTCGTTTCACTTTTGCGGAGTGGGTATATTAGTGATTCGAAGGGATTATCCCTGTATTTTAGAAAAAATGGTTCGTTTTGCTGTCTTAAGGAAGTCACTCAAAAGCTGAATAACATGTCGACAACCGTTCGTTTTAGCTAATAGAGAAGCAAAATTTGATAAGATAGATGATATTTGTGGTTAGGCTAGTTGTAATATGTTTTTTGCTCGCCTTTCAAAAAAAAAGATACAATTGAGAATAAGGTTAAAGGTAGAAAATAAGATTGTGACGACACTCGACGAACATCTTTTAGTCAACAAATCGAAAAATAAATCCACATAGAAATTTCGGTCATAGGAGTGTGCAGAAATTTATTGAAAATAGAGCATGTGCGCATATGTGATTGCCTTTGATGCATATATCGATAGGATCCTTTTTTTTGCAGCATGAGCGAGTTTTTTTCGACGACCAAAATATGTTGCATTGGCCATTATTGGTTCAATACTCGGAGTGTGCAGACTGACTTTTTCACGGAATGTTGCAAGTTAAGCGCTGCAAGAGTTGCTGCATCCTTTTTTTCGAAATGCTTCACTTTGGACCCGAATCACGACTTCAGGTTGGATGCTATCTTTTATTAGATTTTGCTTGGCATGAACTATCCACCTATTCCGGAAAAATAGAGTCCTGTACGTTTGCATGGCCACACAGTTGGAGGTGCAAACTATGAAATTCTTAATATTCAGCCCAACATAGCAATGAGGCACATCGTCAGGCTATTCTTTTCCACTGACTTTTCATGTTTTTCTCATAAAAAATTCAATCGTTTCACCTCGCCATACCGTGAAAATCAACAATTGGAAAGCGGATGCGGGAGAAGGATAGAGGTCAGAGGTGATGAGCTATAAGCGTTGAAAACTTTCTTGAGAACATTAAAAGTTTGTATGTTTACTGTCGGGTATTTTTATATGTCAGCAGTTTGTAATGATTTCTGATTTCTACGCTGCGATCCAGATTTCTACACTCTTCCAGCTCGAATTCTCCCACCAGGCCCACCATTCCGTAGAGGATGAGAAATTCGAACCTTAGAGGTTTGCACTTTCAGTGAGGGACAGCAAATGTAAGGTGGTAAAGTATGAATTAGGGTTATACTAAAAGCGGAGGGACGCAGCATTATGAGGAAGAGAGGACTATGGGAGGAGGAATTTTTGGCTTTGATACGTCTGACAAGTCTTTTGCAAATGCTAAAGGAAGTATCAAGGGATGAGGCACTTTTGTCAGTACGATTACTGTAGTCAAGTTTTTCGGGCAAATGTTTTACAACCTGAATAAACTAAGCAGTGGACGCGGCAAGCTGTAGATTGCGCTTGTATTCTTTTGTGCGTAACTAATGTTGATTCATGTTTTCGTATGGTTGTGTTGTGCACAGATGTTTATTTTGACGATTGTTTTGAAAGGTTGCTTGTTGATGAAGTTTCGAAATGAATCGTTTTGGGCATTGTCAGTGTCTTTTTTGTTTTGAAGAGACGTCTTTTACGTCCGATGTAAGTTACCTTTCTTTTGGCAGTTTGGTGGATGCTCATCGAATGTTTGTTTGTTATTCTCCTTCATTATTTCACGTTCGCCTTCCGTGGCAGGTGTTCCCAAGTGGACATTTCCCGCTGCCATATATATATATATATATATATATATATATATATATATATATATATATATATATATATATATATATATATATATATATATATATATATATAACATTTATATTTACATTCACATTTATGTTTATGTTTATAATTTATGTTTCTCGTTGTATTTCTTTATATTTATATTTATGTTCATATTTAAAATTATATTTATATTTTTTCCTCATCTTTGTATTCATCTCTGTTTTTAGATTTCTTTTTTATTTATTTATATTTATATTTGCATTTGCATTTAGATTTATATTTGTATTTTATTTCATTTTTTATCTCCATTTTTATTTGTATTAATATTTTTATCTCTATTATATATATATATATATATATATATATATATATATATATATATATATATATATATATATATATTTATTATTTATTTATTTATTTATTTGTTCTTATATTTATTGTCATATTTATATTTAAAAATTATATTAACCGTCATATTTAATTATTATGTATTTATATCTATATGTTAGTGCATTTAGTTTTACGTTATTTTGATTTTTGTTTGCGTTCGTTTTATTTTTCTATATCTATTTATGATTTTATATGTTTATGTTGATATTTGATGTTTATGTTTACATCAAAAAATTGTATTTATATTTTTCTTCATATTTATGTTTACAGTTGCAACCATAATTCATATTTGTGCTTATCTTTATGTTACATTAATGTTTATATTTTCATTTATATTTACAATTTAAATTTATCATTAGGTTTGTACTCATATTAGTATTTATATTAATATTCACATTCATATTTGCATTGATATTTGTTTTTGTTCTCAGATTTTGATTTGCATTCGAATTACGTATACTTATATTTGCAATTGCACTTATGCTTATACTAGTATTTGTATTTACATTTGCATATGTACTTGTGTTTATTTCAATTTATTTCCTTTGAATTCTGTTTATTTATTTATTTCTTCTCCATATTTCTATTTCTGTTTATGTTCATGTCTTGCTTACATTTGCATTTATACTTAATTTTATATCTTTATCTGTGCTTATAATTTTTTTAAATGTTTATATTCATTTATGATTTTTATTTTGTTTAGTGTTAGATGTATAAGTTATATTTATCTTTATGTTTTTAGTTACATATATGCATTTATATGATTTTTTATACTCATGTTTATTTTTATATTAATTGTTTCAGTCAATATTTATATTTATATTTATGTTTATATTCGTACTTATGTTTATATCTACATTTATTTCTTCGTTTTATATTCACATGTATTTTTTTCACATGTATTCACGTGTATCTATATTCACAAGCAAAAAGAATTGAATATAAACATTTATTTATTTACTTCTCCATATTTATATTTCTGTTTATATTCTTGTCTTGTTTACATTTACATTTGCACTTGGATTTGTATTTATATTTTATATTCATGTTTATCTTTGAATTTTTTATATCTTTACATTTATATTTATGTTTCCATTAACTTTTCTATCTAAATTTTCATTCACATTTATATTCGTTATTTATATTTCCTCATTCTGCATAGGGTTTTATTTACGTTTACGTCTACAATTTATATTTGTCTTTATCTTTATTCCTATAAATTTTCTCGTTTATACTAGCGTTTTTATTTTTGTTTTATATTTATCTCTGCATACATTCCTCTTTGCTGTTATATTACTTTTAATCTTACGTTTTCATTCAAATTTATATTTGTATTTATGTTTATGTGTTTATTTCAAGAATGCGTCTATATTTGCATATTTATTTCTCTTTATATTTATTTGTGTTTACATTTATATTTCTGTTAATGTTTTAATTGAAATTTTGTTTTTTGCTTAGATTTATTTTAATATCAATATTTGTTAAGTTTATGCTTATATTTATGATTTAAGTTTGTCCTTATCTTTATATTTAAATTCATATTTGTAGTTAAACTTATATTTGCAATCTATGTTCATCCTTATCTTTATTTGAGCACTAATATTGGTATTCGTGTTCAAATTTATATTTATATTTATATTTATATTTATATTTGTGTTTGCATTTATGTTTGCCGTCATATTTATATTTATAGTTGTATTTATTTTATATCTATTTTTATACTAAAGTTTATAATTATATTTATATTTTTATCGAATTTTTTATTTGTAATTAGATTTATGTTTAAATTTATATTTGCAAAGATTTTCACGTTTCATGAGTGATCACCATGAACAGTATTTTGATATTAGCCGTCTTCGGATGAGGGGAACCCTCTGAAAAGTGGCCTATGTTTAGTACAATCGAAAGTGGCAGTAACTGTGCATTATATGTAACATAATCGTTGATGATGGATCTATATGATCCGTGAATTTGGAAACTGAAAGCCTTTTTTTCCGGATGTCCATTTACTACATTCACTTGGAAGAAATTTTTTAAATAAAAATTCCATACTCATTTTCAACAAATTTCCTATTGTAGATTATCGACTTGACGAGCAATTATGAAAATGCAGAAGAGGCACGTAAACGACTTGAAAAGCGACTCGCTGGTGCAAGGAAAGAAATCACTAGCAGGTGTGGATAATGCTCTTTGAATCTCATCTTCGTTTATTCGATCCTTTAATGCGTTTGACAAATAATTGAACGATTTTTCCGACTTATTTCATTGGGGAAAGAACGATGCTAAGGTTCACGTGTGTTGATATTCTCGGCGTTTCTTTCCATTTACGAACATCTCGCTATCTTTCTGAATACTTGACCGTCTATTGATTTTATTCTGTCAAAACATGTTTTTCATGAGGATAGCAGAGCTCTTCTGCACAAAGACCGCTTCAATCTCTTTGTTTTCCTACAGAGTTCGCTCGATAAACACCATCAAAATTGCTGTTCAAACTTGTGGTTATATCAGAGAAGAACGATTACCTGGTCGCTCAAGCTCTTACAGATTACAATTCTGATGGAGGCAATGAGTACTCATTTGCGTTCCACTAAAAATTGCTTAAATTTCCTCCAAAATTTCTTTTAGTTTTATTATTTGTTTAATTCCTGTATTATTTAGTTTTAGTATTAGTTTTTTTATTTTCAGTTTATTTCTCTTGTTACTTTGCTTTTATTATCAGCTTAGTTTTATTATTAGTTTAAGTTTATTATTAGAATAGTTGTTTTTATTCGTTTTCTCTTCTTCTTAAATTATTGGTTTTGTTTTATTATTTATTTAGTTTTATTGTTAGTTTAATCTATTACTAGTTTAATTTCATTATAATTTAGTTTTATCAGGAGTCACTGGTTAACAACATATTTTTTAGAGGTTATCTTCCCTTAACGACGGAGGTTTTACTGATGCGCCGAAAGTATATATATATATATATATATATATATATATATATATATATATATATATATATATATATATATATATATATATATATATACTTTCGGCGCATCAGTAAAACCTCCGCCGTTAAGGGAAGAGAACCTGTAAAAAATATGTTGTTAACCAGTGATTTACCTTAGCAGGTGATCCTCTGTGATGAAGTCAGTTTCATGGTGGCAGCGGTCATCTTGATCCTCATTGGGGTAACAACTTCTATGTCCACTCTTTGTTTGATCTTAAGTAGTATCTCATCCGTGTTAATTATGACCTACCGTACTTTCGGGACAGTAGGCGTAGATGTGAATAGCCTGCGGCCTCTCTTGCTGTTCAATATCCTTGTGTCTTTCAGTGCTCCTCGTCGTTAGTTCTGCATCTCTTAGTGGTCGAGTTTGTTTCTTCGTCTGTCGCCTCAACAGCCGTGGGTCGTTTTGGTATTATTATCTGAATTATTATTTACACTGTTTGTATTACTCGTGTTGTTATTCGGCTATTTCTGTTTTTCGTATTAGTCTTCTATTCTTTCTTTTATCATTTGCCTAGCTTGTATGTTTTATTCTATCATTGTTATTTGTATGATTAATATTTGAGTTTTTCTTGTTTGTATTTTTATTATTTCAATTACTCTTGTTTGGATTACTGTTCTTTGTGTCATTATCATTTGGATAATTACTGTTTGTATTATTATTATTCGTATTGTTGTTATCAGTTCTACTATTCGTTACTTTGTCATTATTTGCATTATTATTATTTCTCTTATTAGTATTTATATTATTAATATTTGTATTTTATTATTTCTCTTGTTATTATTTCCATCGTCACTCTTTCTATTATTATTATTATTTTGTTTATTATTATTATTACTGTCATTATTACTGATTCTGTTAGTGTTATTGTTTCTATTGTTATTGCTTTTATTTCTGTCATTATTCTTACTTCTCCTCTTAGTATTATTTCTTATCATAATTATTCATTAAAATTTATTACTATTATTGTTCACTGTTACTGTTTATTTTTACTATTTATTATTATTATCATTATTTATTATTTGTTGGTTATTTATTATGTATGTATTACTTAATCTTTATTATTTGTTGTTTATTTACTATTCTTATTGTTAGTTATTATTATTATTTCTTCTTATTGTATGTTATTATTTTTTGTAGTTAATATTAATGTTAGTTTTATTGCTAGTTTAATAATAACTTTGCGTATTCTTTGTTTTATTATTAGTTTTATTTTTAGTTTATTTTTGTTTCTTCATTAGTTCTTTATTATTTTTATTATTGGCCAATTATGAGTTTTACTATTGCTTTACTATTTATTTAATTGTTAGTTTATTATTTCTTTTATTATTAATTGAAGATTTTCATTAATTTTACCATTTGTTGATTACTAATTTATTTAATATGTTTATATTATTTGTTTTGTTGTTAAATTTTTATTTGCTTATTACTAGTTTTTGCCAGTTTTCTTACTGGTTTCGTATTGGTTTTATTGTTTGTTTTTCAGCAGTTTTAGATTTAGTTTAATATTAATTCTTTTTCACTTTATTATTAGTTTTATTGCTACTTTATTTCTTGTTCTATTTTAGTTTATTATTGGTTTATTATTAGTTTATTCTTAGTTTCGTTATTACTTTGTCATTAGTTTTCTTATTAGTTTATTATTAGTTTTATTATTTTTGTTATTAATTTCGTTATTTGTTTATTATTATTTTGAGTATTTTTATTATTAGTTTTTTTATTAGGTTCGTTTGTAATTAGGTTCGTAATTGGTTTATTAGTGGTTTTTCTTGTTTTTGTTATTGGTTTTGTTTTTTGTTTATTGTTAGTTAATTTTCTTGTTTCTTTATTTTATGACTTCTTTGTATTTGTTTATTATTAGTTTTATTTTTTTTTTAAATTTTATCATTGGTTTATAATTTTATCACATGTCTTATTGGTACTAGTTTTATTATTACTTTTATAATTAGTTCGTTATTTGTTTTACGAATACTTTATTAGCACTTTGATTATTAGTTTATTAGTGACTCTCTTATTCATTTATATTTAATTTTATCATTGAATTATTATTAGATTTTTTTATTAGTTTATTATTTGTTTTATCATTAGTTTATTATTAGTTTAGTTTGTTTTTCGCTTTATTAATAGTTTAGTTTCATTATTAATTGTTTGAATTTTTAGTTTTGCTTCATTAGTTGTTTTGTTGTGTTATTAGTTTTGTTTTGTTATTACTTTACTTATCAGTTCAGTTTTATTATTGCTTTTATTTTTAATTTTATTATTACTTTATTTATCAGTAATATTATTAGTTTTTATTATGAGCTTTTTTATTTGCTTTACTAATAGTTCTATTATTCGTTGTATTATTATTTTTATTATTAATTTAGTTTTATTATTAGTTTAGTTTATTTCTATTGTAATTTCATTATAATTTTGTTTTGTTATTACTTGGTTTTATTACTAGCTTTGTTTTATTATTAACTGATTTGATCATTAGTTTAGTTTAATATTTGGTTGATTTTCTTATTAGTTTAGTTTAATTATTAGTTTGGTTTTATTGTTAGATTAGTTTTTTTGTTAGTTTAGTTATATTATTGGTTTAGTTTTGTTACTAGTTTAGCTTTAGTATCAGTTTCGTTTTATTGTTCGTTTAGTTTTATTGCTAGTTTCGTTTTTTGTTTCGTTTAGTTTTTTTATTGCTGTTGTTATATTATTTCTTTAGTTTTGTCGCCAGTTTAGATTTCTTACGAGTTTAGTTTTATTATTACGTTTATCATTAATTCTATTTTTATTTTAATTATTAGTTTTATTATTGCTCTTATTATTGGTTCTACTCTTTGTTTTACCATAAATTGGTTGTTAATTTTATTATCTTTTTTTAGTAGTTATATTAGTTTAGTTTTATTGTTAGTTTTATTATTACTTTCGTTATTAGTAGTATTTATAGTTTTGTTCTTAGTTTTGTTATTTGCTTTACAAAGAGTTTTTTTTTTCGTTTTATTTATTAATTTAGTTGTAAATTAGTTCAGTTTTATTATTAGTTCAGTTTTTTCATTAGTTTAGTACTTTTATTAGCTTGGTTTATTACTACTTCATTTCTTTTCTCAGCTTAATTTTTTCTTAGTTTAGTTTTATTATTGCTTCGTTCAATTATCAGTCTCATTTTATCATTAGTTTAGTTCTATGATTACTTCTGTTTTCTTATTAGTTTAGTTTTATTATTACCGTGGTTGACTTATTAGTTTTGCGATTACTTTTGTTTTTATCTTCATCATTGGTTTTTTATTAGTTTCATCATCGGTGTTATTACTAGTTTCGTTTTATTATTACTTTAGTTTTATTATTAGTTTTGTTATCGGCTTTATTATTAGTTTTATGATTAGTTTTGTTGTTTGCTTTACTATTAGTTTTTCTATTCGTTATATTATTAGATTTATTATTTATTGAGCTTTGTTATTTGGTAGTTCTGTTGTTAGTTCAGTTGTTTTACTAATTTAGTTCAGTTGCTAGTTTTGTCTTTTTATTAGTTTAGTTGAATAATTAGTTTTGCTTTATTATTTTGTTTAGTTTTATTCTTAGTTTAGTTTGTTACTAGTTAGAGTTGGTTATAATTTAGTTTTATTTATAGTTTGGTTTGATTACTGTCAATCTATAAATCTCCGAAAAAAAATGCTGCAAGCCTGAAAGGTTTAGAAATTTAAGAAATTTATATGCATTTTGCATTAGGTGTATTTTTGTTTTGCATTGATTGTATCGAAGGTTAAATTTTTCTCGTTTGTTTCGGCACGTGTTATTAATTCGCCTACTGTTTCGGCACGTGTATTAACTACCATCGGAAGCTCAGGTTGCGGATACCGGTCGTTTCGGTTGTGTGTCGAGGAATTCGGCGGGAGAGGCACGCAAAAGTTATGACCTAAAGTTCTAGGTAATCGCTTTTTAGTGCTTTAATGATTTCCGTTATATTCGTCCAGCGCTGCCCAATAACGCTTGCATAGTGAATCGTTCGAAGTACAAGAGATGATATTTCAAAGCTATTTTCGATGAACCAGAAAATATTTCAGCATTGTTTATTTTGTTTCAAATTGAAACTGGAGTCATTGCAGCTGGAGCTTCCAGATTTGTTGCCGTAGTATGAGAGTTTGCTTGACCTTTTATATGGTGGTTCACTTTGATTCATCAACTTTTGAAAAAAGACGGACTTTGCACTTTTTCTCGAGACGTTGCACTTCATTCCATTTATACTAATTACCTTTTAGTACAGTGCCGCCATCGACCAACGAAACTGCATTACCACCACTACTGCAAACGATCACTCCCGAACGGCATCTGCTGTGGAATGGAAAGTGGATGCGATTCCCGAGGCAGAGGTTGGTTTCCTTGCGTTTTTTTTTTTGCATTTTCAGTTTTTACCGTCAAGTGGGGACAACGTGAAAACGATGCATAATTATAAGAAATGATGCATGGTATTGGACTAATGGACCTAGTGGTTAAACAAAAGGAGGAAACTGTATATGAAAAGATAATAATGTGCAGGTACGAATGATACACATTTATCATGATTCCACTAAACATCGATGTTTTTAGTAAAGCTAGTCATCGAACTATTGACATGAAATATTTTTCCGTATTTGAGAAGTTTCGTGCTTCGCTATGTACACCTTAAAATACGTTTGCCCATATAACTGCTTCCACAAAAAGTTTCACGAAAAGCTAGTTCCAGGTAAAACTGCTTTAACTATTTTTTAACCATAAGCCAAAACAGTTTTGCTCCAATTTTTCTCATAATAACTTTGTAGTTTTTTTTCAAATTTGCTTAATTAGCATTCATCTGTACTCGTTCTTTGCAAATTTCTCTATTTTCGCTGGCATTATTTTCGTACACGTCATATGGCAAATGTGTCTTTTACAGACCTCCTCCCATTATGTGAATGTATACGAAAGATGTGCAGTGCAATGAAATTTAATTTAGCATGATGAGAGTGTCTCGTTTGATTCGTCCGCAGTTTGATTGATTTCTCGATAGGTATAGGACATCGAAATTATTTGCTTAAGCGATTCATTACAAACGTCCTATAATATTCGCATGTCCTATAAGTCCTATAAGAAAAACATATTCTATCAGAAAGATGCGAGCGAAATTTTGGAAGAAAAAACTGCAGAAGCTGCAAGGTTGTGCCTGATCTATAGCAATGCATGCTGATGCATCTCAGAGGTATCGGTGGCTTTGAATGGTGGTTAAGCGATCCGGTCGCATTTTACGAGTATTTTTTCATAGTGACCTTGCTCTAGTAATGTTTTGTTTGCACTTTAGTAATAGTTGATATTTCACTGGAATGGCTGAAGTGCTTGAAAGCGTTTATAAATTGTTATTGCAGGAAAAATGCTGATTTTGTTGTGAATTTTATGTGCCTCGAAGAAAGTATAGCTGATCGTTTACTTAGAGTCCTTTAAACTCATTAAGCACTATCGCATAACTCGGGGTTCTGCATCTGTGGTATCATTCACGAATGCCTCTCATCGCCTTTGAAGCTGTTATGAGTTTTGTGGCTCCTCAACCCAAATCCATTTCCCGAACAACGCAATGTTATACCCAGGCATTCCTCTGCGAGCGCAAATGAGCCTGAAAGCATAAATTAAAAAAAAAAAGAATATTGTTACTCAAATGAACGCATAACAGCTTTCATATGATCAAAACAAAGAACTGAGTAGATTAGGTTAATATCTTTTTTTAAATAAAAAACAACTTTATTGCTCCTATATTGTTGTTGTTTGGCCCAGGGTGAAAAGCGCTCGGGCCTGTAGGGAGGAAACAGTTTCCTCCTGTACTAACATCCAGTCATGTCAGAAATGTTTCACCCTGTATTAGGAGTGATAAGTCATTCTTACGCATCCGGTGTCACTGTGATATTGCCGTGATGTAGAAATCAGGAACACTCGTTGTAACATTCCCTTCCTCTTTATGACACCTGGCAGTAATGCGATCGTGCTGGTTCAAATCTTCACAGCTGTTCTTCGATGTACTTATGAACTTGTAGAGCAGTTTGAGGGTGGAGATGGGAGGGGGGGGGGGGAAGGAAGATCAAGGGGGATTGGCAAAGAGCTGCATTCGGAAGCAACGCTCTTTAGGGTTCAATAACTCCAAGAGTGTATCTGCCATCGATTCGTTGTTATTGCAACGGAAGTGTTGTCCACCTCTTACTAGGTGCTGAAGCGGCGTAGAAAGAAAACAAATTTTTCGCATGAATGCATCATACACAAAAGACGGGTGTGGCCGCAATCGAGCGGCACCTTTGTTTTGAAGTGGCTACAAACTTGCTTACGAATCTCGATGTTATTGCATTCTCATATTCAGCATATCCTCTGAACAAACCTTCCATAGCATTATACGGGCTCCAATCAATTGTTTGTGATTTTACTGTGGCAAAAAAATCCTGGTATATTAACCTCAGATATTAACGACCTTCGTGTTGGTGGCAACTGTGTTCTGGTGGCCTTGTGGCTATTGTTATTGACGTGTTCTAAATGGTCTTCACCGTCAGTGCCGCTTACAGAAGCATTTCTTTGGTGAATCGGATTTATATAGTGGCAGTTTTGGAGCATTTGCATAGGCCGTTGTCACTATCAACTCTTATTCTAAAATCATCGGCCTGAACAACTGCGTAACAGAATTAAGAATTTCATTGCTAGTTTATTTGTCTTATTCAAAAGATTCGATGAAAGGATGCGCCTTAAGAACGTCAAATAGCTGCGTGCTTTACCTATCAGTTCCAGTGCACCAATTTTTCCTGGCCGTTTCTAATCTGTTTGAGCAATCCATTTGGTAATCTGCGATAGGAAGGCAAAATTGTTTGTAGATTTCAGAGGGCTATAAAGTGATTTAATATTGGTATAGCCAAACTTGACTTCCCTTAGTGAAGCGAAATTTTATTCCTGAAATCCCTCCTGCATTATACCCATAAGTTTATAAGTTTATACTTTGACGAACGTCTCTGCTGTACCTATACTTAATTTTGTTCCAATGCACAAGCAATGTACAGGAACTAAAACATTACATATAAGTGAATAATAGAGATTGTCTTAGGTAGAAGTTCATAACCACTTCGGAGGACATTTTTGAAAAATTATTTCGTTTCACAATTTCGTTATTTTTGTAGCGACGATGGAAGTTTTGCATGAAGCCGCCTCCTGTCTTATGTTACCGTCGTGGTTGCTTTTGATGGCATTAGTATGTTGTCGGCGCTAGCACTACTGCACTTTCTCACCCCTCTGTAGAGCCCATGACATCTCATTAAATTTTCCACAAAGCAAATGTTCCCTTACCAAGAAATATTCTTCTTTCTCTGATACGAATAAGGTAATGCCTGATGTTCAGTCTGTGTATTTCGTCGTATTTTCTCGTCCTTATTTTCTCCTTTGCTGTCCTCCTGCTTCCACAGTCCTCCTAATATACATCTGCCCTGAGAAGTTGGTGGTTTTGAAAGTCTCATTTACTCGAGCCTCCCTCTAAATGTAAGCATCCTTATATAAGGCGTATTTATATGTGCGCCAGCTTTTGAAACTTGCGAATGTTGTGAATCTGAAGCTAATGACAAGAAACTCGATGATGACATTTGATTTCAATATTAGAAGTACACAAGTACAGCTGTCGTAACAGCCTCATTCAACTTTGCGTAATCATCTATGTGAACAGCTAGTCATATTTTCTCATCCTTAGTCAACGAAAAAATCGTTCTTTCTTCAACGAAAATCATGTCTTCTCATATGGTCAAATGGCCGTTTTTAAAGAGTTTTGTTTGATCAATGCACTCCAAGAGCATAGTTTTATTCAGCGATCAGCCCAACTGCCAAACTTTCTTCAAGTTTTGTTTCTAAGAGAGAAATTTATTGAAAAGCGCTTCCATCAGGATATTTCCATGTCTTCTTTGTTCCGCTTCCTGTAGGTTATATGTATCTCATCCGTATCCGTCCATACGCCTATAGCCTTAATTAGGAAACAAATGAAGCTAGAATTGCAAAGCTTCTGTCTTGTGATGTGCACCAGAACATGATCACCTATGATATTTTTCACGTTGCTTCCTTAACTTTAAAAGTTTTTTTGGACAGTTGAACTTTTTAAATAATTTGTATGCATCTTAGACAGATTAGATTTTCGTCTTGCATAAATCGAGTACCTTTCGTGTGTGATCGATAATAGCGATCAGATAAAATTTTAAACTTGTTACTCAACTTATTTTACTTTTTGTAGATGGTTGACTGTACAGCAGTGATTAATTGAACCGAATCCAAATTTCAGATCATGCCAGTTTCTTAAATTTCTTAAATACTCTCATCCTTTGTTGACGCTGATGATTGGCTCACTTCATTCATAGCCTTGGTGGATGTGATTTTTGAATAGGGTACATCTGAAAGTCGTTCGGGAAAAAAGAGCTTTCAAAATTGATTTCGATAAATTTACCATGGTAGTTTTTATATGTTGTTCGCTTTCATAGACCACAACCACAATTGTTTCTTTCATTTTCATATTTAGGTACAAGCTTGCTACAAGACCACCATCCTTTACCTGATGCTATTGAGAAATCTGAGAAAGCTATACTTTTGTGTTGAGAAAATGTTCCCAGAAAATACGCTAATCAGACATTGCTTTCAGACTGCTTTATGGACGTTGGCGATCAACGTATCAAGACGAAGGAGATGTCAGATAATCTCCCCTCTCGATTCGCTTTCATATCCGGTAACATTTCGATCTTTGCTTATTGACTAATCTTATGTTACTTGTGATGTTGGAAAATTCTGTTTGTAGCCGAACTAACGACTAGCCGAATATCTGATATTAATAGGTTGAAAGGTGACATCGAAAATGGCAACTGCTAACGAAGATATCAAACTGCTCGCTTAAATCCAGTTTTTAACGTTTTATGGATTTGTTGTGCAATGAAATGAACTACCGACGAAACTTAACCGTAAATTTGCATAGTGATGAACGCCACTTAACTGAGCGAACGAATAAATTTGCATAGAAGGTAATCTCTGTCTCCTGTCGTAAAAAGATTCGTACGCTCAGCGCATTTATCGTGCTCACTTGATTGGAAAGCAAGGCACACAAGCTTTCTTATCAAATTTGCAAAATTATTTTGCGTAGTACTTGAGTGTTGGTTTATTCCCGCTATGGATATAAGTGATATCTCTTTGGGGGGGGGGGGTGGGGGGAGAGGGGGGGCCTTGGTACGGATAGTCGTTCGGCACCTCGCAGTCGTAGTTATTAATTGTGGCTTTGCTTGTGTATTACGATGGCATTGATTAGTATTACCACAGCAAGGATATTCGCACATTTGATGAGATTTTATTTGTGTAATTGATGACGTGTTTGATTGATTTATTGGTTTCCAATGTAAATAATACCACATCGTGCGCACCGGTGAAAACCAAATTATGGACACAGTTTTCCTTAGATGTTCATTCTTGAAGTTAACCGACACTAACGTGCTGAGCGTAGAGGAGCCTATTTGGGACTCTCAGCGTCGTCGAAAACCCGCAATAGTTCGGGCTTCTCAAGCTATCCTCAAGGCCTTTGCTTGCCCGTGCTGTGCCGAAACCGTGACCCTCGAAAGCCACCGAAGCTAGACGATACTATTCTTCATCTTTGTGGGCTAAGAATATCTATCCGTCAGAGGGGTTGAAAGTGCTTCTCAGATCCGTCGCCGTCTGAAGGTGCTGTTGAACGACTTATGAGGAGTAGGCCTACATTCAAAAGGGAGCTGTTGTCGATTAGAAGAATTGGATGGCTGCCGACCTCGGAGAAATGCTGGCATCAACGACAGCTCACTATTCACCGGAGGTGCTGAATTATGAAAAGTTGCGCTGCTTTTGTTGTTTTTGGTTCCCAACGACAAGCCACTAGAGTCATCTCGTCTTTGCTTTGGTTAAGCCGTACTGTTGAACTGATTACGATGTCAGTGCAGTCGTGAAGTAAAAACGCACTCGAGTTTTAACGCCTCTCATCTTCACTGGTTGTTAATATCATCTGCTGAGCCCAATGTTGCATTCTCTACTGCCATTGTATTGTATTGCATTGCATAATTAATGCGAACGTTAAAATGTTATTCAGATATGACTTATGTTGATATTTGGAATTTGTCGTCAATAAATCTGTGATGAATTGCACTCTTCAGGCCTCTAATTTTTGCTTTTCTTTAACCAGATTTGATTGTTTTAATGCAGCAACAATTTTCTTGCTCTATATTTTTTTCAGATGTTAAAATACATCTTACTCCAGTTGGTTCTGTTCACTCATATATATGCTATATGAAAGACTCGTTTTTACGCGCCTTTTGCAAAGTTGCTTTGCAAAAGATGTGCTGCGTTTTGTTACGTTTATGGTCATGCATATACGTCCATATATGTCCACATCTGTGTCTGTCGCTGTTTCTTTTAATTTCTTTTACAGTAAGTGTAAACTATCCATAGTAAGTATTACAGTAAGTACATAAAATATACAGTAAGCTATCGGTTTATTTATAGTTACTATCGAAATTCGATAATTCGAGTACTCCCGACTAGTTTTCGAACGTGAAAAAATACTGCAGTGCCCAGCAAGTACATTCAATGCACTAAAAACGAATTCACAAGCCTTTAAGCATGCTTTCGTTGGCATTTCACTTTTTCTTCTCGAGTGACCTTTCTTCGGCTGTCGAATCGAGCAGCGGTATTTTCAAAATGAACTCGCATCGGGAATAAAAGTGGTGTTATTTAGCAGTGAGTAGTTTGTTCATATGCGATTGCACGAAAACAATCCACCTGATTTATTTGGGTGTTATTGCAGTTGAGTTTACTCTATCACCATTGAGCGGCTGCTAAAGCAACGGTGAAAGGGGAGAGCGGGCGAGGAGAGGAGAGACGAGGAAGGAGGTGCTTAGAGTGAGCTTAAATTGTTTTATCATGGCATCGACTATCGTGCTGTATCTCATCTCTTGAAGCGTGCCGTCTCACGAAGCTTTTTGAAAATGCTTAGAAAAACTTTACGAGCTGGCGCTCAGACTTCCACGTCATTGGCATCATTTAATGCGCATGAGGGTGTCATTAGAGTAATGAAGTTTTGCAAGATTATGGCATATTTCAAACGTTCAATTCATATTCATTATATTGTCCACATGTGTAGTGTATATGAAGTGTCTCTCTGAAAGTTTCGATTCAGCTGCACGCAAAATCGGTGTATTAGGATGACGGCTTGAATACGATGGAAATAGACTCCGACAAATAGGATGAACATAAGTTTTACTGAAACTTATATGTGTCATAAAATTTACTAACCAACTGCGTCCTACAGGTCATGGAATGTAGCTCTAAAATCAAATGTTTAGTGGAGAAAATTGCACAACTTGTTGAAAGCATAAGGTATAAAAAGGGTACTACTTCGCTGTTCATGTGAACTTTGCGCAATGGGCTAGTTTATTGAAGGAGTTGAAAAAGCGGCATGTCATACTTGCTTTAAGGCGAGCAATCTCACTTGTTGTTATATGAAGTCCTCGTATGCTGAATCTTACAGTAAATTCCTTCTAGATTAGGTCTCGACTCAGAAAGAACCTCATATCTTCTGAAGGCTGCATGGGATTGCGTGGGAGACAATATGAACAACTGGTTGTCTAAATGTCGCTGCACTTATTGCACCAGAAACGCTTGTGATTGAGAACGCATTTCACTGATTTTCGCAAGACGTATACTTCTATGCGGTAATAAACATTCAAGCGATGGAGGCTGAACTCAAATCTAGTCTGGGAAAAATATGTTGAATAATCAATTCTCCAAATATTCAGCGTTTAAGCAGCTGTTAACTTCTCATTGCTTTAAGAATGATGTTGGTGTTTATTAGGAAAAAAGCATATCGTGAATGTGTATGATCGGATGGGAACATTGATTTCGCAAGGAGAAAAGCCTTGTTACGCAGTGTTTCTTGCTATATGCGTATATTAACAGAATCGTGCATTTACTAGCTGACTTAGCACTTATGAGTTCCTTCAAGCTAGTGGATGTTTTGGTATTGAATTACTTGTTGCTCCACAAAGATGTACTCATTTGAAAGGCCTTTTCAAATTTTGGTGATTGTTGGGCATGATGAAAACTTTGAGATATTTTTCTTAGAGGAGTGGCATTTTTTTTCTTAAACTATTCTTGCAGATTTTTTAAAAATTTGCGACGATTTCGTAAAATAAGTTGTTGCGGACGCGTCTCAAGCATACAGGCATACTCACGTGCTGTTGAATTAGCCACCTTACTGCCAAACTAACAGCCTCTATATTCCACACAATTGCTTTATTATATTTTCTCATTCGTTTTCTTCATTTTGCAACGTCATGTTTGTGCATATGTATTTGTTCGTTTGTTCATGTGCCAATGAGCCGTCAGTGAAGGAGCCGAATGTTCTATATTATTTTTCACGTTGGTTCCTCACCTTCAAGAGGTGTCGTAAACGCTTTAAAGTCCCTAAGAAATTTTCCTTCTACACTAACCCCGTTTACATCTTACACTGATTGAATTATGTCGAAACGAATCTTCTATATAAGGTTTTTGAGAACGATCCATAGCTAGACATGATTTCGCACATTATTTGATGTTTTTATTGTTCGACGATATGACGCTATTCCAACGGTTTGTGAGGGATTGAAAATGTGCTGATATCAAAAACTCGCTATCCGTGAGCACCCGGGATTGACCTCGTGGTTGTTTCCTCTTTCGAGGAACCTTTCAGACTACTGCTTTCGTCAAAAACAACCTGGATTTTCGAAGGAGATAACATGTCTCTCATGTCTCTAGCTCTATGGAATCGCTACCTTCTGGATATGTCCACTTCCTTTGACTTATTCAAACTCATTTTCGCGACTGTAGCTTCAAGGTCCTGGAATATAACACCTTAATAAGACCGATAGAGATAATCCGTTTATTAGGATTCAGTTGCTGAGAAAACTTCAACAAAGTTTGAGGCGCGCTCATACGGGTGCATTAGGCCAAACAAATAGCTATAATTTTCAAATATAATCGATAATAAAACAGCGCGCATTCATATCGTTTCTTGCAAAATGCAATAATATTATTAATAGCTTCTCATTTACTCGTCCATAGGTGATAATCCGCTGCAGCAACCGTATTTTACGTCCTAGCCAACACATAAAAAGACCCAATGTGTGCTCAGCTAGATTCGTTAATTTTTAGGTATTGGATAATAGAATAATTCATCACTTCTTCACTAAAAAATAAGAATTTCTGTGTAGCTATTCGCAGAGATGCATTAACATGCGCTAAATTTTACCATTAAACTTTGTTCAAAATTTATTTTAGTTTCATATTTTAAACTTTGCAATTAACGTTTTTTATTATGGGAGTGCAGCATTTTCAAATAGATATAATAGCAGAATGCAGCATATTTGTTGCATTCAGCCTATACAATGCAATTGTGTTGATTGATTTTACCGTTGTACACCTATGAATTTCTATGGACCATTAACCAAGTTTTGCTATGTGGGGATGGAGGAGAGGATTGGGGGAGATAATTAGAAACGTGGTTGGAAATATTGAAATTGTTTTCTTTCGTTTGCCTTTACTAATGGGTTCTATTGTGACAGGTTTCAGAAGTACTGAACAAAGTTGCTCTCAATATCTGCTCAAAATTATCCGCAAACCGTTGGCTTTCAAGTATTATTCGGACTTGATGATAGCACAATTTCTAATCTTAATCGCCAGCCGGAAAACAGCAATGAGTTGAACAAAGCTAACCGTTGTGCTTATTCTAACAGCTAAAATTTTCTCCAACCATTTGCGGAATTCCTCGCCTTTATCTTGTTTTAGGTTCCTTCTGTTCCCATCTTATGCTTTTATTCCTTTTCAATACCTTATCCCCTTACCTACAGGAGCTTTTCCTCTCGTGTTGCTTTAATTATGTTTTCTTCACATTTTATGATGATATCTCGCTTTCTCCTTTTTCTCTGTCTGCTTTCGTCTTGAAAACTTTTGCATCTCCTGATTTTCCCTGCGTATACGGAAATCGACCGTCTTTTATAGCTCTAGAAGCGTCCACTGTTCTCTGCCGCTTTTCCGCGAATGTTTTTCACTTCTTCTTTTCGATCTTGTTCTCTTCGTATATATTTTGCCCTTCGCCTCTTTTTATCACTCTCCTTCTTCGTTTTCTTCATTTTTCGCGATTTTTCATTCGTCTCATCTTATGCACGTTTTGGATCCCTGGTTCTCACAAATGAGCACTATACGAAACAAGAAGATAACTAAACGGTTTATTTCATATTCATAGACATGGTTGCGGTGCTGATCGATGCGAAAAAGTGGGGAGTAATTTTTTAGAAAAGTTATACTGAATCTTTGGTCATTAAGTAAGTGGATATAGATGAATACTTCCGGTTTTAAATAAAGGTGCAAAAACCATATTCATAATTAGTGAATAATTTATGTGGAATAAATTAAAGGAATTATTCTTTGTTTCGCTTTAATGAAAGTTAATTCAGCAATAACTTGTGTGTGCTTTCTGAGGTGATTAAGTGGGCATTGGAATCATTGGTCTGAGCTGAGAGCGCTGATTAGCTGAGAATTGAAGACGGGCGCAGGTAGAGCAGGGGGGGGGGGGGTGTGGTTAGTAATAACACGGTCGCGAAAGTTGAAGAGAATATAGGACTTTATGAGAAAAAAGGAGAAAAAAGTGAAGGAAATTTTTCACATAATCTTACACTCAGACTTTCAAAAGTTGCTATTTTATAACTTTAGCGACATCAAGCAGTTTTGCTTTTATTCGGGAATGGGGAAATTGTCGTCTCTCAAGTTTTGCGATTTTATCTGCCATACTCAACATGCCGTCACTTTCTTTCTACACGACTGAATTTGATGCAACGTTCATCAAAGAGGAAAAAAGAAGTGAAGACGGAAACTATTCCTTGAGCTCTTCATTCTCGCCACAACTATTCACAATTCTCGCCAAAAAATATCACTATAACAACTTTTTTAATCAGGCACACCGACAACGATTTTGTATGTTAATGTTTTAGCCAAGAATTTAAACATGTTGGTCTACGTTTATATGACGACAGCGGCAACATGTGATTTGCAAGAAATCTGAAGTCAAGATTTACTGAAAATTATTTATTGTCAGATCGGATCTCGAGAAAACTTTTCTCACACATTAGCTGGAAGTATTCAGCAGCTGCTGCCAATGCATATTTATGAATGCGACTGATGCATTGAGAGGAAGAACAGTGATTGTAGTTGAATGAGGGGTCGAGTGTACTGATCATCCTAAGTTTCTTTTATCGATAAGGAGAGCAAACGCCTCCTGCTCTATACTTTTGAGGATTCTTCGCTTTTGCAAAATATATGCAAGAGTTTGCAGATTTTGCTATCGTTTTTTTATGCCGACTTCTGAGCTATGTGGAGCTTGTATTTTGAGCTCTCAGTGATCTGCTTTTCAACAACAAACTTTTATGTTCATGCTTTCAGCTGCGCATTTAAGTAATAGGACGAAGGAGGGAATGATAGGAGAATGACAGAGAACGGGCAGTTTTGGCAATAAGAGGGATGCCGATTTGATGCTAATAAGGTAAGAACTGGCCTTTAGCCTCCGTTAAATGAGTGCTGGAGACTTAAAGTTCCACCGAAGAGCCACTCTTATTCTCTTGAGGAAGGAAAGCTTGCTTATGTGATTTTGAAGCTGTGCGAATGTAGGTGAAATTATTCTCTGGCAACAACGATTGTAATTCACATTCATATAATGCCGTAGTTTTAGTAATGAGATGCTTACGAGAGGAGTGCTTTTGATAGTGGTTATGCGTTAGGGCATTGAATTGGGCGAAGAAATGGAACAATTAAGTGTTGTTTGCCGTTATCGATCGAAATGTTATATTTCTTATGAGAGGACGTAATGCATAAAATATTATATATGCAAAATTAAAAGAGCATCCACTTTATAGATTGAAAACTTCGGTTCAATACAAACCGCATCCCGATGATCGTTATTTTCTTTCTTTTAAATGTTACCTCGAAGATTGCATGCAATTTGACAAATAATAGCACAATAATTTATGTTTTTGAGGAAAACTTTAGAAAATTTCTATGAAAATGAAATTTGCTTAATAAATATAAATTTTACATTCGAACTTCCAATACGTTCTCGTCGAAAAAAATCATCTGATAATATAATGTTCTTAAGAGAGATTATCATCGAGTAATTTCAAAATTTTTTTGCTTGTCGTTTTTTTTTCGCGTATTATAGTTGGCATTTGTCCTTCCTTTGCTAAGGTGCAAAAAGTTTGATTATGCGATAGCGGTAACAAATATGAAATATATAAAGCACTTGTCTTCAAAGGATATCGTATCTGATATATTGCTGCGCCATAATACGTATTTTTATGGGCGGTTTTTTGCTGTTTACAATAAGATGTAGATGTTGTCTGTGATTTGATGTTCCGTAATCTCTCCCTCCACCTCGAGTCTCATCTTCATGCTGTTTGACGAAATATTGCAAGTGCGGAGCCGAGAAAGCAAGCTTTATGGGATTGGTCCAATTGTAGATTAATTGGAAATAGGGCTTTTGAATCATGCAAGGTGTGTCGACCAATAATTGAACTTACCGATCGTTTGGGATAATTCGAGCGGTGGAATCTTCACTAGAAATTGTATTCGATGGCTCCTCTATGCCATCTCACCATTGTCTCTTCCAAATAGCAATGACTTTGCACGAATTGTTTTTGGTTTCTGCAATAAATTAATAAATAAATGTGGAATATTTCACAATAAAACTGAAATTTCAGTACGTGGAGGGATGTCGCGTGTGGGACGTCATCGATCAAAGTTTTCGATTCACCTGGAAACGTATGACTCGAAACCACCGTCACGGAAATTAACCGCCGATGCGATCGCTCAAGGCGTCATTCGCCAACACGAAAATGGTTAGCTGCCTTTAATCAGCATAGCGTTTAATATCTGAGAAAGTTCGTCACAGTATATGAGAGCTTTTTTCGAAAAGAAAGAAGCATATCAAGGCAACCTTTGTTCCCGATTGCAGATCACTGCACGAATTCTCTATGCTGACTGAATATCGTTTATAGCAATAACAGCGTACAAATAAATCGTTGCCCGGAGCACTGCAAAATGGCAACGAATTTTTTGTTTTTTTCTCATCTTGTCAATGTTGTGCTCGTCATTTTGTAATTTGTTGGTGGGCAGTTCTTTTCTCATACCACGTCATGTTCAATAAAAAGTCTATCCGGATAAACAGTTCAGTGTCTTTAATAAACCGATCTCTTTTTCGTAGATTAAACGTTTATTTTTTAATTAATTTGCATATATTATGAATTGTTACCAACAAATATTGCAATTCATCCCTGCCCTCTGCGATGAAAGGAACAAATATTCCTCATTGTAGCTTCAGTGATATTGAAAGCACGTAGGCTTTCTTAACAAGCATACTTAAATCTTTTTTTTTCAAGTATGCGCGAAAGAGAATGTGGGTAAACGTAAGGGGCTGTGATAATTGACTCAATCTAAGAAAAAATCGGTGTCAAAAAGTTATTAGTCCCCTCATAGATGGCTGATTTCAGAAAAAAAAAAGTATATGTCTTAACCGATGGGACTTCGTCGGAAAAGAGTTCAATCCGTACATGACCGAAAAATGTCGTAAATATCTTTTAAAATATTTTTCTTGTTGTAACTCGGCTTCTATCGACAACAATTAATAGTTCATTTTTTTCATCCATTTGTGTTTTCAAGACTTCGATTTTTATTGGAGTTTTCTTAATCATAAGGAGAGATAATCGCTACACGTAGAGTGATGCATTTAATTAAATGGAATATTTACTGATCAAAGTTTCCCTGTTGTATTTCTTTCACAATTTGCCAAAATTTAATTTCCAACGTGCTTAGCTCAAGATTTAAAGGCGAATATATCTATATCAATAAAATTAAATGAGTTTTAGAGTATTTTTGCTACGTCACCTCAAGGAAGCTATAGTTTTAATTGTTGTTTTTAATCTTTGCGAGTGAAGTACTTTTTTTTAAAAAGCGTTAGAATATTCTCTACGATCACATAAACTATTATGTATTTAACGCTCTTCCTGTTATCCAGGACTGGCTTTAACACCGAAGCTGAAATGATCGTTGTTTCGTGAGAGTGTTGAACTCTTAAAAGAGTTGGGAGAATCCAGTTGACTCCCACTCTCACCTCCTCGTGGTTCTTTTAGCAATTTTTTAAAAGTCTGTTCCAAACTTAACGTTTTCTATATGTGTGGATAGGCATAGAAGTATGTAGAATGGCTGATCACAAATTACTGGTATTGTGGGAAATTAGTTGACTTGTAATTACAAGTTCCATTTACGACAAATGTAGAGCGATTATTTCTACTCTCAGAAGAGTGAAATCACGATAGTCAGTGCTTTGTGTGTGATGGTGTTATTATGTATTACTGAACTGCCTGTTGTTACGCAGGCGTTATCAGATGTTATTTCGCGTTATCGTCCCGCTACACCTCTGTTTATTATTTCGCATGTTGCGAACGGCTTCATTCGGGTTTGACCACCAATCACAAAATCTGTCATTATCAGATGTTCATGCTTTCTTTTAGTATCTCTTCGCTTCTTCGACGGTAATTCCAATCAATCATTTGTGTGCGCATTTGCAAGGTTGCACTAACAAGGCTGTTACGGTGAGGTCGTTTCAATGCGTTTGCTTATTTGCATATACGCATACATGTTCATCCGGCAGCTGCAGCCGGGGATCTGCGAAGTTGGAGTTGCAGAATCTGACGTCTGTTGGCTGTACCAATAGAATGGGCCTCTGTGCCAACCCTCACGTTGAACTTGTCCGAGACAGAGACATTAAGAAGTAATTAAAAGCTCGCGTCCATTGTGCGTCTGGTTGGACCGCGAAAGTTGATCATCTAAAGAATTACGCTGCCGTTCGGTCCTGTTGAAAATGTACGCCTTCTATGACGCGTATTTCAATGTTTGTTGGCAATCCAGGTATGATGAACAAGATTGCAAAGCCCGTATCGTGTCAGCAGTGGTGCTGCGTTTTCTCACTTTGGTTTAATTTTCAAATTTTTGTAATAACGCGCCATCTCGTTGTTTGATATCGTCTAGTTACATTAGTGACCATGCTTAGACTGAGTTAAGCATCATAGGAGGCGTCTCCAAAAAATATTGGATTGCTTCGTGATGAAAAAAAAATTATGAAAATGATATGAGCCAATTCTAGTAAAACCTAGAGCACCTTTTGTGAAAACCTGTGCGAAAATTTCTGCCGAGGTCTTGATTCTCTTGGTTCCTGATATTGCGGTGCCGTCTTTTGGTGTTTCTGTGTACTTATGCTTATATTTCTAATAGTTTAAATTCGAAAATCCCTAAAAGTTGGTAGATACGCATCGTGAGATCATCGTCTATGCAAGATTTGTCCATGAATTCTAGAAGGAGCTACAAGCAGCTTAAGCTCCAAATGATCTGCATGAGTTTTGCTACCGTTCAAATTGCCTTTAACTTTGGTTGGGCTTCGTAAAGCGGGACTTTTATAGATAGCTTGCTAGTTGAATTCGGTCGGATCAATAAAAATTTTATTGCGTTGCGGCGCATATTTTTTCATCCGTTGGTCTGTCGGCCATTCATGAACTCGTTGATTTAATGAGCGTGATGACGAAGCCTGCTCAAAATTTCTGTTAAAGTAGTTTTGGAAAACGTGCCTCCCTTCCCCTGTCCTACGGGTATTGCATAGATCATACCGTTTTTAATTATCCTTTCATTTAGATAGAATTCTGATAGTAAGGGAAGTTTTAATGGCGAACCATTGAGGGTTTTCGCTGATCCCGAAAAATTTTCCAAATTCGAAAAATTTATTTGCAGGGTGAAAAATGCCTCTTTTGTTAATCGGTGGCAACCGAATTAACCGTCATAGTTTTCATATATATCCAGATAATCAGCTAATTCGTCAAACAAAGAATGTGGCAATGCGGTAATAATGTTAAGGTTTGAGAAGGCTTGTTTTCTCAATTTTTTCAAAACAAGGACTCGGAAATTTCAACCGATGCATAATTGCCGGAACAGGGTCCTAACTTTTTAGATGGGTGGGGAGGAGGTAGGGGTAAGGTGAGGAGGAATCGAATTTCGATGGAAACTGAATAAAGAGGGGAATTTCAGAGGCATATTTACCCCATACTCCTAGACCTGAGATTTCGAGCATAGTCTTTTTTATTGTTCTTTACAAAATCGGTTTTTCTAGATCATCACGTGAAATTCGAAAGCCGGAAGGGTTTATTTGGACTGGGAGTATTTCGGTAAAACTCGCAACTGAAAGACCATGTGATCAAAATCCGATCCTCAACGAAGCACCTGTCTTGAAGTCTGTGGCTGTATGTAGATTAGAAATTTTTTGTAACCGTGAAGGGATTGCGATCCCAGTTATTAATTTCTACCCACTAAGTGAAAATAAATTGCAGCAAAAGTAAGGAACTCCCGCCATCTTAATGACCATCAAAATCGCCTGAAAAATTGCATTTCAAGTGCCATAAAAGACGCGGCAATGAAATATGGTGCATATTTTCCGTAGTAAGGGACAATCTTATCCTCAACTTTTTCACGGTATATCTGGCCTCGTGGCCTCGATCTTATAATCACCAGCCTTCTTCGTTATGAACTGCTGGCAAAGACAGCATGTTTTTGCATGTGATTTTTGCCTTACCTAGTTGGATGTTTATCAAAAATGAATTTTTTTTCAAAAAAGCTTTTCCAGAGGAAACCATTTCAATGAGCCGTTGCCAATACTTTCGGTTATTTCGGCGGTCGTTTGGCCTAATTAGCGTGGAATTGTCACGAATATCTTTTAGTCCATAATATCTTACGTGATTTAAATTGCACATTTAAATGCTGATTGTTCCACAACAATGAGTTAACTGCTGTAAAATGAATAGAAATAAATCTGGGAATTCATTTCTCTAGAACGAACGAGTGTCTGTTATTTTGTGATCGAGAGTGGTGAACACACAACGATTATTAGCGAGCCTGAATCCCCACGTTTCAACATTCAATCGATTCGCTACAATAGATCACCAGTTGAAATGTATTCATGCACACAATGATGCCTTTGCAACATATTTTGTCATAGGAAAAAAACATAAGACATGGATTGTAGGTTTGAAAGTTTTAATGCCTTGGTTTGTCCGCTCCTTTGGTTTTACGTACCTTAAGGTCTTGGTGTAAACCTTTCCAAGTACCCCATATTTATGTGTTTAAACAGTTAGTAGTGTTTGCTATAACGCCAAAAAATCACGTCAGTATCCTCGTGGATTTTTTCTTTACTGAACACTTGGTGATCTCTGAATAAACCCATAAATGGTGCACCAATTGTGCCTTTTTGTAACGCTAGTTTCAACAAGGTCTGCACTCTACTTCCTGTCGCATCTAGGTTCTCTTCTTTTGATGTCCTTCTACTTCAGTTGAGTCATGATTGAACTGTCTGTTCGTCTGATTGTTGGTACCCTTGAAATCAGTTTCCATCTTGGCTGTCATTCTCCTATGCGAGTTGTGTTCGGTGATTTCGCAAGTTCGCCGTCAATCGGCAGTCCGCATCAGCAAGAGAATATATTCCCTCGCAGGGCCAGTGCGCCATCTCCGCAAGGGTAAGCAACGTTGGTCAGTGGCCGTTCCTAACTTTTTCTCATGTTATTATTGCATTCCACTGCTTCGATTAACCGACTGTAGCGATTAGAAAGATGCACCGGAGGTGAATGTTCCATGTAGTTGTAAAGTTGTACTCTCTGTTTTTTGCGCGTTTTTTGTAGGTTTTTGCAAAAAGCGCATAATGGGCGACAGTGCGGTGATGTAAGTATGTATTCCTGCTAATGTGTCCTGATGTTCGGTCTATTTTTATCTTTGAGATTACCGGGGCTCGATTCACGATGTTATATCCTTCATTACAGGGACGCCTCTCAAAAATCACCTCTTTGCTCAGAGTGACTGATCGTTGCATCAAGTATTGGTGATGAAAAACGCATGAAATTTGCAGATCGATTTTTGATTTTGTAAGAAATGGGATGAAGCGCATTGTAGGTATTGTTTCATTGTTCTCCATGTATTATTGCATGCGGTAACCTCCGGGCATAAATCCTGTCATAATCTAGTGCTTCTTAAAATTACATGTTGTGTTGCAAGGTATTTGAAGTGCTTACTTCCCTGTTATAATGATAACGAGATTTCGAGGCATTTTTGCTGTGTAATGCAAATTGTTGAATGTCTACTGTATGTAATCTCTTTAAATGATCGTATTTAGCGTTGTTCTAACTATTCAATTTGGTGTTTTTAATCTTTGACTCAAAAAAGCCCACACTTTCTCAGGCTTTTCCAAAAGACCGCAAGTTTCGTGGCTGGATGGTATGAAATATACAATATTTTCTGGTAAAAGTGCTGAAGCAGCTCTTTGCACCTCATAATGAGGAGATATGAGATTTTCAACCATATTCCTTTGGCCAAGAAAGCATCAGTTCAGTCCTATCTGTCCGGCTAAACTTTTCAGTGAATATGCTAGAAATTCTATTTTAGGTACGTGAAAAAAAATTTTTTTTTGCATTCATCTTTTGACCTAAAGCAACTAGGCTTTAGTAGAAGTTACCTGGCAAATTAGCTCAAAAAACCGTTATCTCTTGCTTCCTTTTACGTTGACCGTGCCATCGAGAGTTGTTCACAACGTCTGATATTCGTGAATGTAAAAACGTCTGTGAAATAGGTGATACTTCTTCCAATAATTACGAAAAAATGAAGGAAAGCATAAATATTTAGAAACTGAGCGCTCACATTTGCTTGAATAAAATGACTAAGGAAAATAAAAGGCGTACTAAGGTGGGTTTTCTTGCAAATGACAGTCACGTTTCTGTTGTGGAAGTTACGCTTCGAATTTACCACAAACAAACTACAGTTCATGTGTATGCAGAGATTCTTGACTCTTCTAAATCCCATTCTGTGGAGGTCGGTTTCCTTACACCATTTAGATTATCGCCTATATCATTTGAATGCGGCGTAGGTAGAAACTTTGGACCTCCTTCAACTCAGAGGTGATCCTTCAAATGTGGACGCAAAAGATTTAAGGTAATACTCTGTTTTTGGCAGTATCGGCACGATCGAATGCCGAAATAAATGACGGTGTCTTTGACTGATTGGCTTTACCGTACCAATAACAAGTTAGTAGAAAATCAGCCAGCAATCAGTAGAGACACCGGAAACATGGGCGCCTCATTAGGGAACAACAGTCATCGATATCAAGTTAGGCAGCGTCGGAATTTCGCCTCGAGACATTCCAACTTCCAGGATATTTCTGCAAATCCTCTGGAAACCCCCAATCTCGAGTCGAACGACCATCGAAAACTTCTTGAAAATTCTCGAGTCTGGTTGAACCATCACACCACATATGAAAACTTCTGGGCTCCCACCTCTTTATTATTTGCAGACATTATCTTGTTTAGTTTCCCTACAAGGCTCCACACCTGTTCCCCGGCTAATTGAAAAAAAAACCTGAGTACTCACCTCATATCATTTCGCATCCGGATGGGAACGAGCTTACGGATCGCCGTTAAAAGGCAACAGGCGAATTTGCAGTATTGCGGCATGTGAATGCAGCGTAGGAAAGAATAGAGAATAACAAGGTACTAGACTAGCAATGCGATAACCATTCGGTTCTGAATTCCTGACATTTCCAAGTGTTTCAAACGCGAAGACTCGAAATACTTCAAATTGTAGCTTGAAAACTTGCCTGAAAAAAAATTGTAGCCTGAAACCTGAAATCTAAAAAAATACTTACAGATCTTATTGTTCCGGGCACCAATTCGGCTGCGAAGTGAGCAGGCAATGCTGCTATGTCGGCAGGGGAGAAATCTGGCTGCCTTTTCGCCACTTTTTTTTCCGAGGTAGCCTTTCCGCTGGCCCAGTTGCTCCAGCTCTTGGGCGCCTGCAGTTATGCGTGAATATAGCCCATATGTTTGCACATATAACTACATCATCTTAATATTAAAGCTTCTTACACCCTCATGTAAAGATTGTTTCGGAGCGATTTTGCAACTTTTGCAAAAACGCACTGCGAATGATGATGAACGCGATGACGGCGACATCCTAAGGAAGATAGGAACACGATTGTATCTCATTAGCGGCTTTCTTATTTCTAGCTCATTCTTTTTGCCTTTTTGCCCTTTTGTTACTGTGAGAAATATTTTAAGCGACGCTGTACCATGTATGTTAATTTATTCTAGAATTTTTTGCTGCAAACTGCATGTTTAGGTTGCCGATAAAGCTAGTCAGATTTCTGGGGACCATCCGCCTTGCATCGCCTTATTATCATCGGTCGAGGGAACAACATAGGCGAGATGATCTTGAATCGTGGATGTATATGGTGCTTAAGTTCACTAACTGTTCAGCGCAACCCATGTGCCGTACTGTCTACAGGAAAGTCATTTGCACGAAAAAGAGCTGTTCTCAGGCACAACTTTGTGTTCAATTTATGTTCAGTTTCAATTCAGGTTCTTTGAACCTGCTATTGACGTTGGTTTCTGATAAGCGGTCGCGGCTATAAACACTTGAATTACGATCAGAGGAAACTAGAAGGAAAGAGCGACCAGCACACTTATATGCGCTTTGCAGTCGCACTGATTGGATGAACTGGTCGCAGAAAAGCTTGCGAACAGAACGAAGTTACGCTTTTCTAGTCATTATGACGATGTTGCGCTGGAGTCTGTTCCGCTTGAATTGTCGTTGCAGTCCCTTTGTTGCACATTTTGCTGTATTCTTAGCTGATATGATGTCAAAAGCTGCCAGATGTATTGTCGAGTCGCTAACTTCAACTGCCTTCCTGACCGAGTGCTGATATTTTCGACTTTGGCTATGCTAGACAAAGTTCTTGTGCTTCTGAATTCTGTGATGATAAGATTTAACACCACTTATATTAAATCAGATCTCTGGCCGCTCACGAACAAGTAACTTTCCTGCATTCCAAGTTTCTTTTCACATTCGAAATCTTTGACGCATTTCAAATCTAAACAACACAATTGAAAATCTACATGAACAAGAGGAATGTTCTCAAGACTCTGATGGTCAAAAGGAGGACATAAGAAACCCCGGTTTGAACCGATTAAGCGCGAGCAACATAAAACAACCGAGAATTCACAATAGTTTGTCTCTTTTCATTTCATCAAAGGAATTTTTCTGTTTAATTCCATTCCTGTGAATCTCTATGTTTACAACGATGTGAGGTTTATGATCATTGATGATGGTCAGTGTATTGATTTTCCTCGAAGAGCTCCAGCCAGTTTAAGGCCGTCTTTGGTAAAAATCGAGCAGATATAAATTTCATAACATTTTGTTTCAAAACAATTCTTATAGTGTTAATGGAATCATACGAACTGATTGCAAACGTCAGTTACTTTGGCTTGGTGAACGCTACAAATAAGACATAAAGATAGACGTGTGCTTGCTTGATGAGCGCCTTTTATTTCTCCTATTCATCGCCAAACCAGCGCCCTTCATTGTAGTGAGCTTTTTCCACTTGCAATTTCCCAGTCTAAGTAATTCAAAACAATCCCCCCCCCCTTCCCAACTCCCCAACTCCTCTCATCCCTGAGAAGAACTGTATTGATATACGTTTGGAAATAGGAAGTGCGATCTTAGAGCAGTACAGTAGAATCTTAAATACCCTCAACTTGTGTTCGTTCTTTTTGCGTGGATTGTGAGAAGGTATGGTTGTTTTCGATGAATTCATTGCGGTCGATGCATGATTTTCGGAATAAGCTTTTGTTATATCACAAGCAAACACACCGTTGGATTATGAACAGCTAACACCATTATTGAAGTGCAACAAATATGTTACCAGTTGGATTGTTTTCACAAAAAAAGAACTATAGGTAATTATAACCATTCTACGAGCGAGAACATCCGGAATCAGAAGAGCTGTTGCAAATTCGATTGTGTTTTCGACAGTTATGTGACGTTTCGAATGAATTGTCGCTTGCGTTTCCACGTTTTCTACCTTGTACAGAAATGATATTTTTGAAGTAATCTTCACCAATTTTCACCCTACGAAATTTTTTTCTTCTATGAGCAAACAAGGAAATGCAGGCAACCTATGCTGTCTCATATTGCGCGAACGAAAACAATTTTATATTGCACTAACGTACGCGTTAAGGCTTTTTGACTATGCTGACGAAGCAGCATTAACGTATTCGAAGTGCGGCTTCACATATGAACGCGACAATGAAAAATGCTTTTTTAAAGGAATTGGCTAAAGGTACGAAACGTTGCATAGGCTTTGAGATATAAATATTTATGCGCTCAGTGAATCAGTTTTAGTAAATATTATTCGTATTTTGCGTACACAAACGGCTATCATTGAAGAGTGTAAGTTGAAAGTTTTTTATTATCATTATTTTTGAAGCACCTCAATGAGTTTATGCAGAAATTCATCGCCTCTATTCAAAGAGGTGAGAATGCGTGAGCTATCTTCATTGTTGAAGCCACCGATTATATTCGACTTCCATTTTCCAATTCATCGCGATGAAAAAGCAGCAAAAAAATTTTCAAATTTTTCCGCTGGCAACCTGGAAAATTTAGTGACCGTATCCAAATTTACGCGTTAAAAAAAACAGAGGATTGAAACAGCTTTATGGATGCTGTCAAATACAATTACAAGACTGTGAAATGCCCAATCGAACAATCTACGTTGTTCACTATATGCTAGCTAGGCTGATGCAATATGCAATTTTAGTCATATTCTCGAAGGTGCTGTCAGCGGCTAAAATAATGTCAGCCCAGGCCGTTAGGATGCCTTCAAAAAGGGTTTCACTTGTTAATTTCTCTGAATCGGGCCGAATCCTTCTTATTCTAAAAGAAAACTCAAACAACTCCTATATGCTCTTCTCTTCTCCACTGACTGCATGAAATAATCTTTACTGAAAATTGTTTTGAAGAGTGCATCATACTGGATATCAAAAGAAATTGAGTTGCAACTTGCATGGCGTCTATAAGAGTGTCTCAAATAAGGGAGTAGTATTCGAAATCGAACTGGGCATAGCAGTCGTCCTGTGGTGCAGTAATACCCATCAAATTTCACTGCTCTAACTCTAGACTTGAGACTGTCCCAAATTTCTGTTGGATTTATGGGCACACACACAACATGTGCAAACGGGTATGGTGTTGCCATGATGCCCTTTGAGCAAAATTTACTGACTAGAAACTTATTAAAAATTCAGATTCTATAGCGCAACTACCGCGTATGCGAACTGGCACAGTGAAGTTTAATTCAGTATGCAAATATTGATCAACTGATTTATAGAAAATAGAAAGAAAGGCAGATCTCAGCCGATGGCAGGCCTTGCAGCAAAGTGAAAGGCTGCTGAGATTTTCCGATACAGTAGATTTGGTAATTGTGACAGCTAGGGTTGCTTTCGTCTTCTTCATTCATTCTAACAAGATCGGAAAACTGGAGTGGGAGGAGGAGAAAGAGAAACTAAAGGCGAGCATCAGAACTGCGGAAAGAGGTTCTTGGATAGAAAGGAGATGGACAAGTAGGTGGAAGGAATCGATCCGTTCTTAGAGAGGTGCGCACGAGTGCAGAAAAAAGAATGGAAGTAGAATGTTCTATTTTGTTTCGTTGAACGGTAAACAAAATCATTTCAGATGTGATGGAAGATGTTTTGTTCGGATTTTGGCAGACGTTCTTCTCACTTTTGCCATGCATATACATTAATTACTTCTGCCACTAAATGCGTAGACATCCATAGGTAGAAATGATTTGGAGGACACTCGACAACGGAGTTTATTTCATCTAAAGAAATGTTCATCAATATGACAAAGAGAATGAATGCGTAATGAGACAAATACATAACACAAGCATAACGAGACAAAACAACAGAAAAAGCTGATGAGTAAATGAGGCTTATCTAGCGAACTCAGCAGTACCTTTAAAGCACGAATCAAAACTGACGCATCTGTTTATTTACGGGAATTTGTGTAAAGAATTGGAAGAATCAAGAAAAATTGATATAAAACCTCTCTCCGAGGATCTCGAACAGCTATTTATTTGAACTCAGATTTGCATAGCAGTTTGGCGCTGATTCCATTATCGCACAAATGAACGGCAGTAACTGTTGTGCGCATCCGGAAACTGCGAAAGCGCATTACGGCGAGGTGATGCCTCTATCTATGTGTTTATTTATATAGGGTCTGTCTGTCTTTCTGATACTTTCAATCAGTTCGCGAAGCATAAAAATTAAGGCAATAGTATTCGACCGGTATGGGTCTACTTCCTATCCTCTTCTTATCTTCAACTTTATTGTGGTTCATCGTGTTTTCTGCGAGTTATTAACAGTTAGATGTTTTCATGCTTTATTATGCAACACACTTCGAAATGAAGAAGCGCTTATCGCCCCAACAGTCGTGGCCTGTTTTTCCGTTTATTCCATTGCGAAGCACAGCTGAATACCACAAGAAAACGCTGTAGGAGAAGTGACCAAAATACAAATGCAAAGCACATGAGCCGCACTTTTTCAACTACTTGCAGAAAGAATTCGTGTGGTAGATCATTTATGAGATGATCATTACACAGAAAACATAAAGTTACTTGTACCTACTTCAGATATTAGTTAGCTGGAGCTAAGTACGATAAAATGTTCGTGGAAAAATGGTTAAATTTATAAGATGAAGTTATTAGTTACTTTAGGAAAGCTACTGCATTAGAACGGCTCGTAGATGCGGGTATATAAAGATGCGAGTGTGCGTAAAATAAAAGGAAATGTTGTTGAAAAGGCTGCCATCAAATAATTGAAATATTAAGAAACTATAAGGGAAAAGCTTGCAAAAAGAAAAAACGCCTAAGCATACTTGGTGGATCAATATGGACTCAGCTCAATTAATTCATTGCCGAATGCATCAAATTCGTTTTTCACTCTTGCAGGTTGTTTCCTCAGTCCAACATTTGCTTCGATGCTTTTCCTCGACGATCGACTAAACTTTTTCGCCTTTTTCTGCTTACATTAATTTTCCCATCCTTTCTTCAATAACACTTTACTCGCTTCATTATCTCTACAATACAATTCATTGTTTGGCGTAATATCCAGTAATAACCATTCTATTCATTATGCTATTGCTAATATACGGAGACCCTTCCGTATTCAATAATTGTATTTTTAAATGCTCAAATTTCGACCCATTAAACAAAGTTGCAAAGTGAGGCGGAAATTAGTCGAATTTTAAATAGATGATTTCTTAAAACGAATATTTCGAAACGATCATAAATTTGAAATTGTGATTCTTCCGCGTGTGACGTTGTGATGTTCGACCAATCGAGCGACGTAACTGCGAATGTAGTTTGAAATTGTGGATTCGTTTTTATTATATGTTTGTATCGGGAAAATTGTTAGTAGTGCCTGAGTTGTTTGCGAGCATCAACCATAGTGGTCTCTTGTTTTGTGTAGATGTGTTGGGCAACTTCATGTTTGTGCATGGGGAAACACTAGTACTAGAATTAAGAAGTTTGACAATTTTCTAGGATATAAAATCTTTATTGAATGGTACTATCATAAGTATAAATACTGAAAGACGCATATTGAGTCGTCGAAAAATTCATGAGATTGGTCGCGAAGAAATCGTTGAAACGATATGGAGACTGCAGTTTTCGCAGAGGCCGTAAGCTTGGAGCCAGCGAATAAAAACTGACAGATCTGAGGCGAGCACATTGCTCAATTAGAGAAATGTTCCAGAAAAGAACGAAAGAACACGATAAAATGTCCTATACTGAGTTTAATTTCAATACCTTACAAATTAGTTGATGTATGTAACCACATGGGAGGAAGGTCAAACATGTTTTTGAAAGGAGTCTTGCAAAAGTATTGATAATTTGATGACATAAAATGAAATCGAGCTCATCACGTCCGTAACTTGAATGGTTTAGTACCGGAGATATATTTACTATAATTCAAGTATAAAAGACCAGGAAACGGTCGCTTGCGAGCGATACATGTAAAAAGTTGTTTGAATACATTCAGTTGGTTCCTGATTGTTTCTTATTGAAAGGATCTCATTGGACTGCAATAATAATGCGTATAATTGGACAGTAGTTGGAGTGCTTCCATTGCGAAGAAATAATCCGCTGTGCAAATTGCATCCTTTATGTGTTGCAGCCTAGTTGTCTTGAACACTAACCGCAAAGTTTCATTTGAATATCTCGTTCTATCCTGAAATATCGTACTACCCATATAGTTTCCTTATTTTGTTTCCTTCACTGCAATGCTTAAAAATGTCCATAATTACCTCACTTCTGTCGCATTCTATAATGTCTGCCTTGGCCCTCATCAACTCGATTATGACGCGAAAACGAAGATGTTTGGGATCGTTGGAATATCGCCGGCTTAAATTCGACTTGGTCCTATGTTTCGATAAAATACGCGATTCTCCTTGTATCCGGTTCTTTGCATCTTTTAAGACTTCAGCCCTCAAAAATTCAGCGAGATCTAAAGTTGGGATGGTCTCGAGATACGGGATGCGAGTGTGCAAAATACAGTGCAGAGAAGGGAAGGAGGAGGGGAGTGGAAGTGCGCCGTTAACTAGCTGCAAGCAATCAGCGGGCAGTGGGATGCAGTGCCATAGTTTTTAATTTCTAAGAAATGCCTAAAGGGAACAACTATTTTAAGTACCGCAACGGCCATACTGTTATTGAATTACGGTCGCCGAAACTATATTCATTGACGATTTCTTGTTAATCAACTTTCTAGCGTCTCCAGAGTCCGGTTAGTATCACATCATGCGGTGTCTTTTTTTCGGAAATCTGGTTCTCTAGCTAAATGTTTCCTCAAGTATTTGCCTTTGGGACAGTATAACACCTCATCCTTTTATAGAACTCGAAAGGCCTTCCTTGAAAAGCATTATACCTGTTCTTTCCTGCCCACCTCAAAGCCCATTCTTTGCCCTCATATTTTCCACCCTAACCTTTACGAAAAGCGGTGTTATATGTCATATCAGATAGTGTACTTGTTTTTCCCTTCGGTCTTGATCCTGCTATATTATGCAAATTAACGAGTTTCTGCCACCGATCTTCCATGGTTTTAGAGCGTTTTAGGGAGTTATGAGATTAGGCTTTCAAAGCTGCTGAAGTCGAGCTCTACCTTATGAACCTACAAATGCAGAAACCTTTTTTACCTCTCTCTCATCCGTTTTTTTCTTCTGGAATAATTGCTTCTGAAAATTACTGGAATCTTGGAAGTGAAAAGCTCATTTTTTGGGCTGTACCTCTAAATATCATCGTTTTACTGTGCAGGCAACGATGGTCGACGCCTTTCTTGAGTACAGCGATGTGGTGCACGAGGATATGGGATTTCTGGTCAGTTTCGGTGAATTTTTATTAGCCCCACTTTTATCGCACTATTGCATCGTACAAAAAGCACGAGCTATATCTGCATATTATTCAAAGATATGAGGATATGACCTAAGTGTGATCGGGCTTTATCGTAAATTTATTAGCGAATAAAAATTAAACACAAAATCGTAGATGTTTGCAAAGCATGTTTTAACGGTTCAATAACAGTTTCAATGCTATTCCCCGGCGACGTGTATCAAGTCTACGGATTACATCATTCTTTTTGTATGCCACTATCCATCATGCTTTATCCTCCCTTTCTTCCCCTTAAAGTTATCAGTACTTCGAGATGTTCTTCAGTTGTTCTCCTCGGTACATTTCTGAAAACTGTTGTATTCGGAGTGTTCGTGGTTCTTATAAGGACTAATCGTATTTATTTTATAATAGCTGGAAGATGATGAGTTGAAGTGAATTACTTTTTTTCTTATTCCACAGCTTAGGTTTAGATAGGGACCGTTGATCGAAGTGGACAAGTGCGTTGCAGTAGGATAAAGCTTAAAATATGTTGACGTTTTTTTTCCTCGACTGCATGTTTTGCTGGCAGGTACTGGAGGGGCCACCGAGGCGAGCGACCGTTTGCTGTGCGTAGCAAAGGAACAATGACCGAAAACTGAATGGGGCCTTTTGATAAGAAATTTTTGCCACTGAATTTTGCGTAAGGTGCAAAGTATTTTATGCGCAATTCAGTGATCAAAAAATTGCTGATATATGTTCGTCGTTCCTTTAGCAGTACACTTCCCCTTTACATACTTCCTATTGTGCTGTCTTTAAGGGATATGTGCCCGTCGAATCAAAATGGAAGAAATTTCTGAGGGGCTAGTATCCCAGTGAACTAAGGCAACATTTAAACTCTAACAGACTGACCCTAAATAATTTTATGCCACGTTTGGCGTAAAAGTTTTAATTTCGTGGCCATCTTTGTGACCTTGAAGTTGGTAATACTTCATAACTAATTTCTTTTTATAAACCGGAATAAGGATTTGAAGTGAAATGGGCTTACGTTGATTGCAGAACAGGGACGAATCAAGTTGGCAGATCAGCATAGTACATCGGAAATTGAGAAAATCTCGTGGATGCGTCTTGCCAACAAGCCAGGCCTGAAGTTTTCGCTAACCAGTGGAATCAGTCTATGATTCGGTGGCTTTTCGGAAAAGATAAGAGGTTTCAAATGGAACTTTGCAATGTGGATACCACATTCGGAATGATTACGCTAATGAAAGATATATGCGCTATTAAGTTCATTAGGTGGTCACTTTCATGACCGACCTTTTCATTATTTATCTTTCACCGAATTTGCCTTCATAATGGGGACTAAACTAAACTCGGCTACTTCCATTTCTTCAGCTGTTCACAGCACATTTAATTCATCTTCTCGTGGTTCACCTCTCGGTAGTTCAGGTATTCAGATCACGGTGCAGAAAAAATTGTATTTGCTTGTCTCCAGGTCATTGATTAAGAGGTCTCTTTGTTCGTTGACGAAGTGGTAGTCAAAGCAGAGTAGTAGTGACATTTTTTGGGTTTCTTATTTGGGCTTAATGAATTTAACAGCGATAATTCAGATCTGTGCTTGAAAATTCATGCAATGTTCTGAAGTCAACTCTAATAGTTCAGTACGGATGTGTGGTTGAAAACAGTTGGTGTGGGGAAAGAAATGGTTCTTGGATATGATGAAATAAAGACGCTGGAAGTGGGTTAAACAAGCGGCGAAAGGAGAACAGCTGGAAGATCGAAAGATCTTTCGGATGTCTCGCCATCGCTCCGATTGCACAATTTTCCCTCTTGTAAGATTTAAGTTGCCTTCTGAGAGGCGCATTGTGCATTAGGCGTCAGTTTACGAGTGTATGCGATCATCGTCGCGGCAGAGTTGGCGGTCGAAATGTCATGCGAACTGATATTTAAGTGATGCAGTTGAGGCATAGAACGGCATGTGGGAGTTGCTTGGATTTATTAGAAAGCATTAGAAGGCTCTGAGTCGTATGCTTTCTTCATAGTGATCTATGGATTTCGTAAATGAACTCCTTTGAATTGGATAATGATAGATGCAAATTGCGGCTCGATTCAGTGCTGTAATGGCAACTGCAGCATAAAATCGGGTATGCAATGAGAAAGATCTGTGGGAAAGATTCCAGTGAAACGAAATGATTCCAGTCACGTATGACCATGTTTATTCCTGAATATCCGAACCAAACAAAGAGAGCAGCGTTTTTGCCTAATTTGTCATCTTAATTTGAAAATCACTGTTTGCAGGATATGAAAAGATAAAAGCATTTGCTAATCGGAACTGGAATAAGGATGTGGTTCTAGTAGATCAAAGTATTAAAGGATGGAACTACGGAAAGGCTGAAGTAAAAGGTACTTGTGTTATAATATTGGTGCAGAAAAATTTTTTTCATTCTGAATGTTTTTGTTTGATTTCCTCTCCAAATAAGAAGATGAAAGCCCATTCGCGCAGAAGTAGATTCAGGTACAAGTATAAAGCGGAAAAAACGCATTTTGTTTGCGATTTTGATACTTTTTGCAACAATTTACCTGTTCCAAATGTATTTTCTCTTTTGCGTTTGTTTTGCGCTTGGCTATGTCATAAGTTAATTGCTCGCCCGTTGTTCTCATAATTTCAAAGTGTCGCCGCAGCTAAGGTAAAAAAGTGTTGAGATTGCGCTCTGTGGATGATGTTCGATCATTCATGACAGCGTTTTTTGCGGAGATACCAAAGCGTCTGCTTCATATGAGCGCAATATATTTTGCGCTATCATACAGTTAATGCTATATACTTTCTTCTAAAATGCTGAAACATTTCCGCGATGGTATAATTGTCTCTTGGCGCAAATGGCGATGCTTTCTGAGGGACGCTGTCCGATTGGTCGTGATCGCGTTGAGCATGGATCCATGATATTAAGAGCGGTTAATTAGCCTATATGTGGAAGATTAGTTACGTGAGGATATGCTGTTCATTGAAGGACAAGTACTCGAGTTTGAAGTGGATGAGAAGCCGTGTTTTGAAATTCCACTAAGCAACATCAGCAATTGCACATCGGGCAAAAGTGAGGCGGTGCTCGAGTTCCATCAGAATGACGATTGTGCCATTCTCTTGTGGAGATGCGTTTTCACCTACCGACCGATCCAGATGCTGACGAAGATGTCGATCCTGTAGAGGTTTGTTCCCTTAAAATTCCCATACCTCGCTTTCTTTGCTTATAGTTTTACTGGATTTCTTCACATTGCGAGTATAGTTTTTTTGAAATATGGTGTTTGGAGAGGGTGAGAGGTTTAAATCCTATATTGTCGGGCTACTTTAAGTTGAAATATCATGGAGATTTTTGAATGAATCTATGGAGAGATTAGTGATGGAACGGAGGAGGCGTGGAGATAATCCTATGAAGGTGGTGGATAATTAAGCAGGAAGCTAGTTTCTTTTAAATTCCGTCTGAATATTTTATTTCTTTCTTATTTATGACGTTTGTCGTCGTGAACGTAGCTATTTGGGGTAATTATTTTCCTTTGCTAGATAAAATGGAAGGGGTATACGAACCAGTATTAGACTTCTCTCGTTTTTTCCACGATTTGTCTAGGACGAACTCAATGCAGGCTGTGTTTTTCAGAAATTCAAGTCGATGTTCATATCAGTACGAACAAAATGATCCCCCTACGTTTGGATGCGATATTAAGTAAAGGTCTTCCAGAAATTGTAACGTGTTTTTTTAAAATATATTTTGCAGGAGTTTCGACGGGCAGTGATGCAATATGCCGGTATAGAAACCGAAACCGATCAGCCGGTCGCTACACTTCAACAGATCCTTTGCACCACACCTCGGTATGTTTGCTTAGCCATTCTTCTGGAATTCGTTTCTTTGGAGTGTTTTCGACTCATTGGCTTGATTGAGCGGAGCTGTTGATGATGGTATTGTTAGGGGGTAGGATTACATTGAAAATACGTTTTATGTCAGATTTCGGGTTCAGACTGTGCCTTCTTTTTCAAATATAGAAGTGGTGCCATTCACATATTAATTCATTTTTTTGGAGCCGCATGAGTAGCGTTGTATTCAGTTTTTTTTTCCAATTTTTTGATGGATGAAAGACCCTTCCATCGTTTGAAAATGGAGGGGGAAGCGGAGAAAACGAGGAGGGAAAGAATAGGTTGAACTGCCTGCGCAGTTGCTCTTATTGAAGTTTCTATATATTTCAGTGGCCGTTACGATATCAAAGTCTACCAGAATCATCTCTCATTGCACGGAAAAACGTACGATTACAAAATTCCGACCAAAACGATCATGCGGCTTTTATTATTGCGTCGCAACGATGGCCGTCATATGTAGTTCTTGGTGCGTTATCATTTACTTAGATTGTTTTGCCACTGTTAGCTCTAAATATGTAAATCCTTGAGCGAACTTTATAAGTGCTGTCTTATTACCTATTACATGGCATGCAGGATTATTGCATGAAAAAATATGATATTATTCGATTCGTTGATGTAAATTTCAGATCAGTTTGAATCCACCAATCCGACAGGGGCAGATGCGATACCACTTCCTTGTGTTGGAATTCGCAAAGGACGAGGAGGTAGAGCTCGACCTTGGACTTGCAGAGTACTTATTTTTGTTTTCTTACTTTTTACTTTATTATGCCTGAGAATGTGTCGTTTGCGAACTGAGATTGTTACATTACCGGATTACAGTCAGTCGTATTTCCCCTAGAGAGATTGCCTAGTGGGTTGTTCGTTTGTTGGCAAAAGGGGTAGGGATCAAATCAAGAAGATGTAATTTTGCGAGTGATCAGTTGACAAGAATGTATATTTGGTGCTGTTTTGATTTTTCAAGGAGGGTGAGATCCCCCCCCCCTCCCCCTTCCCTCCTCCCGCTCCCGCAACTTTGTTTTCATAGGTCTGGGATGTGCATCGTTTTCCTTATCAGTATGAACCGTATTATTTATAGCTGAAAGAATTTCTAGCGCTATTTACCTGTGATGGATTGCAATGGTTTTAAATGATCTGTCTTCAGGGAGCAGTTGAAAGAGCAATACAAGGGCAAGCTGGATAAGAAGTTGAGCGGTAACGTTTTCGAGGTGATGTCGAAGATCTTTCGAGTGTTGGTCGATATGAAAATCACCGTGCCAGGCAGGTCTGTTGGGTTAGGTTTATTCTCTTAATTGGATGTAGTGAAATGAAGATGATTGCGTTTATTTTATTGTGATAATCATATTGCGTTTATTTTTGTGGGAAGGGGTGAGTCTGAATCAGAATAATCTGATATCATTGTAGCCATTTTGAGACGACTTTTGGTGCAAGTGGCTTAGGAATAGTGGTTGGCGTGTAAAACACAGTTTGGAAATTGGCAGCTGCGGCGTGTAACTTTCATAAAGCTTTAAACTTGCAATATCCGGTTAGCGAAATCTCAGGCGTTAATGCTTATCAATAGGATAGATGGTTGTCACCATCCACTTCACCGGTATCGATTTTTTTAAACTTCCAAGGGAGAAATTTTCTTTCCTCTATTTCTTATCCGTTTAGGATGGAGAAGGATGGCACACCAATATTTTTATTTGCGCGTAGTTGAGCGTTATTGTTCATCATCTGACAAATAAATACTAAAAATTTTTTCCTTCATTCGCGATTTTTCCAAGTATCAGCATTTGCGTTTACATTTTTGTTTCCGGTTTTTTTAAATGACAATGTTCAAGTAGGAAGGGAGGGGTAGACTTTATGGGTCAAACATTGATATACAGATGTTCGATCAGAATCGCTATCCTAATCAAAAAAATGAGAATAACTGCAAAATTATTTCATGAATCCTCAACCATCACTATATTTTTATAGTGATGGTTGAGGATTCATGAAATAATTTTGCAGTCACTCGGGAACGCCGGCAGTAATGTGTGCTTATAAGCAGGCATGTGTGCTTTCTTTATCCGCTCGAAAAAGGATTCATTTACGTGCATAAACTACCAATGTATATTCGTTTTGAAGAGGTTATTTTTAATGTTTAGCGTTTCTTTTTCTCTCATTGATTTGTGAGAAAATCCATTTTCCGATGAAATGTTCGTTGTCGAGCTCATAGATGAGTGACCAGGTAATTAGAATGGCTGTAAGAGTGATAGAAATAGTTAAGCGGAAGATAAGTGAGCTAGAGATGCAAATACAGAGCTTATTCGATTTTAAACCTGACTACGTTCAAATTTTCAGTCGTCACCATGCAATTGTTTTGAATGAATTATTAGCAGCTTTGAAGAAAATGCGCTCTAATAGGCAACTGTTTATTTTTCAGTTTAGATGTCGACGATGTTTTTAAGCGACTTAGTGCTCAACTCTTCCATCATTTAAGTGGCGAATATCTTTAGAGTTGGTTAACAATCCTCCATTGGGTGACCTTTAACTTTTGACGTATTACAACAGACAGCAGCTAATAGAGAACTGTTTGCTGCAATGATTATTGGAGACTTATTGTCGCAACGATTACGAGCCTAATATTTTAATAACTGGTATCGAGTTTTTTCAAACTTTAGTTGCTTTACGCGTCACATATGAGAGTATGAGAATACATCAGAGAAATGATCTGAAATAAGGGAACGAAACATTCATCAGGTACCGAAAATCGAACGTATTTAAGTACTTTTTTTAGATCAGCAGTCAGAACTTCGCGCGTTCGGATGTATCGACGAGTTCGTTTGATTTCGAGGTGGAAATGAAAGGTGGCAGCACAATTGTATTCAACAGCGTCGAGAGGTAAGCAGTTACCGTACAATTTAGTGAATGGAGGTGAGCATGTGGCAAGTCATGGAGAAGAGGCCAAGTGTAAGCTTAAGCCTAAGACCTAAGCTTAAGGCCAAATCCAGCCCTAAGCCTAAGCTTACGGCCAAATCTAGGCCCAAGCCCAAGACCAGGGATAAGCCTCTGGCCAAATATAGCGCCAAGAATAAGCCTGATCCTAAGGCCAAATTCAAGCCTTAAGCCAAATCTAAGCTTTACGCCAAGTCCATTCCTAAGCGTAAGTTTAACGCCAAAAATAAGCCCAAGATTAAGGCGAAATCGAGGCCTAAACACAAGGCCAAGAATAGGGCTAACGCCAAATGTAGGTCTAAACCTAAGGTGAAGAATACCCACTGATCCTAAGGCCAAATTTAACATTAAGCCTGAGGCCAGACCTGAGCTTGAGGCCAAATCTATGCCTAAAATTAAGGCCAAGAATAAGGCTAAGGCCAGATTCAGGATTAAGCCTAACGCCAAGAATAATCCCGATTCTAAGGCCAAATTTAAGCCTAAGCTAAATCTTGGCCTAAGCCTATGGCCAAGAATAAGCCTGATCCTACGGCCAAGTTTAAGCTTAAGCCTAAGGCCGAGGATTAGGGCTAAAGCCAAATATAGGCCTAAGCTTAAAGCCAAGAATAAGGTTAAGGCCAAATCCAGGCCTAAACTCAAGGCCAAAAATCAGGCTAAGCCCAAACACAAGCATAAACTTAAGGCCAAGAATAAGCCTATGGCCAAATCTGAAGAATAAGGATCCTAAGCAAATCTAGGTTTAACTTAAGGCCTCTATCTGGGCCTAAACTTAAGGCCAAGAATAATGCTAAGGCCAGATCTAGGCCTAAGCCTAAGGCCATCGCTAAGGCCAAAAGCCTACGGCCAACAATAATCCCTAAGGAAATCTAGGCTTAAACTTAAGGCCAAGAATTAGGCTAAGGCCCATAAGCATAAACTTAAGGCCAAGAAGAATGCTAAGGCCAGATCTGGGCCTAAACTTAAGGCCAAGAATAATGCTAAGGCCAGATCTAGGCCTAAGCCTAAGGCCAAGGCCAGATTAGGCTAAGGCCAAATCTAGGCTCAAGCCTACGGGCTATCTAGGCTAACATAAACTTAAGGCCAAGAATAATGCTAAGGCCAAAAACTTAAGGCCTATCTTCTAAGGAATTGCTAAAATCTAGGCTTACGGCCTAAGCCTTAAACTTAAGGCCAAGAATAATGCTAAGGCCAGAAGCTTAAGGCCAAGCTAAGGCCTAAGAGCCTAAGGCCTAAGGGCCTTAAGGCCAGGCCTAAGGCCAAATCCAGGCTAAGGGTAAGGCCCTATTTCTAAAATCTTTAACTAAGAGCCCCCCCGGAGGCATAAACTTAAGGCCAAGAATAATGCTAAGGCCAAATCAGGACTAAGGAAGCCTAAGGCCCCCCTAAGGCCCTATCTAAGGCCCTAAGGCCAGGGCCTAAGGATAAGGCCAAATCTAGGCTCAAGCCTAAGGCCAACAATAATCCTGAGGCTAAGGCCTAAGAAGAGGCCTTACTTAAGGCCCTAAGGCCCTATAATAAGGAAAAAGGCTAAGGCCAGAATAAGCCCTAATCTGGGCCAAAAAGGCCAATCTCCTAAAAGCCTAACAAGGCTTAAGGCCAAGAATAATAATAAAAGCCAAGCTAAGGGCCTTAAGGCCAAGAATAAGGCTATGCCCTAAGGCCAGATCCTAAGCCTAAGGCCATCAATTAGGCTAAGGCCAGAAGGCCTTAAAATCTAGGCTCAAGCCTAGGCCAACAATAATCCTGATTCTAAGGGCCTTAAACTTAAGGCCTTAAACTTAAGGCCAAGAATAATGCTAAGGCCTTAAGGCCAAGAATAATAAGGCCTAAGGCCCAGCCTAAGGCCAAATCTAGGCTCAAGCCTACGGCCTTCCCCTTTCTGCCTAAATAAGCCTGATCCTACGGCCTAAGGCCTAAGGCCTAAAGCCAAATATAGGCCTAAGGCCTAAGGAGGAGGCCTTAAACTTAAGGCCTAAGGCCAGGAGGTCAAGAATAATGCCAAGGCCAGATCTAAACTTAAGGCCAAGAATAAATAATGCTAAGGCCTAAGATCCTTAAGGCCTAAAGGCAGGGGCTAAGGCCAGAAACTTAAGGCCAAGGCTAAGGCCAGATCTAGGCCTAAGCCTAAGGCCAAATCTAGGCTCAAGCCTACGGCCAACAATAATCCTGATTCTAAGGCGAAATCTAGGCTTAAACTTAAGGCCAAGAATTAGGCTAAGGCCGAACATAAGCATAAACTTAAGGCCAAGAATAATGCTAAGGCCAGATCTGGGCCTAAACTTAAGGCCAAGAATAATGCTAAGGCCAGATCTAGGCCTAAGCCTAAGGCCATCAATTAGGCTAAGGCCAGATCTAGGCCTAAGCCTAAAAATCTAGGCTCAAGCCTACGGCCAACAATAATCCTGATTCTAAGGCGAAATCTAGGCTTAAACTTAAGGCCAAGAATTAGGCTAAGGCCAGCCTAAGGCCCTGATAAGGCCCTATCTTAAGCCTAAGGCCTAAGGCTAAGCCTAAGGCCTAAGGCCTTAAGGCCCTAAGGCCTTAAATAAGGGCTTAAAAAGGCCTAATAGGCCAAAGCCTAAGCCCTAGGCCTAAGCTTAAAGCCAAGAATATAGGCCTAAACTAAGGCCAAAAATCAGGCTAAGGCCAATTAAACTTAAGGCCAAGGCTAAGGCCAAATCCAGGCCTAAACTCAAGGTCAAGAATAATGCCAAGGCCAGATCTAGGCCTAACTTAAGGCCAAGAATAAGCCTATGGCCAAATCTGAAGCAAGAATAAGCCTGCCTAAGCCAAATCTAGGTTTAAACTTAAGGCCAATAATAAGGCTAAGGCCAAATCCAGGCCTAAACTTAAGGCCAAGAATAATGCTAAGGCCAGATCTAGGCCTAAGCCTAAGGAGGCTATCTAGGCTAATCTAGGCTCAAGCCTACGGCAACAATAATCCTGATTCTAAGGCGAAATCTAGGCTTAAACTTAAGGCCAAGAATTAGGCTAAGGCCGAACATAAGTAAGGCCAATGCTAAGGCCAGATAAACTTAAGGCCAAGAATAATGCTAAGGCCAGATCTGGGCCTAAACTTAAGGCCAAGAATAATGCTAAGGCCAGATCTAGGCCTAAGCCTAAGGCCATCAATTAGGCTAAGGCCAGATCTAGGCCTAAGCTAAGGCCAAATCTAGGCTCAAGCCTACGGCCAACAATAATCCTGATTCTAAGGCGAAATCTAGGCTTAAACTTAAGGCCAAGAATTAGGCTAAGGCCGAACATTAAACTTAAGGCCAAGAAGAATGCTAAGGCCAGATCTTAAACTTAAGGCCAAGAATAATGCTAAGGCCAGATCTGGGCCTAAACTTAAGGCCAAGAATAATGCTAAGGCCAGATCTAGGCCTAAGCCTAAGGCCATCAATTAGGCTAAGGCCAGATCTAGGCCTAAGCCTAAGGCCAAATCTAGGCTCAAGCCTACGGCAACAATAATCCTGATTCTAAGGCGAAATCTAGGCTTAAACTTAAGGCCAAGAATAAGGCTAAGGCCAGATTCAGGACTAAGCCTAACGCCAAGAATAATCCCGATTCTAAGGCCAAATTTAAGCCTAAGGCCAAGAATAAGCCTGATCCTACGGCCAAGTTTAAGCTTAAGCCTAAGGCCGAGGATTAGGGCTAAAGCCAAATATAGGCCTAAGCTTAAAGCCAAGAATAAGGTTAAGGCCAAATCCAGGCCTAAACTCAAGGCCAAAAATCAGGCTAAGGCCAAACACAAGCATAAACTTAAGGCCAAGAATAACGCTAAGGCCAAATCCAGGCCTAAACTCAAGGTCAAGAATAATGCCAAGGCCAGATCTAGGCCTAGACTTAAGGCCAAGAATAAGCCTATGGCCAAATCTGAAGCAAGAATAAGCCTGATCCTAAGTCCAAATCTAGGTTTAAACTTAAGGCCAATAATAAGGCTGAGGCCAAATCCAGGCCTAAACTTAAGGCCAAGAATAATGCTAAGGCCAGATCTGGGCCTAAACTTAAGGCCAAGAATAATGCTAAGGCCAGATCTAGGCCTAAGCCTAAGGCCAAATCTAGGCTCAAGCCTACGGCCAACAATAATCCTGATTCCAAGGCGAAATCTAGGCTTAAACTTAAGGCCAAGAATTAGGCTAAGGCCGAACATAAGCATAAACTTAAGGCCAAGAATAATGCTAAGGCCAGATCTGGGCCTAAACTTAAGGCCAAGAATAATGCTAAGGCCAGATCTAGGCCTAAGCCTAAGGCCAAATCTAGGCTCAAGCCTACGGCCAACAATAATCCTGGTTCTAAGGCGAAATCTAGGCCTGAGCCTAAGGCCAGGAAGTAGGCTAAGGCCAAATCTAGGCCTAAGCCCAAGGCCGGAAATTAGGCTAAGGCGAAATATAGGTTTAATTTTAAAGCCAAGAATGAGGCTAGGGCCAAATTCAGGCCTACGCCTGTGGCCAAGAATAAGCCTATGGCTAAATCTAAAGCCAAGAGTAAGCCTGATCCTAAGGCCAGATCTAGAACTAAAGTTAAGGCCAAAAATTGGGCTAAGGCCAAACATAAGCATAAACTTAAGGCCAAGAATAACGCTAAGCAGGCATCTTGATTTGGAAAAAAAGACAGTTCTGAAAATCGCCAATTTGTGTTACTGCTCAAAGCAGATTCGTATTTGTGAGCGGAAACATCGGATTTTACAGGGTCGAATAGCTCCACATCCGGAACAAAGCGGGCTTATACAAGCGGAGTTCGTGCACAAATGGCGAGTAAGCAGTTTCAGTTCAGTGCGCAATGCTTTTACATGAGTCGTTTTGCTCATTTGTATCGTTTTTTTTTCTCTTGGTATAACCAGTGGTGGGGCGTATGTTTTTAAATTTTGATTCTACGGCTTTTTCTTCTCTGATCGCCTGTCAGCCTGTCTGTTCTTTTTTTTATTTTCTATGCATGTTTTTTAAAAACTTTGAAGTCGCACCCGTTCTTTTACTTCTCTTAGCCTGATCGTTCGGTTGGATTCGATCTATGATTCCTGACATGATACGAGACATAATGTGTGCAAGTAACGTGAGAGGCTGTGTCAGCCTGTCTGTTGACGGCTTTTCTCTTTTAAGAGATAGGTTCATTTTTACGCTTGAAATATTTTTATCATGGGGGATTAGGAGAGGATGACGGAATCTGAAAACATGAACTTCTCATAGTAGTAGAGGTCTCTATTGCAAAAATCCTCTCGTTTTAATGGAGATTTTGCAAAGCGTTGTTTGAAGAAATATTATGTGATGCTGTATATGTAAAATTTTCTCATTTTTCTAGTTGTTCCTGTGATCACCTGTAAAGGTGAGTTGATATAAACGATGGGGTCTTTTTCGACGTTTAAATGAGAATGAAATATTCCCGTTGATTATAATTTACATATAATTTTGTCATCTTGTGGGCCTGCGTACAGTCTACTCGCCTGGGAATCGTAAGCACTTTTAATGATTTTTAGTGAAAAAATTTCGCTTCTCAGGTTGTTAGCAATCATACCTGTTTGTATGTGCGTGGGTAGTGAATTTATTTTCAAAAGGTTGGGTGCTGCACGATTGTGACCGTGCTAGATGGGAGCCACATTGTCGAAAAATGAAATCAGAGTGGGAGGCAGCAACTCCGTAAATATTTGTCGAAGTGGAAGATATCGAAGAGGAGAAAAAAAACCTTTTCGAAAACTCATTAAACCATTTGATCACCGAAAGCAAGCAACCATCAAATCAATTGGCCGTAATTACTTCGAAAACACGGAGTATACCGTTAGGGGTACAAAAATATCACAGTTAAGATATCGGTAACACTGCAAATCTCAAAAATTGAATCCACATCACCAATTGTTCTCAAAATAAAAGGCGCAAATTTTATCCAAAAGTAGACGACTGTAAATCAACGGATTTTACACCCAAGAAGGAGAAGCGGAACGCATTTATCGGTCATTTAACTATCTTCTTCAAAAGAGGAAATTTTTCGCACTTGAAAAGAGTAAAGCTTTTTATTATCCGAAGCACTTTTTCTTCCGCAAAGAACAGGCTTCATTTCATCCAAAAAAGAGAACGCCAGAAACAATCTTGGTGCCACCGAAACACGCTTACAAGGTAAAACAGGATTTTTGCACCAGCCTGTACTAACTTTTTTCACAGCAGTCTTTCCAGTCTCCCAACGCTCTCCTGCCCCTCTTCTCAGTTGAAAGCTATCTTATGTCGAGTTTATCCTCTTTTGCGCAAATTTATAAGTTTTTCCTCATATTGCCTTGCTAGATTTGGCTTATATATGAGCCTCTGGAATTTTTAAAAGATATGCTAGCAGGCTGGTGAATACCTCCAGTTTCTGCTCCGCATTGTGCGCGAGAGGGATTAAGCCACGTAGCAGATGACGCTAAACAGAAGAAGGGCAAACGCCTCATGAAGAAAAGCAATCGCTTTTACTCCCCTCCCCCTCCCCCCAACGCTTGCAGCGAGTGAAGTGCTCAGCCCACATAAACTAATGGAGAAAGCATCTAAATAACTGCAGCTAGCCAAACTAGCCAACTATTCCCAAACACGCGTCGCTCGCACGTATAAAGATTGCGGATTCTTTTTTAAAGCTGTACGAATCCGCATGAACTCTGTTGTTCGGCCAATATCAGGATGTAGCTGACATTGCTGTGGTAAAAGATCGCGCAGGTAAACGACTACGACCACAATCGTGCCTGACGTCTAATATCTATGCAACCGATTCTGCATGAATCAGCCCAACTGCAGGATATATATTATTGCGACATTTTCCAGAGTAGAGCAGTTTCCAGCCTGTTCATCAAGCATGGGAAATGTTCGGTGATGTATGCATTATAGGGATTTTTACCCCAAGAATCGTATTTGAGTGCCGCAAGAAAAAGGAAACGAACACCGAAGCACCTACCAAACTGACGCAACGCTGCAGACAATTCGTCTTTGTCGATATTTCCGGAGCCATCACGATCGAAAGATCGGAAGCACTGCGTCCACTGATTGACGTATTCCCAAAGAGCAGAAAATTCGGCAAAATTGATCGCTCCGTCGCGATCAGAGTCAAACATTCCTGCAAAAATTTGCATTGAATGCGAGCATGTTTGAAAACGTGATATTTATAATTTCGTTATTCCTTTGCTTGTTTGCAGCTCCATTCCTCATATTTGGACAGCCACTTGGCAACTGAGCGAAATACAACGGCATAAATGGAAGAAGTTAAACATTAACTATTATAAAAAAACACCGACAACGAAGAAGCCATTGCCATCATTCTAGCTTGACATGAACTAACCAATCATGAGCCTGCAGGTTTCCGGATTGAATGGTGTCCAAGTACCATTTGAAAGGGCCCTCTGCAACTCGTCTGCACTTATACGACCAGACCGATCAGCATCGACGTTATTGAAAATAACGGCCAGCGAAGGAGCAGCCATTTCGCTAAAATAGATTACTGACTAAATAACAACACAATACACTAACTTAAAGAACAAACAAACGGATAATGATCATCCGAAGATGTAGAAAGACAGAAAATTTTTGTGCATACGACTGGAGGAAACAACTAGATAAGCATGAATTGTTATGGCAATAAACGAGGTCACCTATCTCACGGACGTTCAATTCACCTTATTAGCTTCTGAAAACGGGAACACTACGTACATACGTGACATATGGTAGAAGTTGGTTTCAGATGCGTAAAATGCGCTATGTAAAGCAAAGATGGACCAACATGAGTCTGATTCTCATTCTAGCTGATGGTTGTGGGTACGACCGACGTCTTCCAGATGGTGCAAAATCAAACAGTTTCCAAAACAGATACTCAAGAAGCCTTCAACAACCCTGAACGTAGTGGAAAATCGAAAAAAAAAACAATCGTAGATGCTTTTATATTATGACATACAATGTTACTATCAGTACCATTAAGGAGGGTAAAGAGAAGCAAGACGGCTACTACGTTTCCATATGCTTCAAAATGACCAGCGTCAATGTTACAACACTAACAGAGGCGTCCCTTATCTTTAAAAAGCAAATAAATGATCATGACATCATAAATCGGACAAAAGCCTTTGCAAACATTGCTACATAAGTCGAGCCTCTACAAATATCGCATTATTTCAACAGGATTTTGGCGTCAGTCCAACTAAGATGAGTCAACAATTTGATAGGTTCGCGTTTCGATAAAATGCAACGCTCCAACAAATCGCAGAGACGGGCATGTTCGCATCGTTACCGCATGCGGGAAGTGAATAGATTGGAGTAGGAGATCGCTCTTAAAGAAGTAGAAGGATCACAATACATATAATTCTTGAAAATAATTTTGAATCATGGACAGTCGTAATCGATCATCACAATATGTAGTACAGTAAATGATTTGGAGTTAATTAAACAATAAGCGGATGACAACAAGCGGAATTTTTATATGAATATGCATGGACAAAATTATATCGTCTAGAAGGAAGTGAACCCCATCACTTTTCCAGTATGATAGTTCCTTTGTTTGGCGCTAGTCGTGCTTGCGATGTAGGTGTGCACGTAAAAATGTGGTGCAACCATGTTTGCAGTAGTCTCACAAAGACCTCAACAGGGCTTCGTATCATAAATGACGATTAAGCGAACCGTGTCCAGTGATTTGCAAACTTATTTCGTTATATGTATTTTCGTTATACTTCTTTAAGAGCGATCTCCTACTCCAATCTATTCACTTCCCGCATGCGGTAACGATGCGAACATGCCCGTCTCTGCGATTTGTTGGAGCGTTGCATTTTATCGAAACGCGAACCTATCAAATTGTTGACTCATCTTAGTTGGACTGACGCCAAAATCCTGTTGAAATAATGCGATATTTGTAGAGGCTCGACTTATGTAGCAATGTTTGCAAAGGCTTTTGTCCGATTTATGATGTCATGATCATTTATTTGCTTTTTAAAGATAAGGGACGCCTCTGTTAGTGTTGTAACATTGACGCTGGTCATTTTGAAGCATATGGAAACGTAGTAGCCGTCTTGCTTCTCTTTACCCTCCTTAATGGTACTGATAGTAACATTGTATGTCATAATATAAAAGCATCTACGATTGTTTTTTTTTTCGATTTTCCACTACGTTCAGGGTTGTTGAAGGCTTCTTGAGTATCTGTTTTGGAAACTGTTTGATTTTGCACCATCTGGAAGACGTCGGTCGTACCCACAACCATCAGCTAGAATGAGAATCAGACTCATGTTGGTCCATCTTTGCTTTACATAGCGCATTTTACGCATCTGAAACCAACTTCTACCATATGTCACGTATGTACGTAGTGTTCCCGTTTTCAGAAGCTAATAAGGTGAATTGAACGTCCGTGAGATAGGTGACCTCGTTTATTGCCATAACAATTCATGCTTATCTAGTTGTTTCCTCCAGTCGTATGCACAAAAATTTTCTGTCTTTCTACATCTTCGGATGATCATTATCCGTTTGTTTGTTCTTTAAGTTAGTGTATTGTGTTGTTATTTAGTCAGTAATCTATTTTAGCGAAATGGCTGCTCCTTCGCTGGCCGTTATTTTCAATAACGTCGATGCTGATCGGTCTGGTCGTATAAGTGCAGACGAGTTGCAGAGGGCCCTTTCAAATGGTACTTGGACACCATTCAATCCGGAAACCTGCAGGCTCATGATTGGTTAGTTCATGTCAAGCTAGAATGATGGCAATGGCTTCTTCGTTGTCGGTGTTTTTTTATAATAGTTAATGTTTAACTTCTTCCATTTATGCCGTTGTATTTCGCTCAGTTGCCAAGTGGCTGTCCAAATATGAGGAATGGAGCTGCAAACAAGCAAAGGAATAACGAAATTATAAATATCACGTTTTCAAACATGCTCGCATTCAATGCAAATTTTTGCAGGAATGTTTGACTCTGATCGCGACGGAGCGATCAATTTTGCCGAATTTTCTGCTCTTTGGGAATACGTCAATCAGTGGACGCAGTGCTTCCGATCTTTCGATCGTGATGGCTCCGGAAATATCGACAAAGACGAATTGTCTGCAGCGTTGCGTCAGTTTGGTAGGTGCTTCGGTGTTCGTTTCCTTTTTCTTGCGGCACTCAAATACGATTCTTGGGGTAAAAATCCCTATAATGCATACATCACCGAACATTTCCCATGCTTGATGAACAGGCTGGAAACTGCTCTACTCTGGAAAATGTCGCAATAATATATATCCTGCAGTTGGGCTGATTCATGCAGAATCGGTTGCATAGATATTAGACGTCAGGCACGATTGTGGTCGTAGTCGTTTACCTGCGCGATCTTTTACCACAGCAATGTCAGCTACATCCTGATATTGGCCGAACAACAGAGTTCATGCGGATTCGTACAGCTTTAAAAAAGAATCCGCAATCTTTATACGTGCGAGCGACGCGTGTTTGGGAATAGTTGGCTAGTTTGGCTAGCTGCAGTTATTTAGATGCTTTCTCCATTAGTTTATGTGGGCTGAGCACTTCACTCGCTGCAAGCGTTGGGGGGAGGGGGAGGGGAGTAAAAGCGATTGCTTTTCTTCATGAGGCGTTTGCCCTTCTTCTGTTTAGCGTCATCTGCTACGTGGCTTAATCCCTCTCGCGCACAATGCGGAGCAGAAACTGGAGGTATTCACCAGCCTGCTAGCATATCTTTTAAAAATTCCAGAGGCTCATATATAAGCCAAATCTAGCAAGGCAATATGAGGAAAAACTTATAAATTTGCGCAAAAGAGGATAAACTCGACATAAGATAGCTTTCAACTGAGAAGAGGGGCAGGAGAGCGTTGGGAGACTGGAAAGACTGCTGTGAAAAAAGTTAGTACAGGCTGGTGCAAAAATCCTGTTTTACCTTGTAAGCGTGTTTCGGTGGCACCAAGATTGTTTCTGGCGTTCTCTTTTTTGGATGAAATGAAGCCTGTTCTTTGCGGAAGAAAAAGTGCTTCGGATAATAAAAAGCTTTACTCTTTTCAAGTGCGAAAAATTTCCTCTTTTGAAGAAGATAGTTAAATGACCGATAAATGCGTTCCGCTTCTCCTTCTTGGGTGTAAAATCCGTTGATTTACAGTCGTCTACTTTTGGATAAAATTTGCGCCTTTTATTTTGAGAACAATTGGTGATGTGGATTCAATTTTTGAGATTTGCAGTGTTACCGATATCTTAACTGTGATATTTTTGTACCCCTAACGGTATACTCCGTGTTTTCGAAGTAATTACGGCCAATTGATTTGATGGTTGCTTGCTTTCGGTGATCAAATGGTTTAATGAGTTTTCGAAAAGGTTTTTTTTCTCCTCTTCGATATCTTCCACTTCGACAAATATTTACGGAGTCGAAACGTCTCAAGCATTTCGTTTCGTTTTTGTTTTAGCGTATTCCGTGGTCCAATTGGCCTACCTTTTGAGCCATTGAGGTAGGTTAGCGGAGAAGACTGATGCGTGTTGCGCGCTGAATCAACTAAGAGAAGCGGCCATTATCATGAAGAGAAAGGGATGAAGGAACGAGCTGACTTGCTCGAATCTGTATTAATCTAGAGGTTCATTTGAGTGCAGTTCCGATATTGTGAATCAGTTGATATAAAAACGTGAATGGTTCACATTGCTTAGGTGGGTAAAACTTCCTCATAACAGTCACGTGCATCACTATGCAGCACATTGCAGGTTGCATTGTCACAGCTAGTGCAAAAAGCCGATATGCATTAATAGTCAAAGACAGAAGTAAGCGACATATTTTTGAGCAGAAGTATGGTGGCGAGGGAACTGGGACAGTGGTGTTTAAAGCGTTAGCTAGGACGAGGATTTCGCTTTTGGTAGTTCGGAACTTGGGCAACTTGAATTGCAATTTTTTAAACATTTTTTGGGCTGCAAAGTTTTAGAGTGCTGCAAGCTTCTGGACTTCCTGAAGGTCCTTTAAGCTTTCCGAGTTCCGAGGGGTTTGAAAAAATTCCATGTTTCGGGGCCACTTCCCTTGTCTAATACATGTAAGGCGATCCTCGAAAGGTGTTATATCCATTTTTGTATACCCAGGTAGAATGTTGGAGTAGAAGGATGCACTGGTTTGTTGGCTCTCCTCGTTTATAGGGTTGACGCGTCCGCGAGGAGACCCACCTTCCTCTCCACTCCTCTGCACTGAGACACCTGTAAAGAATACTTATGTGGTTAAATCTTTTTTTAGAATTTTGCTTTTTTTTCGATTGGAGAATATAGGAAGGTATGAATCGCTTAAAAGTTTTGCGACATTAGCAGGAATTTTTTGTTCTTTAAAATCCTAAAATTACCTTCTCAACCTTTTTGCATCTTATTTGGAAGTCTTGGATCATTTCAGCTTCTCAAAGTATGTGTTTTTGGATGACATTACTGGAATTAGCACGATTTTTTTTACTTCCTTCGTATCTCTAAATGACTTCAGTCTGAGGAAAATCGTGGATTAGTTTTATTCACTTGAAATGTTAGCGCAAGCACAGTTACTTCTCTGCTGCGTGAATATTTTGCCTAACGTAATTCCTTTGGTCCGTCTTTGCATTTACACATCTTGCAGATGTATTCTATTTGGCTCTATCCCTGAAGGAGTCACCTCCCCCCTTCCAGACTGCGGTGTCTATATTCGGTTTAAAAAAGTTGGCGAAGCCGTAATGAAACACATTCATTATTTGAAATGATTGTTCGTGTACATGTCTGCTTCTAGTGCCGGTCTGTGTCCCCGCTTTTCTCACTTCATATTTTTTAACGCTTTGTTTCTCCTTCTTTCTCTTCGCTTCCATTCTACTTTATCTTTTTACTATCCTCTTCTTGCAATTTACTTTGTTTTTCTTTGTCCGGTATGTTATATCATCATCATCGCTGTTTTCCTTCCCTTACCGTTTCAAATCTTTTTGCAACACAACAGGACGAGAATCTTCTGCAACATTTTAATTAGCGTTGTGCATGCGCATTTGCATCCAAAATTCGATCGTGCAGTCGTGACGGTCTTTTTAATTTACACTCCGAAATGGTTTTTTTGTGGAAATAGAAAGATTATTGCTTGCTGGAACTGAATGTTGAATGAGTGGAGCTAAATAATGCGACGGAATCATATCAAGATCAACTTTCTGCTGGATCTTTAAAAAATGTGAAGTTGTGATATCTTAGCAAGTTTATTTATCTCATAGGGTATTAGACAAACGAGAGCTGTTTTAAAATGACTCTAGTGGCACTGTTTAAATTCAGGTGCACTTTGCAGGAATGGAAATATTTGCTGCCTTTGGTGTGGTAACGGAATGGGAAGTTTCTTGTTCTCATTGCCTAATTTTAGGATACCGTCTCAGTGAACGTTTTATCGATTTATTGATGATCAAATTCGACCGAACTCATACACATCGCGTGAACTTCGATGATTTTATTCAGTTGTGTGTTGTATTGCAAACGTTGACAGCGTCGTTCAGAGATAAAGACGCCGATAGAGATGGCGTAATTACAGTCGGATACGAGGAATTCCTCACCATGGTATTCATTTGTAATATATGAGCATTGCTGAATGACCCTTTTGCTTTGTTGTGATGGTTACAACTGAACTTCAGGTAATTTTATCACTTCAAAGGGCATTCCGATTTGCACTGCATTTTTTCATTTGTTTTGAATGCCTTTCGCGAGGCCTTTATTGTTTTCATGAGCAGATATCACTTTCAATACGCAAAACTCATTCTTTTTTAAGAATTCTATTCTTTGGTTGCTGCATTCTTCTCGAGCTTATAGATTTATATTTGTAGATTTCAGCTTTCAGATTTTTTCAGGCATTCGTATGCTTTCCACTCTCTCTTTTTCTCTTTTCTTTCTCTCTCCTTTCGCAAAGGAAAATGTAATGTCATTCCACGTGCAAGAAGACACACTCAAGCACAAATGTTTAGGCGTTTTCAGTTGCTAACGTCTTTGTCATACTCTGCTATAAATGAGCTTAAAGCGTGTCCAAAATTCTGTAGCCGAACCGATGTGATGCAATTTTTTTCATGTATTGTGGTTTGAGGGTGATTAATATACCAGTGTGAACAGATATTTTAACTCCATTTGTGGTATCTGATTTCTGAAGTAAACGATGCTCAAATTTTTGCATACTACCTATGAATCGAGTGGGATATTGCTTCGGCATTGCGAAGTAAGAAATCTGCATTGAGTTGCTCGAATGCAGTGAAAATCATACAAATGAATAACACAAGCATAATAGTTGTTATTCGGGGCTAACATCTGTGAATACGCGCTCTTACTTCTTCTGTGATTCCTTTACCATTATATCCATGTAAGATTGTTATCGTAGGTTTGTCACGCAGTGCACTAACCAGGTGATCTTTTATTAACGTGATTTTGTGTATAGTGCTGAAATTTTGGGCAAGTTTCAAGTTGCTTGCTTCCAGTCTCTTCTTGGACTCCAAAAGCGTTTATTTTCTTTCTCACGCACGATCTGTAGTTTTTGTGACATATTGAAACTTCTTACGTCTTCTCCTTCGTTCTTTGCAGAAAAAATTCTAAACAGACTTTCCCCGTAACCTTGGTATTGCATAGATTTTGTGAGTTTGTTCAGCGGTTTTTCTGCTGTCAATTACGCGCGTAATAATTTTGTATTTTGTGTGCATCATTGAGTACGGAAACGCATAACGAAAATGCAGTAAATCGTTGTATTTGTAATAGGAGGATTGAAATTTTTTCATGTTCTAGAGACGCAAATTTGCAGAGACAGCTGTTTGCTTTTTATGTAGCTCATTGGAAATGCTTCAACTGTTGCGATATTTCTCAACGAATTGAACCTTTTTCACATTTTTTGGCACTCAGCCATCATTTGATGAGGTTTTTTAAACGCGAAAAAAATATTGTGTTTCGTTTTTCCGGAGATTCGAGCCCCTGTTTTGCAGCCCGCCAGGTTTTCTATCTGCAGCTGTAGCCTTCTTCTGTCTCCGTTCTAGTAGTAAACACAGATGAATGCTAAATATTTGTGATCAGCTTATCGAACTATTTTGTCTGAAACCGAAGTAAATCGGAAAAGAAAATTTTCTCAACTTTCGGCTCTATATTTCAGTTCCTAACTAAAGGCTGGTTACCAAATGTGAACTTCATTTCTTACCAAGGGAGGCCAGCTTTGTCACCAACTACGCTTAGGGAATATTTTTTTGTTGATTTCGACTAGTGCGAATACGTAATTAGTTCGTTTGAGTAGGTGCTGGGAAAGTGTAGCTGACATTAGGACAGTAGCTTTTATATCTTGTCCTAAATGTTGGTGCCCACAGTATGCTTGTCGGCCACGTAATCATATTTCCAGAAATTCGCTTCACCTCTTCCCGATAGTCTACTAAGTTCTACCAAAATCGCGCATATAGGAAAAAAGTTACAGCTTGTCTTGACGGCAAAGTTTTCATGATACTGCATGAAAGTTAATTGCTTTTCATAAGATAGCCTCGTTAGCCTTTCTCTAAAAATAGCCTCGCTAGCCCTTCTCTAAAACTTCATGATGGAACCAAACTATGCACTGTTACAGGTACATATATAAAACTGAGCGATCTGCAGATATTCCTCTTTCTCCCTTTCTCTCGAGACGCACTGTGAAATTCGTGGACTGAAATTTACGGGTTGGATGTCTGCACCTGTTTTAGGTTGTTTTCAAAAGCCACCAGTTCTTTACCTGCTTCAGTTTTCGCTGTCGTCGTTAGAGGTGTTGGTGGGCTGGAACTCGAAAAATGTTTTTTGGGCAAGAAACTAGGTTTTAGTGAGCAGGAATTCAGAAGACAGTGGCATGATGTAGGTGGGTGTATCATACTTGTATTGATTTTATTAAACACATTTTTAAGAGGCCAGCGCTTTTTGTGCTGAAGTGATCGCTTTTGCGTATAATAACTTGAATACTGAGTGAGGGTGGATGTTGGTGGTGGAAAAAGGCTTTAGTGGTATCGGGCAGAGTGACAACACTTAACACCATACTGCAGGTAGCCGTGATCTGCTGATGATGCAAGCTGCGGTTGCTGGTTAATATTATGTGCTTTGTGAAACTATTCTTGGATCAAGTAAAGCATTTAAGGCGTGCCAGATCCTCGTCAGTTTCAAATGAACGCTCGGAAAGGTCGAAGGAGCGCCGCACGTGTTGCTTGCACCCGAGGTGGCGTTCGTTGATACTATTTGAATATTACGATTCGCATTTTCCTTAGAATGTTTTCACTTTAGCTGCGGACGCAACGTAGGCACATAACTAACCAGTCAACTGTCAAAGAGTTTATGAGACTACAGACAGGATAAGAATTGGGTCGTTCAACATTTCATTGGCAGATAACGAATCCATCTCAATAACGCTAGAAATCGTTCATTATCTGCAATTTTGATTCATCGTTCGAGGAAAACAGCACTCGCAATCGAATGATATTTTTGCTGACGATTAGAACGAGCAGTGTGTCTCACGAGGACGATTGCCGCTGTAAAACTTGGGCCAATTGATGCCTTCGTTTCTGATCTCCTTGCCTTGAAAACATTGTTTCGTTGTAGACGCATTTGATGATTTGCTTCGTTTATTTGCTCGCAACGTGTCCAACTATTTCGTAACAATAAAACGCGTTCCCGATTCTATAATCACCAATCTCACGTTATCCATTCTCGTTGGCCTCGCTGCAAGTATGTTTTGTGCATTCCATTAGGTTCATCGCGTCGTCGTTGTTTTGGTGTTACAGGTGGCGACATTTTTTTTGGCCTACCTATGCAGGCAGTGTTGGCCATATACAAGTAGAGAAGCATACCAGAGGAAAGACTGAAGAAAACCGTAGGGGTGCGCGCACTGTCATATCGACTTTCCTTAACTAACATTACATTCGAAGCGCACCGTTATAACTGAATAGGTACTGAAAAGGAAATTACAGCAGGAGCAAAGCAAAGCGGCAGTTTTGACTATTTCATTGGATTACTTCGTCCTCATGTGTTATGTCCTAAATTTCAAGTTTCTCTGGGCATGTAAAGCCTTGTTACGAAGCAGCAATATTCCACAGTTAATACTTGCCACAACTCGAAGTTGAAGTTTCTGCGCAGATTCTTTGTCAAAATATAAAGGCGTTTGTAAACACACCAATCGTAAGTTTCAAATCTTACAGCAAAATGGTAGCTTTAAATCTTTGAATAGGCCAGTTGGAAAACAGTGGTGAAATAATGTGAGAATTAAGAGTATGGCGTATTCAAAAGGTACTTTTATCTCTTAGGATCGAAAACAAATGAGCAGTATAAAGCCTGAAATCGAGTTTTAAGGAACCTCTTCGGAAGAACCATTCCTTTCACGAAGGTTCCTGAACTGTGCCGTAGAGCACAGGTTTCAGTTTACGATGTCTTCTTACCTCGCGCTTTGTTTTTCCAAGAAGAACTCTAAAAAGGTGGAGTACTGAATATTAATCAGCATAAAACTTGAGAAATTGCTGTTACTTCTCATTCAATGTGATCTTGGCTGTCACTTTTGCATCCGTACAGCATTAACTCATATGAAAGGCTGGTTGTTCATTCGAGATGCATGTTGAGTTTGAGATGGGCTAGTTTTCGAATCCCATTTATCAGCGTAGTTGCACAAGGAGGGAGTTATTTCAAAGCGATGGTTAAAAGAAAAATTGCTGAACTGAACTGAATACTGGGGAGTTCTAGCTGAGTCCGAATATGTGTCATATTTTTTCTCTTTTTCAGGAAAAGGCCTTGATTGGCTCCTGAGGGGGGCCTTCCATACAAAGGAGCTTTATGCTGTGAGACGCCAACTTCTTTTAAGGTAATAATAAGATACCTGGACCCAGTTTTTCATGACACCTTGCTACTGCTAAATTAAGCGAACTACTATGGGATGTTTTAAGGTATTTTGCGTGTACATTGGTGTTATGGGTACTACGTTTTCATGACACTTTGCTAAAAATGAGGGCATTGCTATGGGTACTACGTGCGAACATCGACAAAATTGGTGTGACTATACGAATAAGCGAACTGACATCAAATGCGAACGGGTGTTTTCGAAATTTAAGGTATCTTGCGTCTGTCAAATACAAATACTCTTCACTGTCTATGTACTTCCTTCGTTCTGCACAATGTTTCTGTGAAATCAGCGATAGTTGCAATTGTTTCATCGATATATGCGTACGAGATCGGTTGCCGAACTCCATAAAGCAGTGACTTGAAATGCTACAGTAGTCGGTTATACAGTTTTCTATTATCCACTCACAGAACGGTACTGTATGACGGAGATTTTCGGATGTAAATGTCTTGAAGCAGATTCAAATTCTACGCAGGTGATCACCGTTTGGGCGCAATTTGCGACCATGAAGCTCGCGCCCAAGAATGAAAGACAAAATTGAAGTAATGGAATAGAACTCTGCGCGTTTACTACGACATCATGGATGTTTTATTTTTGAAAACATTGCGCTTCTTTCGAAGCAACAAAGTCACTCTCTTCATTTAACGTATAAGTGAAGGGAATTTTAGCCGACTACTGCTAATTTGCAAGCACATTAGAGGGTATAGCAAAGTATATTGGTTTTTTTTGGTGCGGAACCCGAATATCATATAATTTTACTATGGTATTATGCTTAGCAAGTTGATGCACTGCACGCTTGCTGCCTATTTATTTTTCCCTGCTTTAATTGGTCGCTTCGATGATGAACGAATGCCGTAATGGTATTTCTGGTGCAAAATCATTCACTTCCCACACCGAAAGCTGGCTACAACACTACAAGGCTTTCTCATAATCTTTTAGTAGTCCGCTATCTAACTACTTTGACATTAGCGGTGTGTTAACAAAACTGCTCGCTTTATTGATGGATTAACCAAATTGGCTTTATTTAAAAGAAAGGAAAAAATTTCAATAATTTCACAAGGAGTAATCCTTTCAAAAAAGTTAATCTCTATGAGAAATCGATACACATCCCGTTTTTGTTGAATTGATAGTTTCGGTATCTTCAGGAAGCATTAATTCTTGCATAAGGCTATCGACATTCGCCAAACCGAATAACTTGCACAGTTGCACGTCCTCCACGAGATCACGAGCGATCGCTAGCATCGGTGGCAATAGAAGTAGAAGATTTGCTAATCGTTGCGGCATCTCGCGATACGGTGATACCTAAAAACAAAATCTCGCTTCAATATAAGAAAGTAAAACGAACCCACTCACTTAAGCACACAAATATTACTCCAGTTAAACGAGGAGTTTCACTTTTACTTTTCATTCTTTACTAATTTTTCCCTGGCTGTATGCTAAGAAATCGTTGGCTATGAAGTAGTCTTTAGGCAGCACAAGAAAAAAAAAACGAACTGCAATTGGCCAGATCACCAATTTCCGGTCATTCTGTGAAGCAACTTTAAAAGTCCACTTCAAAGCAATGTTGGCAATTGCTGATCGGGTTATCTTAACGTTTCGGTTTTTTTCTGATAATCGGCGGTCGAAACACATCTGACTTTTCCCTGATAGCATTTTGCAAATCTTTCCAGCTTCTGAACGTCATAGGTTGGCATCGTTGACAATCACTAAATTTTCGGCCAACCGAATATCAAGTGACATAACTGTCAATCAATTGCCCAGAGAACGTATAATAGCGCCCTGTGCCATTGTTTTCGCCTAAAGTGGCCTTTACAAATGTGGTGTCAATTTTTATTGGTTGCCGCAGCTGGTCGACCCTGTTAATTTCACCCTATAACGGCGTTCGCCTGTCGTCATAAATAAAATACCAACCCTGGGAATGTCCTCAGATAATGATGCTGCGAGCCTTATAAATGCCTTGCATATTGTTGTTTTTCTGCAGATCAGAAAAACAAACCAGTACCGAATTTTCAGAAGCGCATCCTTAAATGATTATATTGCCTCCACAAATTTTTGAAGGGTTGTTTTCGTATTTTAGCACTTACAAGGTGAATTACCTGCACTGTTAATTAGTTGAGATGAGGGGAATGGGTAACTAAAGAGATTTTCGCACCACCTCATTTCTCTACTTCTTTCTTACTGAGACAATTTTCAACAAGTCGTACAAACTAGTTGAACGATTCCGGCTTCTATCATATAAGCCACTAATGTTTTCCATACGTTCAAATGGGTCTTCGCACAGCAAGAAAGAAGAATGGATTAGTGCCCATAGTTCGATCTGCTTTAATGAGCACTATGAAGGTGTGGGATTCAAGATTTACGCTATAGTCACTGTTCGCATGATCAGCCGACGCGTGTCCACGTTTTTTCCACTCCTATTTTTGTTAGCAGGTGACATTTTTCCTATGAATATAAACGACCCTCTCATTGTATAAAAATAAGATGGGACAAGCCCGGCTTATTCTCCGACGGAATTTTTTCTTCGGAGCAGACCTTATTTCAACCTGCTCACTACACTCTGATGTTTTGAATTTAACATCAAAACTTGACTTCAAGGATGGCTCGTTTTCGCTGGAAATGTGGCTTACGCGCAGTGCAGCTGACAACTGTAGACAATCTTCGGCTCAGGAGAAAGCCTTGCTATGAGAAATCGACGGCAATTTGGCTACTTGACCATGACTTCGATTCATAGAAAGTATGGTAAACGAACGATATGCAACTCGTTGTCGTGAATGGTAGAATCGGTGTTCACCCTATGAATGCGCCTCACTATTGAAAATTCGCTGCGAAGAGCTTCACTGCGTCAAATACCTGCCACTTATTGCAACAGCCATCTATTGCCATTGTATGGCAATTCTTCTTGCACTTTCCGATAATGCATACTACAGCTTTCCTTACCTTTTCCTCAAACAAAAAGAAAATATTGAAGCAATAAAACCATTGGGAATTAATCATGCACCAGCAAACATAATTCACCAAACCGAAACTGAACCACGCTTTTGTGCATATTACCCGTCACTCGATGGCCATCGCAAAAAATAGTGCTTAGCATTTATTGTAGATAATGTAACGTAAAGACTCAGATAAGCCCCAGTCGTGGCTGAATGTTGTGTTTGACGAATTACAAGTATAAAGCACAATATGACCTTTGTTACGTGGTTCTCAAAAGCACATAATACTTGCTGTCGCGTTCGCTCTATGGCAGTCGAATAGCTCTCCACTCCTTTGGCCACTGCAGTAACAAAGTCTTTCACAAGACACATTCACTAGACCAATAAGTTACGACGTCCTCTCATCTAAACTGGAGTTTCAGAAACGAATCTCAAAACGACAAGAGAAGGTATCACTCGCCCAAAATTCTGCCATAAGTGATGTTCATAAAACGTTTGCTCGCTTGCTGCATATATGCGCTTCACAGCACCATACCGGGAATCCATAATTTCAGCAGTTTGCTGAAATCCAGAATCTCAGCACTTCAGCAATTCCGACTACCAATTAGAAATAACTCTTCTTATGCGGGCCTAATATATATGATCTGACTTTCCATAATTTTGATAGAATTACTCAGTCAAAGTGAGAAAGCTGTGGACACTTAATTTTATTCGCATAATCTATTGCACGAACTCACAAAGCATGCCTTCAGTTCTAGGAGCGGTTTCTGACTTATTTCTGGGAATTTCCTAGTGCTTCTCCTGTTGACGGTTCAGGAGCCAAATGACAAGCGAATTTCAGAACGGAATATAGGTGAAAACACAAAATCTTGAAGACAGTTTGCCGGAGAATATTAAAGAAGCTTGGGACTTGAGAGTCACATGTTGACTGTTACCTCGGAAGATCACTTTCAAATTCGCGAACAAGTAAACCTCAAACTCTCAGACGACTAAGCACTCTTCCTACATCGCTTTACTTGGCGATGGCCATTAATCTCCTATAACGTGGCCTTCACTCTTTTTTCTTACATTTGATAAAAAGATGAATACATTCAGGAAACTTTACTGTTGTCTGATTTTTATAAGCGTTTCTTGGTGGAATAGTACCTTGAAGAACCAACGTGAATGCAACGGTCATCTTCAAAATAAACTCTACTGGAACAGACGATCGTGTAACAGGTGTACAACACGCTCACGATAATCACGTGAGTAAGTGGCAAGTTGCACAGCCGAAACATCTCCACCACCTTGTTGCAACTTTGGTATTCATCGAGTTTGAAGCAGTTTTATGCTCTTTAAAGAAGAGTTCAGCAGAAACAAATAATACGAGGTGCTTGCGTTACATCAACGTTGATGGTGCCGTTAACCATCTCCAGACTATGAAGTGGTTCTTAGTTGAGATAGTGCTTGCAATAAAGCATGACCACTAATGAAAGAACTTACGTGGGTCGAACAGTGCGACAGCTTTCATCGAAACATATTCACTTTCGTCCATGTGTAGGCAACGCATTGGTTGCGTTAGGTGATCAAGAATGCGAGCGGCAACTCTGCTGAAAAATTGTTCCAACAGTCGAATTTCTCAGAGTCACTGGCGGTGAATTCACTAGGCCAGCTATATGCCTCATTATCATTAGTGGCAACCAGTAATCTCATCAAGGTAGCGAAGTTTTTTCCGGTTAAAAGATTGAATTGAGAATCATATATCAATGAGCAGGCAAATAAGTGTGTGGAGCACTGGATACGAATGTTTTCATAAATTGCCGAAGCATGCTGATAAAAATGATCTTTAGCGATGGAGTTTCGAAAGCGATTCATTTTTAATAAAACAACGATGCGAATATAAGAAATATTTGTAGCAACAGCATTATTTTTTCGTTGGCTTGAAAGTAATGGATGATTTGATTTATTAGTAGCAACTTATGAAAAAGTTACTGCGATCATGGTATTTTACAATAAAAATATTAGTAGTAGCAAGCTGCACACTTGACATACATCCAATTTTTCTTGACGCCTTTTTCACTGAACGACTGATGTGCAGAAGAATGAAACAAAAAGTTAAACATATGGTGATGTAAAACTGGAGCAGGAAATATCGGTGATCCCGGCGCGGATCTAACAATTGGCTCGTCGGCCGTGTAAATACCGTGAGAGTGTCCCTCACGGTTGTTTCGATTGAAGTCGTTCGGAACTGCTTCATATCGAAGTGCCTGCGTGTCCTCATATGTAAATTCAACGTTACTAGCCCACATGCGCATTAGCAAATAAATCTGCGTCATCTCTGATCTCTTCAATGAAACGCAAATGTTCTTTAATCGCGTTCGTTAAAGTTTTTTTGATGGCAAAGAACCATTCTCCGTAACTTGCAATCATTCCATCAAAAACGAAGCCAATTGTTTGGGTGAAAGAAGCGCAATACGCAAAATATTTGCCATCTATAATTTTAAAGAAGAAATTTTCCTTTTTCGCGCGGCCCATCTGTTTTTGAATTATTGTTACAGGCATTATCCATGCCAATGAGGTTCCGTTTCTTCGTTGCAATTGCTGACTGCTGCGGTTGCAACAATCGCTTGCTGCAATTTGAACAAATGTTCCGCTTCACCCAGTTAGTATTTGCTTCTCAATACATATTCATTCCAATGGAGAAGTGTGCAGCAAAGAAGCGTTTTCTCAACTGCTCTAAGTTCATGAAGGGGAAGAAATTGCAGCACTTTTCTTTATAAACATTAGACTTTCTCATATAAAAGATGAATCGAAATCGTTTTAATGCACAATTATTTAAAAGTTCACAGAAACAGTTTATTAAAATAGGCACACTGTAGGTTTTACATATATCATTCCTCCATATCAGGAAAAAAACAGTTTTATTTTTGCAGCACGAGCTGCGCTTTAACATTTACTCGAAAATGCATATTGCAGATGCAAATGAGTGAGTGAATTTGCCCATGAACACATGCAAATTAATTTAGGTTTTAGTGAAGCATAAATGAAATTGTTAACACTCACTTCACATCAGGGATGGCCGGAGTATCTCGATGTAAACACGAATCGTTTGTCAGCCAGATTGCATCCTGTACACTCATCGACCTGAAGTTCCTTTCGCTTCTAAGAGCGCCCTACAGGCATTTGCTACAATATTTTTTCACTGAATGCGATGAAACATTTAAAGAGAACTGTTAAAGTTCACTTTTATTTAGTTTCTGAAGAAGATGGCATCGAAGCGAGAAAATCCTCCATCTTTATAGAACGATTTACCAATGGTTCCAATCTTTTAGGGCTGAAATAGTGAAGTGAAATATAGAGACGCACTTTCCAACTGTTGTTTCAGTCTAATGAATGAACCCTCATTTGATCAGTGGACGACGCTCACGTTAATGAAACAGATAGAACAGCTGCGGATATCTTCAAGAAGTTGAAGGACTCGCCTAAATCCCGCACAGATGACGAGGTGTTGTGCAGAAAAGTTTCTCAGCAAAGCGACTTGTGCATTCATTGGCAACTCAAGAAACTGGGTTAGGTTCTTTGCCCATTCGACCATAAGTACCAACTGCTGATGCATGCTGTCGGTCACGTCACACGTTGTCGCAGTTCGTCGCGCATCTGCTGTTCTCGTGATTACACTCGCACGCAGTAAGTGTGTCGCTTGTTCTGCCTGCGATGCATTACATGTTAAGCAGCATTTATCTCCGACTACTTCCGACTGCCCTCCCCCCCCCCCCCTATGCCCTTCTCCCCACCCCAGAACCTACCCAATGATAGACGTTACGGTGTGCTTCCAAGCCTTTCTTGGGGGATGGTGAAGCAGCCTTTGTCCTTTCCCTGCTCTTCCCCCTCCTCATCAGAATGATGGCTCATCTAGTAATAACTCATCTGAGGAGCAAATCGGGATGCTTTCGGCTCAAGGAAAGAGGTGAGAGAAGTGTTACTGTCGAAGCCGTAATTCCTTGGAAAGATCGAGGAGGATTGGATCCCATATACGCTTCAATATATCCCTGACTATTCTTTCCAACGAAGCGGATTTACGTTTATAGTTCGACAGGTTTATCTAATTCTACAGAATGAGTTGAATTAAACCGGTTAGGTTTATTGTGATTGTCATATGTGAATTCAACCGCAGTGTATACGAATCTTCAAGCTGTAAAATCGATACGAAAGTTGGTATAATACCGCACCTTTAGAAGAGTGGCGATATATGCCTCAGAGTACGTGCTGTCGGTAGAGCTGGCTTGATGTGATACGATCGTGTCTCGTTCGTTTTGCACCGCCTCTCTTTTCATGCCACTCCTGAGGCACTGATCGAAACGGCATCGACGGCATGTGTTCCTATGATCTTCAGCGAAAGATCACTTTGAATACTTCAGAAAAGAGGACAATATGTAGGTGATACAACTCTATGTAGCCCGCATACAAGGATTAGTGGGAAGATAAATGCTTTTAGCACTTCAATCAAGTTTTTTTTTTCATATTGCCGACCGATCCCTGAATGTTGTACTCCTATCTGTTTCCCAAATCAAAATGATGGAGATTGCATAGAGCCGATTCATCATGACAGCTTTCCACAAGCCAGTCCAAGGTTCACTTTATTCCCCTACGAAAAGCCTCAAGATTTTTGGTCCAAGATCAGTTCATGCAAGACGGATTAAGTTTGACTTTCATTTACGTTATCAAATTGCAAGCAATCTTCCGAACATCCCTTTCGACAGCATTTTCTCATCCATACAGTTTGCACCACGCTTACGACATTCTTTGCAATTATAGAGGAAGATGACAGTGGAAGCGTCATTCGCCTGTCACGTCGACGCATGTAAAGCACATTACCTAAAGAGTTAATGCAGGTCAGAGGTCCTCGCCTGTTTATTCACAAGGTAAATCATGTCGGCTTTTCTCCACTGTCCGAACTCTTATAACTGCTCAACGCTAGCTACTCAAGTATCCTTATTGTTATTTCGTCGTCAACTGCTAATTTCTGTACACTAATTTTCGTTTAATCCATTCTTGTCTTGGCTCTAATATTTCTACCACCTCGCTGCTTTGCCCTTCCAGCCGATGCATGATTAAACATCGCTTTCTTTTTATTCATATAAAGACGATATCGTTCATTCAAATCGGAAAGTGCGTCCGAATTAACCGAGTCCAATTGGCTTTCTATTCACTCCATTTGGGTCATCAAATCCTCAGTTGAAATATGCGGAGGGAAAAGAGGAAGCAATCCGAGGGATGTTGTTTGCAAATGCGAAGAGAAGTCATTAGATAATCTGGCTCTTCTTTCTTTTTCGCCCTCCACACATAAGAAATCTGACGACGAAAAACTTTACCCTTTAGAGCTTTGAGATAAGCCTTAGAGATATACGCAGACAGACGTAGAAACGATTTAAAGATTGAGTAACACAACGAGGAAAAGCCGGCACCTTCGGCTACTTTAGTAACGTTCTTTTATTTACAGGAAAAAAACAACGCCACCATAGGCGATTAAAACACTGTGTTTAAACGAAGCACGCTTTCGTGTGGGGAAAAAGGTCTAAACGGATTACCGTTTGGGTCTTTTCAAGGATAAGGTCATTTGGAAATTCAGAAACAAAAAAATTATCCACGTTCTTGCTTGCACATTTACTTTCGATTCGAACAGTTTTATTTTTCGTGCTACAGAGGACACTGCACTTCGTTAGCATGTTTACATATGGAGAGGAAAAGTAGATGAAACAAACACGAGGTTACAAAAAGTTGTGAAAGAAAATAAAAGATAAATATAAATTCGCAACATAAGGCGGTTGGACTCGTGTGAGCATAAATGGCAAGGAGTAAGGAAAATAAGAGAAGTAATTTACCACGACAGCAGTTTAAGAGATTCGGTAATTGTAAAGGCTTAAGGAACTTCTCAAAGACATAATGATTTGCATTTTGCTGCCGACAATTATAGTCGACAACTCCAACCTTTGAGCGGTTGTAAGTCATCTATCATATAATACAAAGCAGAAAAAAATAAATAAATAAACGAAGAGCAGATAGATATTTCATGCATACCTTTATCAACGACACATGAATGCTCGAATCTGCACACATAGGCATGTCGCTTTCGAACTGTTCTTCTGAAGAAACCTGAAACATAAGAATTCCCAACAAAAATACAACGTTTAAGAAATCGCGTTGGAATATCAGTTCGTGAAATTTTGTTGTCAACCTCGATTTCTGGCAACTTTATTTGCAGGACTAGTCGATCATGGCAGTAATGTTTGCATTACATGGCTAACTATTTGAACACATTAGAAAATAGAGTAGATCGCTGCTTTAACCATCTCTATATTGTTCGATTATCTCTATATTGAATTCCTTAAATTATCTCTATATTGAATGCAGCTTTCCGGATTTGTAAATTCCTTAAATTAAGCACTTAAGTGATCGGCTACGTTGAACTCTTCAGAAGCTAATAAAAGTTTAGTTGATCGTTAAGATAGCGAATTATTCGTCTTTCTATACCTTCTGAAATGTTGCGCGTGTTGACTAGTGTTATCGAGCCAACGTCTAATTTAGTCCTTGACGTCTCCCTCCACCTTCCCCTCTATTAGTCCACCAATAAATTATGACCTACGCTAGTTTCAACCAGCAATAAACGCATCTCGGCTATACCTCATCGGCCACGTTACCACTTCTGTGCAAATCTTCTGTTGCAAACTCTGCTGATGATGCAGCAAACTCTGCTAATAAGGCTGTGAGCACCATTTAGCGTACATTTGTTCTTCATTCTATTGATGCAGCGACGATTTCTCCCATAATCACTTAGATTCATGCACCATTTTTTCAAACTTATGTAAGCGTTGTCATTCGGGTCCAAAAATTAGAGGATCTGAAGGTAAGGACCCTCAAATTGCAAAGGACGATTAGAACGGGCAAGCATTTGTCAGCACGTTTGTCAACACAGGACCCTCAAAACATGCTGTAGTTCACACATAGACAATAATGAATGCTGCAATGTTAACGCTGTGCTGCAACGAACTCACTTAGAGTTCTCCCGCTAATTTCACGTTTTTTTGCACAGCTTCATTTAACAATACTTAACTGAATTCATTTTCGTGCGCTAAATACAACTAATTTCTCGTCTCTACATCCATATAATGAGTACATATTTGGCATTTTTGCGTCACTCTGCTCAGTTGGGGTTACCCAAGCATTGAACCTGCTAGCGGCGCAGGGGTGCGAAATTAAATTAGAAAATGGCGTTAGGCGCACTTGTATGAAACATAATTTGAAGAAATGTGAACTAGGCTTTTATATGAAACAATTAAAAAAATAATTGAATTAACTGGACCTTTGCAACCATCGCATGAAATGGCGCCGTAGTGTTTGCCGGTTGCACGATCACCACAAATGGCGCAGTTGAGAGCTTCGCATGGCTTCATTTGTGCTGACAACTGCATGCTGTGATGCCAGTCGGTACTTCAGCGTGCGGCTTCTTCGTCACATATGAAGCACATCATTTTTTGGTGCATTGCGTGCACTTTCTTCTTACGCTCTCGTTGTTTTCATTCTATATGAATACCGCTTAACAAACATTTTTACATCCACCACTGCGTCGCTAATGTCGTGATGTCTCCTAATTAAAATTAATGAAATGTGTTTTCTTTTCCCACTGACTTTATTTTTACTGTCTATATTCATTTATTCACACTCTCGACCTTAAATTATCAGCTTATTGTAGAGCATTTGGTTGCCTGCATGCTCGCAAGCAATGCAAAATACTCACATATCTGCATTATTGCTAACTAACCAATCGGGTGGCACAAATAAAATGAAAATAACATTTGATGATATTTTTATTCCTCTAGTTCAATCCATAATAGACTACACTTTTAGAAACTCTAGCATCTGTGCATACGGACTGATAAATTGAACTGCACATCCATCGTCTCTGCTTTCAAAATTTCGCCAAGTCAGCTTTTCTAGTCCTGGAGGTAAAGTGCCGAGGAAATAAACAGACTGACCGAACCATGCGTACGATCAGACGCCACTTATTCTTGATGCACTTTTGCATATGGCAATTCGCAAAGGAAGTTGGACGGCGCTCTAAAGAGAAGGGCTGAAGGTATGTTTTGGGGAATGCTTTAGTGCTGATAAAAAGTATAGTCCGGAAGCACTTCTGAGAGTAAAGATCGCTTGTAAGCGATTGATTTTCAACTTTCTTTTTAAACACCATTTTCAGCTGCCTCACACCAGAAATCTCTAACCGTTCGATTTTCGACGATCTCAGCACTTCCAATATCTATATCGAAATGAAGTAAAAACAACATTTATCCGATGATATCGTTTCAAATGACATCATTTCAAACATTTTTGTGCTCGACTACACTGCAAAGTTTAAAAGTAATTCGAGAAACTTTAAAGGCCGAGAACGGTCCACACGACACGCTTAAAAGTTACTCGCACTTTATGATTCTTCGTCGAAGAGTACAGCGCAAGCAGAAAGCACCTGTCTATTATAACTGCTGCTAATTGTTAGGTTTCATAGAGCGAATATGTCAACATGGCATTTCCATCCTGACGAGACTTGAACCCGAAAATTTCCATTAGTGAGAAATTTTTCGAAATTAGGAAACGCAGGAGTCACGGTGCTGGTCAAGGTTCGGGATCAGTTTTCCAAACAAGCGCGGCTACATATCCAGCAAATTGTGTTCGAGTCGAAGCAGTAGACCTTGACTTCAAAAACCGTACGGATGGATAGACTAGCACATTTCTCCATTGTCGATAAGTTCATCAAATTTATTGTTGAAGCCTTATCCAGGACACTCAATTTTCAGCAAAATATAATGCTCCTCAAAAAAGTTATAGCATTTGACGATAGAAAGGTTCGAGCATTTCTCTATTTTGGAAAAAGCAGAGCAGGCTTCCTTAAAAACGAATCGTATGCCCCAAAATCAGTGTTTAAAACGGTATACGCTACACAATAAGCAACTCTCTAAAAGATGACACCTGGTCGTTGAGGTCGTTGACCTTTTAATGGATATGAATTCCACCTGCGCGTAGTTTGTGAAGAACTTCATCTGCAGGTGTAAATTGTACTTATTATTTAGTGCTTTTTCCTTGGTATGAACTGCATATTGCGACTGCTCTATCTGTTTTTCAAGCTGCATTTTATTCAATTAGACAAAAATTTACAGGGCGGACGCAAAGACGATTCGGGACACGGGTTCCACGAAATCCTATTCGTATGGACTCGTCGTATTGTTCAAATCTCCCAACTACTAATTACGACATGGAATCGAATTTCACCTGGAAACTTCCTTCACAAGATATACTTAGAGTGCAAATCAACCGATTTCTGTGGAACGTATAGCACTGTGGATTTGACCTCCATCATTGAGCTGATACGGTCGACTCTTCAGTAATGATACCGTGTTCACTCCTACCTTAATGCTGCTAAACTTATAGCTTTTGCTGTATTGAAACGGTCATGAAACGTTTTTAAGGAGTACGGTAGAGAATCGTTCCGATCACAACTAAAAGCAGAGATTTCAACTGCTGCAGTAAAATTTTGATAAGAAAAGCGATATTAAGAGATTGCACAGCGAATTGCGGACTTTGGTGCGGAAGTTCATGCGTGAAATGCAGTGTTGCTTATTCCTTGTAGTTGTTTCCATTTCTGCAATTCAACCTTGTATTCTACTCTGCAAAAGATGCAGCTGCTTCATAATTAAATTCACTTTTTAAGTTCAGTTCGCGAATTTTCCACATAAAGTAAAGAGGGAAAAATTATCGATGAAGTCTTATCAGCTGCGAATTTTGATGTGCTCAAAATCATCAATGAGACAGAATAATAGATCCTTCCACTGTAGTACTGCTTTACTAATGACTGCCTTTGGCGATTCTTAGCTGTTGTGGTTATGAGCCCATAGATAAAAGGCGCCTAATTTACATCGTTACGAAGATTGATTGTACGCACATGTATCCTTTAAACTTCCGTTTCCTTTACTGTCAGCTTCACTGACCTTGATTCAGCGATACTTTATATTAAGTCATCTCAACTTATATTGAATGGAAAATTTCCTTTTAAAGTAAAGTAATTGTAACGGGACGATCGTTGAGTTTTCATATTTTGTGAGGTCATCCAGCTAACTGACGATTAGAGATGATGTATAAATGCCGTTTGCTGATACAGAAACGTAAATAAATTCGAATTACTCCACCGTTTTACGAGTTCGAGCGTTAGGCTGTGATGCAGTTTGAGGGGTGAGGCTTCGACATCAAAGACTTCCAGCATGTGTGTTTTTTTCCTGTAAAAGTTTGAAATCATGAATAATGTATATTACCTAAAACGATCCTTCACATTTTTTGTCTGACGCAGATTTGCAATAGTCCTTGTACTTAATAGTCCAAAGTTTCTAAGGCCTGAAACTTTTAAATGCATTGATATTTGCATATTAATGTGAGAAAGATATTTGGCACGTTTAAACGTTTCTTTATGTGTGAAATGTTTTCATGCTTTAAACCATTTGACTTACTATGAGGAATATGAATACAACTTATGGTCGTTTGCCTCATATTTTTCAATTATGAGATGCATTCGTTAACTGGTGCATCAGAATAACAGAACGAGTGTTTCGCTTGATTCCATCCTTGGTGACGTACATGTGACGTTTCCTCTCTGATTTCTTTTTTTTGATTTCTTGTTGAGGGGATTTCTTCAACTGTTTTTTTTTTGGGGGGGAGGGGCGCACAACATCGTTCACCTCCATTTCCCTTTTTTCCGTCATTTATTAATGCTGAAATATTAGCGATTCATATCGAGGAATTTGTCGTTAGCCGTCATTATTCGAGTACTCTATCGGCAGGATGCTTTACCACTTAGTCTTTCAAGCACTCGAAACAGTTCTCAAGAGATGCTTCCGAATCTTCCGAATCATGTAATTTTTTGATGATTGGGTGGTCTGTAATTTCTTTCCGCCGCGATGATCCTTATGGGAGGAGGCGGTTTTGACTAACGTGAAGTCCCCGTGGCAGGGATTCAGAGCTTAGCGCACTCTCGGGATTCAGCGATATCTGGCGGCTGTGAAGATCCTTGTTTGGGAGTCTTGCCCCGTCATCCATCTGCGAGTGAGTATTCGTCTATCCCTCGAGGTACAGGGCCCGGAGGGGAGGGACCATCGAAACCGTTGTGCCCATAGGGCCAACTTCAGCTGACCTATGGATAAGTGTCCGCCTTTTTCGGCAGGAGAAGTGCACCATTTCTCAGACAACGTTTTATGTCTACTACTGAATAGGTAGAATAATGAGGTGGGTGATGGAATTCTCATATCTGTCCTTGTTGATGTTCGCTTTGAATAGTTGTATATAGAAAATAGTCCTGTTAAGAGTAAATTTCCTTTATGGATCAGCCTTTGGCAATTTTGAGTTATGCCGATCGCACGTAGTTGCACTGAACGGGCTTTGTTGCAGAGTTTTCCATATTCAAGCACGTCCAATCTTTAGCCAGTTGCGTTCCCTTTTTTGGCATTTCATCTTTCATCGTTAGCGACGGCTTTATCCAACTCTGAATTCATTATACTATTTTCATATACAGTTCTAAGGGTTCACTCTTCTGTCAGCCAAACTCACAGACGATGAGATTTTCAAACAGCCGTTGTTAGCTTATACGCTCGAAATTTGATTCTTGTCTAACACATGAGTAATCGACGTTAACTGGCTAGTAAATGAATTTAACGCTTCATTTATTTGCTTCAGTTTGCCGCCAAATAATCGGCAGGTTACTCGGATGACGTTTAGCTTATTATTCTTGAGATGGGCGTTCGATGGTAAGCAGGATGTAGAGAAGTTTCAGGTCGAGTTTTTCTTTTTGTAGAGAGAATCCTCAAGATTTTGCATTTCAAGTGAATTTTCCCTAAAACTGCAGAAATTCGCTATTGTTTCTGGGCTGTGCTTACCGTCTGATCGTGGTTCACTTTGTTTAAACCCCAAGTTTGCAACTGAACCCCCCCCCCCCTCCTTTCTTCCCATCAGAATGTTAAGGTGTTGCTAAGGTGTCGTTCTATCCTTTTCAACAGACCTCGATTCTTATAACCATAGAAGTCGTGTTGCTTCTTTTGTCGTGTGCTGAACGATGAGACGCCATCCTTTTAACGGGTGGAAGGACGATGGGCCTTTCTTTTTTGCACTTGTCTTTGCGCCTTTATTCTGCATTCTCCACCCCCTTTTTCTCGTCGTCTTTCTCACTTTTCTATATGGTTTTCGGCAGCCTGCGCCTTCCTTTGAAAAGCGAACTCTGCCTTGTGCCTTCCTCCTCCTCCAAATAAAGGATTTGGGAGGAGATGAGCTCATCTACAATTCGCCGTGTGATTGCAGAGGTGAACTGGTGCTTCGACACATGGGCTGGTCTCAGGTTATGGCTAATGCTGACGCTCGAAAAAAATTAGTTCAGAGAACACTGCTGGGGTGTTCGGTTTTCGGACGCCTCGGACCTTATTTGATCTCCCCTTAAGTAGGAGGCCCTGACACTCTTAAACCATCGTTTTTCTAGGTCCCAAATTTGGTTGGCTATCGAGCGTCCAGATACTGAAGATTTCGCTAAAAATTCGAAGTCGGCTCAATTCCTTGAATTTGGGAGGAAATAACATCTGTTTTCATGTACCAGATCGTCCGAGCGAGAAATTCGCAGCACAATGTGGCTTGCACTACAGTTAACACCTGAAAGCACAACATACTGTGTAGGTTAATACCTGCCGGCTTTACCCATCCTCTGGAAATACATGAATCGTGTGCAAGCCACCCAGAATATTAGCTGTTTGGCCATTCACACTCAGTGAGCGCTGATTAAAGGGAGAAATGTAAATCTGAAAGAAATTGTATTGGAGATGTTCAGACCAAGTAAGTTCGGTGCCTGAATCGTTTTAAATAGAGTGGTGCGCGGTCTGCGTTCCCCGGCGGAAACTGCTAGTGAGAACAGCCCCACTTTTTCATCGCCCAGGCTATCACCGCCGCAAACTCAGCCTTCCGTGCTCCCTGGCCTGATCATTCAATGAGGAAGTCCAGCCTTCCTGCCTAGCAAGTTGTTTCCTCCTCGGGATTACAGCTGTAATGTAGGTAGGCTTTGACAGACGACGAAGAACAATTCTCTCAGTCCTCCCACTTCAAACTTTCTTATGGAGTCCTAAGTTCTAGTCGTTCTTTGACGGAGCAACACTGCGCTACCGCATCTCCTTCGCTGCGAAAACCGTCTTTCGACAGTATGCTTGTTAGAAGTCATTTGCTGCATCATTCTTCCAACGTGCTCATGGTTTCCCAAAATTTTAGGTCATTTCTAACTGAAGTTCATTTCGAGATGAATACGCCGGCAAATAGCAGTCGTAGATTGACGTCTGAAGAAGTACAGCATCTGCTGCAGAAGCTTTCTTCAGATGAGCAGAAGGAGTTGGGCCAGATGTTGAAGGTGTGCACTACCGAGATGACATTTACTCGAGGTAAGTATGCTTCTCTAAATATCTGTTACAGTTATTGTATTCATAATAGTGAGAGAGGGGGAGGGGGACAATTAGCGTATCCTGGGATGGTGCAGTTTATTTTAGTTTTGCTTCATTTTTCTTGGTTTCTTTTCATTTGACGATACTACAAAGCTTTTTTCGCACTTTAATCGAAAATTTTCGCATAGACCTGGTGCAAGGATTCGCTTTTCTTCCGCAAATGTTTTCCTAGGTTTTCAGTGCTGTCCAGGAGTGGGATTGTTCGAAAAAGTTGTCGAAATCGTAAATCTTGAGCTATTAGGTAAAGTTTGGCGTCACTTCCATGCCATGAGAATGTATTCCGCGGTGTATTATAACTCCAATTTATTTCTATGTTGTCATTTTTTGAATCTCACTTATTTTGCTCAAGAACTAGCGACCTGTTCGGAAGTCTTTTGCATCAGGCTCAAAATTTTCTTGTTTTATAGCATGCTTTTGAACGATGAGTGGGAAATAATTCCTAAGTGCAGTCGTTTGGTGTTAATCAGCTGTTTGCTATTAAAGCGGCTAGTACGTCGTCTGAAGAGGAAACGTTTGGTTAGTTCACTACAGGTGATGCGTTTTACAGGTATTCCTTTTGCGGCTGCAGTAATAGGCTCTCTGTATTTTGCTAGAAAGCGTCTTCCACCTGCGTTGCATTTTGGGCCCAAAAAGTGGCCATTCTACGTTGTTGTTGGTATTGGTGCATTAACGACTGCGAATCTGTTGTCGATGTCGAATTGCACGGAGCGAATCCAGCCTCATCTCAATGCTCTCTGGCAAAAGGTTTATTCCCGTGCTTCTGGTTGCGGAAGTGCAGTTTACATTTTGCCACCTTGTGAATGAAAGATTAAGCCTACTAAATCTCTGATTGTAACACGTATGAAACAGAATTTACCTTTGAAATCATGATTGGTGTCTCACGGAAAACTGCGCTGCGTTTTAAGGGACTTATTTATGTGGGAACGCTCTCTCACTAAATGTTTTGGAGTGTTGCTTTTTGTTCTACTATTTTTAGGATATAATAATGCAAATTCACTGCGGAGCAAAGGTTTTCAATGAATTTTTTTTTTTTTTGATCGAAATAATTTGAATTGTTTTTCCTCTCCTTGCAATATTCATTTCATTATGTTGATTGCAGTACAGTTCTGAAAGTTCGTCGGGAGTGAGTTACGAAGATTTACGCAGGCGTAATCGCGAGGCGATCCCAGTCTCGCAGGCCGAGCTTGCTACCTCGAAAAGGGGTGACATTGCTCCGTTCGTTGGTCAGCAGCAGCAACAACAACCGGCCTCGTCCACCTATTCAAAGGGATTTGACTGGAAGGGTACTCAGTCGCAAACATCGCCTTTCTCATACGATGAGCCATCTTATATGTCAGGAACTCCGGTCGGTGTGCCAAAGAAGACGCAGTATGGCGATGAGGGGTTTTCGTGATTTGTTTTCCCTGTTCTTCTCCTTCTTTGATATTCTACAAGACCGGCATGAACTGAGAAATGGTTCATTTGTTACAGGTGGTGTCCTGGCATTTTGCAACTCTTCCCGAAATCTTTTCTCTCGTTTTGCAATACATTTTTTCGTTATTCACTGGTTCAACAGTGGTGCGTCCACAAAGTGTTCCTTTTGCTTCAAATGACAGTCAGTTTCAAACGTTTGTAGTTCGCCCTCTTAATAAAGCGATGAAAAGAAATAACGTTGTCTTTGTTCAAATATTTCTTAGAAGTAGAAATGAATCTGCAGCTGCACACAGTGAAATTCGCTTCGTGGCTTTAATTCACGCTGCAAAAAATTCACTCTGCAGACTGAATAATTTCGACTTCTCTTCGAATAAAAAGGCGGCTTTGCTGAAGTCATTAACGCTATAGTGCACAATGTGATTCGTTGTCGTCGAACTCGCTGACGGTAAAAGATGCGCTGTTCGCATTCGTAGAGATCAACACGAAAGATTACTAAATAAGTCTGCATTGATGCCTTTTTCTTGTATCATTGCGTTTGAAACAGTATGTGTTGTTGTGTATATCAAACGTCAACTTAGGCACCTCATAGTTCGAGTTTTTCATGTATCTTCAACGTTTTCTTCTTTTTTTTGTAGTGATTTTGGAATGTTGAAGCCTAAATTGTTGTCTGTGATTTTATTATTTGTAATATGTGCGCTTCTTTAATGAGGATGTTTCGATGAAGATAATACTTTTTATTTCCGTCCTTGCATTTCTGTATAGTGGATGTCCATTGAATGAAGTGCGTGTACTCTGTCGCATATTACCTTCAAAGAAATCGTAGTATTTTAAATTGAGGGCGGGTTATTTTTGCCTCCAAATTTTTGGTGCAATCCAACAATATGAGAACATTTTTGACTCATGAAACCAGTTTGATATCGAATGGGAGATAGGGAATTGAAGTGCTTTTTATCCGGTCACCAAAAAGTTGAGAGAGAGAGAGGGGGGGGGAGGGTATTCGAGAAGGTTTTACCAAAGGAGATTTTATTCAAAGTTCTGCGGCAATTTCGTTTTGTTGCGGAAATTTGTTACTTCAAGTAGCGTTGAAAATGTTGTGTTGAACAGAGTTTATTACAGTAACTGTCGGTCGATCTTATTCGTAAACGGGTTCTTGCAAGGGTTTTTTGAATGGTCACAGGATGGTGTGATGTGGGACAAGGACAGAGGGAGGGAGGCCGCCTGGAAATAACGGAACAATTCATGAGTTTCTTCCGTTACCGTACTAAAATTGCGCGGGCTCTACTTCAGTGTTAACAACTGTTGCAGCGTATAAGGTCGGCTTGACGTTTGAGAGTGCCGCCTTTTGTTGTTACGTTCTAATATAAAGGAAGTTAACTGTGGGGAGAAACATTGGAAAGGTTTGGAGGGAAGTCTGCATGTCAGTACGAGACGATGCATTTTAAGCGACAGCTTTCAACCACCGCAGCTTAACTATATAATTCATTGTGGGCAATAACTCGATGGGTAGGGAGACATGTTGTCACCTAGGCAAAGCGGAGAAGACGAAAATAAGAAATAGATAGGTTAGGGCGCTGCAGCAGTCCTCCACAGTGCAAGAGGAAGTTTGTATGTTTGTTTTTTTCTGAAGGAGGAGAGTTAAGCTTACTAACAGACGTATAAAGATTTGCGCGCAGTGCTCTGGTGTAGGAAAGATAAGGTTTTCATAGGGGCATGCAGTCTGTACCATAACTTCCTGCATATGCCCCTCCTCGCAGCTGCCCACATAAGCGAGAACTTTACTACGGTGGCAGTGGCAGGAAAGAAGTCCTCTTGATGACGTAAGGAACCTTCTTCTTTCCCTCTTCCTCCGAGCTTAATTAAATGGAAATCTTTGTTTTAGTTCGAGTGGGTTGTTACATTAATTTTCGCTTCTAGTGAAGGGAATGTTGTTGATGTTATTAATGGAAAAGCGCTGAGTTATTTTCAAAACCGAAGGACATTTATTCTGTTTATCAAAAACCGCTTGAAACTTTAATTTGTGGCAGGTATTAATTAGATCGCCGATAAAGTCAATGAAAGGGGTGATTTCCCGATAGCAGTAAATGATCCTTCTTTACTGCCTGAACTTCAGCTGACTGTCGTTGGGCAATGCGGTTGCTGAGGAAAACAAAGCTCATTTTCCATGCGGAACTGTTACTAGCCTGGCTTAATTCCAGAAATGCATTTCACCGAGCATTCACCCTTTGAACGTCCCGCAATCTTGTTTGCTTTATCTTGTTAATTTGCTTTACTGAATTTAATTAGGCCGCACTCATACAAACCATCCTCAAGAAGTAATTGGTGTGGTGCCAATAAAGGGGAAAGTTTTGCATTTGAATGCAGTGAAAGTCGATAAGGAGCGTGTAGGTACGTGCATCGGGTATAACTCAATAATGCGGCAAACACGAATGAAAGTATATGGCGGAAACAGACTCATGCCGACTGCCTCATCAGTCAAGAACATTCGTTGCAGCAAGAACATTAATTTAGCTCAGGTGGTTGATGAAGACGGAAACGTTTCCTGTCCCGGCAGTAAACAGTGGTGATTTATTCCGGGCACAGTTAGCCCATACTGGATCGAATTTCAAGAGATATTTAGTTCACAGGTTTCATATTGGAGTCAAACACTGTGACTTCGGTGCACTGCTTGCGGTCAATGAAAATAATTCCTCAGAAACGTGGTTCCTAAAGAAATCCACAGCTTGCTGTTCTCTTGCAAATGTTCGTTGATATTCCATCGGTTAAAGGACTAGCATTTCCAGGCGGAAATTGTGTTCGAATATGTGCACCTGTTCTGTGACTTTATGAGGTGAGATGGACAAAATACCTGAGGCTTTTAGAACAAACTGCACACCTTGAAGTTATCTGTATTAACGGTTTGGCGTAAAGTACGTCGGAAATGAACGGCAGTATAAGTTGTGATTCATTGTGTCTTTTTTCACGTTTGTGGAGATGCGTACAAGTCGCCACACGTAGGGAACGAACGTCGCTCTAGGTGGACACCAGAAGTTCAATCCATGAAGCACTCACGATCGAAGCTTGTTGATGTAGTCTCATCATATTACAGAAACGACCGGAGCTTTCTCCTAATCTGCGGACAAAGTTTTCGTTGGCCATCAGACAGAGCACAACTACACCAGACGTTGAAGTTATTCAGCTGTGTAAAATTTACGACAGCTCTGCGAGTAATTTTCAATTAACCAATTTCTCACGTTTAACTATTCAAATGATCTCCGTACGCGACGCGGTGATTTTAGAGCTTGTGTACTACTTACTTGTTTAAGAAAACTATTTAAGTACATTGATATGCACGTTGAGGCATCTAATACTGAGGTGAGTCTTGAAACGATGGACTGGCTTCGATAACTGGGATAAGCTTCGTAGTTCTAAACTACCATTTTCATGGACATAAAGGCGTGTATCCAGGAATGTGTTACCTGAAAGTAAGCGAAGGTGGGGGCAGCGTACTATCAAAAACTGCAGTAATTTGTTGAGTGGATGAAATGTATGTGTGTATAAGGCCTGGTAGACGGATGACGTTAGGTTGAGGTGAAACGCGTAGCGTTGTGCTCCCTTCCCGCCTCGGGCAGCTGCCTGGAATACTTCATTGTTACGCTGCTCTCGTCGTGCTAATGCGTCATGCGTACTGTTACGGTTGATATTGTTTGCTTTGCTTGGGTGGGGGAATCGATGCTTCGTCCATTCAGGTGCCCTTTTAGAAACCACATGATGCGTGACTTATTCACGTTTAGCGTGGTGTTCCATACACATAGCGGTTCTTTTTTTGTAAGGAGAACATGTTGGAGTGGTCACATTCTTGGCACGCTTATGTTGGAGTTCTACTTTAACCATGGAAAAGTCATGGAGCAGGAGGCATTGAGATAACTTGCGGCGAGATGCTACTCCACCCCCCCCCCCTCACCCTCCGCCCACATCTCTTGATCGTCGGCGTTTTGCGGCCATTTGAAAGCTGGTCGTTGTTAGCACGAAGTTATGATTGATTGCACTCATGCCAAAAGCATGTCTTTTGCACTCCACCTTTGGCCTTAAACATCAGTTTGAGTTGATTTCGTTCAGATCACTATCGCGACCTTGAAGGTGCTTAACACGCCACATGATCATGGGCTAAATGAAGTCTTGATTGCTTCCTATGTGAGCCCGATACAACCCAGACTGTTAATGTGAGGTCAGATTTAAAGCCTGGATGTGAAAACTTGGCAATTTTTCTTACACTTCAGTACGAAAATTGACCTGCCTCATCCAAAATTTCCATGAATTTATATTAAGTTTGATTTGTTCGTTATGCAAAAAGAGGGTGGGAATGTGTGTCTCCTTTGGAAAATATTTGCTCGTAGCTTTGTATAAAATTCTATGATTGTGGTTGCTAGATGCAGTACCGCATATTTCGCATGCAGCTGTGTATTCGAATAGAGCAATGAATTAAGTCGTCCTGCCATGCGAATCTCATCTCCAGAACGTCGAGATTGTCGTCATAGCAAAACTGTCGATCCACGGGACCTCACAGTTCGAATAATTTTCTAACGGTGATGTTGTGTTCGTACATATATGGAATGCGTATATCCATTTGTTGCAACTTGGTTCAGTAGTGATGAATTCTTTCCCAATGCAATAGACTGACATTGTCGACACGTTTTGGTTAGGGGAGTTTGTAAAAGCGGCCGATCTTAGACAAAGGAATGTGTGAGTGGTTGATCTCAGTGGTTTTTCTTATGTCTGCAGCAGTACTTAGAGCAGTGTTTGAGTTGTTTTGAACGGCGATTAGGTACGGTTTGCGATGCCGAAATGCGTTTGCTATTGTGTTCTATAAATCGGCGACGTGTGTTGCAGACTGTTGCTGTGTGGAGGATGTGCAAGGAGTGGTCTCACTGAAAGGCTGTTGCGACGGTGCCACGATGAGAGTTCAGCTACTTCTCACCTCAATTTTAAATATCGGTGACTCTTTCAAACTTTATCTATCCTCAACGTTCTAATCGTGTCAACAATTGTGCACTTTATTGTCATCACCTAATGGGAGGGAGGCTTTTGGAAATTTACATTTTGGAGGAACAACAAGGCGAATGTTGACGAATTTGCCGGTTTAATTCTGTACGGTTTTTTTCCTTCAAAGAAGCCAACCACCGCCAAATTCACGCACCATTTCTAGATCTGTCTTTTTTTTGCGGGACTTGAGAAGGCCTAACATTGCGGCCTGTTTATGGCCTAACAATCGAATAGCGATGCAAGTGATGCAGTTTACCGATCCATGACATTTTTCCCACTCAAATTCAATTTATTTTATGATGCGTTTGCTTATGCACTACAGCATCCGCTCAATTACTACGTTGTGAAGTTTTATGCATTCGTCGCATTTTTATTTGTTAGCGGAATTTTCGCTACCTATAGTAATTATTTAAATGAAACGAAAATGCAGTTTTTCGCTTTTGATACGATAGATTTCGGAACGTTCTTTTGTCGTGCTTGTCGTGTTTGCTTGGGGCTTCCTCTAGTCTACTCTCCACCCTTCCCTCTCCCCTTTGCCCTCCTCTCTTCCACAACTAATATATGAGCAACCAGCACTTTTGTAGTATGACACACGTTTTGACAACCTATGTATGTTCTTGCTTCACACATTATTTAAGTTTGCGAATTACACACTAATAAGGGAATGTGGCTTACATTATGGTGTTTGTAGCAAACTAATGTGCTCTCTTTTTTAGACCGGTAGAACAACGATTTCGTCATCTTTTGTTGGTAATTGCATCTTTGTGAAGAGCGGAATTTCACGAACGCACCGCTGTTTAAAATTCGTGACTGCTGTCTCGTTAGCCGTCGTTCTGATATCGGAATATCGCCGCATAGAAAAATGCATTTTTTGGGAGTTCGGTAAAACTTATGGAGTAGTTGTCTTACGATATTTATGCTTGGAGGATGCAGGCGTTCCTTTTGGTTGATTTTCTTCTCCAGAGGGACTTTCGCCTCTCCCAAAAAGCCATTTTCACATAGGTACATCGTTGTTGTATTGGGCATACAAATTTTAATGAAGATTAACGGTCTCACAGAAACCATGAGAGTTTCGTATTATGACGAACCGAAACGAATTCGTAGCAAAAACTGTATAGTGCGGTCGTTTCCGTACAAAATAGTATGCTGATTGATTTTTTCTGTGTCAAAGGATCAGTACTGATGGCCACCAGTTCCTTTCGGTTCGTTTTAATTCGTTGGAGTGATTGCTGTTCCAGCAACCAATTGCTGATGCTAATACTCGGTTCTTTTAGCCGAAGGTCTGAGCAGATATGTTGATTCCTATGAAACACTTAATTATAAACCGTTAAACACAAGGCAGAAGCGGTCAGCCGGCAATTCGCCCTCGCCAATTAGCCTCCACTTCACCTCTCTTAACAGGTTTCTTTTGAAGCTTCAAATTTACCATCTCTTGAACATATCCGTTGTTCAGAAAGCTCCTCAATTTTGAAAACTGTTCTACTTTGTTAACGGGAGAGGATTTGAAATGTTCCTTAATGTGGCTGTAGAGTTCGTTGTTGTAACAAAATGCTTTTAATGAGATCAAAGTGAATTTCAAAAAGAGCAATTTTTCACCTATCACCCGCAGAGTCACCAAAAGTGGTGCAAAGTTCACGACTTCAAGAAAAAAAGCAAACAAATTTCTGCGAATATTTTACCGTCTTGGCGCAACAAAAGTTATTCGTAACTTGAGCCAAAATAGAGTGGCATTTTTATGCCGTTCGTTTCACCTTTCTTTTTTTAAATGTTCATATTTTGTTATTAGTGGCATTTTAAAAAAATATTATTTGTTGTTATACTTTGTTCGATTGTACTTTAAAAAATATTTCAAGTTGTTTTTGCTTATTAAGTCATCTTTCATTTTCGCTTGTGGTGTAACATTTCGGCAGTTTTTTAACCTATAATAGCCTTACTAGACTGTTATACGCGCTGTGCATTTGATACCCTTCCGAGGGTTGATTTGGGCTATATTTTGATATGGCGGTATTTTACTAGGAACTAAATTCATGATGGCCGTTCTCATTCAACGATTTATGAATTAGATACACTAGCGCTATTTTAATGTTTCTTTATAAGATCTGTGATGTCCGTATGTGTGTAGGGCCCTTAAAATATATGTGGCTGAGAGGATGAAACCTTGCTGTATTTGGGTGCCCACGTTTAGGTCTTTCAATTTACATCTGCGTCCCGTCGATGGAAGCTCTTCGGTGTTCGACGAAGAGGTTTACGTTGACGAGGACGGCAATGCTGTTGATATATCGCCGCGTGACTTTCTTTATCAGGGATACGACAAACGTAAGGCTCACGTTCGAATTCGAAACACTACTCTTGTTTTCTTACAACTGTTTATCTAAAGTCTTAGCTTATTTGTGCTCTCTCACTCTTACCTCTTTTATTTCTGTTTGCACAGCAGTTAACTTGTTTGTTGTTCCTCTTAGTGACTTTCTTATTGCACGGCACTGCGTTTTTCATGATGTTGTCGACTGGTTGTTTATTGTTTTTCGAAGAGGATCGAAGGGGCGGCTGCATGTGGAAAGCCTTGCACATGATGTAATTCTCTCTTACGTTCTTTTCTAAGAGGCATCGATCATCAAAAAACAGCCGTTATTGCGTTGCTACATTCTAGGATTAGTTGCTGTATGAAGGATTGCTGAGCACGCAAACTTCATGCTTCCAAGCAAAAAATCATCACTAAATCAATCGCAATTTTACACTTTATGCTTGGTGCTTAAGTTCGTCTTATTGAAAAAGCTGTTGTTTTAGAGGATGCTGGTTCAACAGCCTACGGCTCGATCTTAGATGGAGTTTTTGATGGACACATCCACTACAGCAACGGGGAATCGTACACAGTGGATAAGATTGGTCGCTACCTAGGTCGTGATAGGAGGCCTTCTCATTTCCATTCAATCATCTATTCAGGTTGGCCACTGTTTTGACACCCGTTTCTGGTGAATTTCACTTACTGCTCATTAACTGATTCTCATTTAGGTGCTTCTCCCGAAACTATTTCTAAATTTTTCTTTGAACGTGATGCATCCATCGTATAAGTTTCTGCGAAACAACAAAGCATGCGAGAAATTTGTTGTGCTAGAAATACGCTAACTCTGCAGTTAAAATGTCAAGTTGGCCTGCGTTTGTTTGTTTATGTGTTTATCTATCCGCGTTGCCTTTTGATTTTGGCGGGCGTGTGCGACGAACGGTTGAGGAACAACAATGAAACTATATTAATGCGCTAAGGTCGCTCAAAATCGAAGCAGTACATGCATTAAGCGACAGTGCATTAACGTCGGATAATGAAGATGTGTTGAAGGTGAAGAGCTATTCTTAATGAACGAAGAAGTTTTTACGAAATCAAGTCAATCACACCTTCCATCTCTCCTCCCATGTCCAAAGATCCACGGGCACAAGATGCTGCAAAAAACTTAAGCAAAAAAGCTGCGGAAGCAACCGATGTGCTACATGAAGAGTAGCTTGCTTTAGTGAATGCCGCTGTGATTTTACTTGACATATCTGCTAGAAGATTTCATGCACATCATCTTTTGTTAGAGGAGGGGGAGGGTCAGAAAACTTTCAGAAGAGGTAAAAGTAGTTGCTTACTTTTACGTCTCGGTAGTTCAGATTCCTTGATAAACCATCCCACGTTTCGTCGGTCGAAGCGCTCAAATGAGGGTTTGGATCATGGGTGCGGTATGGATGAGGAAACACGTCGCAGAATGGACAGATTCCAAAGAAGTGTCGTGTTGGGACCATCGGAGCAAGTGTCACATCTCCATGATGACTGCTTCCCGCAGCGGTTCGTTCCTCAAGTTTATCTGTGTTTTACTTGTTTTTTTTCATTCACATGCATCGTTTGTGCCGTTTCCAATACTAATAAACAGCGACTGTCACATCGAAGGTGACTGAACGACATGAAATGTATATTTTAAAGATGTGCAGTGAATAAGTTATCAGTCAACAGTAGTTTGTTACTGTATAATAAGGCGACAACATGTACAGTTTTGAATCTAGTAAACGCAAAAGAGAAGCAAGTTTTTGGTCATCAGGAAAGAAGTGCTGAGAGGGAGCGCAATTGAAGCATTTACGAGCTGCATTCCATTCTTGTAGGAGTGCCCATTTTTGTTTGTGCATTAGATCAGCCCTGATGGATGGTGTTCGCTTTTTGGAGACCCAAATTTAGGAAGCATAAGTAGCCATTACATTTCTGCTCATATATTGAGCACCTTCGATATTACTTGCAACGACTTGATCTTATGTTTCTTTTAAATTTCTGCTTTTTGCCATTTTTGCCATTTCTTTCCTAACCGTTTTCTTTTCAACATCCATAGAACAATGGAAGTTCCCTGTGAATATCTATACCACAATCTTCTCAACTGAGAAATCTTTACCACAATCACTTCTAAGTCAGTGGTCATGTGATCATGTTCTCGGATCCCCCATAATTCATGAGTACTCAGGCTCGACCAGTAAAGGATCTTATTTCACTTTGAACCATCAAAAGATTCGTACTGTAATGCCTGAAGTGATTTGTGCTCGCGTCTGTGTAATTTGCTTGTTCTGTTTCATTTGTCTTATTTGCATCTCCACATCTTTTGTGACCATTAATAAGGTCTTTTTTCAACGGTCCAGGTATTTGGCGGATGCCCAGCGGTACAAGAGGGATGTTGAGGCTACAAAAACCATAAATGGCAAACAAATCTACTCAGTCAGGTAGCATTTCTTATACCTCCACCTGATCTCCATGTGCGCTGTCGTAGAGCTTCTGTCTAGTGATTTTCTACGTTGTGGCAGATTAGTCTGCTTGCATTGTGTTTTAGTAAAAGGTGGCGTTATTACTTCAGGTCGGTTTGCTTTGTATGGTAGTGCAACAACTGCGTTGAGAAAAAAGTGTGATAGAGCTTAATGCATTCCCATTTGCCGAAAGTTTAACGCTGCAATTGCTCTAGTAATTTTTTTTAAACGGTAAATGAATATTGTGAAGGTGCTTTTGCCTCTTTAAAAATTCTCGATCATATTTGTTTGTCACGACGACGCCAGCTAAATTTCATTTCAACTTGAATATCTCAGTATATCTCATTTTATCTCGGTATCCCGTCATCCCTATTTTATCTCGTTCACCCCCCCCCCTCCTCCCTCCCTCCATAATTTCCTTGATTCGAAGCGAAGTTTTGAATTAACACTTCGTTTTTTATATATTTCCTACAAGCAGAGTTCTTTGCTGAATTTATATTTCGAGATTGCCCGCACACGTCTCTTGTGAATGTTAAAATAATTAAAAGAAAATATTTTAGGGCATGCTACGTGTATCTTCAAGCGGATCAAAAACTTTATCAACATATCTATGAGAAGGAGGGCAATCTCGATCCAATAAGGTAGGTCACACTTCTTTGTACTCCATCCATTCATTTCACTGTTTCTGTTGAGTTTGTTTTTATCTCCTTTTTTGTTTTGAATGTTGGAGTATTTATTTCATTTATGTTGGATTTTATACAGAGGAGGATGTACGAAACGTCGAAAATTCGTTTGAAGATTTTTATTTGACTGCCAAATAATTGAAAGCGAAACGTGTGTCTTATAGGACGAGAGAAGAGATTGCGAGTCTTTTCTACAACCACGTTAAGGCAGTGAACCAGATCTACGAAGGGACCAATTTTAACGGCATATATGGCATCAAATTCGTCATCCAACGTATTTCAGTCGGTTCATTATTCCGTTTTGTTCAATTTCTTCGTGCATCCTTATTGTTTAGAGGTTGCGAATTTGATTTACTGTGATGTAGCATTTGGGTAACTACTGCAAGAATCCCCAACGGTTGTATAAAAGTTCTGTTCAGATAATCAGCGGTTCTTTTCGTTATTTGAGAAAATTCGCCGTCATCAGTGAGCCATCAAACATTGCAGACTAAACTTACTGAATATTTCTCTTACATTGTGTATTGTGTTGATTGCTGTTCTGCAAGGGTTGTGCGCTTAAAGTTGGCTGTTGACCAGATTTGATCCCAGAAATATTGCAAAGATGGGAACGGTTGACACGTGATAAATTTTTGCTGGAAAAATAGAAGCGGTCAATAGCGAAGTAATAAAAGTTGAGTGAAAGCGCCCGTAGCATTAGTTCATTTCCGACGATGGCAATGCAGATCAGAGATGAGCTGTTCAGATGTTCACACCGCAATCTTGTGAAGATGGCAAATCAAGAGGAACGTTTGATAATCCCTTCTGTGAGGAGAATGTCGACGTGTCGAATTATTTGAACTTGAACTCGAGGCGCAACCATTCCGACTTCTGTCTTGCTTATGCGTTCACGTTTCGCGACTTTGTTGGTGGCACTCTCGGTCTTGCGTGGGTTGCCAGTCCAAACCACAGTAAGCTTTGTTCTTGTTTTGACAAAATACTTCTTCATCATAATGCCTGTTATATCACTGTTCGTTGTCCGCTGCATCATTTCACATGACGGAATTTATGTACAAATGAGAAAATTTTCGATGCTTTCATTTATCATTGTCTAATGGAACTACTTTTGTTCATTATTTTCAAACAGGGAAGCACGGAACCTCTAGCCTAACATTACGACATTTTATGAGTATGGTCTGCAATAGAGAATGTGTTGCATTAGCAGTTTTCGAGTTTTTTTCATTGCGACCGAAGAAAAGTAGTAAATGATCGGAAATCCTGATATAGTTTAAGCGATTTCACAACCGATCGGTTTGCCTTTCATGCCAGTAGAGTGCCATAACCCATCGAACTGAAAAAGCGACTTCGCAAAAGAATTGCAGGGGCAGTCGGTTCGGTAAGTCTATATTAGGTGTTGAGCATGCTTTATTTTTTGTTGAAAGTTTCTGAGATTATCTGTATGGATGAGCTCAAATGCACATCTCTTATCACCTCATCCGAAGCCTTCCTCTTCTTGCGATAATTAAGGGGTGCAGATGTTTGCGTCTCGTTTTTCTTTTCTGCATTAGTTTGCCAGTACCAAAGAGCATTTACAAGTGGTGCCTACCGTATTCACTTGAATAGAAACCAAAACCCGCAGTGCTGCTATTTTTTGCGGTGCTCAAGCACGAGGATTATATCAGACCCACACGCAAAGCGCAGATGGACAACAAAGAAGTGCCCAACTATCTCCACTCTTTTTTCCTCTCTTATCCAGCCGATTCTTGGGGAATTATCCCCCATCTCCCAGTCCTCCCTCCAAAGGTGCGTAAACGAGAAAAGTAGTACCATAATGCTGCTACATGACAAAAAACCATTCCATGATGTATAGGTGGGCAAATCTCAGTGAGCATATGATATCGCTTCAGCTTTATGTCTTTCCTCGAAGAAGTGCTGCAGGTCAATAGGTATTGGTTGTTAGCGGAGCCAGTGGTTCCAAAAATCCGTTAGTCGCTTCCCAAACCTTGAGTTACATGCCACTTTCAATTTTTCTCGCTCTTACATTTACTTGCCAGAACTTTTCCTAATTTGCGTGTAGTGCTCTCCGTTGCGAAGGATATGATGTTGGTTGTTTCAGTGGCGAAGAGGCGAGAGGCTAGGATGCTTCTTGATGTGCTCGGTAGAGGTTTAATCGAAGGAACGTGAGCAAATAAAATTTTGCAGGAGATTTCTAGATTAAGAAAAGTTTCCTGCGGAGGTACGCTTGTTTGATCGGGCTTGTTTTGTAACGCTCAATAACGCCTTCATTTCCTGCCTACGATGTTTAGTTTGATGAAGGATTGAACTGAAAGTCTTCTGTACACTACATTGTTGCTTGAAGAATAGAATTGTTTCAACGCAGATAAACGAAATGGTTGTTAAGTGCTACCATATCCATGCACGAATTAGTGATGGCAAGATTCGTCCTCGTTGAGTCCTATATTCATGCGAAGGCAGCTTCTCGCTGTTGATTGAAGAAGTTTGTTAATATAAATGTTATAAATCTGCTTCTTTTGTAATCGTATATTGACATTAAAATTTAGAAGATTACTAAATTTTGCAGACACGGCTGGAGGGATCTGTCAACAGTACACAAAATACAGTGAAGGAGCTAATTTTGTTTATCGTTCTCTAAACACTGGGATAATAACGCTTGTTAACTACGGTAATCGTGTGCCGACGCGAGTCTCACAGCTAACATTGGCCCATGAAATTGGACACAACTTCGGATCACCTGTGAGTGATTGCGCGTTTATTTATTTATTTTCTGGTGTGGTCAGCTTTGGGCATACATTGTGGTCCTTGCTGTTGTGCACACCTACTTGCAGCATTTTACATCGTAAAAATCTGATTTCTTATATAGTGAGCTGCAGACTTTTCTGATAGGCCTTATTTATTTGTGCACAACAGGTGAGATGTAAGGCATCTCAGCTGAATCACTATAAATTATCAGACAAGCTGTTGAACGTCTTGTTGCAATGCTGATCATTTCATTCACTGTGTGAACGAATCGAAAAAAGTTTTGCATGGAGGCATGAAGGCTGCATTGACATCATCGTGTGCGTCTTGATCTTTCGCTTCCTTTTATACGCATTGCGGAAGCTTATTTAGGCAGCTTCATATGCATGTGTAGGTAGGTGTGTCTGTGTCTGCAAACACCCTCTTGCGTCCGTTTATGTCTGTAAATGTTTACGAATTCGGTAATTTTAACTCGGGAACACTAAAAGCTATGACGGCAAGATTTGATGAGTATAACGTGCACCATATAAGAGTCTGCGTTTCCCGATTTCGCTGCGGTTCGTCGTTCTGTTGAAATATTCGTGCGCAAAGTTGCTGTATGCCGTAAATTCTGCAAATTAGTTTTGGTATGGTAATCGAACATGTGTGGTAAAGATGCATTTTTGTTGTGGATTTCAGTAGGCTGTCAGTTTTATAAAACCCTGCAGTAATCGACTTTTGTCTTCGCCTGTTGATATTTGGTCATCCGATGGGTATTATGTGCTAAAAAGTAATAGCACACATCGCATCATCTCATCTGGCGACTTTTCATGTTTATATCGACCGCTTGTTTACATAACATGCCGTCGTTTTTGATGCTTTGATGTGTTGTGATTTGTTTGGAGGCATAACACGATCATGATTCATCTCTAGCAATCGCATGTACTTTGAGGTCGTGTATTTGCGAAGTGCCGCCGTTGTACTTTCAATATTTGCGCAAGAACTTTCATGCTATTCTTGTAGTAATGCGGGCACTATGTGTTATTTTGGTGAAATATTTTGTGAAGGAACTAACTTAATAATGACATGATCGCCATATGTTGTCCACCTCATCTTATGAATTTCAAGTGTTCAGCTGCTTCGCAGGTTTCATTTCAACAGTGTCCATCGGCTAACGATTTTTCCTTTCCCATATTAAGGATCTCTCGGGAAGTTTCCTTATCTCTCACTATAAAAGTGAAGCATCTGACATGAGCCGTGAATTCACCTTTATGTTCACTTTACGATGTTTTATCGAAAGCTGTCTGAGGTTAAAGGCCGGAGGAGGCTGTATAGACAATATTGCAGCACGATTACCCTGCTGAGTGTCAGCCCGGGCTTCCTAATGGAAATTTTATCATGTTTGCATCGGCGACATCAGGTGACAAGCGGAACAACGCACAGTTCTCAAAGTGTTCAATCGCCAACATTAGTCTCGTTCTTACAGAAGTATGTCCTCATTGTGTCTTTGTAGCGTTCTTCTATTCGCCTTTTGAGCTTGACTTCAAAGGGACTGTTGCACTAAGCATGTGCCTAGTGATAGCATCTTTGATGTAATATTATGAAAAAACTTCCACTATCCACATAGATTCCCGTCGACCGCCTTACTGGAAAAATTTCTTCGATGGTGATGGTGGTAATACGATTTGAGGGTTCGTTCAGAATTTCCCAACCGTACTGCATATCATTGCCATAGAAGCAGCGGGCGGCTTTAAAGTGCGCTTTCGAAACAGATCAAGATAGATAAACGTTTCACTTGTACTCAGTAATTAGTTATTAAAATTAACCCACGTTTGAGGGCATCGTGCTGTGATTATGATCGCGTCGAGTTGAAATGCAGAATGTGGGTTTTCAATGGTACTTTCGTGTCTAGAATTGAACCAGATGCGGTTTTTTCATAAAAAGCTAAGTAATGTGGTCGCTTCCAGGTTTTGCAGCAGCGCCCAATCGGTGGCGAAACGAGCATTTATCGTTTTGGCGGATATGTTGGCGGAGTCGGCAAGAGGAACTGCTTCAGAGGTGAGCATTTCCTCGTGGGAATTAATTTCAGTGGCAATAAATTTCCTGTGAAAAGGGAACATCTGCTGGGTTTTGAATGTTGCTTCAGTGGGTATATAAGGTTGTTGCAAGCAATACAGCGAATCGCTACGGCGGCGATGCGTCATGATCTGATTGTTGAAGTATCACCGCCTCATAAAATAATATACGGAGAAATCATCTGTCCGAATACAAAGTAAACTTTGCTGCAAGTGCTGCTCGCACTGACTGCTGAAATGAAGTTTCAGTGGCGAAGCGCTGTTTTTTACTTTAGTTTTTTTTTCGTTCACTAAAATTCAGGTTAAAACTGTTTTGCTTGTTTAGTTGTTTTCTATCTTAGAATATTAAATTTTTTGTACTTTATCTGACTTCACATAATTTTTCAAAAAGAAATCTGCGAAAGTGTGCGGAAATCGTCAACCGTGATTTAATTTTCTTTTAGTTCTTTTTTTCTTCGTTTTCCTTTTCCGTTTCTACCGCTTTCGAGTGGGTAGCGAGAACTCACTGTAAAATCGGTCCATGCCTCTCACCTCTTCATCCGTGACTGCTACGTGCAGGTTCCTTCCTACCGCTAATGGCCATTGTTTTGTTGTGTGATTGAAAACGTCCTAAAGCTTTATCCACCTAGCAAATCCTCATTCTTGGTATACTTCCCATTCAAAACTCGTCTGTATGAATATTCGGACAGGCTATATCAGCTAGCGCAATCTGTGATGCATAATTAGGCGAATGACGGTGTTCGTGTTTAGAAACGAAATCAGCGTTCTGTGGTAACCAGGTGAAAGAGCCTGGAGAAGAATGCGACTGCGGATATACTAGCGCCGACTGTCAGACGATGGACGACATGTGCTGCATTCCACGTCAGGCAGGCAACGGTTGTCGGCGTGTACCGAACGCCTCGTGCAGTCCGTCGGAGGGTCCGTGCTGTGATGCAAAGTTATGCGCTTTCCACCCTGCTTCCGCCAACAAGTAAGGTTTCTGGATTGATATTTTACTTAGCGTAACTAGTCGAGTTTATAACATGAGAAGGAGCAACAGGCTCAGGAGTAGGTAGTGATCTAACAGTGTTTTAAGGGCATTCACCTGTTGAATATGGCCGAACTGCGCAAAGGAAGGCCACTTCAGTAACCGAGGATGCTGAGAGTATGGCATTTGGGCATCGTTGGCTTTTGAGTTTTAAGGGTCTATCAAGGTTTGCATCGTTACTGAAGTGAGATAGCGAGGTGAAAATTTCAGCAAGCCTGTAACTTTTCTTAACGCATCGGTGCAAGTTTATTAGCTGTAGGCAAGGATTTTTGAAAAGTTGATTAGTTTGAATCTGAACGATTTTTTGTCAATCATCCATTTATTTCTTTTATCACCTAAATGATGGGCTTTTCTAGATGGACGTTGAATTTCCAGTTTCACATTACAACTAATTGCAGGATTTGCCGGGCTGTTTCGGAGTGTCTCGAGCAACAGTATTGCAACGGATCGAGCGCTGAGTGTCCCGAGTCGCTTCCCAAGGAAGATGGTCGTCCTTGTCAAGATTCAACGAAAGTTTGTTATGCCGGAAACTGTAACGGCTCGGTTTGTGCTCAGGTTTGTCGTGAAACTACAATTGCCTTATTGTATTGTATAGCTGTCGCCTAGCTTTATCATAATCAGCCAGAAATGACTAAGACATGATGCACTAGCGGTTCTGTGCGACAGTGACTGTTGACGCAATAAACGCGTGACAAAAATTTTTATGCTTAGCGCTTGCTTGTATTGTACAGCAGTTCGCGCCTGCTGAAACAGATTTCGAGATTTCAAACAGGAGTCTATGCTGCCATGTTTTGTAACGACTGACATTCATTTTCAGGTTGGCTTGAAAGATTGTTTTTTGACTGAAGGAAGCCCCGAACACCTATGCCATCTTGCCTGTGAAGATGCAAATGGAAGTAAGTTTTGAGTTTATTTTAAGCATCCATTGTCTCTTACGTTTTGCCTGTGCTTAATTTGCTTCAGTCATTCTCTTTTCCGATATGACGTTTGTTCACGTGTCGGCATTCTGATGTACGAATCTAGAGGATGGTTGTGTTGATAGGGATAACATTTCCTTAAATTGTATTTTGAGTGGGGAATAATTATTGAAAATTGTGGAACGCAGATCGGGCATACGATTCGAAGAGGAATGGATCTAAAAATATGTGTGCGAATACATTTGTTTGTTATTGACGATAAAACTCAGTGAGCAATCGCTTTGTTTTGAATCACGAGTTTTATCATAGGGCGTCGTCATCACCAGACAGTTTTATCATAGGGCGCAAATCTCATTGCTTGCTTTCAGCTGCTGTGGTGACTCATCTGTTCAAGGGATTGACCACTTTTTGATTCACTGATAAACGTTCCATTCGGAATACTATTTCTTTTGATGACTATCCAGGAAGAAGCGGAACACTGAAACAAAAAAAAACTGCGATTTACGCGCTGCAGTCCACCAATAGCTCAATGGAATTAGATTACGCTGCTTAGGAGTATGCTGGGAATATCCTTTCAAAAATGACCACCTTGAAATTTATTTCCCACTGTTACGTGCAATATATTTTTATGTGTTAGAATGTGGAGATCGTCGCAGTTTTTTCGGCCAGAAAGTTATAGTGATCTGCCATCCTGATCTGTTTACGAAATGGGGCGTCTTAGCGCTTGCAGCTTAAAAGTTTGGTGTGAGCAGGTGAGAATAAATACCTAATTTGCGTTTTCCAGAAGTGTGCATGTATTTATTGGTCGATTACGAGGAGAGATATGTGTGTGGGAGGGGGGGGGGGGAGAAGGGGGAGGTGTTTTCATTTGCTGTTTCTTATCGACTGAGTAATAGTTGTTGCAGCTATGATTAATACGGTGGTGGGAGGGATTACATCCGTGCGGAGAGTGGAAAGAATTCGCAGATTTTCAGGACGTTCGTAAAAGATAGGGGATAGCTGCGATAATCTGAAGAAGTGAGTCGGATCTTTCTTAGGACAGATTAACGAGAAAACTCCAGTTATTTTTTAAAATTTTCGTCGCTCTTTATGAGATTACCTGCTTTTTGGTTCTTCCGAGCTTGAATCGTCGAGGGTTTGTGCTGATATAAGGGGTGTTTGGTTTTAGGAGGAAAACGAACAGTAATTTTACTTTTGGTCGCCTTATGAGTGGGCTGGTAAACTCATTTTAGCTTGTCGGTCGAGCCTTGTTCTGCCGCAGTTCGCAGCTGGCCGCTTCAGGCAAGTTGGACGAGAAAACAGGCCCGGGCTTATACTTCTTCCTGGATCTCCATGTAATAACTACAAGGGTAAGTCCGCTCGCATAATGTAATGTTTTCTCCGTAAAAGCGCCCTCTGCTTGCTTAGGCTGCAACTATCCATATTTATGTGTGTGATTATCACTAACACATGTCACTGGAATAAGTCTTTTATTTTATTTCTTTCTTATTCCATATGTGGAATGCTCCGACTACGTATACGTATTGCTCTCCTCTCCCTCCTTTTACTTCTAGATTTTCGAGGATTTTTTGAGGACCGATTTCAATCTCTATTTTTATGCGCTTTTTCTGGCCAGATTCTGATGGTTTAAAAACCATATTTTTAGAAACACGTTATGAGAGCATTAACGAAAAGCTATTTGTCAGTCGAAATTCGTGGACAGATTTCTTTACTTTTCTTTGGAAATTTGGTTTTCTCTGAAGTTTTGAATTTTTTTCTGCGCTTGAGGTATTCTCGCACTGCGGATATAATCGCGACAATCTCTAGATTTCTGCGCTGTCATATTCTTTCATCACTTAACCACGTAGAGTTGGGGGGACACTATATGAGGTTCATGCTGGCTTTCAACGTCTTTCACAGCGCATCTCGACTTCGCAAAATTTTCTTGTCGTTCTATCCATCTGTTCGCTGACTTGGATTAAAAACTAACTTTTTCCACGTCTTCTTTTTATCGCGTTTGAACGAATTTTGTTATTACGTGTTCACTAAAAGTTTGGAGTTTTGCTCAAAACAGAATTCATTTCTGGCAATTCGCTAAGTGCTTTTTGCTCAGTGCTGCAACTGGAAGGACGTGGATAATGCTTGTAGAACCTTGGTGAACTTTGATTTTTTTAATGTGTCAAAATGCTGGGGCTACTATGTCACGTGTACTAGATGTAAGGCACGCAGATGTCTGAGTTATCGTGTTATTTTCTTCAAAAGTCCCTGGGTTTTTGATTTGGGCTAAAGGTAGTTTGGTCTCATGTATCAGAGAATGGCACCTCTTTCACCTCATGTAACGAGCACGTGAGATTCACGGAGTGACATTCACTGACTGTGACATGCAGGGTCACACAGTGCTGATTTCACGACCCTGCAAGCGATAAGGCGTCAAAGGTGACGTAACATGCAAAACTCTGGCCGAATCTTGTTCCTTGACGTTTACGTTGTTTCTCAGTCTTTAATAAGAAGCTGTTTCGGAACTTAGATTTATGTGCTTTTCGAGGCTAGAAATATAAGCCCTAATAAAATCATCTTCCTCGCCAAAGCTTTCTTGCTATAAGCAGTTATCCAATCTCATTAACATGTAAAATGTATTTGTATTGCAATTAGCCTGTTTGATCTATAACGTGAACGTATTGACTTAGGTTTCGTCTACTTTTGTTCTCTTGTATCGAATACCTGATCGTCGATCCTCTTTTAGGGTACTGTGACATATTTCGAAAATGTCGGAGTGTGGATGCAGATGGTCCATTGGCTCGGCTCAAGAATGTCATTTTCAATCCGAAGACTCTTCATGAAGTGAAATACTGGATCCAGGCAGCAACTTTTATTTTACACTTTTGACCTTCTGGGATAGTTATACAACGAACTTCTGTGCGTGACGTTCGCGTACCGGCTTTTCTGTGCTGAAATGGCTGTGTGGGGAAGTTTAATAGTCTCAGTGGAATTATGCAATTTCTTTACCGACATAGGCGCCCTTGAAATTTTGCACGTCGTACAGAGGCACACTGTCACATCTATTTGCGTCCCCTCTACTCTTAGCTGGAGGGAGGAGAACGCAGTATTTAACAGAAGTAAGGAAACTACGAAATTTTTGCGAGAAAATATTAATGGCATCAAGCGCCAGGCCACGACGAAACTAAGTTTATACTGCAACGAGCTGGAGAATGGATGGAAATTTTGTGCATATGCTGTGTGTTCGCTTCTAAGCATAGTGACCCTAATTATCTTCAGATATGCGCATCTGGCGCTCATCTTAGTGCAAGGGTCTATATAAAGTTCGCACATCCTGCGCAAAAAGACCAACGCAAGTGATGCATGATGTTCCGTCCAGCAAATATCCACGCAACTCCATAATTTCACGTTAGAAAGGGTGCAATTTGCACCACAATATTGCAACTAAAGACCACATAACTTACGATTTTGCCAAGGTAGACTGTGTAGGTCTCACTCGGCTGCTGCGACTAGTGATTAGTACGCACAGTTTCTGTGAAACCAATAAGCTCTGCTTAAATTGCGCTTTTCTGTCACGAATTCAGCAGCTGGTTAGGTGATCCGCGAAAATGACGCTGCATCCTTTTATATGATAACGTATCAGCGGATTCGCGAAATGCGTGCTGCAGCTAGTCTGCTGCCGGCGGCTTTCTCGCTAGGCGGGGTTAACTGGGGTCCCCTGGTAGGGATTTGTGTCGCCGTCATGCCCACTTTAATTTTTATCAAGATAAACATTAAGTGAACTTGTACCAAAGTAGTATCATATTTGCCTCCTTCAAGGCTTTGGTGGAACCTGAAATATTCTTCATGTTTAGTGTACTATTTTGTCAGGTATAATGGAAATTGAGAGGAGGATGTTTGGTGTCCAGATTGTTTTACTGTAAGGTATACGTCAATTCACAAATGTGATAACAAATGCAATGCGCGCGCCGTTGTTTGTGGACAAGTCGAAAAACAAGTACCACAAAAATTTTAAAGTGACCACACAGATTTCGCTTCATATTGGGAGATGGGAAGGGGATGATCGTCTAGTTTTAAGCGTCCATCCTGCTCTCTCCCACATGAAATTCCCATCCGAAAGTATTTCAGTGGTCTCTTTTTTGTGAACTTGTTGCACGCAGTATTGTTATAGTTTTGGTTAGACCATCCATTCTATCATTCTTCTTCAAAACTCGCAAATAACGTCTTTTATTCTATGCTAGTTTTTTTTTTTCCTTTGAGGCATTTCGCTTTAGAATAAAAATCGCTTCCCTCCCAGAAGCATCCTGCATACGCTTTTACGTTATGTTCACTTCTGAGGTGTCTTACAACGTTTCTCGTTGAAGGTTTCATTGGTCCGCTATTTTCAGTTTCGGCCCCCAGCGTTATGCATGGTAAGACTTTTGGGATTGAGAATTTGTTTATTTATTGAACGAATTTTTCAGGTGAATTGGTGGGTGGTCGTGATAGGAGGCCTGGGATTGTTACTCTTCATGGCTGTTTTCATCAAATGTTGTGCGGTGCACACGCCCAGTACGAATCCGAACAAAGCGCCCGCGTTGAATATTTATGACACTTTGCGTCGTCCAAAGACACTCATTCAGAGGCCGAGAGTGGCACGTTCGGCACCAGAAGTAAGCTTGCCGCTTGTGATGAATTGATTCAACTTTGCTATCCGACTTCTTTCTGTTACTTTATCCGCTCCCTTTGTTCATCTTTAGCAGTTTTTTCTACAAGTCAGATTCACGCTAAACGTTGAGGAAAAAAATTTTGAGAAATAAATTTCACGGGGTTTCTGAAACGTTGACCAATAAGTATCGCTTTGTTGGGCGAAAGATTTCATTTCCGTTTATGTGATAGCCTACTAAAGGCAAAGTTATTCCGCGATGAGTTGCAGAATGATTATTTCTGGGTAATGAGCTGATGATAATCCTAGGCGAACTTGTTTTAAAGGTTTTTTTTCCACTGTCACAATATTGAAGCTAAGTTTGATGAAAGCAGTATACATTGCCTCGTTTCCTTTCGCTGAATTTTACCTCTTCGTTTGTCGGTGATGAGCAGTATCAAAAAAAGTGGAGCAATTTAAGCTCCCTTCCAATTCATGCTTAAGTCACGCTTGTGATTTCACTTCTGAAAATTAGACGAGTAATGAGAAAGGATTCTAGAACGGCTCAACTAACGCGGGTGCTGCATCACGACGGCATAACGCCCATCACTCGGCCAATGATCGTCCGTCTTCCATACAGGCATCGTTCCATCCGATTGCGTCTGCACCACCTATGCCACCCACTAGTGTAATTGTGGTGGAGCCGCCGCCTCCATACACCGCATCCACCGATCCTGGGGCGGCACTTGGTGGACCGAAACGAGGTCATCGCAAGAATAAGCGAAGGAGTGACATCGAAATGCGAGTTAAAAACCGGCGCAACTGAAAGCAATTATTTCCTTGAAACTCTGCTTTTTTGCATCGTTTCCGTTTTACTCCTTTTTTGTTTTTAAATTTTTTTGCGTCGATTTTACCGTAAAGCGTTCATCTGAAAAGCCACCAGTCGCCGAACTCCTTGTAGATCCGAGAGCTGTAGTGACGGCCAGACATCACGGCATTCTTGAGTAATAAGCTTTCAGCAATGGGCTTTCGGACTAAATGAGATCATGAGTCATTTCTTCCTGTGGGTTAGGAAAGGAGTAGAGTGTAAATTTGAAATAAAATTTATTATTTAATTTATTGCAGAAACGAGCGAATGATTCAAATTAATCGATTTCTGCTCCATTTCGTGGCAACTAGGTGGTTGCAGTTCGTTGATTCATTTCTTGGAACATCATGAAAATCATGGAAACACTTTCTGTTTGTCTATACTGACTTCATTCGCCAAATCTACACGTAAATTTTAATCATATCGGTCATGGGATTATTGGCAAGCATGGCGCAACTCTGATTTTGCACCATTGCTACCAGTTTGATGGATTGAACCACTCGTTTCGCGGTTACGCTTGCGCCTTTAATTCGTTTTTTTTTTTTTTTCACAAGGGCATAGTAATAACGAATTACGCATATGTTGCGTGTAGACTGCTTTTTTAATGAAAACACGAAATTCAACTTTAGATTTTATTAGCAAAAGATCAACTGAGGTAGTCGTTTCCTTATTGTTGATGACGTCCACAGCTTGCCCCATTTATAGGTGAATGTAATGTGAAATATCGTGAAAAATGTCTCCTCTGATCCTTCATCCTTCTGTTTATTCTGGCAGTTCGCTGTTTATAATTTTCGATTAGCGCGTGATTGCGCTTGTCTCTTTGTTTCTTTTTTTGCGCCTTTCGATTTTGTTATCTTTCCGTCGTATTATCTTTAAAACCGATCGATCCGCTTTAATGTCCTCGCATTCCTTTCGAGAAATCTCAATTGGCGTACGGCATTGTCCTGTTCTGAAGGGTGTTCGGAAGTCATCATCCATCAGGCTTCTTATGTTGTTTCTTTCAAGCGCATAATGCCTTGATGTGCTAAATGTTGTTTGAGTGTTTTTTGTGTGAATTTTGCGGTTGATATGACCCCGGGTTCCTGTTACGAATGGAGCGAAGGAATCCCTAAGCGTTTTTTGTTCACTGAAGACCTTGGCATAGGAGTTCCTTTGTCTTTCGTACACCAGCAGCATAAACGCAGACAGTTGCGTTCATCGTTTGTGATGAGATTTTGCAGTACTTTTCTCGCCGGCGACCGTCTGTTTTTCCTTCTGCTTTAGTTTTGTAGTCGCCTTTTTGAACCTCTTCAAATAGCATCTGTATAATATAATCTGTCTACGGCACGCTTCAAATGCTCGGCGCCGTTTAAGCGTTGCTTGAACATCTTTATCGTTGCTCCTTGCGGGCCTGCTCATCTGTATTTCATAGTTCCACAAAGCAGTAATACGCGTTCGAAAATATCTTTGGAAAAATGGTTTTTATTTCATCAGCAAAAACCGCAAATACCTAAAAGCTTAATTGTTTGCTTTTTTAATGAAAAGATACTTCGAGGAGGCTTTCATTCAGTTAATGGTTGTTCGTAAATTTTAAAGAAAGTGTTTATCCAGTTAAAGACATTTTCACTATTTTGTTTAGCACTTTTGGATTACCACCATTTAAAGGGCGCCTTGTCTGGCTTATCCGTTAGAGTGTTGGGCTAGTCAAGAGCTACGAATAAAGTGTTGCCAAATGGGCATTTAGGTGTTTTGAATGGAGCAATGGAGTATTTGAAGTGTTATTGGTGTAATTTTTGCGAGGTGTCTCGCCTGCCTTTTGGTGCGTTTACTGCCTCTCAGTCTTCTCGAATGCTGCCACAATCATCCATTGCGTGTTTCTTTTTTTTTGGAAGTTAGAATGGTCACGCAGGTGGATGAAAGTAATGCATTCATAGTCGATTGTTAACTATTTATTCAAATTTTTCTTTGCTTTCACACCGCCAATCGCTGTTTGCCTCTGATTTGAATGATGCGTCTGTCATTGTGATTGCGTCTTTGTTTTGTGTTTTCATCTTTGTTTTGCATTCTGCAAATTTCTTATCTTAACAGCATTGTTTTTAAGTGATTTGCGTCGTGTAATTTATAATCTGCATTTTGTAAGTAAGTGCAGCCTCAATGCATGGTGGGTAGTCGACGAAAATCCGTTAGGGCCTCGACAATGTTATTTTACCACTTTTATTGCGCTTCGCATGTACTAAGATTGAGAACGGAGCGGCAGATGTTGTGTAAAGTGGGGAGGTTAGAGGAGGGAATGTGGAGAAGGAAGGGAAAGACAGGACCGTCACTCATCTTATGCTGTTTTGGGAATGTGCCCCAAGGCTACTGAAGAGCGTATCATGTTGCTTATCCGTCCATATGGGAAAGAGAAGTATTGCTGCTTGCGTGGCTGCTTCTATCGAATACGGTCCGGGCTGCGCAATCTTGGATGCTAAGGGATTCCAGCACTATGTTCGCGCCCCAGTGCTTTACTTCAATATTTTTTCTTTCTTTGAATGTTCTTTTCCACCGTGTCCATGTAAGTCTTTCGTGCACTTCGTTTCTGCTGTCCCGGCTGTTGCCTGTGTTGGCAGAAGTCGGCATTCGGCAAACATTCCCGTTCGAGTTGTTTTCTTCTTTTCTCGCTCGCAATTGCCTTAGCATTTGGCTTTCATTGATTTTCCTTAATTAAACGATTAAGAAATCGTATGTGCTGCTTCGCATAATGCTCCAGTGCGGCTGTTATCCTTTAGTTTTATTGGTTGCTTGTTGTTGTTGCATATGGCGCTTATTGTCGCCACCATTTTGGTTAGTGTCGCAACGATCACCACATCAACGCGAATAGGTACGTATGCAGAGCGAGTTTGCCGTTGCTTTTTCTCGTGTCAAAGTAAGAGCTAAACCTTTCGAATAGTGCCGAGGTTTGAAAGCTAACCGTCCAGTGTATCAAGCGAACAAAACTTAAATTCCGAATTAAAGCTAATGAGAGCCTACTCGAATCCTTTGTAATTACCGCGGTGAAAGTTGAAGTAACCAAAACTGATTGACAATGAAATCGACAGCGCATGCTGTTAACACGTCGGTTACAACAGTCGCGTGTTGTCACGTAATGATGCGGTAATAAAGTTTATGTATGTGGGCTCATCAAAAACAATGTTCAGGATCGGCGAGCTGTGAATCAGGGGCAGTTGCCAGTTGCTGTAGTTATGCAAGGAGTAAAGGTCCGCGAGTTTTTATATAGTTGACGAAGTTGCTCTATATATTCCACTGACCAAATCTGCACGCGCTAAATTAAAACCGCTAATGATAAGAAGATGCTTGGCCTCTAATTTCATCCGAAGGAAGTAATTTGAGTTCATCCGCGAAACGGCGGTAACGCTACCCGGGAGATGTACATGCACGTACTGGTAGAATGATTGCAGCGTTGTTGCTAATTCTTACACTGGAAGCAAAGGCCTCAGATGGGTAAGAACAGTAGCTAACGACATAGCCAAAAGCAGCGCATTCATTAGTTATTGGGAAAAGGTGTCGCAGCTCCGCAAAAAGTGCCATCAATGCGCATCTCACAGCGAAACACCATGTAAAAGTCAATTACAAAAGATTAGCTATAGAAATTGTGTAACAGGAACGTTTCAAGAATGCATCAGATTGTTCCAAGACTTGCAGCAATTCTTACGCTAAGTTTATCAACCATTTTTTTTAATCTTCGAGAACTCAGTGAAAAAAATGTGAGTCAATTTGTGAACAATAATAAAAAGAATTGATGTGAATAAAATAGCGGTACCACCAGTATTCAACCTATGGTTCACGCTTAGTTTAAAGTGCTCAAAACGCTGTCGAGGATATCGAAATTTTTGCACAGCGAAACGGTTCCGCAATGCTTCCGCATTCTTAATCGCGTATCGGCTAACCATGTCAAAGAAATCGCAGCCTGTTGCCCAGACATAGCTGCATATATATGAAATCACTGCAAACAATGCAGATATGTGACCATTACATTGTAAACCACACAAGTAGCAAGATGTCGGTGTGTGTGGGCGCATGCATTCATGAGCGCTATATGCATGCACGTGCTCATTATTTTCATCACCTAACTACTGATCTGTAGTGACATCGTTACTTTCAGTTTTATTGCATTGCTATAAAATTAACCCTCCAGCTTACTTAATATTCTTTATTCTGCACAATCCGATCGTCGTCTACAAGCAGCCTTCTAGCCACATCTGATTTCTTTGATCTGAATCTAGTTAGCCGGCCTTAGTTCAGCAATCCCTCAATATAAACTTTTCGTTTAAAGTGTAACTTGAGAAAAATGACTAAGCGGCGTTGCAGCAGGGGTAGAACTTTGATAAGCGGGCGCTTCGTTGTGGCTATTTCGAGTTGAAACCCATAAAGCATAGATGTTGTACGTCACCTTTCGGATGCAAGGAAGCTCTTATTACAACCGTCAAGAATGCTATAGCACATGTGCATTTGCTGCCCTACTACAACCCAAAATATTTGCCTCTCAGGCATATCTCAATCGTCATTTTCCAGTTTTATTGCTCTGGAGGCCTACTTCCGCCATGTTATAGCATTCGGCCGATCTTTCCAACTGCTGGTTTCACGATGATACGTGGAAAACTTCAAGTCATTATGGCTTTTCTGACCGAAAAACAGATATTTTTACTAAAATGAAACAATTGAAGATTAATATCACATATAAAATTTTCTTCTAAAATTTGGTCAGTCGAATATGTCACTTTTGCAAATGCTTCGTTATTTCCTTGAAAGGAAGAACAAAATACGCAAATTTCAGCCGTCTTCGTCGATGAAAATGAACAGCAAAAATTTGCAGCAATTGCCAGTTACAGTGGAATTCCGACGAGTGCACTCAGTTTCGTTCATTCTGAGAGGATGCTATCTATACCGGATATTAGTAACAATTTTATGATGTCATTCTTTCTTTTACTTACCAAAATGCGCTCCCATTAATACGAATGAAGCAACGGTTATCAGCAATAAATTACGCTTTAAATGGTTAAAGCGATTTATTTCTATAAACTAACCAATGTTTATTGTTTCTTTTCCTTTGCCAACGGTATTGACTGCCGTGTTTTTCTACTATCCTTACTATCGCGTGGAATGACCGAATGAAGTGAACGACGGTGTGCGAAGTGTTTCCTTCACCCGTATCAACACATTAGGGTCGTTTTTGTCATCAGCTGATATCGCCGAATTTCTTTCTTTCATGGACGAATTTTTCACGAACGCTGTCCGTTTCACTAATTCATATGAAACCTCGAATACATATTTTTATGGCGTCATGAACGAAAGGTGCATACTGTATATGAATTATAAGTTGATTTCCAATTCCTAGCGCGTCGTTAGTAGAATGAAAGTGTAGATATTGAATGATTTTCATACGAATAGCTAAGCATTACTCCTACGAAATGCTGAATAACCACTTGCACTATCGCTTGTTTGATGAGACATTCCTCAGTCACCTCTTACTCGCAAAGGAACGCAATAAATACGTAAAAATTTTAAAGTTTATAAAAGGCAATTCTTGGACGGTAGTCGATACAAAGCGTAGTGCTGTCAACTTCGCGTTCACACAAAGTCCAATCAGCAATAGGATGTAGGCGGATAGCTATGAAGTTAAAGTCAGACAAGTAAGAGGCTCACCGGATGACCTCTACTCAAATGGAAGAATTCCCTCTTTCAAAAACCGATTCAACATGGAGCACAATGGGCCAAGATCACAGAGATGCGACCAGATTTCTCGAACAGTCGTAACATTGGAAATCAATTACCAGCAATGAGGTCGGTTATGAAGGAACGACTTTCATACATCAGTTGAAATAATGAAAACGTGATAATGGTAAAAGAAATTAATTTTATTTACACTCCAACAACCAGCAAATTTTTCGTTATGCAGATGACATGCAACACAGTAGTGATTCATCGCTACCTTTATCAAGTGTACAACAGGACGCCATTACGATTCTGAACTTCAGGCTCCATGCAGCAATTAACCGTTGCCCGTCACTTGCCATTCGTGCTACCTTCCACTGCACTACGATGACGCAACTGAATCTGCGCTGAACATGAAAAAATCAGTGCAGAATCAAACAACGAACTTGGGAAATCTAACAGTTGGTGGAAAAGTATAGGCTTGAAGGTTATAGCATCATGTACTGTTGTTATTACAGTATGCCAACAGGTCGTAGAACAGTGTATCGCGGTATTTGGACCTCGACAGTATCCGGCTAATGTGCTCGCTTCAAGTTATACTAATCGACTCACAATGCCTCACTTTCATATCGCACCGAGAGATGCCGTAAAGATGTCTGGGACCATTAAGGACAGGTCTGCGCGGTTCATATGTTCCTTACACATTTCCGCCGGTCGAACTGTGGTTACCACTAAAACACTGAATCGGAATGGTCCAAACTTTAGTTTTGACAACCCAATTACTAAAGTTTGAGTTCTTCCCAACAGCATTCAATGGTACCAATTACTACAGCAATTGCGGTTTTCCGAGTAGCAAACTATTCCTTCCATTTCCTTTGAACTGATCTCCTCCTAGTCGCGGTCACCATCGGAAACGGGAGCGCGCTCAATCTACGGCCATATGAAAATGAAATAAGACCGGTCACCATTAGGCGAACAGATCTAATCAGGTCGCAACTGGGGCCGGTATTGGGTTCAACCCTGATCCAAATGTTTAATTCACTTTGTGAGGGAATTTACTAAGAGCAGCCTTTTAGGTCTGGAATGCATGAGATCGCAACTTTTCTCTGCTTTATCGAGTACATTCTTATTAAGATTTCTTTGATTTTTAACGATTCTTTTCCTACTTCAGATTTTTCTTCTTTACTTGACAATTAGAATTTTCCAATTCCATAGGACATTTTTTGCTTCTCATATGCATCAGAGCTACTTTTTAGGAATATAAAAGAGTCGACCAGTTAATGTTGATTAAATGATTTGATGGAGAATATGTCAAAAACTTGCACATAACTGTTTATTTTGCTCTTCTTTGATGATTTCTGGAGAATGAAAAACTTCTCGACCATGCTTTTCAGGTCGATAGACATTTTCCCACCGCCTCGCAGTATTTCAGACGTCCTTCTGGCCGTGGTGCGATACTATAAATGGACATCGCTTGTTCTAATTTATCGACGCCCGTCAGGTATCGTATATTTCTCTTCAATTTCCTTGTGACTGGACAGCCACTGCACTGTTTCATAAAGTAGCAAATAATCTCAGCATCTGTTAATATCCAATACCACCCACACTGAATCAGAGGTGTACAATCACAACGACTTATTGCGAAAACCGAAATGTGGCTCGCTGTATGAACGCTGAGGTTTCAAAGCAGCACTTCATCTTATCAATAAAGGCAAAGAAAAACTCTTCGCAACAACAATACTCATTCGACCGTTTGTTGAGCCTACCCTCTACCAGCTCATAAATTTCATAATCTTCACCCATTGATAACTAACGAACATTTCATTTCAATAGTTTCGGAATAACGTGAATTTAACTACGAAGGCACTGGACACAAGTGAGCGTGCTCCTTATAGATTTGGCCGAGCTGCAGCACTTCATTGCCAACAGTTATTTTCCTCGTCCATTTGAGGTAACTTCAAGCAATTTTTCAAATTAACCATAAACTCGAATGAATGTACATTTTTCGAAAAATGTGTGGTAGGCGTCTAATGAGCCGGAAGTTGAGATACCCCGTTCTAATGAAAGCAGTGCCATCATATCATCATTTATTCATAGGCTACTAAGAGTCAAAGTGAAGTGTTTAGTTGGGCAATATAGCAGCAAGGTTTCAGCTGAAAACCTCTTAAGTGTCAGCAAACATCGAAATAAAGGCTCGCATCAAAGTTGAAGCGGCGAGTGGTGGGCAACGATTTTTTTTCGTTCAGATATTGTTGCACAAAAATAATGCTTGCCAATACTGCGATTACTTTCAATGGCCAGGTAATAACACGTATGTTGCCCGAGTCAGAAGACTACGGGGTATTGCTCAAGGAGGTGCGCAATGTACTCGACGAGAGTCACGTGATTGTGCATGACGACCTGGATTCAACAGTTCCATTTTTGCGTCAAGCAGCCGGCCTTTCGATGTGCACACCGCTTCACCATTACATTATAACTCATTACGTAAGTCTGCATATATATTATCCGTGCTTATTACTTGATTCACTGCAAAGGTAGCGTGTGTTTATGTTATTCGACGTACAGGTCTTCCATACTTTCATTACGTTCCACGAACAAACTCAGACACCGAGAAATTGGATGAGCACTGGATACATAAGGAAACTTCTAACTACTCAATGTGGAGCAAAATTTACTCCCTGCACGCTTGCTTTCGGTATTTCAGTAGATAGTAGTTAGCTATTTCTAGTATTCATTAAGCCACTGCGATTGCTTGTTATTTTTGAGCCCTTCTGTACAGAACTGGATAAAGATTATTATGGAGGCATCACATTTCATTAAAACAAAATAATAGCACTAGAATTAATTCACAAGATAGCTTACATTCCTAGCGCACATAACATAATAGTTCATGCAACAGAAATGCAGCAAAATGTAGACAAATTACAAGAAATCGATTAGTGAATGGTGGTCAGACTTAGTGGAAATAATTTCGCAATCACAGGACACGATGACGCTGGATCTCTCCGAGAAGGCGATTGCTGCATGTAATATTACTGCATTTTCTTTTGTGCGCCGCTCAGCAGCAACGGAAGATCTTCGCAGTGCACTCGTCAAAGCTCATATTCCGATGCCTCCCTACTCTGTTGACGTAACTAGTTGCCTTCCTTATGCGCTTCTCAGTTGATATTTGCAATAACCCCATTCTTTGCAGCGTCTAGATGTGTTTTGCTTTGGATATGAATTTTAAAAACAGCGCCCTTATCGGCTGCTATGCTTCAGATCATCGAAATGGAAAATGACTATTTCGAAGAAACTTGAAATGCATTTAGTGTAACATATCAAATGAGGGAGGAAGGCGTTACATCTTCGATACATACAAACGTCTCATGAAACTTTTTTCGGATGGTTTCACTGAAACTGTGGAACTAGCATCTGCAATGAAATATAGAGGAAATCTTTTAAAATCACTGGCCCTTTCTCAAGGGACTATTGTCTTAATGCAGCTAACAGCTTGTTTCTTATGCAGCGACTCTATATGCAGTAAATTCCCCATTGTAACAAAATATCTGACGTTGCACAACTAGGCCGGTTGTTTTTGCCCATTTTCTGGGATCTTCCGACCTTTCCCAGTTTCAAAGATGTGTGGGAAAACCCGGTATTCTCCGAACTTTACTAGATGCCGAGTAAACTTTTCCTAAGGTACACTTCGCATACGGCTCGGGGAACCTTTTCCGTTGTTGTTTCCATGCATAAACACTGAATAACCTGTTTATGCAAGAAAATGGGTCCAGTTCCTTGAAGATCTCCATCCGTAGTTGATAACACCATCAAAGTACAGATTACTACTGCGGTGTGGTCTGATGCGCTATTATTACTTGGTGAAACAATGAGGTCAACTGAACCCTATACTGATGTTGTACCATGCAACAAGGGTTGGGATGACGGTAGACGCCTTATCAACCGCATTGTACAGGTACGCATTGCTTGCTTTTTTTATCTATAATTTGGAGGAAAAAATTTGCGCATACATCGTTTTATTTAAATTTGAGAATTGAATAAACAATTTTTTACATCACCAGTCGATTACAAGAACCGATTAGGAGTGCTAGATGAACTGGATTATGAGATGCATATTTGAAATTCATTAATATGAAAAAAGCTTAAGAGATGCATATTCTAAAGGATTGCTAACTTACAATATGTTTTAGAGTGGCACAGCTGGCACAACCGGGATAATCGCACTCGATTGGATGGGGAAACGAACAAACTTCAGCATTGTTGTGATGAAAAAGAGCAAAAATACATTTGAAGAGGTGTGCAATTCATTGCGTTGAGCCAAACTGAACTCAAATCTGATCTTTAAGCTTTCTACCGAAATATGCAAACCATAAAAATGAAGGATGAACTTGTACGGTCTACTCTATACAAAGGCAGTCAAATGCAAGTTCGTTGAGATATAAAGAATATTGTCATACTGAGGTAGCCGGTTGAAAATTATTTTCTTCAACTCTGCGAAATTTGCAGTGATAAAATTACTCAATTCATAAATCGTAACACTTAGTTGAAAATCTGCTGGACAGTTGACATTGTGCGGAAAGTAGAAATGGAAACTTTAGCTGTCGATGATTTTCAAATGATCTTTTTTAGAGCTCAGTGAAGATAAGAAAATTCGCTAGTGATATATTTGGATTATGCAATGGGGAGATCTAGGGTAAATTTAACTTCTGCTAGGTTGGGAAATTATATTGCAATAAAGTATCAAAAGGAAAATAAATTGATCGTGAAAGCTTTCCCAATGTTAAGGATTTAACCAACACAAATGTCACCACTGCAGTGTTCTCAATTCGACTAAGATTCAACATTAACATTGGGTCAGCTAAGAAAACGCGAACGTTGTCCAAAATGAAGTTAGCAGAAGCAGCGTTCTAAATACTTCACTTCAGAATGGAACCCCAAACATTGGGCGACCGCTAAAGAACTTTCATAATCATTTTCTCTACTGTTTCTGCTGGCGCCTTGAAATCAAGCAAATTTCCCACGGTATGAAAAGAATGTTTAAAATTTTCTACAGACGCTACTAAGCATTACACCAGAAGTTCTTCGTACTAAACGAAGACTATTCCTTCGTTTTCGATAGAATACTTCGGCTTTCGAACCGAGAACCATGAGAAAGATTCTTCAATGGTCAACTAATTATTACCCGAATTCAAGACCACTCTGCTAGACTATGTTGTAAAAACTGAGACCTTTGCAGTAAAACCTTTGCCGTCGTTTGATCTGACTCATCTTAAGGTTGTCAACTCTATGGCAATCAACATCAGATAATTTCTTGCGTAAAAGAGGAACCAAAAACTTTTTTCGCGCATGATTTTTCGTTCCCCTTATGAACAGACAAAATGCTTCATTTTCTGATAAATATTTATCTATTCATATCTCTTTGATTCCTCTAAGTGATTGACATATTCCTTGAAGATAGTGAAGCATATATAAAAATTACACAAATCCCTTGAGCAAGTCGATGGGCACTTTCGATGAAATAATCGATGTTTTCTTTGACTGTTCGTTGTGATGAAGTGAATAGAGTTTGCGGAAACGTATAATTTGGGCAGTATTAAACATTCGTTGAAATTGCAGCTGGGTGAGTGGCGAAGCGTAGACGGACAATTCGTTTTAGCGGTTGCATCGAAGAACGAAACCAGCAAGAAGGAATCACTTGAGAATAAAACGCTCCGAGTTACCGTTTACCTGGTAGTACACGTTTTATGATTTTGCGTTTCATTCCGTAGGGACACTTTGCTTTACTGTTACACAATCAGCCGTCATTTTTTTTTCACTTTCCAGCAAATCAGAATTACAGTCTATGAAAAGTTGCAATTACATGAACAATTCCGAGGTTCTAAAGGGATTGCGACCTTAATCGGTAACGGCAGCATTTTACTTCTTCAACTTATAGGGGCATTTCGTAGTAAAATATTGCCGATTGTGCATTTATTCCTTCAGAGATTGGGAAAGGTAACGAACGAGGATTTTCAGGAGGAACCATTCGTTATGCTGAAGAAAGCAGAGAAAAACGAAAAGCTCGAAGGAAATGAGCGATACGAAGGCTACTGCATTGACTTGTTGCAAAAAATAGCGGAGATTCGAAAATTTAAATATGTTCTTCACGAGGTGAAAGATAAGGCATATGGCTCCAAAGAGGCAAACGGAAAATGGAACGGTATGGTTGGCGAACTGCAACGCGGGGTTAGCTCCCAGTATTTTTGTGGCTTAGGCGGCGATGGCCAGTGAATACGACATCCGCGAGTAAGAAAATAACTTCCATAACATGTTCAGAAACGCGAACTAAACGTAAGCATTTTTATACATATGTAGGCTCAGGTAATAGCAGTAATAAATTATGATAACAGGTCTTTCTTAAGGCATTTGGTTTGCGCAAAAACAGAATCCTTTTTAGTGGCATCTCCATCAGTTATCACGAGTTGATACTTGCTATAGGTATATAGGTTGATACCTAGAGCAGGTATCAACCTATATTTCCTTTGCAATGGAAGTTTTGATGGCCAATGCAAATGCGCCTTTAAAGTTCAACGGGATGCACTTCTGATGTAATTTCACAGTGTGATCGTTCGTGACTTCGTCGCTCATTACCGCGGTGCGGACGCAACATTATGGGACTGAAGCGTCGCATGACGCACGAATATTGCTGATGATTTGAAAAAAATGAGATTAATTCCAGGATGCGGATCTAGCAGTTGCTTCACTGACGATAAGCTATAGTAGGAGCGAAGTGATCGATTTCACAGTTCCTTACATGCATCTTGGCATATCCATACTCTTCAAGAAACCTGAAGCGACTGATCCAAGTTTTTTCGCATTCATGTCACCGTTGAGTATGGACGTTTGGATTTCAATACTTATAGCTTATGTGGTAATGTGTACTACCATATTATAAAATGCTACTCCTAGCCCTGATAACATGTTGAGAAGGTGCATAGATTCGATTCCCCTAATGTGACGCAAGAAATGTAAGGCTTTAGGAGATACGAGAAGGGGCACCGACAAAAATAGAAAACACTCGAGGGGGATCATCATGAAAAGTTTGTAAGGAGAGAAGCACTACCGGTATTTCCAATGCCAAGGAATTACCATGAGCAAAAATATAGAAAGGAAATTCTTGATGTTATGAGAATCCGAAAGTCTCGGGGAGTGCTTTGATAGAAGCTGTTCGACTGACCGAAATCTTGGACTGGCATCCGTTAAATTTTTCCACTCTTTGTGCAGCATTGCAGTGAAGACACGATTGTAGTTTCCACATGGAAGATGCTATGCATAATCAAGCTAGATCTGTACCGATCTTTGTCGCACAGGCAGGTTCTTAAAGGTTGACAATGGATACTACCGTACGTACAAACGGCAGCTGATGCCGCGGAAAGATAGGTTGACACTTACTGGTATGCTACCGTTAAGATTATGGGTCACAAAACGGAAACGGAAAGCATTTGAGAATGTTTCAAACTGAAACCTGAAAGTAGATCCACTGACTTCATTTCGAGCTTGTACCTTTCAGTCTTTCGATAAAGTTCTAGTGTGGCAAAAACTTTACAGTTTTGAACTGTTCTTTTCGATTTTTCAGAAGAAACGAATTGATAATAGGCAGGAATTCAGAATTTTTCCTTGTTTGATAGCCTGCCTTTCAAAACTCATTCTTCAAAGTTTTAAGGTGACTTCACTCGCAATTTGGTTTCTGGCAGCCGTTTCACCTTATGAACGGCTCGACTCAAACATCAGTGGAGCGTCATCTTTGCCAAATCAGTTCACTCTACTCAATTCGTTTTGGTTCACAGTCGGTTCCCTTATGCAACAGATATGTTGGAAACTATTAATTTTTCATTCCTTCGAAACGTTTTTCTAAAATTGACCAATCAACGTTCCCCAAATACATTAAAAGACTGAAAAATGATGAAAATCCCACAGCCTATTCTAGAATCTTTTCTACCACCTCAATATTTTAGGCAACTGCAGCGCGCTGACGTCAGGCCGTTTTGTTGAAAGATCGCGCATTGGAAACCAAAGATTTCTGGCGTTGACAAACGAGCAGTTGTTGGTTAAATATCAATAAAAATAGATGAGTTGACACAATTCTCTAGCTTAATTTACGTAATTAAATGAATCGCGACATTTGACGAGGCGCTATTTTTGATATGTGACAACAAGGACAGCATCTACGAATTACGATTAAGGACTAAATTTGCATCTCAATATGCACCATTTAATAAATCATCAACCACTCTTCATGAAATCGAATCTCGCGAGACCAATATGCCATAAAGAAAACTTTTCTTCACTATTCACTATATATGCATTGAAGTTTGCAAATAAACTACTCCGTTTTGAAGCATTTGAAGATATAAAATTAAAAACGGTATTGGGACTTGAACGTACGAAACTTATGCAAGCAAGAGAGACCATTGTTGTAGGGCAGCGAGCTGTCACCTCGCGCTGGAAGCACACGGATTGCGGCCGTCATTTGGTGGTTCTTCACCTTGATTATAATCTCTTCGTATACTGCAAATCTGGCTGCCTTTCTCACCGCACAACGAATGCTTTCTCCAATTGAGAGCGCCGACGATCTCGCGAAGCAGACCAAAATTAAATACGGCACCCTTGGGCGCGGTTCGACTATGACTTTTTTTAGTGTATGTTATTCCCGCATTAAACTGTTAGAAGCTCATATATTTCACAGCACGTGCAATTCGTGTTTAAGACAAACAACAAAGGTAAATCCCAGATAGGATTGCTACATACTGGTGAAGTGCAGCGAATGGAGTTGCTAGAACGATGACCTGAGTGTATCCGTCGAGCTGCTCTCATAAATTCTACCTACGCGTATATCCAAAATGTCTTATTACATGGCATCGTCATCACATTTTCTCTGAAAGCTAAGGGAACTCTTTACAAAGACAACAGCGAGCAATAGGTGGTGTTTTATGGCTAAATGTTTGAAATGGCATCTTATAAAAGGTTCCCTTAAAATGCTCACTTCGAGAACTTATTTTATTAATTGAATGAGTAAAGTCTACCTGCAGGAATCAAAAATCGAAACCTATGAACAGATGTGGAAATTTATGTCAAGTCAACCAACGCTCTTCGTGAATTCGTCAAAAGAAGGAATTTGGCGCGTAAAGACCTCGGATTATGCCTACTTGATGGAATCATCAATGCTGGAATATGCAGTGGAAAGAGACTGCGACCTTATGCAAATCGGCGGCCTACTCGATCAAAAGGGCTATGGAATTGGCTTACCCAAGGGTTGCTTAATAGCTTCTTTAAAAGTAGGAAGATTTACTACGTTGGAGTTATGCATCGTTAATTCCAACATGAACGATCGGATTCACCAAACGATGCAACCACGCGGTTACGCCAAAAGTCGCTAATTTGAGACGCTTTCCGCGGCTAAATGGGATACTTATTGAGATAAGCGCTTAGCCAAAGATGCGTAATTATATGGAGAAAGTTGGACAGCCTAAATGTCTATTCCATTTGATGTTTCGATCACCGCAATGCATTCTTTTATTTTAAATGGGACGTACGTTTATCGCAGCGACGAACCAAATAAACATGGATCATGGGTCAGTCACTCAGAGGCCTGACTGTGTTTCGTGCGTCCTGCAATTACAATGCCGTTAGTGCGTATTCGCATTAACGTCTGGAAGTAATTTGTGTACACCCAAACAAATACACATGTTAATACAGGCTCGCCGTATCGAGAGCTCATATCAACGACTATTTTACGGTTGCAAGAGAAAACAGTTCTTACCGAGCTGAAAGATCGCTGGTGGAAGAAACAACGAGGTAGCAGCCATTGCGATGCATCAAAAACAACGGGTGGTGATCTCGGCACAGTTTCCCTCTACGGCATTTTCATCGTTCTCGTTAGCAGATCTTATATCTCATTCTTCTATATTGACTATTTATTCGAGAACAGTTGCTGTACTGAACTTTCCAATTTCTTGTTTAGAAAAAGTGTACGAGAATGAAAAAGTTTATGAAACTGTGTTAAGCGGGTTCGCCCTCAAATGCCATATTATGAAAACCACTTTGCTTGAGGAAGTTTAGAGAAGTTAGCAATATTAAAACCCTTACGAACAAAACACAACAAAAAGATTTATTTACAGACTTATTCGCTGAACGGTTGAGAAATTTCTCCGACCACGATTGTTCCCTTTGAAAGCCAGAAAAATTAGGTGTATACGCTTCCTTCCTCTCAAGCATAAATTTTGTTGAAAACATTACCTCCCTCTAGCCTAAGAACACGGGTCCCATCCTCCTGAAAACTGAGAAATGTGGAAATCCTGAACCTTATACAAAGTATGGATGTGTATTTGACAAATCTTTCCATAACTGGTAGAAGACTTTTACCAGCTGAGAAGAAATAAACAAGGTGTTATTCCTGACGCAGATCGCTATAAGCAAGGTTGGTTAACACTGCAAACTATAACAACCAGACCATTTTTTATTCTGGAAAGTCATCTCAAATTTTTATGAATGTACTTTTGGACTATCCAACATGTGGCCATTCCACATGTGCTGATGGATCAAGAAGAACATATTACAACTACAATGGATGTCGCGTAGCAATTGTTTTTCCACATCTCTTTAGGTGAAACTGATAAAATATGTAACACAACATAACACTCAGTCATAAGCACATGGGTGAATTCATTTTAAGCAAATAATCAATGCGACGCCTCAATGCATTAAACATTTTTGTTGACGTGCAATAAGTGAATGATCATTGATGTAAATTAAGCTGCTCGGATTGGTTCTATCGTTCATATTAGCGGCCGTTGAGTTTTGTGCAAAGAGAGCCTTTGAAGCGAGCAAAACCAACGTAAGTTTTCTTTACATATTCTGCTGATTATTTGTTTGCGAAGTGAACGAATGCACTAACACTCGACCGATACTTATAAAAACAAAATCTGGCTGCTCTATACTAGTTTCTCCTTTCACATATCTTACTTAGTGCGATTATTGTCTATAACCATTTTTTTGCACAATCATAAATGTGTCAAACGAAACGCATCGCAATTTCTTTGTTCAAGTGGTGCATTGCGCTGTTTATCTCTGCAGTCGGAATATTTGCATTCTAAATGCGTAATTCCTATAAGCGCAAAATAACCTCATCTCAGTCGAATGCAAACAATCGTTTCACTAATACCCACTCAATCAGCCGTCATAGAGTAATGACCAAATATGATAAATGTGCGCTTATTCCCCCTTAACGTAGGAGCAGTTTCTAAAGGGATGCACGTGAGACATTCGCGTATTCCTCAGTTTGAAAAAAGAATCATCGAATTCTAAGTCCCATTATGACTAACAATAATATTTTTGCCAAAATTTTTTGCGCTAACTGCATGAGAACACTGCATTGATTGCTTGAATGCGACCAGCAGAGATTCATTCAAGAGATAAAAGTCTGTGCTATTTAGGTGGCCTTTATTTCCTGAGAACTCGGTGCCGTCAGTAAATAGCCAAAAATTTTCATCTCAATCTACAATGATGAATAGTCGTATCTCACATAACGGACGACAGCGCGAAACCTGTGCTCTTTCTGGATGCCAGTTCTGTAAAGTGCTTGATATGTTCGAACGGTCGAGCCCTAATTTGCAGCGTAGAGCGTCCACCGAAATGCAAGGTCGTTTGGGCAGGTAGCTGCATCTAAAACCAGATGGCCGACCAGTAAAGAGGGAAGACATCGAGGATGCGATAAAAACTACTATGGGAACAAACATATTGGTTCTGAATAAATTTTCCAGTCTTTTCCGATTACCACAGTTGCTAGCAGCGATAGAACTCTAGGAGATAAGAAAGGAAGAGAACATTTTAATAACATTAACAAACTTGCTATTGTTGGTTGTGAATGGTGACGTTTCAGCAAACTGGTACATACTACTTGTGCAACAGTTTTTTGCACTTCAAAGCAACTACAGGAGCTGATTGTGACCATTAGTGTCCGCCTTTCAATACTCACTCACAACGACCCTTTACGCACTCCTGCCCTAACCGGGCGAGCACTTCAAATCTCGCCAACATGGTCACTCAAGGAGCAATGACCTTCGCGTGGAAGCCTTTCTGGGATGTAGGATCGCGGCTGGTATAGTTCCAGAAGAACGAAGAAAGGGGCGGACTAGAACTCGCTATGATTATAAACGACGAAGGATTGGGCACTTTTTTCGATAGACGGACGACCTTCCAGAACCTGTTGGGGACAAGCTTCTGCCTGATCCGGCCAAGGCCTACTGGAATTAGCATTTGATGAACCTTTCATCCTACTAACTCCGAGATTTGATTACAGGAAGGCGATCATCAACGGTTCCCTCCATATGATCACTTTTAGCCACTCAGTACTAAGGAACCAACCTTGCGCAGGAAATTTCAGGAACTCTGCTGAGGGCAGCGACCCACTCCCTTGCGCCTCTCCCTCCCCCACCCCCCTCCCTCCTTTCGCGTGCTGTTGAAACTACCGAACGTCATCGATTTAGATTTCCGATTCTGTTGCAAAAGACGTGACAGACATTCCAACAAGCCATGACAGACAGCTGGGGACGCTGAAGCCGGCAGAACAAGGAGGCGCCACAATAAATCTTGCGTTATAATGCTAGTGTATTTTAAACTGCAGTGCAAAACCGCATAAAAATTAACCGCTGAAGTACTCTTGTTGGGATGTGCTCTTGATGAAATCTTAAACGCCAGCCAACATTCTTATGACACTAAAATGACGCGATGCTCCTCATTTAGTTGAGTTGAATGTTTTATGCACTTGGATTTCGCGGAATTCTTTTGGATTAGGAATGGCAACACTCGGACACGCTTGAAGGCATATTATACTTAAAACTCCTCTATGCACAATTCATTGCAGAAGGGCCAATTTTCATTATGCTAGGCACTTCACGGTAATGATAATTCCCGACGATGTCGACCCATGTAAGTAGATATGCTTATCACATACGTCGCCCTTCGATATGAGCTTGTCCGGTGAGCAAATATGCGAATCGTAGTATAGGAACACAGATAACAAGCAGGTGATGATGCGTATAGTGGTGAAGTGAGGCATAAGGTCTCCCATTTGCTGAACACTGATCCACCGATAACCCACCAGTACAGAGAAATCATTCCACGGATGACGAATCAACAAAAATGTTCTTTATTTAAAAAATTTGCACTGCACAGGAGATTGTCATACTTCCGGAAAAATGCACATTGTAAATCATAATTACTCATATCACAGAAAGTGGTAAGACAAACAAGTAAACCTGACACAACGGTTGTCGATTTACGCGATTGTCCCTGAAAGCACTTTGAGAGAACAGATTACGAACTGGAATGTAATATCGTCAGTCATTTGAAGTAATCGACCGCCGAAACCGCCAAAAGTTTCTCAATGAAGAGGTCGTCATCAACAACGGCGACATGAGCTGTAAAATATTATTCATAAGCTCAGAAGATTGAAGCAACATGCTTGCTACGTCATTAGGAAATTACAGCTGTAGTTTTGTGAACGTTTGTATTTAAAAGAAAACGCTCTTCAAGTGGTAAACGAAGATGCCTGCAAACAGTTTGAGGGCTAAATATTCGAAAAGGTTCAAAACGCACGAACTTTTGCCAGTTGCACACCAGCTAAACAGCAGTCTTGCAATAAGGCCTCATTTCAAAGCAGAAATAAATTATGATGGTGCAACTAGATGAGAAAAAAAGACTGAATAAATGTACAAACCGGCTTTTCCAATGACTTGATGAGTGCGTGGCACATTCGCCATTGAGGGGATCACAGTGTACTTGATAAGCGTGGTGTGCTTTGAGGAGGCAGCTACCGATTCGTGCATACTGCTCACCATCTCTTCGTAGATAGTGCCCTGCATCGACGGATCCTTACGAGCGGCCTGAAGTCTAAACTATTCATCACTCACGTCCAGCTAGTCTCACAAATAACTACCAGAAAACCGCTGCCAGAAATTAACATAAACCGATTATTAAAGGCTGCCTCAAAATGTTGTTACCAGTATGGGAAACGGATTCTTTATCGGGCTAAACAGTCAGTGGCTTTCGAGGCCTGGGCTAAGCAATCTGCATCAAAGCAAAAACTAATACTATGTGGCCGCATGCGGTCAGAACTAATTCTTCTACAGTCCTATGGCCCATAAGATGCGATCACATTGGCTATTTCTTATAAAGCTTCCCACTGTCTGCCAATTTAGGAAAGGAAAGATTTCATCTGGAAGCCACCAAGTTCTTGCGATTGCTACTCTCTATCTGCTAGAATAGTGTTGCTCAACGGACCTTACACGTTTCGATTAGAGCAGAATGGTGAGGGACATAGAGATCTTGGTATGATCCCACCAGCAGTACGTATCGGAAATTGGCGAACGCCTTGTTCCTACTGAGTTTATAAAGGAACGTATCCCTAAACGCAACAGCGTCACGAAACGTCAACTGTTGTAGTGAGCTCGATTGCTTCCACCACTGAAGCAGCGCGACTCCTGCAACACTTTGAAAGACTTCAATTTTTCGTCGGTGTACTTTTCAATCGCTGAACAAATCCTAGTTACTCGGAAGAGGTTCTGCAAAAAACCTAAAAGTAACGCTTCAAAACTTAGTGATTTCTCTGAGATAACCTTTTGGAAGCAAAATGTGCCTTCAATTCATAACAGACGTTGGCTTTTCCCTATGTTCCGCCACATAGAAACAACAATGCAGTCAATGAACACAACAGTACTAATCTGGATTTGCAGCGAGAAAAGACTGTTCTCTCTCATGAGTGCCATCGCTCCATAGCATACTCAGTTCAAAGCCATGCTTGAAATTGAAGAAGCAACGAGCGAAACGACATCCACATGCATTCTTCTATACAATTTCTGCGATCAGCAGGTAACACGAAAGATGCATCAGCTACCTACGACAGCAATGCTCCTTTTAAACCTTTTCTTACTCCTTGCTTCTGAAATCTTCTCATTAGTGACTCAGTCGCTTTGGTATGTCGTACCCCTGTAGACTGCGATGGAGCGTCAATCGTATTTTGCGCACTCAGAAAAACGTTTACCCCAGTTGGCTGCTCGTTGGTTGTAAAGAAGCCCACAGTGAGGTGAGTTCAGTGTGAGTAGCGTATGAAAGAGTGGGACGATCGGAGAGGCTCGTTGTTTAGATACCAAACATCTCACGATCACACCGCCCATCGAATGCGCAACGAATCTAGAGTAAAATACTCTCGGCATCTGCTTTTCTTTTTCAACTGAACTTTGTTTCCAAATTGAGGCAAATATTCTGAACACCCGAAAACAATCCAAATGAATTCTTAAACTGTAACAAAAGATAGAAAGCTTTGTGAACAATGACGCACTATGTATGTTCAATTAGTATATACAAAACGATCGGCAGTACGAACTTCCCTGAGTGAAAGCCATTTCATTCAATTAAATTAGAGAAGTAATCGTAAGGTGGCTCGAAGAACGAATATTAAAGCTAATATTCTAGCTGCAAAATGCGAACGGTAAACATCGACAGTAAAAGTCATGAAGAAAGGAAAAAAAGAAAAGAAAGCATACGAGATTCGCGACGGTGGTGTCGAACACAACTCGATATATGCAAAAATTTCATTAATCAAGTTGTCTGCGAGCTGATTAAAATCTGCCCACGTCTCGAGTCGATTCGATTCAGATAATAAGAACTTCAGATTCGAGTTAGGCAAGAGTAAGCGCAAATAATTGCGATATGGCGCAAGATCCTCGCTCCCACCTGAACTCATTTATATATGCACATAATCTGCTTTAAGTAAAGAGGGACAAGCACATTACATGCGTAAGACGAAAAGGCGGGAAGGAGGGGAGGAAGCAGCATGATGAGAAAGGAAGTAACAACGGGAAGATGGAGATAATTTAGAAATCCTCCCCTACCTCCCCCTTTTCCTAACCTTTCTCACGTGTAACAAAGTGCAGATGAAAAAAACAGGATGCACAGTGAAAGTAATTTCAGCATATATATAAAATGAACTGAAGTTATAAGTGAGGGATGTCAAATAACCTTGCGTGAAACTTTTGGTGCATACATGCTAGCTCATCGACCTCCATCCTCCAAACACTAAGGCATGGTAGCAGATTTCAATTTTTTGAAATGCTATCGGGGAATTTGCACTGCTTGACCTTAGTACGACTCTGCCAAAAACTACGAGATCCCCGCCGGCGGCAGCCGAATGGATGTTCTAGAGAGTTCGCAGTCTTGCCAAATGCTCCTCATCGCCAGAGGGTCCTACTTAATAAAGTGAAATTGAACATATCAGAATTAATGATTAAAATTTAAGAAAGTGAGATGTGCAGCTGCTATAAGCGATCGAATAATGCTGGTTGGCACTCTACTAAACATAAAGAAGTGGAGGATGGACATCGAGAGTACCGTTACGACAACATATCTCATTCGCACAATGAGGAAACGATTGCTTTCAACGTCGTAAGCGAACCTAGTCACGGCGACTGCATCGTCCCAAAAAACACACCAGTGGAGCTCTGAACATAAGGACACACGTCCTGGTCCGCAGCCGGAGAGGAGGATAACGGACCCCAGCCCCTTCGAAACCTACATTCCACCGGAGGGGAGGAGCAGAATTCACTTCTCCTCAAGAAGCTCTACCACGGGCCAGTTTTCTGTTACCTTTGAAAAAACTTCCGCGACCCACGGCGTCATTTTAGCTCACCTTAAAGTTTCAAAGCATCATTTCAAAAATTTACGGCATCTCGCTATGCTATTTTGAATTCTCCAAATTCTTCGTTGGCAATTTTTCTCGAATAGTTCTCTTCTATGAGATTAAATTTTGCGGCTTCAAAATTCATCCTGCACCCAATTTTTGAACTATCATAAGCCTACCTCTTAGGACTTGCATTAGGTAGCTTAAAATTAGGTTTATTTTCGCTGTATGAGGCGCCGTCTATGAGTACTGCCACAGTCGTGAGCATGCAAAAAGAGGAAACTTGAAGCCCATTCACCCAAACGATCTAAGCAACTTAACGAGCAAGCAAAACGTAAAATCTTTGCTTTTGACGTATAAGTATTTTAAAACAAAGAAACATCTCCATCTCTTCTGAATTCACACAGTTCTCTGCTTCATTTTCTTGCAGTTCTCGTTCTAATTGTCTTCCTCCCCTCCACTCCTATCCGTGCAGCATCGCTCCCTCCTACCCGTTGAATCACAGTAAAATCACATAATAATCAGCTAGTCGTTACGAAACTCCCCGGTTGAAACTGGACTAGTGAATCATTAATTAAAAAACAAATTCCGACTATATTTGATAAATGCAACCCAAAATGGCACCACTCCAAAGAAAAGAGCTTATTTGTCAGTGAACTCTAGCTAAATGTTTATTTTTTGCTTTGTAGAATTCTCGCCAACAATAACATGACGGCAGCCATCTACGAAGAAACAAGTAAGGCTGCATAGTAAAATAAAGAGGGGAAAACATTCATCCGAACTAAAAAAAATTTTCATATATGCTCACCTTCTAGACCGTGGACGAAGACGATTAAATGCGAATCGGAGCGTGTATAACTGCGTTGCTGCACTGAGAAATATGGGTGGTGACCAGGAAAATAGGCGAGATCACTGCAATTTCAAGATTGCGTGGTTTCACTTCACTTCTTCGTGAACATAAATTTGTAAATATCGCTTAATAATAACGCCTGTGGCCTACAGGATATGACCTTGCTACGTCCGACATAATCAAAAAGTCTATCCCCTTAGCTATGGCTGGTAACACTGCAAACAACTGTTTTAATGCACTTCGAAAATTCCTTCGATCAAATAAAGTGACTCATCAGTACGCCCACTGTCACTACCTTTCTCAATCAGCCCGGCTCAGATACACACTTGGAACAAAAAAACTTACGACTAAATAGCACAACGCGTATTAATATGAAAGTAGCAAACACATGAAAAAGGAAAAACACCTGTAGAGATATGCCTGAAGCCCGATAGAGTTGAGCTTTTGCTTGAATGATTCCTTACGGTGAACGAATTCGATGATGTCCTCATTGAGAGGCATCGAAACGTTCCTTTTCTCACTCGCATGCGTACCTGGCGATGGCGATTCGTCACGTGTAGTACATGCGCACCGCTGAGCGCCTGCAGTAACAGCTATAGCGACAATAATATAAATGCTGCAAGCACACATCCTTTTCACCACTTATTCCATGCATAAGTAATTTGCTAACAACTCCATCAACGTCAAGAAAATGAGATTTATATATTTTCGAAAGGAAATCGTAAATCGACTAAGAATGTGTAAACAACGAACAGGATGACGTCAGAAAGGGTTATTTCCCTCACAGGTGTTAAAAGGACATTTCAAAGATGGAACCTTTGAGAAACACACCGAAACGTAATTATCCCATTTGTATCTTCTTATTGGTCCTCTTTTTTAGACAGCTAAATGGCACAACATTATGGTTACGTTCGTGGCGCCGTACCCGACGGAAGGCGGTGAAAGATCTATACCGGATGAATCAGAAGACGCAGAACATCGCTCACAAACGATAACGCCACCGGCAGTTGTTGACAGATCCTGAATAATGCCTTATATTTCTTAATATAATATTTCCACATCTCATTAACAGCATGACGACATCAAAGGAATCTTCAAAAGTGATGGAACCATATTTCAAAGAATGGTTCGCCAATTAATTTATTTTGATGGCATAACATTGATAAAATGATTGAACCACGATATGGGATATAGTGAGATGTGGAGAGCGTAACCTGCCTCTATATACAGACACGATGAGCTGACCGTTGCAGATGATGGTGAAGAACGGCCACTAGGTGGAACGCCGAGTTCGACTATGTCGGGAATCGATCTCGATCTTCTTCTATTCGCCACAACTGAACGTAAAAGCGGAGCACCAACCTCAGTCACGACCGTTAAGGCCTTCCCAGGATCGGTCATCCGACGACAACCCATCAGCGTCTCTTGCGTACTTTTAGCACGTTTTTTCACAAGCTTAAAAATTGCATATTAAGAAGGGCAACCGCTGAGGCCATATAAAGGTGTTCAACAAAAACCTAATATTCACGCCTAATCCTATTGCATTTCTGATCGACACAAGTCTCCTTACCAGCATGAGGTCTTCTTGAATATAAGCCTTCCTTCAATCAACTGCCGATTCACGTGCTCTTAAACTGCCATATAATTCATAGACCTTACGCGTGACGTTTGAGAAAACACGACAATTAACATCCTGCACCCTCACCTTCACGACGTTATGAGTGAACTGCCACTCTCAACGTTCAAAATGAAACAAAGACCGGGAGCTGCAAATTTTTGTCTCGTTGCACAAGATACAATAAAATAGCTCAGAACTAGAATCAGTGAACTCAAAGCATGTGTTTCAATAATTTCAAACCATTCTATCTGACAGTGAATGAAGAAATCAACTTCAAGTACTACTCAAAAGATGTTAGAGCTATGACCGTTCAATCAACCATCAAAAAATGCGTAGATACGTACCCGGCGATGAGCCGATATGGACGTGTCATCAGTGCTGGCGTTTTCCGGTGCGTTCACTTCATACGCTTCCTCCGGCGTAGTGCAGTTTAACGGCAGACATAAACCAGAGAATAGAGGATGTAATCGTAGCGACGAACTGCGTTTACACCCACTTCCTGGCTCTCTTTCGTTGGGCGTTTCATTATTTTCCACAGAGACGCGTCGTGTGGCACCAGCAGGCAAGTAGCGTCTCTCAACTATCACCGTCCTGTAAACAAGCTACATTATATTTTTAAACACTGCCGGAAGTAACAGTTCTGCATAATATTTGATTCCTTCTCCTGGGTCGACGTATCGCCACTTTACAAGCATGAGGGATGCTGAATTGCATTAAACGTCTAAACCGTACTGTGTTCTAGATAATCGAAGCTGAATGTAAGGATGAAGCAAGAAGGAAAGTAAGTGAGTAAGAGCTAAAAGCAGTAAAGGGGACAGAATTGAGGAATGGTGAAAAAGCGCACAGAACAGCATCATGTATTCAGCAGCGAGGAATTCTGATCGTCGCAGGCGACTAAGTTGATAAGATTGAACTGGTGTGTGCAAACTAAATAGTGGCATTATACCACCTCCATCTCACGATTAAATCTGGCTGCAAGTAGACCAATTTCTGTCAACTGCGCAATGTGCCACTGCACTCTGTCGTTAGGAATTCGCATCATACGAACTGCTAAGTTTGGAAAGGCGCTCAAATTTTTCTCTAATGGATATACCCCGAGTGCACAGCTTACCTATGAGGGTCTGGCAAGGTTTTTTTAGCATCTCTCAGCCATATTTCTTTTCTCTTCTTTAGCAAGTGCTCTAATTCCCTCAATACATATTCGTCCACGCATCCACAGGTTATTCTGCAGACAAACTCCGCTTTTATAGACGTTCCTGGTATATTACCTCGGCACATCAAAGACTACATCAGCATAAGAACTTCGACATATTCTCGAGGAGATCAGCGCCTTCTTAGTTGACTCTGGAGGAGTCGCAATTACTTCGACCGTTAACTTGCTACTCCTCAGTGATTCAGAAATTACCACAGCCAAGGCAACATTAACTAACGGGATAGCAGAGCCGACAGATCCATAAGATCTATAAGCTACAGCAAATGTATAGGAATCGAAGTACCGATCAATCCGTTGGCAATCGTCTTACCTGGCGAGCTTGTCTGCCAGACCCATGGCGCTCCTTTCGCTTTCCTTTGTGAAAGAAAGCTTAACAGTAATTAACGTCATCTGGTAAAGAACGCTGCGCATCATGAAGGAGATATGTGGTGACCGGAAGTTGATATTTTTGCAACCGGGCCTCCTGTACCGCTTCATTTTGAAATGATCCTCTACAAAAGCGATTCCACATTCAAAAATGGTAGCCATCTTCGACAACTCAGCAGTGAGGCGCAGATGTTATATGCAGAGCTGTTCAAATAGCTGAAGTGGTTTGCGGCCTCGGCTGCGCAACCAGCCCGAATATATCTTCGCTTTACTGCGAGTCTCCATATCCACCAGTCAGTTCATGCGTTATGCCACTGCTCAGATTATAGCAGTGCTGGTTTCTATGATGAGGTCCTATTTTTACAGACAAAAATCAGAAGACCAGTGGAACATCTTCGAATCCAAAACTGTTTCGAGAGCGTTTTCTGTGGCGTAGATGGTCGAACAATGGAAGGAGCTTATTCAGTGCTAGCTTTAATGACTCCTACTTCTGCAACACTTTTCTAACCCTGCAACCCTGCCCTTATACGCACGCTTTAAAAGTTACAGTCAGCTCATATCAGCAACAGCCAACGAGCATTTAACAGGGGCGACCCGGTCCCTCATACCCATCTGACATCTGGAAACGCCATCGAATTCAGAAAGCAGCAGAGAGAGAAAAATAAAGAACTGGCATGAATTTATGGGGAGCACACTCTAAACAAGTTGGCAATAAAGATAAACATACATATTTGAAGCGTTTACGTCGTTGCCTTCGACGTGAAGACTCGATTTGGGCATACGAGAGAAGTAAGGCGCCTTCTTGACTAGATCGGCAATACGCGAGATCGTATGCTGGGATGCAGAATTGGAGCTGACCAATGAATTCACCGTATCCTCGATGCAAATGAATGCCTCACCCAAGCGCTTCATCCGCCGTGCATCGAACTCAGCATGCAGTGCAGCCGCCAGCTCTAAATTTACCAACTGCTTATCATTCACATCCAATACAATCCATTGGCTCCAATCAATTTCACCTGCATCCAGCTACCACAAATGACTCACCCTCTTTCCCTCCGAATATTTTTATGCTTTGTCAAAATGTCAGAGGAAAATACTCATCACTCGAAATTAAACATCCAAAGAAAAACCCAAACATCCTTATAATAAGAGCTTTGTCAGAGGCAATATAAAGTGAGCTCAATTCTGCAAGTGGATAGAGACAATACAAAAACTCGACGAATATTTAATCAGTGGAAGATGCTAAAAGCAATAGTAGCAACCGTTCTCTTCTTGATCAAAATTCAAACAAGAATCTTTTGCAGTGGTGCATATTCTTCGCGCATGTTGTTAGACCAAGCTGCGAAGTACCGTGTCGCGAAAACGAAAAGAAAGAGGGAAAATAGTTTAATCTCTGTCAAACTATTTTGCCGTAAAATAAAATTTATACTGCAGAATCACTATTGCCGTAAAAGCAAAATATCCGTCTTCGGCGATGAATCGTTCGAGCTTCCGATGACGATACGAAATACCTATGACGTATTGAGGGCTATACAAACAGCCCTCAAAATGGCTAGTGCACCTTTCACTTTTGATTGGCATATCGTACGCTTTCACTAGTAATTGTATCCGACGTCTGCTCGTCGTTGCCACCCTTTCTTTATATGCCGTTTACGATTCCGATAATTCAAATCTTGGTCTCTTTTATTTGATGCTTCCATGAAGCGACGATACAGTGATGAAGAAAAAAACTTCTGTGAAAGGCGGTAAAGAAACAAAACGAAAGCAACAAAGACAAGTGTATTCGTTTATGAGTTTGAAATAACGTGTGAAATACTTACTAGCTTAAAGTAAAGTAAAGACGCATTAAGAGTCAAGCCTTGGATTCATAGAACCGCATACAAGTCTTCCTGGACTAGACCAACTGCATTTGTAGCATTGAAATCCAAAAGACAAGCTATCAGAGCTGAGCTCGTGACTTCAAAACAGTACGGTGCAACTAGTGATTTCAGCATTTTTTCATTAACACAACTTTTCCCGTGATTTATATGAAAACAACAGTGTTTTCTTGTATGAAAGCGAGAAGATATTCTTTAGCAACCTAAAGAAGCCCATGAGTTCCTCACCCTGATGTCGTTTTACTTACTAATCCATAGAAGCACCTAGAAAAGTTCGCCAGAAAGAAAGGAATGCGCAATCGTTTCTTAAATTCAAGAACAGCGGAAAGTAATCAACAAAGAACGAACCAACTATCGAAACATGCACGCCGACCAATAATAATGTTGTCTTCTAAATACGCACGCAACCGTGTATTTAAGTAACTGATAAACGATCAAATGATCTACCATTTACACACCTAGTAATTTGAGGGATGATACGCTGACATGAGGTGATAAGGATGAGTACACACCTGCTCTTTTCAAGGCCGTAAAATTATAAACCCTCAGTCTGAGTCCTCATTGCCAGTGTTCTCAGTTAAATAAATGATCAGCTGATAAGAATAAATCAGCATATGCAAAGCTCCCCGGCTTCATCAGTAGACGATTGCAAATTCTGATTTCTTGACTAATGAAGTAGGAAGAGCTGATAAAGCCGAACTGACAAATGGATCGCTCTAGCCCTAAGAATCATAAACGAGAAGTTTTAGGCTGATTATAATATCCGACTGATCAAGTGATAAGGGTCTGCAATCCAAAATTTGTGCTTCCAATCCAAGAAATACTCTTCGGACAGCTCGAACAAAAATCTTACTTTAGTAACTAAAAAAGTGAGATGACTGAATCAGCATTCCAGGTACTACTTTGATTAAGGATGGTCAACTAAAAATTTCGCATCTGCGAGGCAAAATTTTGGGCTCATGATGACTTAATGAGGACCGACACAATTGAATTTGCCTATGCGGAACTTGAAATGAGGCTAAGGACTGTATTTACCGAGATTCCTGAGCACCAGTTTTGGCGTTTCTTTAAGATGGGATCGGATTCAGTTCGAAGGCATTGAGAAGGATATATGCACTGATCCACCAAGGCAGCTTGCTTCCAAACAAATACTTGAATTATTTATACTGCAACAGTAAAGAGGAAGTTCGCTGTTGTGTTTGTAAAGCCTCTTTCTCAGCTCCCCTTTTGTATTACTGTATTGCATTATCGACCAACCTCTTTAACAGTCACAGGAAATTTGCACCCTCATTGCCCTTGTTTGAGGGAATACAGTAACTGAAATTTTTACCAGGAGAAATAACACTAAAATTGCATCAATATCAAGCAATTCAAACGTCTGCTCATTAGTGTAATCGGCGCAAGAATAAAGGAAGTGCGGAAGAACGAAGATAGTGAAGTAGACAAAACGGAAAAGTTTGAAGAAGATTATGAATTTCCCTACCATTAAAAAAACGAAACTGCAGAAAAAAGGAGACCTGGATTATATTTGTCGACCAGCTCCTGTCATTATTTCTGTCCCACAGTTATCAAGGTAACTCTTACTCTTTCATCTCTGCCTTCAAAATGAAAAAAAAAAACAATAGCAACGGCAAACAATTTTTCAAAACGCCAAATGCAATTAGAGACCTTAGTAGCCGCTTAATCAACTACATAACCCCAATTAGTCTTCCTTGCTTAAGGTGTTCCTTCAACATTCTTTCTCGAAATGTAACAGTTAAAAAGCACAATTTCTGACAAAAAAATTGACTCTAATGAAAAAGCATTCTTATTTTAAGCTCACTTCTGACAGAGTGAAACGTAGATATCCGCGAAGATAAAGTCGTCTATTGCATATCAAATGGTATCGAACACACTTTCTTATCGAATGCGAATTTCTATCCAATTCGAAAATAATGGTGAAACCGTTATTGCCCGACTCTATTAACCAATACAAGCCTCCCCTTTCGAATACTTAAGTGCTCGTTTAAATGCAAACTACATCCCACCTCAAGCAAAAAAAAAAATCTTTCAAAAATGAACCAAAAGCATTAACGCTTCGGAGGGGATATTATGGTGGGAAGAGGTGGGAGAGGGGTGTGGGTAACAGAAATGAAACCTACAAAAAACGTTTAAAAAAGCCTACGCTGTGAACGCGAAAACATCTGTCGTATCTGATCAAACAGTTGCGTTAAAATATGTGAAAATCTCTGCGCATCTTCGTCAAGCTTTATCCAAAAGTCGCCGCTATGTTCAATGGCAGTCGTGCATCGTTCGCACTCCAACTCTACATCGATTACCTCTAAATTTCGAAATAAGTTAGCCTAATAAGCGATTTGCAGTCATTTAAATGATGAGCACAGCCTTCCGATGCTATGTAAACGTTTCGTTCTTTGAACTAAGTTTCTTTTTGTTCATCGATCTTTACAAATCTTTCAACAGAACTGAACAATATGTTAAGGGTCACAATATCAGATCTGGTCAAGTAACGAGAAAAATGAAATATGTCATTAGGAAAACGATAATCTGCAAAACAAGAAGCAACTCACTTCACTAAATTCATCTCCTATAATTACTACCAATAAAATGTGGAAAAGAAATACCAAAATTCGGCAGCCTCCTCTCCCTACCCCCCAAAAAAGAAAAACACACAGTTCGACATAAAAAAAATATAAAGCAGAACCAGTATAAAATATTTTGGAAGCATTACGCATATTGACTGGAGATGAAAGCAGTTCGCAGTGCCGACGTATGAACACTTGCAAACTGTGAATGGTTGATAATGCAGCACGGCACATACATTGATAGTAGTCGCGTAGTTTACTGCCAATAATCTGTAAAATGCAGTCCGTTTTTATGAAAGAAAGCCTCTAAGAAAAGAGCACACTTGTTCACTACACCAAAAGAACGAGAAATGCATTGTGTCCGAGTGTCGTTTTATGCATTTCGGGCACCTCAACAGTAGTCAGCACCACGTTTCGAGGAAAGGTTTACATCTCATCACAAACACAGAACACTATTTTACATTCTTTAAACAAGGCTTCTTACTAATTCGGGTGAGAGCCGTTTCCTCGTGGATTCAATTGACGTAAGCGAGGCGTGAATTGTGAGGGTAAGAGCCGAAAAAGCCATATAGTCGAAGAAAATTGGGCGATGTACATGTAGAGATTGGTTCAGTGAGAGCACAATATCGACCGTCCTGCGTGAAATCACCTCAAAAGATTCCATCCTGAAAAAAACGCTTCAACTTCCTCTGATAGCTTTAACAATTATAATGCAGAAGAATTGATAGTTAGAGGACCGGAAGTAAGAAATGATCAACGGATGACGAAGTTGTGAGAAAATTTTGTAAGGAAAGTTCTAAAAAATGCTGTCAAGAAAGAACTTGATCATTCAGTTCGAGAAATATCACAAAAACCCTTTTTGGGACGGTGTTATTTTCAGGATTGACTGTTAAGCAGAGCAGACCACTGCTAATTTCTTTCTAAACACAGCAATTTCCATACGCTTTCCGACTACACCCAATTCGCTGCGCATATATGTTTAACGCGTCGTGTCCCACGTGACGGATCTCCTCGAAATTTAGATTCCACCATTCACATCTCAATAGGTTTTTGAAAAATAAAACGAATCATAACCAAATAAAACCGGATATGCGGTCCGTTCCGCGAATGCAAAGCAGCTGACCAACCAGTTGTGGAATATGCAGAAAATAATGAAATAAGCACCTGGGTGGTCGCGTTCGATCTAGGAAAAGGAGTTCGACAATCATCTGCACAGTAACATCGCGGACGTAATCGATGCGCTTCGTCACGTTAAGCGCACAACGAAAGCAGTCGTCGATGACGAGTGCCTCATCGGCGAAAACCAACTCTACTGTTTTGCTCACTCCACTTTCTGCAAAAAGAAACGTGCACTCGATTAAGCTTGTTATAAAACAAGATGACAAACAACTAGCTCTCCCTCTTTTCCTGCCTCAGCACAGCGCATCTACCTCTCCGTCTAGCACAGCTTCGCTGGAGTGCTTTTGATCATAAATGATACCTCACAAATTAGACGACAGAATCATAAACCGAAACAAAAGCAATACAACTGATTGAGAATCTGCAACCCTAAAGCTAACAATATGTGCGGGGTTTACCCGCAGAGTAGCTCCCTATGCCTATCAACTGGAAGGGAAGGGAAGGGAAGGGAAGGGAAGCGCAGAACTTCACAAAGATCTCTCGGAATCCCACAAAAAAGATCTGGGTGAAAAATGACATAAAATACTGCAGATTAAACGAGAGAAATAGGGAAGTGCGCAGATATGCCGCTACTGCTTACGACAATACCTTAAACAATCAAAGGCTCGGCGAGTTCAAGTTGCAAAGATAGTGCAAGCGATACACAGAACAGCACTACAGCCACTAAAACAAACATACAAATGGAGAATGTTTCACTTTTTTGTCACAAATGCGCAAGTCGGAAGAGCCGACGAATCTTGCTGGATAACCCAATCCCTCCTCACCAGACCCCCTTCCTCTCACAGCTTGAAAAATCGCTTTGCATTTAGCTCTGTGAATGCTTAAACGGAACGTTTTAACGCCTTTAATAGCAAAAGCTATTTAAAGCAACAGGTAAATTACTTTTCAAAACCATTTCTTTTTTTGAATAATGCACCAATAAATTCAACTACAATCGTCGTCATTCTGACCGCTCCAAATGAACCGCAATTATTGCTAGCTCTTTAATGTATGCTTTGCGGTACTAACAGATAATCCCTTTTTGATTACGACATCGAAAAGAGATCCACGCAAAAAACTCGGACATCAGGCTCATGCACTACAAGAGAAAAAGAGAAAGAGATATGCGCATTTATGAGCCCGCATAAAAATCTTAAGCAGTGACTACAATCTGCGAATAAAGGAAACAAACCTTCCAAAATACACGGTGGATAAACTACATTAGGGCATGAAGCACGTTCATAGTGTATCTCTGTTGTGCACGCTAAGACGGGCTTCAGCTTAAAACGTACCTGAAACACTTGAGAACAGTAACGGCAAGATACACAAATTGAGGCGGGAAAGTGGGAAAAATCAACTGCTCTTCTGGAGGAGGAAGTAAAGTAAAATAGTGCCCCCGCCGTCGCAAAGTATTCACATCAACCCAAATTAGAGTCATTCCCACCGATTCGATTCCTAATGAAGATTACAGCAAAGAAACAACTTCCGAAATTTCTCCCCACCCCTTCCCTCCTCCTCCAAAAAATTGTGAAATATGGTTGGTTGAAGAAAGCTGAAGCACGAAAAGGTCATGGAAAGCAACCTGGTAATAACCACGTTGAATAAGGTCGATGTTGTGCAACTGGTCCAAATGGATGGCGATCGTGAATACCGGATTCAGGTCAACTCGCATGTTTAAGTACTCCTTAAAATCTGGTGCAATTATATTCCAATAACGGCTACAGCTTTCTAAGAACTCACAAAAAAGGAATCCCTTGAGATTTGTAGCTGGCGGAAGTGAACCTCTTTCAACGACCAAATGCAACGCGAAAACAACTGAAGACTCTGGCGACAGCAGGTTATTTCGACTGGCGCTGTTTCGACATGGGTTGCAGGCTTGCTGCGATGATACCTTGATTGAAAATTACGACAACTGGAACAGCTCCTCATGAAACAACCTTTGCCGTCATCTTTTCGCCTCGCATACCCGTCTTCTACGATATAGAGAGCTATATTCTTTTTACCTTCACCACCTCCCTCTCCCTTCTCGCAGCATTCGTCGCTGCTGGCCTATAAACACAACGATTCATTCCGAATGAGATGACATGCAACACTGTGTTCAACGTACAAAGTACGAGTTGAAATGGAAACACCTCCATTTCCCCTTAATGCACCGAAGACTCGTTCAATGGTAATAGGAGGGTTTTATGCTTAAGCAAGGGTGTATCTAGCTTCAATCTTTCGTTCATGAATTTCTGAAGGGATCTCTCAACTGAGTGCTTTGCTTGAAAACTGACGGGTAACGTTTGTTTAAAGCTTTAGATTATTCTTATTTTGTCACGCTTATTCTAAATTAGGCTCCACAAGAAAAATCATTTCATTGTCTTTCATGGTCCATTTTGGAGTCAAAAGAGAGCCCTATAAAAGCGTTTCCACTTTAATAGTGCTGAAGTCGATGAGTCTTGTCAGGTTTAGATACTGGAAATAGACGAAAAATTTGTTCTTCGTTGCAAACGTTCATACTGAAAAACTATTAATGCAATTTATTTTCACGAAGGTACGATAAAAATTGGTTCTGATCATGGATCAATGCATTTTTTTAGCACATAGCCTTGCAGCCCCTTCCCCTTCCGCTCATTCCCTTCAGCCGGAGAGGTACATATCTAGCGCCGGAATTCTCGTATTTTAACGAAAGTTAGGATTAGCGATGAAGAAAACTCAACTACGGAAATTTGCCGACACCGCAAAATTGGTGTCGGAGAATTTCCGGAGCAGAGTTTTCTTCGGATACTTGTGAAAATTACACAACGAACCTTAAGCTAACTTCACATGTTCTACCTACAATGCAACGAAAGCACGAAGCAATCGCTTACCGGATGTACGATCGCGCATCTGAGCAAAGTTACCTGGAAGTAATAATGATGAAGTTAAAGATGACGTTAAACTTCAAATATGAGTAGAAATAAGTCGCAACCACCAACGCCGGAAAAGACTATAATCTTTCAGGAATTCTGGAAGAAAACCAACCGGAAATACGGTTCCGGGAACTGCAGGGTTTTTGCGAGCCAAACCGAACATGGTCATTAGTTGCTTGCTTAGCAATCAGTAAGCCACAAATTACCGGAAGAACGGTCGGTTCCAAATTCACGGGAGTGTGCTACAAACCGCGATCAAAGACTATCAGCAGCAAATAATGACCAACAATGATGACTCGCAAAACTTCCCGAAAACGCGGCAAAAGAGAATGGACATCCATGTGGGGTTTCAGTTCCACTTGTAAACTTATTTTACTGCACTGTTCTTTAAATAAAACTTTCCGGCAAGGACCCAAATACTGCATCATTGCAGGTGCACATGAAAGAGGAAAAATGAGACGCCTAGCAGGATGCGGAAGTGGGAGCCGCACTTGGCGGGATGGAATATAAAGACCTCGTCCCTTCTGAGTGATATGGAAATGACCTCCTGCAGCTTTCATAAAAAATGCAGCAAACGGTGGATATCTTTGGCACTATATCCGGAGAAGCCAAGCTGCTCGAGCTTTACGCTAAAAGATATTTGACGCCCGACCGGACGACGCCTTGCAAAACGTGCCATCGGGGAAATTGCGGCACGGGAGCACGCAGCACTGAACTTTTTCGTTTCATCGAAATCTTTCGGCAGTTATTCTCTGTTCGATGCCGGGTAGATTTTGAAGGAAGGTGTTTTGACTCACAGGCTGGAAAATTAGTGTTTTTTCTTGTATACATTAGACTACTGAAAACTTGGAAAGCCCACAAAAGCAATTTAGACGACGTTGCCTTCGTAAGAAACCACCAAAAAACATTGATGTCTGGGAGATCCGAATTACATAAAATGCCACCTTTACGCATTGAGAATTATGCAAAATGATTAAGCACAACCATCCAACGGTGTTGAAGAAGACGAAGAATGTTCGTTCATGTTTGCAGAATAAAGAAAACCACAGGTGAGCAGGAAAATGCATTCAATTTTTTGTGTCCTCATGGCTACGAATCACTAAGCACGCTCTCACGTTTGGTGTTGTGCGCTTTCCTTCCTCTACCTGAAGCGCAGAAACCTGAGCTGCAATGTTTGCTAATAACGAAAGAGCTGTGGCAGGTTATGCGGACGACATAGGAATGAGCAATTTGCCTTGAGGAGCTGACGACTTCCGACCACTGGGAACGCAAAATACCGGCGATGCGAAGTTGAGCAGCAAAAATCAAGTGATGCTGTACTATCCGGATTCTCAGGTCTTGCTCTGAGCTCCGCATCTTCTTCTGCACCAACCTATAATTATAATCTATCCGATGGATGCAAAATGAACATACAGCGGTAGCTAGGCAATGGGTAGCGCGGTGGGTGGCCCTGAATCCCCACCTTGCTTAAAGTCGAGTCATACTCTGTTAGCAAATGACAATGGACTTGATCAGCTTCAACCAAATCATCTCGGCCGAATTACATAGTCGAAAGGAATTTGTTCGCACAGGCGTACTGGGTCTCGCAAATATCCGATAGCTCTGGTGGCTGTATACGAGCGCTTGACAGTAAGCAATATAGATATTCATCCGTATTAAATTGCTGCTAGTGAACCCATATTTTGATGTTCACCAACAGTTCATACAGCTTGGCTCCGAACCATCCTCGAATGTTGAGTAATGTCGAGCGAAAGCTGTTGAGAAAACAATGCGGGAACAAAGTGGACCGACATGCTACACTCCGAGGTAAAAATTACGGCGTTAAGAGTATAAACGCAAACCCTCACCTCTGCAAAGAAATCCTTAATTTAGTTTAAGATGCAGCAGTTTTTGAAGGTCATCCACAAAAAATCGTCAGTTTCTTTGCGGAGGACCTTTAAAGGATGCTATATTAGCCGTTAATATTGTTGACGTGGCGCTGCAATATATTGACTGCGGTCGATGTTACGGTTCTTTTTATGATTGCTTTTAAAGGACATATCATTTGCCCTCTGCTTAGTTTTTGATTTGAAAGCAGTAATCCGTCGTTCATATCCACTCTACCTGTTGCGCAGAACTTCACCTGTCGACTCGCACAACGTTGCTCAGCGAAGGTTATTCACATCCCTGTATTCAAATTTCAGAGGACGACGAACTGAAGCTTTACACAACCTGTTAACTGTGCCGATTCAATGAAGGTCAAGAACCCACCAGTCAGATCTTATAAAATCTCTCCTGATGCTTTATGTGCAGGCATCAGGCAGTACAGAACGGGAGGAAGTGGCATTTCTTCCAGAGGGCTCAAAGATGCATAGGGTGAAAACGTTCGCATCAGCTCCAACAACATCCCTTATTTCGGAGCATTACTATGCATATTTTTTAATTTTTGCTCACACGTCGCTTGCTTTATGACTCACGGCCCCAACCAGACAGGTTCCCTACAGGCAGTGACAGGTGAACGACGAATCCGTGCAAGCATGGATGCAATGCGTCAAACAGAGCAGAATTTTAACGACGGTGCAGAACATATCATGGCAAAGTACGATACAACTAAAGGAGAACAACGTGCTACTAAAGTACAACGCCTATTGAGTATGCGGTATAGCTGAGACAGCAATGCAATTAATTGGACTTTATTCAACCCGCTTTCAAGAAGCGCATAAAAATGTTGGTGAAAAAACACATTGAATAAAGCAACTCGACCGAAGCAATTCCCGGAAAAGAAATCGACCCTTGCTGTGCAGCATTTTTAGCTACACAGTAACGATGCCTTAGCATTAAAGCATCACAGAACTGATATAAACATCGAAATTTGCAGCCGAAAAATGCCTACTTTCAGCAAAAATCTTTTCAACGTCACCTACTTATCTATCAAATGCGGCAGCTGGCTCCGCAAACGCTTCAAAGCTTAAAATGCTCGTCGACGGCGCGATCTGGGTAGTCCGTCCGCATCTTCTCAATTGCTTTCCCACCACCCCCTGCATATCTAATCCCATCAGAAAGTGAATCAGGACTAATTTGACTTTTTCCCACTCTGCATCTACTCCACCCTTGTTAAAGTAGGTACTTTCGAATTAAATTGCCCAACTTCATCGATAAAACTTGGTGATATCAGTAGGAACCACACAAATGAGCACAACTCGGTGACGTTCTATGTCATAAACGTTTATAGAGGTAGATATATGCGAGCGCTGAAGGCGGATTCTGCGATTCGGCAACCTTCTCGTCATTGAACAGATACCATTTGTCTCCCTGCAAAATGAGCAGTGAACATCAACACCAAATTGCCTAACATTACGATGCGTGATATTACAGCAAAAGCAACGAAACGACCTCATTCTAGGTGAGACAGCGTTCTAGACCGTTCATAATAAGTGCTAAGAGTCCGCTTCTTAAAAAAAGCTTCATTAGAGGGGTGAGACTTTTTGATAAAGAAACGTGACTCGTGCAATTGGCGTCCGTCTGAGAGTACTTCGAAAAGGAGGTACGATTTAAGATGAGACCGCCGAAGCATGTACATTCAATTCATAACCAAAACTGACGAATTTTATCAAAATCGGCGCGTTTCAATCTAAGCACTTCATTTCTTTTATCTGCTGTTAAGGAAATTATCTCAATGACTTTATTTCCTTTGGGCCTTGTGACCTTTGTGTTAAAACAAAGACATAATTCTGCTGTTATGCAAAATCCCACTCTTGTGGGAACCTTTTATCGCATCTAATACAGCCAGTACAAATCAGTAACATTTCAAGTGACGATCCCCTTCGCTAAAAATTGACAATGATGCAAATAGATGCGTCTATTGCGAATAGATTTATGGAAATCAAGAGAAAAATGCAATGAAAAGAACTTGGAGGACCTTTTTAAGGTGAACGACGTAGTGTCCGCAATACGGAGAAGTACCCATGTGCGAGATGAAACCGACCAAAGCGTACTTCGCACTGCCATCACGGAAATTGTGAGTGGCTTCCGCAACTAAATTTACTATGTAAGATAAATGCTGGAAAAGTGCATTAAGGGAGTGGCTCTTAATCGAACTGATGACAATGCGTCCGCAGCAAACAAATTATCAATCGTTTCTGCAAGCAAACCTCTATCAATAATGAGGAGGAATTCCTCCTCCTCTCTCGCTTCTGCTCCGCCTTTTGAGGAGACGCTACGTGCCCTCTCTAAACTGTACTCCCCCCTCCTCCCGTCGTGAAAACCTGGCCGCTCTAGGTGATTATCTCCGATGCACTGTCAACAATCGCTTATCCCAAAATTCCATAGCGATGTTGACCTTGTTGTTACCCAAAATTGTGAAACTTGAAATCGCAGAGGATGAAAACAACAAACTATCAATGATGCAAAATACTCCAAAAAAGAGGGAACAACCACCCCTCAAAGCACCGTCCTCAAAGAAAATCACGAAGGGAAGAGACGACTGCGAGTTACAAGCGAGCAAATAAACACAAAACAAACAACTCGTTACCACTTGTAGTTTCTTCGGGAGGCACTTTATCCAAATTCGCAAACAACCATTCCGCAGCCGCGTTGACATTATTGCTGGTTTGCTTAAGTGCATATCGAGCCTGATGAGGTGTGAACCCGAGTACTGTCAGCTCACCAACGGATGCCGCTTCAGCAATACCTTTCACCTGCAACTCTGGGATGTTGATCGACGGCTCCCAATACACAACAATCATATCCTGCATTTCAACCATATAATTTCCAGTACTGAGGCACACGAAGAATAAAAAACTCTGACGAGAAAGCATAAATTACTGAACAAGAGCAATCTCAAAGATGACGATAGTAAGCCATTAACCGTAGTGTGCATTTTTGGAACAAAATCTGGGTGTTCTTCATTGATGTCGGCATCGTTCAAATGTTCCATCAGCCAGTTGGATGCCTGCTCAATGCCGGCATTGCTCGTCATGTAAGCTGCTCGACGTGCCGCTGCCGCAGAGAAACCCATCGAACACAGCTGCAATAACTCGCGCAATCTAGAATTGCACCACTCAACAGTTAGAACATCCACATTCGGGTCCCCGGCTACATTCAAATAAAGGGCTCTACACCGTCTCTCATATGAACACAAGTTAAAATTCAACACAGAAACCTCCAAGGCGAGTGTTTAGTCGATTGCATTCACATCGCCTTCCCCCAAGTTAGCGTTGCATGAGCAGTTAGCTAATGGTGCCTTCTGCATGAATAAACTGTTTCTCCGCTTAAATGTTAATGCAGAATCGCTTTTGCAGGGGGATTAATGCGGAACTATGCCAGAATGATGGGGTACACATTGCAGTATATATCTAGACAAAATCATTATGGTGTGCTTCCTTCTTTGGCTTCCATGTACAGGAATTCCCTAATGCCATAAACCTGGATCACCTCTTCACCGCAAAGCTTTCCATACTTATGATCGTTCCTGAGAGGCCTTTGTGAGGAAGAAGAAAATAACTCTCACTGGAGGCTTTTGAAATGAAAGCAGACGTGAGCATCATTAGTGCAGTTTAGATCTGTAACAGCTGTATGTTGTTAATAGCGATGTTAGAAAGGGGCACTATTTTGAAAATACACAATGCAAAAATGTATCACTTATCAGCTGCCGGTGATGCCACTCTAACACCGACAAAAAAAAAAAATTACAGAAAAGGAAGCAAAAAAAAAAACCAATATTTAAAGACAACTAAAAATGCAATTAAAAAGTACTGCCTTAATAAAACAGAAACAAATTTCTAGAAAACAGAAAACACACTCTCCACGCAATAAACAAACATAAAAACAGAATAAAACGAAACGAAAAGTAATTGTCGAAAAGCTAACCGTGTCGACAATAGCAGCATCGACGTGCGGCAGCACAGCATTCGACGAAGCCTCCTTATCATCACTGGGCAGAAGTTCCTCGTCCGGTCGTTTTCCATGTCCTCGGAACGCCTCCAAATCAATCACATCGCTCACTTTTATATTCACGTCCATTTTCTTCACCGTCCAATGATCCGTTACAAAGAACTTCTAAACAACCAGTGCATTAAAATGATAACGACAACTGGTCAATAAAAAGCTGCAAAAAAGTGGGGACGAATATTCTTTCAGCGGTTCGGCAAGACTTACATTTTTCGATCTTACTGAAAACTCAGCGCTCTTACACTTAATGCTAAAAATAGAAATGCCACCACCACCAACTCATTTAGGCTCGGTAGCTTCTCTCTACTACGATCAGTGGATAATGTCAAAGACACACACGAAGGGAACACTTACGAGTGGCACAAAAAAATATACTGCAAAAGATCGGCACAGTTCGCTCATCAAAGTCAACGAATCACATAGAAAATATGTAACTCCTCTTTTAGAAGAGATCATTCGCACGATGGAGGAAAAAGGGAAAGAAGGAAGAGGAAATGAAAGATGAGCATATGCTTAACAATCTGCTAGTTCTAACATGATTAAGCGATCTCTTCACCTGAACGGCCAGTGCAACATTCGACACAGCTGGGCCGTTATGGAAACAAGTGAGAGTTAAAAAAGCGACAAAAATACTGTAACGGTTCCCTTAGAAACTGATGTCTCCTATAGCAGCCTTCTATTTCTCGAATATACTGTAGTAAGTTGAAAAATATTAAGACCCAGCAAAGACCCTTAAGACAGAAAGCGCTGAAAAGTGATGATTATAAATTCATACAGACATGGAGATGCGTTCAGCTCCCAGAACATGCCATCTAAACTTATGTCATAGGATACTGGCATTCTGGAAAAATAAAGGATGACGATCAATAAAAACGACCTGCAGATGAACGACCAGGACATCGGGGAATGTGGCAATACGGTTGATGACTCTCGCACCTGTGACCTCGCCAGTCACCGGAGAACGAAAATCGTCAATCGACTGCTCGCTTAGGGTCGCCGACAAGCACTGTTCAAGCGAAACCGTCGGACGCAACGGCGCACCATCTGTAGATACCTAAAACCTGTCCGAACTGTTCGAGTTGTCTATGAAGATAACTGCCCGCGACAAATAAATGCCTCGGGGTATAACACAGAGCCACACAGCGTAATTTGTGATTATATCTGCTTAAAAACAGCTTCACCAGAGTGCTGTGCAAACCACTCAGTACCGCTATTTCACAAAGCTCCAAACTTAAAAAAATCCATATGCTTGGAGTAATAACAATTGATTTTTTGCATTTCACAGATTCCCCCGCTCCGCGATAAATATTGTACTCCTTAGAATTCGAGAAGTGCCATGATACCACATCGTTTGGTTAGACGTTGATAAGAGATGCCTTTGACGGCTTTCAATGTCATTACAAAAATGTTCATAAAAGACGACGTCGAACAATCCCAAAAGAAGTTCCTCACCAAAACAAAAAACAATGTTGCCGTGACATTCCACTGTTGGAAACTAAACCGTTCAGCAGTGCACATATTTCCATATTTGCAACTACTGAAGTGACCACTGGGACGGATAATGAACGAGATTTGCGCAGCAACGTCGACCACTGGGTATTAATTCGAGGAATCGCTGTGCATTTCGGTTCCACGTTAAGATGCTCGCTAAGATCGTTTCGCAAGCATCTGATAACTACCGCCTCTACGAAGCACAACAGCTACTGGCGTTGGTGATATTACGAGACTTGGTTCAGTAGATGCATCCCATATCGTCCAGCCGAACGTCAATATCGTATCGACCATTTGCTGAGGATGGCAGTTGCACCTCAGCAAATCTATAGAACGACAAAAACATAATCTACCCCCCGGCATAACACCTAACTGTTCTTATACTTAGGCGTTTGCCATTACGTCTGGTTGATTTAAAAAATCATTTCTTATACACATACAACTTGATCTCTGCAAACATTATTTAACATACATCATGTCTGGGTACCGTACAAATATTTATTTACCCGTACTTTACTACGTACAGCATATTTACCGAAGTGGATTTCTAAAAATGAAAAAAGTGCAAACAATCGCATCGAATCGTCGAATTCGAAGAAGAGACGTGACGACTACAAAGAACCAGAATGATGACATATTCAAGTCTAAAAACTCGTTGCAACTCAGAAACGGTTCAGTGATGTGTGAGATTGATAAAACGATCCACTCAATCTCTAAGCAATATAAGTGACGTTACCTCACTTTTCGAAGACGGCGAGAGCGGCACCATCAACGAAAGAACAATCTCTTCCTTCAGTTCATAGCGAACTTTCCCCGATGCGCAATCCATGAAGCGGCTCTCCATTTTGAATCTCAGTGCGTCCACCGGACTAGCATGTGTTCCTGCGTTCTCGTCAACTTTCGACAAAAAATACCTTAAACAACAGCGGTCGTGATCCACCTCAGTTCCTTACCAATTGAACCTTTGGAGCCGCCGCATGTTGCTCTTCGGAAAATGGGGGTATCAAAATTTAAAACGGCCATATATTGCCAGTGAAGATCCGCACAGCGAAACAAAACTCATTTTGGGCCTCGCACTTCAAGTCCAATTCAAAAAATATCTGAAATCCGGAAGAGACTTTGTTCAGCTGACTTGTAAGATTCGAAGTAATCGGCTCTTGCTTAGATAGACCCCTCCTATCCGGAGAAAGCAACACACACAGCCTTTTCCAGCGTTGAAAACCAACACGAACGGGCCTCTCTCTATGTTGAAAACGTCACCTTTTCTTTTTCCTTTCTCGTTCAAGTTCTCCCGGACTATTTTCTTGAGGAATATTCGGCTCTTTTTGAAATATGGTTACGTTTTTCGCAGTGTTCTCGCCAATTGGCGAGCACTAGCGTTGGCAAGCTCATCCTCATATCGGCAACCACAAACCTACTCCACCCAATGAAATAGAGAGAAGGAGGGTTCTTACTACCAACAGCGAATTTCCGACCGGCAATCGCAGTCACCTCGGCGAAACGAAGTTTCTTTTTCTTTTTTTCTCAGCTCGTAAAACGTTTCAGAGATTTTCGATAGCCTCTGGTTTCTAAATCCTTTGCCAGCACCACTTGGTGGCCTCATATTGCCAAAAATGACCACCAGTACTCTTAACAGCTTTCACCTATCAACACACTTCAGCTCTTTCATCAGCGACTGTAAGTTGGCAAGAATCGTTTCACTTTGCAAGGGCTTAAAATCTGGACAAAAATTAGTCAACCGAAATGCTTTAGTTATATTTCTGGCCCAGCTGTTTTCCATTCCTCACGGGGTGGATGTACCTGTTATGAAGGTTAACACTTTTGAAAGATATTCACAGTGCTTAAAAAAACACCCCCTCCACCCACCGCATCTTCTTTACATGACGCTTTAAAAACTGCCAGTTAAAGTCATCAAAGGTATCTGCATACAACAACCTCAGCTCATCTCATATTCAAAACTTTCGGCCTTGTCGCCCACTTAAAATATTTAGGGTCCGTTTCATCCACTTTCGAGCAAATTTTCGATGCTTCAACCACTCCACTTCTGAAGATATTCGACTGGCGTCTATTTAATATCGCCTCATACATACAGTATTAATAAACACTGCTCCTACTTCTCATTTCCTTACCTATCTAAAATGGGTTGAAAAACAAGAGAGCATCGCTTCCCTCCACAAACAAGGTAAGGCAATTACTGCATTTACAACAAACTGTAAAGACAGGAAAACTCGAAGTGCAAAACTGATAGGAACAGCGTCAAAAGCTTAATGCGCAAATAGGATCACCTTTAAAAAAACATTCAACTTGATAATTATAGACACCTTAGCACAAACCCGAAATAAACATCAGTAAAATGCACCTCGTATGAATCAAAATAGCTGATACGCGACTGATATTTACACCCTTTAGGCTTAATAGTACACATCACACTGAGCACTTCAAAACTTATTTCTCTACGAAAATAAGAACAACTGATATACCTAATAAACTCTTCGGCATCCTGTTGCTTGTTAGTACTGAACTCGTGGTGACCCCTGCCCACAACTCTTCGAAACTGTCTTGGGCTTATAGCGTTGAAATTGCTTCCCTTCTATAACGCATAATAATGATAGAGGATACAAATATATAAAAAACAACGCTGTGATAAAAGAATATACAGCTGCGCCTCAGTGGTTATTCGTTAAAATGTTACTCCCCTTAAAATAAATTCACACATTGTGCTCACAAAAAAATATTCTCAGTGCAATGAAAAGAACTGAATAAAATAACCAGATGCTCCCCATTCAAAGCACGCATCATTCACGCAAGTTTTTGGGGCATGAGAATTAGCAAAATGGTGCACGGCGAAATGGATAGTCTAAAAACGATGAATCAGCGGTCCCCGCATCGTCACTTAAAAACGTTAAGGGCTGCCCAGACCAATGTTTCCAGAATCGCTAATAAAACAAATAAAGACGAAATTAGTTGAATTAGAAAAACGATTCATGGAAAAATTACAAGGTGGCTTAAGAAAATATTTTCGGCATCATCTCATAAAATCGTTTGCAACGAACTTCAAAAGGCTGCGAATCGGCAAACCTAAGCACCTGATTGAATCGCTTATAGCGCAGAAACTCGCCATCAACCAGATTTGAAGCAGCTATCTTCAGCGAGCAGCCAAATTAAGGTGGTTATAAAAATGCACACTTAATAGGTGTGGGAGAGGTTTTTTGAAACGAATATCCTTTCGCCACTACTCAACTTTATATTCCTATGTAACTAATTTGTAACCGAAAAAAAAAACAACACAAGAAATCAGAAAACGACCTCGGCAAGAAGAAGTAACAACTCTGTGCTATAATAATGAACACGCTGCTGTTATGACCACTCTGTAACATTCTTGCAATTTTAATAAGGGGCGTTATCAATAAAAAGGCTCAACATTTCACCCCAGCAATCTGCTTCCAATCCATAATGCAAATGAAATCTTGCACTCCACGTTCAAAGACAAACCTATGGCCGTTAAAGCTAACAATTTTTGAATCCACATTCCTTCAAGTACCGCCTCGCACCTTGTTCATCTTTCACAGAGAACTGGTTCTCCGCTTGAAAACGTTGAATTTCTGTCGACAATATTAAGAAATATCAAGCAGACTTTTCGTACTCATTGCTATTAAGCGTAACTGTTTCTTCTCACAAAAAATCTCCACGATGCTGTAGGATTTTGCGAAAGCTCTCTGATTCGCTCTACTACTTTCAAGCGTTTCTCCGTTTAATTTATGTGGCTGCCTCCGTCGCCCATATCCTAAACGCACCACCCTGGGAATTACTTTCGTCATCACTCCAAAGCTTCTTGATTCTGACAGATTGTAAAAAGTTTCTACTCATTCATTAGTTATTTCAATTGACAGCACACTTGGATGTAACTGAAAATAATTAGGAATGCAGGCAATCTGTTACCTTTGAATAATCTCCGTTCAGCAGACAAGAAAACACCTTTGCGGTTTGGCAGTTGAAACTATCGTGTGATGAAACCGCATCGACGCTCGAGAATATCTCAGAGCTATTCTTCCCGAAAGTGTCACGAAAGTCTGGCACTTCCAGGAGCATCTGGATTGACTGAAAAAAGGCAAAATAGAGTAGTCAAAAGGGCAGGAGAAGGAAATAACCGAGAATGATAGTGCTCTTGACCAACGAAACATGGTGACCTGGCAACGTTTTAACGGCTTGCTGCTGCCTCTCCTTCCCACATCCGTCACTCCCCCTCTCTTGCAAAAACAGCATGAAATCAGAAAAATTATGATGTTACTATTTAAATTTGCTTTGCAGTGAGCGGCCGGACCGGAATATGTTATAATGCTTGGAAAGTGAGCGGGCAAAGTGAAAGTGCATAGCCACACTATGCTCGAACTCGGATGGCCTCTCAACAACCATCATCCACCGACAAAAGACGCTACAAGCTACAACCCCTATACCATACACTACCGTCGATTCGGTTGACGTGACTTGAAATGCTGCTGGCGAAAATCATGAAGGATATTGTAAAGGAAGGATCGCGTAAGAAAGGGAATGAGTTTTGTGCGGTTTTTAACGGTACTGATGGGAGGAAACGTGGTTATCATTGACGAAATGGTTTAGATGACCATCCGACGGAAGACGTAAGATCAGGAAACTGCTTGGCATGTGGGACGCACGTGTCAACGTCACTCTACGAACATCAAATTCAAGGACCGATACGAAGTTTCTAATCTGAAGCTGCCCTTGGAAACGCCCTAGCAAAGTTATGTCATATTTCTGTAAAGGAGACGAAAACAACAAAAGAGGGTCACGATGATTTCAAGAAGAAACGGCAAGGTGAGAAAAAAGAGGGAAAAGAAGAAAGCTAAAAGGGAAACAGTATCATTCAATTCACTAGGTGGAAACAGGAAGGCTGAAGAACCTGCGGATCAACTAGAAGCAACGTGAGGGACAGATGGGAACAAAGCGCAGATTCTGCCGAAAGCCGAATTGAATCATCTCAACGACTGGAAACTGACTCTCGATCCATACTATGTGGAAATCCGACAGAACATGAAGAACTGAGCCGATGCTGTGCTCAACTAGAACAACAGTATGGCTTCATTAGTCAACTCTAACACTTGCCACAATTTTGGATCGAATTCATTAAACTCATCGAAAACTTTTACTACTTACTTGAAAACTTACAAACCTACAAGTGCATGTGCGTCGGTAACGCTATTTTATTATTTTCAACACGAGATCGATTCGTCAGAGATGATATCACTGCTCTCACTGTATATATACCTGCATTTTACCTCTGTCGAGCAGCGTACCAAATCTTGCACCACTTTTTTCCTTCAAAAAAATAAGGTCATCGGCTGACCGCCAACATTTATTGTAAGTTATACCGTAAAGCACAAAGGCAATCCACCTATTGCCCTAATAAAAAAAGCTAATTCAATTCAATTTCCGGCCTTCTTCCTCGACACAATTCTGCCATCTTCCGCATTTTAGTAAGCTGCAATGGCACGAACAATACCAACATAAATGAGTGAACAGTATCGCAACAAGGGGTCTAAGGCGCATTTGGTATAGCTCTCCAATGACAATCGGTAAAATAAATCACCGAGTTCATGTAGCATGATGAACCGATATTGACCATCCCTGTTAAAGCAGGTCCATATGCCAGCTCTAGATTCGCACCGTCTTCTTGACACATTGCCCACTCCCACCTGTAACAACAAGTACCTTTCAAGCTGAGGTTCTACTGCGCGATAACACTGATTCGCAACATTTCCCACTGCACCACATTCTAAAAATTCCAAAATATATTTCAATATCATCTCTTTTCAGACAAGCAGGTAATAATATACAAAACAGTGCCTAAAAACAACTTTTCCAGAAGTCTCAAAATTGTGTGCTAAACAAAGAGGAAGCAATGAGGAAAGGAACTTCTGATTCATGTCGAGCTCAAGCTCCAATGTGCTCTTTTCCGTTTTCTCAGCAGTTTGCACGTCGATTCCGAAATGCATAAGATGCATAGCAAGATTCGGATCACGCACACTCTCGTCCTCATCATAACTGAAAACGTCCGCGTCCTCTTTTGTAATCGTTCCCAGTTTCACCACCAATGGGTACCCAGTGCTGAAACGGAGACAATTAAACTAATCCAAATCTTAATGTTTTTGATTAAACATTACATGCAAAAAGTGGAGAGTCCAGCGATGTCAGGAACTCCTAATTCTCACTTTCTCAACGAATGTCTGATGGTGACCTTCCAAAAGTACATATTCCTTCAATTATTTCCCCATTAATAGCAATAAACTTTAAAAAAGCAGCCATGACAAAAATAAAACAAAATTAAAACGTTCAGGAACTGCTGTGATGTGAATATGCAAAGACCGACAAATTCTAATTTCTGGATTCCAATCGCGATTTGTCAGCATATCGATCTGCGAAAATCTATCCGCCGTCACTAGCCCTCGAGAAATTTCCGCCTACCAAATGTCGACATTCATGTGGTCGGGCGATAACGATTCGACAGAGCAGTTTGACGAATCAAGCAATCGACAGGATATGAAACACGTGAATAAACCATAGTGGGTGGCGTTAACATATGAAAAACAAACAGAGGCTATGAGCATCTCAATGCAAATAACAGCGACTTCAAGAGATTGAACTTCCTTGGTTCGCACTAGCGATTTATTTAAAGAGAAGTTTGTGCAAACTATTCTTCGAAAGGAGCTCTGGGATACTCACAAAATCATCTAGAAGATTGTAATGGCAAAACATGAAGCAATTAAAACCTATACTGTGCTCCTAAAACTGTAAAACAAATGGTAAAATGACACAGCCACCAACTACGTGCTCATCCGCATGATATCGCACAAAATCGTAAGCTAGGATTTAGAGGTACCAACTTCCGGCGGTTATGAGACTTCAATCTGTCAGAAAACATGTCGATCATGGCACGCAGGGATTTAAGGTGGACGATCTCTGCTGCGAACAAATGCGGGACAAGAGATCGATGTGTCGATGACGGCTAGGTTTCTAAATAACCCCGTAGAACTTGATCACTGTCAGATGGCGCAGCTGCTAGGCCTTGTCGGAACAGCCACGGTTGGAATTGGGGTCAGATCGGAAGTGTGAAATAGAACACCCTCGAGCAACTTCTTTTGGTACTTTATGATGCTGACTTTCGCGCCTTGATCAATAAAAATCAAATCAGTTATGTGTCGGTGATATAGGGACAAGCCTTCTTTAGATGATAGCACTTCACTTTCCGATGATGCTTACGTCCATATTGAGAGCATCGATGTTTAAGAACTGGTCTATTTTTGTTCCAAATGGTTCATGCAAGAAGACCACCCACAGAAGCTGCACCGATCACTTCAGCAGGACGCCATATTTGCTCCAACGTTCCTCTCGACCGTAAGAGTGACGAAAGGTGAAAACTAACTGTGACAACACTTCAATTCATGCTCTTTTTCCAGTTTGCTATACTTGACGACTCAACCACGTTCTGCCGCTTCGTTTCAAGTCGTGCCCTTCGGGTTTGCCATGCTCTTTTCGCTGAACAACCTCTACTATGCTCTATCTTGAAGACCTTAGCTAAGCTCGACAAGAAGCGGTCCACTGCTGTGTAAAAAGCGTAATGGTGCATGTCATAAGTTTGACATTCTCAAGTGACAACAACAGCCTTAGTGATCAGCAAGCACATGTGCACACATCTGAAACATGCCTAAATATGCGAAACATGTCACGGCGGGCATATATGTGCATCATTAAAGCTTGTTTTGGACCTAGCAGGCTTCTGTAAAAAGAGTTACTCAAATGCTCTTTAAATGAATACTCGCACCTTGAAACTTGAAGCAACTCTACCGTTCACCTACAATAAATTATGTTGCACTATAATAGTCGTTCCCTCATAAAAGATCTCATAACAAACTGCTCCTTTGTAACTCAGATGAATGGATGTTGCTCAAATATACGCTTACAGCTTTCATAGCAAATAGCATGATGCCCGCGTGAATCCAAAAAAATTAACCAATCTTTTGAACAAAAAATCACACGAGCTAACACTATGCTTACAGATGTCTCCACTAGCCTTCGTTGCCACAAGCACATATTTATTAAGTAGACAGTAATCGCATTGGTTCTTGCTTGGAAAGCGCAGTCTATATCTTGCAAGCAAACTCCAATCCACCTTCACAAAGCTATCAGCTATTATAACAATTCGACCCACATACCGGTTTTATTACCCAAGCTTGAGGTAGCAATGTTGAAGAAGACCTCGCCGAGCTTATAAAGGTGGCCGAACAGCTGGTGTGGTCAACTAAGGGGCCGTACCTGGAGCAGACAGTCGCAACGCAGAAGCACATGCTGGCAGTATTACAACAACTATTCAACAAGGCTCTTCAACTTCACATGGAAATGCTGACTAATGTCGCTAGCGTCCCTTCAAGCCTTAGAGATGACGATGTTGGCAACTGATGAGCAGAAAAGCGCCAGCGATTGGTCGTGCTTCCGAAGTCGAGGGATCAATTACTTATAGCGGCCAATATCACGTCCTAGTCGACAACAGAACGATCAATGAAATCTTCAGAGAACTCGATACCGATGTCATGTCTAATTTTAATGTCTCAAAATGGGAAAAACATGAAAAGTAAATGAGCATGAAAATCGAAGAACAGCTGAATTCGTCCTTCCTTGTCCAGATCTCCTCCACCTTGGAAGTGTGCATTGCCTCAGCTTTGCCGAAAAACATCGACCATTTTATTTAAACATCACCGCCCACCGGTCTAACCTCCTTAGTTTGCAAGCTTTTTGAGATAATCGTTCTGCTAAACGGTCTTATAAACCGTGCACAGTTCGACTTCGTTTCCGGTCGGTTCGCGATGTTGGAACCCACTTCTTATCCAGACAACCGGTGTCTGCATCGAATACGAAAGCTCAGACCGAGATCGTGTATTTTGACGAAAACTGCTCTTGAAATGAGAAAAAACATGGCATCAACAGTTCTATGTCAAAATGAGCCTTAAAGCACTTTCACGTCACCGAGGTTTTCCAAGCTAGAACTGGGGACAATTTCTGCGCTCCGTATCCAAAACGTACTTGGCGCCCGGCAGGGAAGCGTCCTGACTCCTATTCTATTCTTTCTTTTTTCTTTTTTTAAAAAATACGTCAACAATGTTTCCGATGATATTCTGAACGCTACCAGGGTGTTGTTCCCACAAATCAACGATATTCTGAGCAGTGACTTCGAAATTTATGGTTAACTGCCTACGACTTCCACACGACCCTCATGACCGAAGTAACCAAAATGATTTGATGCACTTGCCAAGCGGTCGAAACAGTGGAAGCTTATGCCTTCACTGAAAGGTGCCAGGCGATGTAGATAAACTTCAGACATGAAAGTTTCCTCATACTACGCGGTGAGATTCTTTCTTCCACAAATGACACCGATGACCTTGAAATTTTAATTGGTTTTGATCCTCACGGGCAACGGCAGTGTTCCATCACTGTTGAAAAGTCACCGATAACTGGAAGTTGTATTCTCCACGCTTTGCAGTATTAAGATATTGAAACCCTGATGAAAAGCCTTCGTCATTTCTGCCGATCGAGTTCGGAATATTGCGCCCTTCCTGCTTGGCTTATTTCGTTTCGAATATCAAATTATCAGAGAATGCCCGAGGGAGTTTAAATCATGTCGCTTCTCGCAAAATTTTTACCATGTTCGATACCACTGTATTTACACTATCATGTTAAAGTCTTCAATATGGGATAACTGCATCTGATTCCTTTGTCAAACCGTGCCCGGCCTTTCAGTTTGCTCTTTCCGTAGTTGAAGTGTGGACGTCAGCTTCAGCCCACCAAAATTTTGCTTCACAAACAATTTTCTGCACTGTTTCGGGACTCACTTTCTAAGAGCATGAAATCCGTTCCCTGCCAACACTGTTTAAAACACCCACTCGTTCATCTTTTGAACTGCGGCTGGAATGTTTTGATCCCCACTTAGCGAACCTCATGGTATTTGATACCTGTTCGCTGGGACAAGCAGATCTTTCTTAATCTATTCCCCTCTCATGGGTCTCGTGTGTTTGCCTACTCTGGCAAGTTGAAATAAAGGTATAATATTAAAAAAACAATAAACTTCTTTCCCATATTCCGAGTAACAGCCACATTTTGTCCCCATACGTATGCTTCTGTGGCTATGACATCAAGTATAAGGAAGGGCTCCTCGATTATCGCAGAAACATAAGCCTATTACTAAAAGGTCAAGAAGAAGAAAACTAATTTTATGTTGAAGACGAAACGATAAACTAAACATGAAGGAAAGCTGGGCAGCCATGTATCTCAGTGCGAAAAACGAACTCGTCATAGTGTTGTCGCATATGGTTATTGCCTTTGCTTAACACGCCCTCCTGGATGTACTGCGAACGACCGCACTTGATCGCGCCATCTGTCAGATTCAGCCAGAGATTTTCGGTCAGTTCACATCCTTCAGCCTGACATTTCCAACCCGATCGAGGCACCTTTACACCATTGTCGAGCTGAAAATTGCCACACTAAACACTACTGAAACTCTTCGATATCAAACTTAAAACGTGTCGTCATAATTAGGACGAAGTTGTCAACAAAGGCTGCACAAGCAGGAAATGGTTATGTATTTGAGGTTCGGTGGGTCAGTCGAGGATCATTCCTCGAAGTGAGGCACGATGGGTGCTAGGAAGGAGTAGCTACGGTAGCCTGACGGTCAAGGAAGAGGGAAGGAAAGCACAACCATCTAAAGTCCACACAGGAAGCACAACACTCACTTATTGCGAACTTGCCCAACTACGCAATATTTTGCACGTTAGCCCAATTTGATTTTCTACTCTCAGAATGCCTACGAGATGTTTGCGCTTATCTGTAGACTTCCACACCTCATTTGTTTAAATTTATGCTCCATTCTTGAAAATTCCCTCTCCAATTCCTATAGATTGTGCTTTACCAATTTTGAGACCTTTGCATGTCCCTTATTCCCCCCTCTCTCCTACCAGTCATTAAAAACGTTCGCGAGTTTGCTCGGTGAAGATGAATGCAACTTCTGTCATCAACGAATTTTCCAATAGGCGAGTTAACTGCACCTCGTAGTGTTTACAAACATCTTCTTATGGAACTCATTTATATCACAGATGAGGTCAGATAATCCTTAGCAACTTCGACTATATTCAATCGCGTTCAATCTACGAATATAAACGTCCCTCTTCGCATCCCCTTTAACCACTTTCAGGTGAACTCGAGCAAGACTTTTTTAAGCTCAAATTTTGCACAGCACTAGTTTTCGAATTGCCCGAATGTCTCTTCTTGTTCACGGTCCCCCATATTTATGCAGATTCTCGGCACATCCCATTTATCACCATCCAAATTATTTAGCTAGACTATATTAAAATTGGTGACAGGAGTACGTGCTTACATTTGCGGCTCTTTCTGATTCGTAGAAAATACACTGCAAAATGTTCTGCTCTTGAAAAAGAAACGGAGGATTGTTGTGTTAGACGAAAAAAATTAAAGACACTGCATGGAAAAACGAGCCTGTGGCAGGTCAGCGTGCTTGGTGACTATCTTCGCCTCACCGTCCCATTCATTCATACCCATCTGCAGCTGTTCTGTCCTTTGTGCACCTTCACTCGCCACTACTTCTGCACATACTTCTCGCAGATCGCCACTCAGCCTTCAGTCATATTTTTATCATTTATTAAACACAAAATCACGTCCGAATAACGCCCATTCAAAATGCAAAAATGGAAGACGAACTGACACAAGCTGGAGGGCAACAATTTTGGAAGAGGAGAGGAACGGGAACGAGGTGCCACAGTGCCGCGAATTTAAAAGATGGGACGACAACCAAAATAACTTAAAGCCATAAAAAAAAGATCGCACCAGGGTTGATTGTGTCGCAGTGAAAAAAATAACCATAATTATATATTCCAGAGATTTGTGCGACCAAATATCATTCAGCCATAATCTCAGAAAATGTACGGAACGAAAACAGGGACAACTTTTGGAAGGAAGAGACGTTCTACATGATAGGGTATAATGGTGAGTAATTCAATGCTCACAAATCATTACACTATGAATAAGCTCAGACAGCCGGAACAGTGACCCAAAACTGTCCCTTCTTGAAAAATTTCCCAGCGTGCCTATGCCAACATTTTTAAGGAACGGCCCGCAATGGACTCCAACGGTACCTTCCCTACAGGGATTAATTGCCAAAGCATGACTTTAAGGATTCTCATACTTCAAAACTGAAGGCTTGTGGCAATCTCAGCTCCTGAACAGTGACGCGTTCGAAAATAGCCAAATCAGGTCACAAAAAAAACATCACCATTGGCATCTTTATACTCAATGACCCCCTCCAGGGAATTTTATGATGATTTGGGCACTTCTGCAGTGGGAGGGAGCGCCAAAACCTCCCTCCTTATGATTTCGCATTGCAAGTACATCGATAAAACCATCACGCTGAAATGCTTCTCCTTTATGAAACAATCAAAAAATAATTCCCCAATGAACTGGTTCTCCAGGGCTACGTTTTCAACATTTTCACGCTTTAGAGCTCTCGTCCATGTAATCTGGTGATGATTGAGTGCTTCGAGGAGCGATTGGTGACGGAATATAAAAATACCACCCCCCCCCCCCCTAAGGAGTTGATCCCTGATCCTGTGGTAAGGTGACAAAAGGTCATACGGTTTGTGAATCAAAAGCACGCCACGCTACTGTGAACTTAGTACAGTGGTTGCGAAGAGCGTCCTGCTCATTCGAACAGATTTAACCGCGAAAAATCTGGAGTTATAAAAATATACGGCTAGAGGACAACAGCTCTCTTTCTGAATCGCACTTCGAAATAATTTCGGATAGGCATCCTATGAATGTTGTTCAAATCAGTGCGATGAACCTGAGGTTGAACTATGCGAAGAAGCCTCCACGAAATGTCTGTCGCAGAGAACAGTAAATATTTTAAGAAATGGTAAAGAAGGAATAACGTGCAACATAACAGAGAGTGTTACTTTGATTCCCTCCAAGGTCAGTTAGACAATAAACATCAAGGGCGACCAATAGTCGCGAAAGAACAACAAAAAATATAAGTTTCATTTCAGAGGGTATAAAATACCGTAAGCGATTTTATTTCTAGAAATAGGAGAACGTTAAAACAGCACATTGAAATCTACGAAAGCAATTCGATTGCTCAAAGTGAGTCGCAAATCGAAAAACAACACAAACTGACTTATCGAGTGTGACTTCTGATTGAAGCGTGGGAAAAATCGTAAAAAAATAATCGGTGACGATTCCGCTTTTCGGCGCAGATTGGAATCCTCCATCCACATCGATCGCCAGCTGAAAACGTATGCCACCATTTCGTTATGTTAATATTAAAATGAAATCAATCAACGTTCTGCTATTGTCACTGGGTTTTTGCAATCTTTTTCGCATACAATTTCCCGAGCAAAGTTGAGCAAACTCAACGCTTCGCTGCAAAAACCAGAAACCGCAGGAAAACTTCAACGAAGATTAATGCCATCGGCACAACTTCAACAGAAAATGAAAAAACCTTTCGGGCGGAAGAAATTCTGCAGCCTGGGACTGATTTAAAAAAAAAGAAAACAACTGGAAAACAATTAGGGATGTGCACCACAGCGTAAGAAGCCGTAATTTCGCAGAAAAGCTGCACGGACAGAGAATGCTTTAAAGCAATCGACCAGAATGAATAAATATACCGTAACGAGGCCGCCAGATATCAACATTTCTTGGAAGGAACACAATCAATGTTTCCTCGCCCGAAAGGAAACCCCATCCGCAAAGTTCGCCGACGACTGAAGCACTTTCGACCTGACTGATACAAAGACCGCGTCGAAAAGTCAACTACGCACTGTTCTGAAGCGATATTCCTCATATTCCTAGCTGGGAAACTCTTCAGCCTATCAATTACAAAGTAGATTTTTGGAGATAAGGAACACCGAAGATATGGACATGCCTCCCAATGAATTTCATTAAAACCAGCACAGCGTAAGTATGTAGCAGAGGATAAGAAAAATGGCGATCATTTTTGACGAATTACTCTCGCTACCGTAAATTCTACGACCACTTCCGGTGAATGCCATGAAAGGATGGATGATTCTGATGCTATCTGAGTCAATTACGAGCATCTCCACAACTTCAAAAAGTGAGGTTATACGAAACCTTCATCAATAACTGTTTCCTCCTCCTCCCTTTAGAATCTTCTCTCACTAAGTTTTTGCCATAAAGTTAATGCCGCACTCAAAAAATCGTCTCGGATAGCAACAAAATCAAAGAATATCAGACTAGAAGGCCTCAAGAATTATGAAATGGCTAAGTGATGGCTATGATGCCGACATTTGAAGTCGTAACTACCGTCGACCAGATTCTGCTCTCAGAATATCCAGTATTTGTATAAAGAAAGCAAGAATATATCTCTTTTTTGAAAAATCAATGAAGCATTAGGCCAAGTTTTTTCGCGAGAAAAAATTTTCCCGGATGTGCTAGCTAGAAAACGACGAAAAATGAGAACAAAAAGCCTATAATTGGATAAAAACGGGTAGGAGAGACCGTTACCTCCAGACAATCCAAATCACCGTCATATCCTCTTGAGAAACTGTGGTTACGCCAATATCGGCAGATATTATATAAATTTCACTCCGTTTTTAGTTTTCGATTGACACAGGACTGCGGATCAATGGGTTTGCAATCGAAATGTGCGAGCAAACAGGCAAATAGAGATATTTCTTTGTAAAAGGGCCAGCGGGAATGATTGCTAATGTGGCAACCACCGTAAACACCTCAAATTTTGTTAGTCAATTCTACGCACTCCAAACTTCGATAACCTCCGAGTGACGTTAGGCTTTGCTCTTTAAAGAAACCTCACTTACTCTAAAGTTTGCGTCGAGTACTGTGACGAAGAAAACGAGGGATGTGCAATCCGCAGTTCCAAATAAAGTTCGTCCTCACATTATCAGACTCAAAAAAATTCTCCACACCAAAAAAATGTCGTGCAGTTAGTGAATTTCAAAGCAGAAGGAGCTTGATCACAAAGCAGCTTCAATGCGTAAAACTAAAGACGCCTACCCTTGTAACCTTATCCTGTGGTCCTTCACTTTCTGGCTGTTCAATCTTCGTTTGCTGTATGCGTAGCAGTGCTCTCTGTCCAGTTCTTTCACAATATTCCACGATGTGCTTGGGGCAGAAGCCAGCAAAAGTGTTCAGACAGATTAACAAACCACCTGCAAGGACTATAGTCTGATCCCATAAACAAATCATATGCATCAGCAATAGCTAAAGATAATAATAAAATGAAAGTTCGTGCAAGAATATGAACAACGGTTTTAAAAAAACTTGTGCTGTCAGGTAATGAATCATTTAACGAAGAGATGTTTGTTGAGAACAAGCAACCAACTCCCTCGAGATGCGACTTTCTAACAAACATCTTACCTTAGTTTATGATTACTTTCGGCTACTCTAAAATATTTCATAAATTTGTTCTCTTAAAGCAAATACACCCAGTTCAGAGTGTCACTGAGAGTGTCAGGGGGATTTCGTGCCATATTCTCAACTAATAAAAAAACTGAATCGTTAACTATCTCATTCGAGCATTGAAATCCGCATCTCTAAAAAAAAAAGGGGCCATCCAAATAAGTCGAACCAAACGGAATGATGAAAAACCAGAAACGATGACCTTTACATTCTCAAAAAGCTCCCGAACATAAAATATTAAAATCTCCCGAGAATGTGGTCATACAACACTCCCCTCCCTTTATATTCGTATCCCAAATACGTCACTTCCTCCCAAAATTCATAACGAGTGTCATATTCCCGTTATTTCTAAACAATATTTTACACGATAATCAAAGCGCTTCCAATGTTCAATAACACTTAAGCAGCTCATTTGACGACACTTTGTCGATAATCAAAGTTCATCACGTTCTGCCGACGCCTTTCATCCACTACGGGTACATGTGCAATTCCCAGGAAGTAATTAAACGAACCTTGTCGATTCATACTATAACGGTAAGACGATATGCACATTCATTCGCTTAGAATCCGTTTCTTAGTTTCAGAATGACTCACCCATACTTTTCGGGTGAACGGATGAGATTCACTAAATTCTAACGTTGCTCATCGCTCTCGTTGGGGGACATTCGGGATTTGAAGGAAACTAATGCAAACTTTTCAGAGGACATAATCACCTTTGCTATTACTTCTATGTATTTAATGCTGCAAGAGAAATCTGCATGAACATTTCACAGAGGTCAAATTTTTGCATCACTAAGAGAGAAAATATTGCAGAAGTTTGCGCATTTCATTTGCCACAGCCGTTGGAAACGATCCCAACGAGATGCAAAATTCGAAAGCATCTTATTTCTGAGCTACAGAAGTCCGGCACAGGATACGATCGGATGCAATGAACGGCATGCGTAAACATTCGGCAACAACTGGGGAAAAGTTTTGAAATGTGCTAATTTCAATCATCATTTGAATGGAATCACTTATTCCGTATGTTCTTAAGGAGCCATTCTCAGTGGGAATGTTGTGTCTATATCTCGGCTTTCAAAGATTTCGTTCTTCCGATATCAATGTGCGCTCCTTACTTCCAAAAATACACCAACTTAAAACTCTAAAATCAGTCAGATTATATTATGAGTGTCGGCGTCATCTCCAACGTGCGGAACTTCACCGACACGAACATTTGTTAATGTTAACATGACAGCTTTGCGATGGTGAAATGGCACAGCCAAAAAAAAAAAAAATCATGAGCCCCCATTTCCTTCTCATCAACAGAGATTTCTGAGGAGAGACTGCGCTCATAGTGGCGCTCGGGATCTGGCGATGCAAAACAACATCCAAATATTCAATTCTTGAAACTGAGCTAATAAACCTTGCTCTTCTTCCTCAATAAGACAAGGCAAAGCAAGGCACAAGTATGTAGTAGCGATTAAGTCGCCTTACTCTGAAATGGGCTCTAAGGGCTGAAGGCGACCATCACTTTCTGAACATATTTTGAAATTATAACAGCTATAAGATAATACTGCAATGACTATTAAACTCATTCAGATGGTTTGATAGCAAATGCGCGAAGAACGCCTACCGACCTGAGCCCTGAAGTCAACACTTGAAGCAAGACTAAGTAAACTGCGTAAGACTGCAGTGATCGGAAAAGCGCTCTAGAAAGCAATGATATGAACTCTTGTAATTAAGTCCACTGGACCAGGTTAGTCAAAGACTGAAAAAAAAAAGAAAATGAAGTGCCTCATGATGCGCTTTCCCATAAATCGATTGACTGCAAACAAAAATCTGTAACCGAAAAAAACCTCCATTCGATCTTGACTCGACGAAACGCAAAACTAAAAATGCGTAGGCAAATTAGTGATCGTCTTTATTTATTAAGGAAGCACTGAGAAAGTTGTCAAGTGAAACGAAACAGGATCTACATTGTCGTATAGTGTGCAAAATACTGAATACTGGCTATATTGCCTCCGCAGCTTCAACAATTCGCGAGGTGGGACCACTGCACAGACACACAAGTACACTTTTGCACGGTGATACACCGCGATGCTTTTTTGCATAAAGTCACAAGAATGCACAAACAGAGACAGATCAGCGGCACCCGACTATATGTTAACCTAAAATAAACCGCTCCACGGTGTCGGAAGAAAATATATTCCTTGACATCTACCACAAGACTTGAAGATGAAGTTTTTGTATGCTCGAAACCCTGTTTATTGCCCCTATACTCAGGCAAAACTTTACGAATGGAAACAGCCTTGCCTTAAGAAATTCCCCCTCGCCTCCTCTACCGCTCCCCTTTCTTCGTGAAATCTTCGGAAGTTCATAACGTGACGATTTTTTTTGCACGAAGAGGTAATTAGTATTCAAGAAAACGGACAAGAGAACTAAAAATTGCCTGCACCAAGGAAAAAGATCCTATATTATGAAGCATACTAATGTTTCTTAAACATTCAATCAGGTTCACGAAGAAATAACCTGGGTGTAATGGAGTATTGAAGCACCACATGCATTCCTCCTTGAAGATTTTTGTTGTCGATGAGGGGTGTTTGTAAGATAGTGAATGCAATAAATCAGGGGAGACGGCTCCTGAAATCATCGAGCGCGAGCTGATTTCCATCACCTCTGACATCTCACGCGACTTCAACAGCGAAAACCTGAAGCTAGCCAATGCAGCTGAACGTGAATAAGCATCGAACGACGAAGTTATATTTATGCGCATCGACTTCAGTAAACTGAGACCAACTGTCACTGTGGAAGTACGAACTAGCAATAGACATCAGCGGATCAGCAAATTATAACTTAAACCACTCACTCGTTTCATTTGTACCACCTCACTGTCAGCACCCTACGGACGTTAACTTAAAGCCTTCTCTGGAAAAATCCATGAATCCTTCGAATCCCCCGGACATCGCAAAGTACTCAACATGAACCTCACGTTAAACACAGAACCCACCAATTTCATGACCTCAAACGTTCATAATCCACCATACCGTAATACGCTCTCAGTATAAAAAACTTGAAGCATTAACGCATCCCCTATCCGCGTCGTTTAACTGACGGAAGTTGGTGACTCTGTGGTGCAATAGGTTTTGTGGACACTTTCACCCATTCGCCGCAGGGTTGCTGCCTCTCTTCGCATCACACAAAGGAAACTGCAAGAGAACACAAAGAGTATTAAAATAGTGTGCAACTGCGTGCATATAAGAAAGAAACAAATCTCATACAAAGTAGTCACTATATGAGATCGTAAGCCCACATTACTTAGTAAAAATAGAAATCAAAAGCCGCAAGTTGTCCTTGAAAAAAGAGAACTCTCCCGCATCAATAAGTCTTTCTGGGAGTTGACCACTAATTTAGACAACTCCGAGGCAAATCAAGTATGCCAGTTGCCAACCAACTAACTGACGTTGTCTTCACTCAGCGGGTGCGAACATTGTTCCGTTAGGAATGTCAGGCAAAACCTTTTACCATCTTAGAAGAAAAAAAAAACGAGATCGAATTCTACACGACGATATTCCAATGAGCGCAGAGCAGATATCCTGGCATTAGCTGCATATTCCGGATGTCAAATCCTGAAGATTTTGGGAAAGGCGACGTGAATGAGCTGTTCTCATAACCAAGTACTGAAGAACCACGCTTACAGTTAAGAAGTTATGGCCTGCGAACAGCTCATATTCCATTTGACCTTCCATTTGTTGTTATAGTGTTTCATTTATTATTCACCCAGACAATTTTTTTGGAGGGTATCCTTTCCAAATGTCACATTTCCGCACGCTTTATTTACACTATGATTTCATTAGAAAAGTGGTCACAACTGAGAGAGCAAGTGAGAGAGTTCAACGGCGCTTCACTAAGATGGCTTTTAGAAGGCTTTCGTCGACCCTTCCAGCCTACTTGCGGGCAGTGGGTTCGTAGTTTTCATTTGAAACCTCCGTCGTAGAGCTCAGTTCGATTCGCATTTATGTTCCAAGATCGTTAAACGCTTCTCAGCCATTCCGTTCGAGAGCCTTTTCTCCTTCACAAAGTTTGCACGCGCTCGAGGCTTCACCCTCTTCAAATTGAAAGGAAATCAACAAATCGGACTGATGTACTCAACTCTTTTGCCTACCGTGTTCTTCCCATGTGGAACTGTTTACCATATGATGTGGTAAAGACTAATAACTTGTCACGTTTTAAGAGACGCTTGGAGCAGTGAGTCTATCGGCGATATCCCCCACTTATCGGCTAAGACTAATTATCATGTTTTTTTCGACATTCCTTGGTATCTCTGTTCCTCATGATCGATGATATTTGCTTTCGTTAACCACCGTTTGGGTTCTATATGCATACTCATGTGCAGTATTTATATTTACATGCGCTTTTTTACTCCCCTCTATATGTGGATTTGATGGAAACGTGCAGATGCATGCAGCACGTTGTGTCATTCGATGAATTGCTGAGAGAGGGAGAACGAACGAAGGAATATGTGCCGTGCATCGATAAGTGATCCCATACTCTCTTCAGTATATAAATAAAGATGTTTATTATTGCACACATCCGTGTTTACTCGGAAGTTGGGGGGAATTTGATTTGAATGCTGTTGCCAACACGAAATATTTGACTGAACAGAATCACCAATCATACGTTCACCTATATTTATTCGTTGTTATTTTTGTGCACTTTATGCGTTTTTATAAAGTTGCGAGTGGGACGGTCGATCATTCAACTCGTTGGCATATTTGAGCACAGAAAGAAAGAGACAAAATCGGTCACAGCGAAATACGATATGAAATACTCGATAAGGATAACTGCTAGCATTTATCGCAGCCAAAACAAGCGTTGCCAATAGTGTTTACTTTCATCCTGTCAGATGTCACCCGTTTCAGCATCATTTCCATTCGCAGTTATTCACGAAGCGCATAAATAAATCTAAATGGACCACAGTGTTGAGCTGATCCCCTAACGTTTAAAATGCAGCTAATAAATGATGACTAAGAAAGAAGTTTCTCATTTATATCCGATCCAACAAGTTCGTCGAGGATTGCAAATGATAAAACAAATGTTCCTAGAGTTAGCGTGTTTGGAATTTTGTTTTCTGAGATAATTAAGAAGAGAGCATAAAATCGCAAAGATGAGCGATCCCAGGTTGAATTTCTCCGTATGCATTGCGCTCTGCAATGATTCTCCGATTTATAGAGTTTAATTTCGATCGTACAATCGGGCAATTTCACCAAAAATTGGGGCAACGCAATATCCGCTAAGAGGATCCGCGTACTAAATTTGTCACATCTTAATAAGGGCACTTCCAATACACCTACTTTATTGGACCGAAGCTTCAGGGCACTCAGAATTTAACATACTGAAGTGGAATGTTTTAGGTCTGATTTTTTATTGCACACATATATTTCGGGAAACAACTATAGCGAGATCACAGTTCTTGTTGGCGACTTTAAAATTTACTGGCCATTGAAGGATCGGACTTTTGACCTTCTCGTCTTGCGAAAATAGCTTAATCGTTCAGAAAACTCGTCAAATTTATGGGGACGCTTCCCATGACCAATACGGTTATGTGCACATTAACTACCGAAAAGAGTGCATCTTCAAGCTTGGTAGTTATATTGGTTTCTTTGCAATTGAGAGTATATGTGATCCTGGTGTTGCAATTGATTCGAATCTTCAGTGTACGTTGCACTGTTTCTCGGCTGCTAACGAATAATCGAGAATTGCAAACTGCATTCACCATGATTTGCAGTGCAAACATCCGAACTTGACACAAGGCTTTCACTGCGTGCTGTTAGCCAATCCTGGAATACGGCACCACTGCGCGGTATCTTTCTCTCGTTGCTAATATCATACTGCTTGAAGACGACCCAGTGCACCTCACTCTGTTGCATTCGCTAAGATCATCCTTATCCTTGGCCCTTTTTAACCCCACCATCCTGTTAGCCTGAAATCTCCGACTTGGAATCACTGGAATATCGCAGGCTTAGATTCGACTCGATCCTCTCTTTCCTGCCATTCATAGCCTTTGAGACAGTCCTTGAACACGAGCAATGTCAATGAGCTTCAGTTTGCCAGAAGAAGGCAACGTTTCAAATGGCACTTATTAGCAAGCATGTGGGATATTTGCCATGAAAAATATCTCGAAATGAAATAGTATCGCAAGTTAATGAGACGCCTAAGTCGTTTTTTATTTTCATTTGATTGCAGATCTTATATTCTCAATAATCCCTACTGCTGAAAATGTCGGGATGATCGTGTCGTGCTCCATTTTATGCTTCCCATCAACATTTATACAATCAATTCGTTTTAAAGCAATCGATCACGTACCTGTGCTTTTTCTTTCTCTTTTATTGCATTTGTATGATTGTTTTATACGCCCACAACCTATGCATCTCACGTATCCTTTTTTCTTTCTATGGAACGTTAAATAAATCAACGTTTCGGTCACATCAAGAGCTCACACACAACCACCACAACATTCAAAGAGGCGCGTGTTCCTCCATCATCGGTGTTGGACGAGCATGTTTTCTCCGCTGCGAGAATCGTATTCACAATACACGAAGTACGACGGCATGGATGCCATGTGAACGAAGGATGCTTTTGCACTTAAATACTTCTAAATGCTATTTTCTTTTTTCAAAGAGATAGATCATTTCATTTCCAAGTTTTCTCACCTTTAAATTGCATCTCTGATGAATGTTCAACGCAGCACCCACGGCCTCATTTGCAAGGAGGTTTTTTTTTCTGAGATTCGCAATGCCGTAATCCCTTTCATATGTGGGAGCTGTTCACTTGATAAAGTAAATAAGAACGTTTGAGTTGTATACTATTATATGAAAATACAAGGCTCTTTTAGTTTTACTGAATGCTTCCGCACGTTGTTCACATGCAAAGTTTTCGGGCATATTCAGGGCATGATTCCGACTTGGCATGCACTTCCACTTTTTTCTTTTCACTCAGGATCACAACAAAATACTGTCGATCACTATCCCTCCGTTCTTCCATTATTCTCTTTTTAAATCAATCGTTATTTTTATTTCCCATGTAATAATTTATTTCGTTTTTCAATGGTTTTAGCGCCATCATGAAAGATAGCATTCGGCAACGAGACTCCTCATCCTTCTCGCATTTAGCCACAGAAAATATGATATAACGTTTGAGGCAACATATAGTACAACGTACTTTGAGAGAGCGAAAATATAGTATACTATAAGATATATCGTAAAGGAAATAAGGTAAGGCACGAGGCAGCACAGGCTTTGACAAAGTGTATATTTCATTCACGTATAGTTTAGTTGCGCGTTGAAAGTACAGCAAAATATATTTGAAGAAATTATGGCACAAAAAAAACCGCTGGTTAGAGAATGGAAGAATATCACATTTAGATGGTCACACTCTTCGTTCTCATCAAACTGGAGTGCTGGGGAAAAGTTGACTACAGATAAACGATTCTCGGGAACTAGACAAACACTGCGAAGGAAAGTATTTCTGAAAGAAAAAAAACCACGCCGAAACAGAGAAGCTGAAATCTCTTTCAACCACATCAAGACTCATCCTTTATGGATCAAACAAATATGAGCCATTCTTTGCAAATTCATCGCTCAAATCTTCGATCCATTATGATGTACGCAAACCTTTGGCAGCTCACCGATTAGTGAATGGCAAATTTTGGCCAAAAATAATCACTATCAAAATTTTTTCGACAACTGAGAGAAATGGGAACACAACAATGCGCGCCGTTAACAATCTCCATCGTATTTCCCTTGTGAAGTCGAAGCGCCATCTCGCAATCCTCCACCTTCTTCGAAGGGGATGTTCTATGTAACGGTTCGGCCTGTATGCCCACTATCGTGGCTTAAGGAAAGGGGGGAGAAATCGATTTTTTTCAGCCTATCTCAAAAACGTCGCATCATACAGCCAAATAAACTTTTTTTTTGAGCTTATTGGTGCAAATTCTATCGAAGTGGGTGGTCGGAGAGGCTATGCTCGCAAACATGAGGATGGGGTGGACCTCGAAGTCGGTCTTTTCAATGAACAACAATATTTGAAAGGGGAGGAGCACGGTTTAGATGGGCCCTTTCGGCATCTCGCAGTTTAAAACTTAGATCATGACTTTAAGCTGCCCTAGTCCTCTAAGCGAGCAAGAAATATCGGTGATACCGTCTCAACGGAGGCGCACTTTAAGCATACCGACTTTGCCGACCGTTTGCAGTGCTGTCGAGGGTGAAGCCACTTTTGGGCATTTTATACCGTGAAATAACGGCCAAATCTAAAAGGCGTTCTGTCAGTAATCGTTGCTTTGAAAAAATTAAATAACTGTCAAAATGGCATCGGAAGCGGTGAGAGCTTCAAAAGTAAAAACTTAATAGAAAGTCGGGTAAACTCATTTCTGATTAATTTGGGAAAGAGGGGAAGGGGGACGGGTGGAGAGAAATTTCTTCTCTGGACTATCAGCCTAGTTGCAGCCAATGTTTATCATGCTAAAATACCTATCATTACTTGCCACTCTTCTCTCCCTAAAAAAAGTTGGATATAACCGTTTTTGTGTCCTTTATGCATTTCTCGAAGACCGCAGAACCCGTTTAAATCGAGACGACGCACACATTGTCTGTTGTCACATAAATCATAAACAATCAAAGAATAAGTTGCAAATTTAGAGATATGCGAAGACAATGCTAGCCTGTCACTACAACTGACCTAACACCCCCTATCGGAAACGACAATGAACGAATCCAAAAAAAAAAACGTCTGTTAAAGAAGTTAGAATTTAGAGCTCCTTAATGATTAAACTAATCAAATTTCGCACCTCAGTCTTTCCCAGAGGCTGCCGAGAAGCACGTTGCACCTCATGACACATACAGACAGATCGACAAACACTGAGGTCATAACCGGCATTTTTCACTGGCACGCAAAAACAAACAGAAGCGAAGAATGATAAAAACGGCAAACGGTTTTTGAAATGCGAACGCTTAGCGCCACCAGGGACATCATTATATAGGTATTCCTTGTTTAAATAAGAAAATTTCCTTCGCCCATTACACTTCCACCAATCTTTCACGTGAGCAAGTTCAGGTTGAGCACATCATGTTATATTAAAGCGGATGAGAATTAGTTAGATTCGATGTGTCACGATTTGTTGCGTGAGAGTAAGAACGAAAATGTGGACCTCACACCTAATTTCCACCAACGAGAATAGGTGGGCCATATTCGCTCCCAACAAGCTGACTTAGTTCCGAAATCAGTGACTTTGGACTCGGAATCGAGCTGCTGCCAACTGCGAATATGACCGCTGGTGGGAGCAGATAAACTCATTTGCCCTGGAAGAGCGAACAAACAGGTGGCTCGCTCTTCGATCAATCACAGAAATGGACAATCAGCAAATGGCAAAAATGGACAATGGATAATTGGGCAAAAACGGATAATCACCAAAGCACTATCACAGTAAGCTCGCAATGTGCACATTACAGGTTACAGGCAAAGTGAACAAAGGGCAATTTGGCCAGGAATGAAGTCCCTGCATGGGCAGATACGCTGAATTTCATCACTCTGAGGCACAGAAGCACAGCTGAAAAGCATCCGTTCGGCCTGCCTGTGGCAATTATATGGCGCCAACGGAGAAGCAACCAGCTCGATACGGTCACAATTTCCATTCCTGAAATGAAACAACGTTTCAAGATTGATATAAGTGTCAAATCGATATAAGTATAGACGATTTGTTGTACAAAGGCACAAACCACCAATATTACCTATAGGTTCATAAATCCAGAACAGCAAACCAGCCCTTACAAGATGAGTTGAAATCGTCCTCACTTATGCACTTAAAAAAACAGAACGGATCGGAAAGCAGTATCCCTCCTAAAGACACTACAAGCGATGATGAAAGCAGCAGCTGGAAAGCGCATAATACCACCTTTTTCGCGCTATTTATCAATACCATTTTTGATGGGCCGATAAAAAGAAGTAATGAACAGAATCATCTCAATAAGAACAAAACGAGTAGCCACTGCTATAATATCTGCTCTCATCTCTCTGTTACTGACCAATCAAGGAAGAATAACGTAACCTAAACAAGCACATACAACAAAACTATGACTATAGACTATTCACAACAAGGTGAATGGCAATATACCGAGTCTACTCCATTAGTACATAAATTCTGAACTAGTAAATAAGCTATAAAAGCGACGAGATTAGTTAGAGTATAAACAGTAAAAAAAACTAAGCTGCTGTATACACTCAAGGGGGCTCTCAACAGTGAATTAAACGACAGCTCCTTCGACTATACTGAAGTGAAAACTGTTTGAAGTTAAATCCATATTGCCAAAAAAAGCAGAGACTTCTTGCACAATCACAACTTCCTTGCTAACCATCCCTATTAAAACAAAACTGCCATATAATAACGTACCTATTTACAATAGATTCTTGATTAATAACATCGAAAAAAGAGCGCTCGCAAATCAATCCTGGAAAGTAGAACAATTTGTGTTTAAATACGAGTAGGTCTTGGATGATCCAATAGGTAGGTATATCGCTTATTCCAATTTTGTAAGTATTTGAGATGCAAGGTCCAAAAAAAAATCAACCGAACTCACGATCAATGTCAAGCCCTCAAACTGGAGCGGAGCAAATATCACGAAATAAAAATGAAAACTAGTGATCGAAAGATTCTTGAGAAGTTTACGGCAATAATTTAAACGATTGCCATACCTCTTTATGCCTTTATTGACTACCTAACGCACATTTCTTCCCAATTACTCGGTTATCAAAGAACCCAAGATCAAAGTCAAAGGAATCGTAGACAACGAACACCTCCTTTTGAGTCAACAAATTAACTGCAGGTCTGCGTTGGATTGTGGGAAATGAAAAAATATTTCGATTAAATTTTAATTTGGCTAAACTTATTCTATAATTGCACAAATTGACGGAACAAATCTCATTAACGAAACTGTCCAAATACTAGTCGATATCCATGGAAAGTTCATAAAATCGAAAATTTTCCTGCCGCGTTATTTGTCACTTCTTTTGCACCCGAGCGAAACGTTAACAGTTGATTAAACGTCACTCATCTTTTCTTCAATAGTAGAGAAAAATAATATTTGTTACTTCTTTAACAATTGAGCAAAAATTATCTGTCTGCCCATTCAGTAGTTTCAAATGGCGGCCGAGGAAAGCTATACTGCACATCCGCACCATGGAACAATGAACTCTCAAGCAATATTTCGTTCCGACTGCTCACATCCTCAATGATCGAATAAGCGTTTAAAAAAAATCTATTTGACCGTGGATTTGCGAATGCACTAGGCTCTGAAATAAAATATATTCTTTAGTAACAACGGGCGTTGTTGCTTGGAGGATGTGTACAGCAACTAGACATAACAAATTATGATAAATGCGTATCACAGCACCGAGCCTGGCTTATCACCTGGATTGATCTTTGCGAATACAAATTAACCTCACCGTGCTCTCTACAACCTTTCTCACACGATTGCGATCGATTAGCATAGACGACGTGTGCAGCGCTACGTGGTGGGAAATTGGAGGTTGTGCAGAAATTTTGTTTGTTGACAAGCACATTGACCCGTTGCAGCATACCACTCGTCGTGAATTCGAACGGTAAATAAGGAGTCGGCTGAAGGAAAAGTGACGTTTGAAATCACATCACGAACGGGTGTCACGCGATATACGCAACACGAGTCTCAGGAAAAATGAAATGAGGCGGACAAACATACAGAAAATGCGACGATATTTCGTTGTAACTGATCCATTCGAGGTGTAAAGTTTAGTTGCTTTTCGAGGGGACCGAACATTTCTATTATGCCCTTCCGTTGTTCAACTGACACTTCGGCAGATCCCCTTTCATCCCTAATCGAAATATGATAACTTCTAAATTGCTTTCTTGTTCAACTCTGCATCAACGAGTCTCTTTGTTTTGAGCATTTGCTGTACAAATGCACATAATCATAAGGCACCCTCGATTTCTGTTCCGAATATTAGTGACCATTTTGCAGGAAAAAACATTTAATGAATACAACGAGAGAAAACCTTCGAACTCAGAGCTTCTTTCATCGCTTCTTCGACCTTGTGCATATCCGTTACGTCGATCGTGATCACATGAGGACGGCCAATGAACCTCTCGACGTATGGATTCTGACTGGTCAACTGCAAATGTTCGCTCAATGAAACGATAAATTTGAACAGTCGAGGCAGAGATGTGACTAGGAGAAAAGGAAGGAGCAAATGGACAACTACCATCTCCTCAAATTTAACAGACTGCATCGAGTGAAAACAGTACAGCAGGTCGACGACAGAAAATAAATAACGAAGATTACGATATCTTCTCCCCTCAATTAGAAAGTCTAATGATGCTCTCGTGTTGAAGTATGAATCACAAACTTTGAACACAGTGCAAAATAAGCTAGTTCTACAAGCGAAAACACTATCATAAATTTGCTATGCACTTTTGATGGAATATCCTACAATCAATCCATTACAATGCTTCTAAAAAACTTTAGAATGAAGTGATGCGAATCCACTTCAACTGCGAACAAGCACAAAAAGCTCCTAATTTAAGAACAATTGAATTCACTAATCGCGAATCCCTCGCCGTGTCTTTATAAAAAGACATTGAACGACGGGCGAAAAATACTCTAGTTGCTGATGTGCATCCTGTAGACGCAATACAACTCTAGAACGAAAACGTATTCTGCAACTTCATTCGTTTAGTAACTATAGTGGCATATATGATGGTGACTTGAAGAGTTAGCATGCTGCAAAATAAATCCTCATTACTCCTTCCATGAACCGTCCCAACCTGCTCACTAATATTACTGAACAATATGTCAATATATCAACATTGCGATTATTTCAGTCCAACGATTGAATAAATGACATCAGACATACCTCACGAAGGGTTGGTTTTTCTTCGAAAAAAGCATAGGTCTTGCGCGACTTCGGAGGATGGAACGCCGGATTGATAAAGACGGCGCCATTCGCAACCGCTTCCAGTGGAGCTGGACCTTCAAGCGGGAATCCCAATCCTAAGAACACCTTCACCTTCCGAAGCAATGAGTGCAATTCAAAGCCGGAGAGCAATCCGTGATTGATTACTGATCGGCCTCTCAGTTCCGTTGCGTCGGCCACGGTTGCGTGAAGCTGACTAAACTGCGCCACTTTATCAAGCAGTTCATCCGACCCATTCCACATGTATATCTCCTTTCCATAAACCTAAAGAATTTGTCATGCGGGCAGATATTATATATAAAACAACAAACGCAGCAACAATATTAGCCCGAAAACATGATCAGACGGAAATGCATTTAGCAGAAACGCTAAGCCTGAACAGTGTTTTGATGGAAGTACTCCTTATTCGGGAAAAAGAGAGGATTTCTTTGGGGCTTATATGTTCTAGATGGAATCGAACGCTAAAATTATTTGTTAGAAGCCTTCTAAGCAATTCCTTTGCGAAACATGGAACCGACCCTAAGCAAATTTCTTAGAAAGGACTCAATGCATTCCCTGGTAATGCGAAATAACATATTTGCGTTTCTTCTCCCTTTTATGAAATGATAAAATAAGAATATAACTGTCAAAACAAACAGCTGAAATAGAACTTTATTTCACATAGCGGCGTCCATATTCACGCTTTGCTTTCCCATAGCAAAAAAGGAATGTTGCGATCACTGAATTACACGAAATGGACTTCTCTACCGAAATGGAATAAAATTTTTCATATCTTAGAGGTTATTAAGCAGGTTTACTATATTTTCTGGTTTATAGAAGAAATCGGTACCTTTCTACCTAAAATTCGTTACCAGGAGAAATATTGCCTAAATTATCTCCGCAACAAAAATAAGCTCCACTGTGATAAATGGGTAGTGAAAATAACTCCAAATCAGATCCTACCAACGTATCGTTGGTTCTTAGCAAGGTTTCGTCCACATCATGAGTTTCGACAACAAAGCCAAGGAACGTATTGTCGTCGGTGTGCGGGTACATGGTCATGAACTGCTGAAGCTCGAGACCGCTCCCTCCCCATGGATTGCTTCGACCTCCAAGTTCAACCTTGTGCGACAAGAAGTAGGACTGCAAGTTGAACTCCGCATGTGTTCCAAAAGAATCGAGTACCCGCAACAAACACCTGTAAGGACATTTACTTGTGCGGTTGGACGAATCAGAGAGCACTTTGGCATGAGGACTACCTTTGTCGTGGAAAAGTGCTTTTGTGTATGTTGGCATATCAGTGCTTGCTGAATCAAGCACATGGAGATACCGACAACGATTCGAATCTAACAATCAGAGCACGCAATGGGTCAGCGGTGAGTGAAAGGCCGGCAACCTAGAGACAGCACGTTTATGTCTCATATGTACAAAAGTATTTTTCTGTACAACTGAAACATATCATTTCAACAGCAGCTACGTCCGCAGTTTATGGCTAATACCAGAACATGCTTCAAGGTGCTCTTCCTTAAATATGCAAACAACGACTTCAGCCAACGGCAAAATTCTACACGCCAAAACATTATTATGAAGACTTCAGAATAATGAAAAAGAGAAAACTGGCTCGAACGTTCTAAAGAGAAACAGTGGTCAAAAACGCGTTTTTTGGGGGGGATTGTTCCTCACTTCCGGGGTAAAATGTGGAAAATTTTAGCGGAAATTGGTCAATTTTTGCATTATGTGTAAAGAGAAAAGGATCGCTCTTTTGCATTTTCCATCCAACTTGAAAGAAACTAAAGAGGGAGCAGATAAGTTCATAAAACCTCCATTTTGACAGCTAATTTATGAGCAAGAATGGTAATTTCAAATCAGTGTGCCTCAATGGCAACGATACTCCTAAATGCAACATATAGTCTAGGAATCGGTTGAAACAACTAAGAGAAACAACCTTCGAAGAAAAAAAAACAATTGATGCTATACCAAATCGTAACAAAACCAAACAAGAAAAATCTTTTCTTTCTACGCCGCTGTGCAATCCTCCTCGCAAAAGCGACTAAACTGAGTAACGCACTTTAGCTCCCGCTTACAAACAAACCACGAACTTCAACAACGTCAACCTCTAAGCTCAACTGAATGAATCACAACAGCTTATCTTTTCCAAAAGGCTAATCAGAAATATATCAAAAGAATGCGGAAAAATTCACTATTTTCAAAACAAAAAAAGACCGAAATACCGTTTCAAAAAGATAGAAGTGCGAGTCACGGTAATTTGAATAAAAACCTTATATTTAAAGGTTTTATGAAGACTATTTTCTGTGGCAGAGTAATCAGAGAACCTTATCGCTTCAACTTTTTTCTTTTTTGCAAAACGCACCTGTTTTCCAGAAAGAAGCGTTTCATCTCTCGACGCATATAACGCACACCAACGATATCTGTGAAGATGAGGTGCAAACTCTGACTCGATGCCGTGTAACATGGTGTCTTCTCCGCAAAGTTAGCCAAGTTGCTGCAAAAGAACCCTTAAATTGGACCTCAAAAAATGCCTCATCCCTTTTATAAAGCAGTAAAACTGTGCCTAAAGACATCGTTCGTTTTTTCTAAGCAAATATTTTCGCAAATAATCAGCACAAAAAACTGATAAACTAGCACGAATACTCCATCCCTTCAGCGCTCATTCTCAGTTCTAAAAATTTCTAGCAACACCAACATGATAAACTCCCAACAGGGCTGGAAGATGCCTCTGTAAGAGCTCCAATTCTGTATTGGATAAAAAGGATCCGTTTAAGGACCTTGCTGAAAAATGTCGATGAAATAAACGAACCCTTATGCAAGGAATTAATGAACCCATTCAAAGATAAAAGCTGCTATGCGCAGAAAATTTTTTAGCTTCGATGAGAGAGTGGATGGGAGAAAAAAAGGCGATATTCAAAAGACATATATAAAGCTTTAAAAGCATACATTTAAAAAAGGCTTGAGAATCGTAAGCAGTTTTCTTGCCAGGATACTGGAAGAGTAAGAGGGAAGGCCGCTTCAACGATACAGCCTTACAACTATGAAAGAAATTCGAGGCAAACGGACCTCAGTGAACTACTGATAGCGCAAAGCAAAACGCGATGCCTGCGAATGACCTCAAAAAAAGCTTCGTTGCTGCAATGAACCTTAGGCCGGATTCAAGTGAAACGGTTTCAACTGAGAAATCGCAGCTTCAACCAAAGAAACCTTCATCGGCTAGCACTACATAACAAGTGTTTACAACAAATGTAGTGAAATAAAACCGAGGATTTCAACGTTGTTGGCAATTAAATGTTAAAGCTCGGCAAGTGCATGCTGGTGTCGCGACCTCGTTCACTTTCCAACTGCATCAGTTGTTTCAATCGTGAAAACTAGGAAGAATGCAGCAATCTTTAAGAGAAACTTGCACATCTTCGACTTTCAAATTTCAAGTCAATCACTCTCTTGTGTGATAATTGCAGAATTTGCAAAACATGTTGAGGAATTGCCTCGATTCGAATACGCCTTCCGTAAGCAACATCCCATTATCCCAGTGTTTATCGAAAATATCGATGAAATCTATGCCATAATGATCACAGAAACTAAATTTCATACTAGACCTAGACTTTGCTTGAGCTCATAATTCGGTTGACCTGTACTTACTGCTACAAAAAGAAACGATTATGGCTGCTATTAATAAACACAAAGTTCCGTACGCAATAAACGGTAGGAAAAATATGGACGCAAAAATGCTTCGTAATAACGCAATATTGTGTTAATCTTCATTCTGCCATGCATTTCTATGTTCATGCCAAAGTATACACGAAAACTATCCAGTTGATATAAGAATGATCAGAAAAAAAAGACTAAACCGACCTTTTAAACGTAACAGTTTCGGTGGAGATGAATAAATTGTGACCAAGAACATAGAGTGTTGAAAGGAGATCCGACCACTGAACCAATTCTCCTAGGGGACCACCACCAGTCGACTTCTCACCAAACTTAAAGCCCGCTTCCTTCGATAAAAAACCCATATGGACGACCACCTGAAGTATTCAAACTCTATTTTATACTCACTGTTCTACTGAAGGGTGCACTTCACAAGTTCACATACGGCAAACGATCGCTTCCCTTATTCAAAAATGATAGAAACTGAAAATGCCCGCTCAAAGATCGCCTTGAAAACTATCGCCGTTTAGGCTCCCCTTCTGATTCATTCTTTTCAGCTTCTCTTCTAAAGCAAATTAGTAAAAAGCAGAAATAAAGAACAAACTCAGAAGTGAATTTATGTAATATTCATTTATCCATCAGCTATCCTGGATGAAATACTCAACAGTGCCATATGCAAACTCATTTTAGTCTATGACAACATTGCTCATAAAACGAGGCTAATCTTGACCATCACGTTAAAGTTTTATGCGGGGAAATTTTTAGCGTTCATTACCGCCACTTAACTCCGCTTCAGCAGACAGCTTAGGTTGGATGATGCAAACACAATGTGACACCGTAGAAGCATTGTATAAGCCAACTATTTCAATTAAGTGTAAACCGTCTAAAAATTAATCAACTCCATAGCTTAAGTCGACAGCTACAGTTTACAAACGTTGCTTTGTTATGGAATCGACAGACAGCTGTCTGAAGAAGCTATGATATCTTTTTTTTAAATTCCACATCAGCCTGCATGTAAGCCTAAGAGTATAACATATACTCGCCCTGAAGACCTCAAACAAGAAAGAAAAAAAGAAAAAAAAAGAGCACAAGCAAAATACCGCGCTGGAAGAAAAGAGAGACATACACAAAAAAAAAGAAGCACGTACGTTTAGCCTACGTCTGTGCTGCAAGCTTTTTGGCCAACGCAATAAGTTGTAGTCGAAAGCCTGCAGCCATTTCGGCCATAAGCGAGAAATCCGTTCTTTAATGAATTTATAATTCACATCGCTATCATACATCAATTTCAACAAACCGCTTAGATTGCGCTGAACCTGAAACAATGCAAACTGCATTCGCTGCACCGGTCGAAATTACCACTCACACAAAAATATCGTTTTTACTCCTTTAAAGCCCCATGGGGCTCACTATTTTCGCAGTTTTGCGATATCGATGCATAAAGCATGCCCCCCGATAGCTTACAATATTCGACAGAGAAATGCACGAAGTAACGCTACTAAATTCAGACTCGAAAGTAGAATAACATATGTCATCGGTGATTTTCAAAATATCAACATATATTTGAGGTGGGAATACATCGAGGAGAAACCTTATGAACTGGCAGATAAGATATATATATATATATATATATATATATATATATATATATATATATATATATATATATATATATATATATATATATAATGTTGCACCGACACTCTGCACAGTTTCACAAGCCTACGTCCGAAGATACAACTTTAAAATACGCTGAGGAAATGAGAGCAAAATAGGGAAGTATTTGATTCGCAGGAAATGCCTTTAAGCGAATGGAAAGATCTGATAAAAATACAACCCTTTTAGATGGCCAAAGATTGAGCAGTAACGCATTTCGTGAAACTTCTCAAGTTACAAATACGAAGGCGAGCACTGCGCTCGAGTGCTCTAATTATTAAATGCTCTAGGTGTATACAATATATTTGACGACGGATTGAAAACTTCGTTTGTATTTCGAAATATTGGATTTAAGAAAAAAGAAGTTTAACGATAAAAAAAGCTTCAAAAGACGCGTACCAAACAAAACAGAGTTTGCCCGAATTAGAAATTAAATATTGCTCAAAATGTCACTTAAGAGAACCACAACGAAACGCCACTAGATATGTTTAAATATTCGCCAAAGAAGGCAAGAATAATAGTAGACAAATGAGAACCTCTGCTGATGGAAATGCAGTGGTTCGTTTCGTTCCGACAGAACGTTTGCGCCACTCCAACATTGGACAGTGGTTTTCCACTTCCGATAAATAGATGACAAAAGAACACAACGAACCATCGACACCGTGTTCAGCATAGCAAGAATGTGATTTCCAACCCTCTTTCATCCACTGCAGTTTCGATGCACAATCCTGATAATCGGCAAGTGCTGCAGCTGGTAAACGGCAACTCTCGTTCAATAACACCTCTACAAATATAGCTATTAATAAATGAGATTAAAACACTCTCATATACTCATAACGATAAATTAACTGCCTACTTCGTATTCACTTCATTCAGTCCAACATTTGACATCCTTTATGAGTACTCTAAGTAGGCTTTTTGAGCAAAATCGTCTCCTATTTCCTCAGCCTCTATCTTTTCCACCTTCCATGTTTGTTGCAACCCAGTTTGGAACTAACCGGATGGAAGCGATGAGAGACCACATCCTGCTTTTCTTCCTTCCGCCACCCCCCCCCCCCCAAGAATTTCTAAAAATGCGTTCAGAAAGAACGCTTCAAGACGGTGATAGTCGGCCTAGCTTATTGCGGTATTTAGCTATATGACAATCAACTCAGTGACACTCTCATTCCTCTCCCGCTATCGTGTTTGTTGTGACAGCTCACTGAGCACAGTTCATCCCAAAACGTTTAAATACGACTTTTCTGCTGCAAACGTTGGTTGTCGAGTTGCGATTAAATAAATGAAAGCAATAAATACAAATGTGCACATTGCCGTCCTCGAGAAGTTAAATCGTCGTTAATACTAGTCAGACAGTGAAGCAATATCGCTACCTCTAAGCAACAAGTTGAAGCATCATTAATATTATTTGCCATATTGCCGCAAATTGAGATACGGATTAATTTTTACAGCCACAAGCGGTAGCAATTATTGCAGGTAAACGGTTTAGCTGCCTTCTATGAGGTGCAACTAAGCTGCACTATATCTCGTTTTGAAGCCCAACAAAACAAGACTTCATTCGTGCAAAGAGGAATTCTTATCAACTGTAAGCAGTACGAGATCCGCTCAGACGTCTCTATGTTTCGCCATAACATTGATCAACTTGCAAAACGAAACAAGTCATTCTTAACTAAAGCTAGCTGATAAACCGAAAACCATAATTTAAATAGCCGTTCAGGATGTCTTCCCATCTTTCCGAAAACTGTGTTTATTTCACAAGGAAGTTCAGAATAATTGGAGAGACGGTTTGCATCTGAAATTTGTTATAAATACTTAGAGAATGCCAAAGTTTTTTTTTTTTCCAAAACGACGGAACGAGGAGGAAATTGGGGGCATAGCCGGCGTTCCACACCGGAACGAATTAATCATCGCACGCTCAGATAAAAATTCCCTTCCTGTAGGAACTTTTTTGGAAATGTTGAAAAATTGCCCTATTTGGAGACCAATGGAAACAGATATTTAACTCGTTAGCATTGTACTAGCATAATTTCCATAGCATTTTATTAATTAGTCGGTGATGCTGTTATCGAAACAATTTCACAAACTGTAATGCAAAAAAATGCTCCTTCAAGAGCCTCTCTTAAATATTCATTTTTCAGCTGTTCGTTACTGTTCTGTGCAAAAATGATCGTGCAATAGATCCGATTGACGTCAATGCATAGCACTACCATACTGCTATAGCATAATGAATAAACTATGCCAGTTATGTCGAAATCAAAAACCACGCAATGCTTTTAACATGATATTACCCGGACAGTCAAAATATTTTCGATGGACGCTTCTATCGATCAAGCAAAAGGTGCATCCTCACCATTCCGGAAAACGCAGATTCGAGAAATTTGAAACGACGGCTAGTTTATCTACTCCTCGTAGAAAGCCTCCTGGGCACTAACTTTCATCACAATTCAACAATCCACGGAAAGGTTATCGGTGACCCGCTCCCTGTTTTAGTAATTCGCCCAAAAAGTTTCGTGTAGCTTGAATAAAAAGAAAAAAACAAGGGACTTGATATTTGAAGCACAATTTTCGTCTCCGCAACAAAAAAAAAAAATCGAAAACTTTGCCATCCAATCTGCTGCCTGCCATTTACCTGCAAGGTTGAAAAAGACGAAAAAGTCTGGAAAACAACGAACGCTTCGCATGTATGGAAACCGTCGCTGAACTGGCTCGATTCACTCTAAGTTTACCAATCGCAGACGTCAATGCTTCACTGTGTTCATGTGCGGCTTCCGAACCGCGATACTCGTAGATGGATGATTCATCGTCCTATAAAAGCAAGCATTCCACAAAAATAGCACCCAAAGCGAAGATTTATCAATTTTTAATGCAAAAACGATAACGGCAACATCCAGAGTGAACCGCTTCATTATATAATCTAAAGCTGAGACTACAGCATAAGTTCGGATTAAATTGGAAAGTATACTGGAAGAGTTGACAGCTTGCACTTTTGCATTCCATCTGCTTGAGCAACCGCTTCCACAAATTGCCTAAAAATAAACAACACGTAAAAATGTTGACGCCAACATCAACTTACTAAACCATTTGCTTTTTGGTGTTGCGATCGATGTTCACTAAAAAAACCTCTGCTGATTTTTTTACCGATAAATGTCTACAACTGTTTTCGAAGCTCATCGAACATCGAACAACGAAAAAGCTCGTCTTCGTATTCTCTATATGATGCGCATTATAAATGCTGAATTTTTTAGTCTGGTCAGTTGGAATTACCGAAAAGACAAATAGACGAACACACAGACACACGCATACATGTGCACAGACATGATTCCGCCGCAATGTACTCCGATAGGCGAATTTGTACGCTGCAATTTATAATCTGGTATAAGCTCGCTCATCTGTCGTCAGCCTTGAATATTCTTATCTTCGTCATCGATGTGCCACAATTCAATACCCCTACTCGCTTATCCATAATTATGTTTATGGATCCGTACGCGACACAAGATTAAAGGTTAAACAACAATTAGCAAATGAAGAGATGCTTTAAAAAAATAAAACAACCTGAAAAAGGGTGAAATCTGGCACAGCGTAGAGTTCATCTTCCACAACAGCAGCCCAAATATAGATCAGCACCAAAAGCCAAACGAAAAAAATTAATAGCAACGAAATAAACAGTCGTTTCTTAAGGGTTGTAAGAAAATCTCGCGGCAAGGATTTGAGTGGGGCCGCAATCATTCCCCATCCGTTAAACTGCAAAATTCACATCATTGATCATTTCTGCAAACAAATCGGTTTCCGTCAGCATGCGTAATGGTTTCACTTATTGACTATAGGGTATCATATAAGGGAGATGGCGAAACGGCCAGGACCACGCCTGCTGTTTCATCTTGACTTGGCCATGCGAAAGAAAAGCGTGATAGTCTAGGCGAGGTACGTACATACGTGAGCAAACAACTCAAGTGAGCCGATGGAGTCAAGTCGACAATAGAGTATCTTCGCCATCGGTTGCGCACTGTGGTAAATTGTGCAGCAAAGAGCAGAGGAAGTTGTTTAATTCCATCGACACAAACGGTGTGGTGCGCTGTTCACATTCTTCGCTACTGAAAGTGGATATGCGGTGGGTGCCTCAGAACAGCTTATCGCGAGAGCAGAAAACTTCACCGAGTGACCTATCTCGGTACTCAGCTGGACACGTGAATCGCCGATTCCAAGCTGCAATCATGTGCGCAACCCATCACTTCCTCATCTCCTTCGACTCAGTCTATTCACGTTACGCTATGTCACTTGGTCTACACCTTCCTCTAGAGTATAACTTCGCCCACCTCACATCTCCCCCAATAATTCAACCTTCTGAACTACAAATAAAGGTGTCACGACAAAAGCGCCACATTGGACGAACTGCCGAACAAGTTCACTTTAACAAATACTACGAAATTAGGTATTTCATGCGCAGTTTGTGTTGCCGAGGTCAATTTTGGAGGCATTTTCGAGCGCGGAAGCATGTGGAAGTCGCTGTGAGAATGTAAAGCCCTTCTCATATATATACGTGCAAATCGGTTTTCGTTGAGGTTGGACACGGCAAAGGAACAATAATGTCGGCGTTATATTTGTGCAAAATTACCTTCCTCTACAAGAACATCCGGTCACTTGATTCCTACAGAAACTTCTACGGTTTCCACAAAAGGTGCCATCGATTCGTTCACTCTGTGAGAGTGAAATACGCTGAGAAAGACGATAAGCGGCTTGAAGAAAGCCTTGCTTCATCCTCACCCCGTTCTGAATCAGACGATCCCAATTAGAAATCTTGAGGACCACAGCTAATTTGACAACCAATACGTTCCGATGAAAAACGATGCATTCGCTGTTTGACGTTCGCTGTTTACTTGGCAGCTTTCACTTGTTTCTTTTTCCCGCAAAAACATTCCTTCGCTGTTGACAGCTGAAAGTGTACGTAGTTCTCTTCCGGCTGTCAAACATTGCTTCGATAAAAACACCACGAACTGCACAGCGGACACTCATTTGCGTGGCATTTGATGAATAACACTGCTTTGTGATTCTTCCGTTTCATGATGTATCTCCACAAAAGTGGGTAATACTATGATAACGTCGACGGTTGGTCACTAGAACACCGGATACTGAGCGAAACTACGACAGCAATTATATCCTCGATGATGCCATCTTCGTTTGTTTGATTATGGCTAAATATTGCAATGCTTTGAATTCGCACAAAAACTATACGGAAATAAATGACCCCGAACTCCACCGTTTCATCGCAATATACAGTAGCACCATCAAAAAGATCATAGTAGATGAGGGAAATTTTTGAAAAAAATACATTGACGGAAGCACAGAAAAATGGCTATTTCTTCCGGACTTAAATACTTGCAGATCTGCAGGCCGTTAAAATTCAGAAGACAGCTTGCTGCAAGAAATAGACTCATAAAGTTCCTTTCTGCTAAATAAAAACCACCGGCCTAAATTTGAACTGAGCTAAAAATGATATCAATGAGGATTTCAGTGCAATTAAAATACCGCAACCTCCGTTTGCGCGCTTTCGATAAAGGGCTTAAGTGGTGTAAAGGTCAGAGGGCAAAGGGAGTTGGGGTGGGGAGAGGGAAGGGGGGAAGGTGGGGATTTGGTATTCGCTGTTCCAAAAACAAAAATGCACTTCAGAGAGAAGTGGGAAGTAACTCTATCAAAGTGAACCCAAAGAGGCTTATACTTGTGTTACATACCAACGGCGCCTTATTGTGAAGCGTATGCCTCTAGAGCCTCTCAAAATGGAAATAGATTCGAGTGCAGCGGCTCGAAGAAGTCAAGGCTTACAAACGAAGAAACGCGGTATATAACAACGTTAGAGCGCTGTTATTTACAAAGCATTTACCTCTTGTTCCACATTCCTAACACAATAAATCTTCACATCAAATGCACCTAAACGCAAATATGCGAACAAACAACTTCATCGTCGACGTTTATCGCTCCTGGAGCGCTTTCTTTGGTCTCAAAGTTGGTTCCGATGTGAAAATCCAACGAGTTGTCAGAAGAGACAGTAAAACACGCGCTGTGAAACGGGATGTTGTGATAAGAAGCGAAAGCAGCCTAAACGAAGCACCCACCGGCCTCCTTATGGTTAGAGGTCGTATCTGTGCATATTTATTTCTTCAAACGCGTGTCCCTTCCATGCTTTCTTTATTCTAAAATAAAGATGTTTTTGATTTGTTGAAAATGAATTCGGACTCCCAAAAGAATGATTCCCTTTATGATGACAACTTGACGTTAAAGGGAAATCCTTTCAAGTGAACCTCTCGCATCTGATTTCAAAGGATATCTCAAGAAAGTGGGTTCCCCGAAACAGCACTCTGAAGGATGCATTCAGTCGCTAGAACAACATCCTGAAAGAAAGCCATTTTCCATCCTAGTGATATTCCGTCATTGCAAATCGAATCTTTAAATCACGTCTTTGTGGTTCCGCCGCTCTCCGTTATCACTCCTCTGTTGTAGCCTGACCGCTCCCGTGCCGCTCTCACGGATGCTCGCGGAAAAATTTGGGCTAATTCTCATGGAAGGTTGCACAAAATCTTGTATACACAAATTCTGTAGCAATCGAGTGTTTGCAACCCCAAAAAAATATAGCTAATCGTAGTGAAGCCACATTATGGATGGCATTCTATGTACATCAGATTTCATCGCAACAACTGTCCTGTTTCCCGAGATGAAACTACCGGACAGGCAGACAGATGCGTATGCACACAGACATGACTTCGCATGATTAACTTCAGCAAAAATTTGCGAGACGTTCATAACGAGGCGTGCTTTCGCGATATGTATTGCCATTGCTATCACGACACTCAGAAAAGAGATTAACAAAAGCCACATTTGAATGAACTGTTCAACAAGTAATTTCTATGAATTAAAGAATAGAATGTTTTTTCCGTCGTAGTTGCGCAGATCAGAGTTAGCGACAGCCATCAGCGGCACTGATGAACGGATTTCTTTGATATATTGAATCAACAACATTGATGGCTGCTAAATATTAATCAACAAGTGATCCGCACACCGGACATCATTTTCCAACTTCTCAACGCCAAGCGTGTCGGATCGCTTTAACGCTTGAAAAATGTCGTTTAAAAAAAACTGAAACTTCAGCAGCATTACTGTTACTTTCACAATGCGCATAGTGCGAACGTTGTCTGTAGTGTCGGTGTTTGTTGGTTTGCCTGGCGGTTTCAACTGGAATACCCCCAAGAACAGACTCACGAAAGTTGTTGGGTTAATTCATATTATAGGGTGGCCTCTTATGCCACTTCCAATCATCACCTTGGGAATGAACTTTGGAATTTCCGAAACTTCCATCAATTTTTGGATTAGATATTGAAAAAGATGAAAAAAAAAAATCCATTAATTCCATCAACTAGCACACAGCGTTGTTTCGCATATTTTGCCATGTGTTGGATAGTTCACGACGGCGGTTAATCAGCTAGATGGAATGCAAAAGCACATATCGAGCCAGGTAAGTGCCCTGATTACCCACTCGTTTTATTCAAAAAAAAAGAAAGAACAAAAGTCGAATTATAAAAGAGTTCCGGCTGTCGTCGATGCCTAAATGCATGTGAATCTATTGCAACCGTCACGACGGCATAGCCAGTTGTCGGTTCTGGTTGTCGTTGCGAATGCAAAGAAGGGCGAGAATGGCAGATTCACTAATTAATCACTAGGTGGGCACCTTTTCATTCCTTTCCGAATAGCGCTTCAAAAAGCTGAACGTTATGCAGGCAATGGGTACATCTCTCATCTACATTCCAGATGTTCGACTTTCCCGAATTCCATTGAGAATGAAGTTGAGGAATTTTATCGGACAAAGCAATCGAATTCCTTGTAGAGCTAGCAAATAAGTACAGTTAGGCGCGCAGGTGTTTTGCATAGAGAAGACAGTTTTCTATCCGGAAAATCTTCGTCGAAAAGCTGTGTGGCCTGAGTAGAATCCTCGCGAGAAGCCACCTACCGAAGGGACATAGACGTTGTCAGAAGGTAGGGAATGAGCGTATTGTCGGGGTACCCGACGAAGAGTTCCTATAGGGGCGGGTCTCCGTAGCACACCATCTTCGCCGAGTGGATATATGTAACGAAAGACTGCAGGATAATTAGAGTTGTTTAAAGTACTCGTTTGTTAACAATATAAGATCAACTATAAAGATCCGGATTGAAGTCACCCCTAATTGAAACACCAACCTCCTTCTACTTGTTCTGTCGAAGAAACAAGAATAACTCTGCCGCACAACGTTACAAACTGAAACGTCCAGCCAACTTATCCGGAATATCCAACATGATCGCCAGTGTCCACTATCCAAAGAGTTAAATGAGCTCGGCAAAAACCAATTCACTAAATTCGATAAGCGAGAATCGTAGTGCCATTGTGAAAACAGTGTTAAAAAAAAAATGCAAATTTCAAGATACAAATGATTTAAAAACTTGTCTCGCAAACTATTGATATGTACTACGTCTGTATGTACTGGAATGGCTCAAAGTGGGCTGTTAGGAAGATGAGCTTAAATGTTCGCCAACGAGTGGAAGTTCTGTTGAAATTCCTTGGATGGCAGCTGCACAATGAAAAACTCGTATTCTAAAGGTGTTCCATAAAATACTACCAGCATGGTCTCCGAATGTTCTTTAAGTCTGACCACCTACAATCGTTCATGCTTAGATTCAGTGACACCCTACCAACCGAAAAGTGTAATTCGCAACACATCGCACAAATTTATTAGTTTTATATGCCCCATTTTCGACGCCACTCCTTTTTGGACAATAACCCGTGCTTGTTCAACTAGCTATGACAATAATCTGGAAGGGAATAGACGTGGAAACTTAAGGACCACCATCTAACTAGTGCGCTTTCGTTATCAGCACAATTGCCCCGACGCATAAGCACATCTCCTCTGTTGCACCACTGTTTTTCTCCAAAATCTTGACGTCAACAGACCGCCTACTATGCAGAATGTTCTTAAACAACCTAGAATTGCCTCTCGAACAAAAAACACCTATTCCATGAACAATGCCAAGTTAAGCACATTTCTTCAAACCAATAGCAACGATTTCGACTACAGACTCGGTGAAAGTGCGGAAGGACAAGAATGGAGCAGTTGAGGAGGTATACACCGCGCCCGCCCATATACACTATCCTACAACCAGCAAACGTGTAATCGATCCTCCACCTAAAACATTCTGAATAGACATGCTAATGCGTGCATTCACTGACCTATGCAGTACCTAGCAGTTGGCTGAACATCGATTCTCCCACTGCGTTGCAGACGATCGAGCGTGCGTAATATAGCCAGCGGTTGCCGAACCGCAATGTTACCAGCAGTACGGCCTGCAATAAAAACTGCTGCATGCGAAAAATTCCATTTCCTTCTGATGAATACTTTGTAAGTCTTAGAGAGGTGAAAATACTTTATAAGCCGAAACGATAATAGACGTTGTACGCTGAGCCATTAAAAGTCATAACGCAAAACCAATGCAGCAGCACTTTAATTATTAACCACAGAGATACAAACCCAACCAATCACAACAACAATCGAATCACTGCACATTACTCCAGCACAACAGCAACGATCATATCGGGCTCCGATGACTTCAGCTCACTTCTGAAGAGTTGTGCATTCTGCCAGGCACGCTGGCCCGTTCCACCCGAGAAGGTCACCTTAATATCGACTCGACCGTCTTTTGGCGATTCGAGCGTCAACTTGCCTGAATCATGCAACGGAATGCACACATCTCCGCAGCACACAGTTGCTGTTACGATGGCCTAAAATAAACAACTGAGTAACAATAAATACATAACACTATTAGGGACAGCATCTGCCTGAAAATCGATACCATGGAATAGACGCATGTTGGGCTCAATTTAATGAAGAAGAATTGGGTGGTGTTTGTCGAAGTGCCTCATATTTGTTCATCCACTGCGGCATCACTTCTGTGGCACTCGGCACGCGTGGCAATTGCAAAGAGATAAAGCTTGGTGATACTTTGTTTCTCCAAAGGGACATATCTGACATAGAGATGAGCGGTTCCCATTTCACTTAATGAATATTACTTAAAAGCGCCAATTGGCGGAAATCAGCTGACGTCCACACAGGCAGTATAGATGAAATAACTGCAAATGATTAGCAAGAATTATGAGTGAATCTTCGCTAAATTAAGGAGAATTTTGCTCCGGAGTGAGCTCATCCAATAAGCACTCGAATAATCAAAGCTTTATTTCCGGAAATGCGCTTAGAATAATTCTGTTCAGTAAGAAACCTACATCCTCATACTTGGTGATCCCCTTCAATTCAACGTTGAGTGTTTTGATGCTGAGCCCTTCCAAATCCAACGACCAGCACAACTCGCCGGTAGACTTTCCCTCTTTTCGACAGATATATGCCATCTTCCAGTCACTCTCTTCTTTACGGAAGACGTCTCTTTGTTTATTCAGTAAGTTTTCCCAACCTCTTATCACCTCATTACCTCGCTTATATTCATCCTTGGCACAAGTATACTCCAATCTGAAAGTAATTAACTGAAATCCAAAAAGCACAGTATAAAAAACAAAAAAGAAACGAGAATAAGTTGATGCATCCATAGAGTTAATCGAGTGATGCTGCTAGGAAGTTGAATATTTTAAGGCATCAAAAGCCAATCGTTTTTCGTTGGTGAAAAAAGGGTAGCTTTCGTTACTTCAATTCATTTTTCGAGTATGAATCTTCAATAGAAGAAAGCAGGTCGTCAGGTTTTTTCGTGCAACGTTCCAGCCCATCCAAACCATAAAGACGACATTATTTCTAGGATCGCCCAATAACATATAGGCACTTGAGCGCTGTATCTGCCCTGTGCCAGTCTTTCGACCTTTTCATATGCTGCAGTACTGCGGTCGAAAACAACTAGAAAAATATGGAACAAACAGATGATGCGAATAAAAGGTAATTTTAAGAAAAAAGCTACCTGAAATATTTAGAGGCAAGTTCATTGTCGTTGGTCTAAGAACCACGGAAATGAGAGCTGACTTCGAACAGCAGCCCAATTCGTTTCTTGCCTCTCTCCATTTCACGGAGCCGGTTGTCCTACCCTGTTGCTCCGCTTCACTTCCTTCTCGCAACTGGAGGCTGGGGCTAAGGAACTCGATGAGCTCTTTCAAGTAGCGTCGATCCATCTCCTTCTTTCTCTCCAAAAACATCGACCTCTCGTAGCGAGCGTTCAACTTCTGCCATAAACAATTTCAACGTAATCAGCATGCATGTATGCAATGCAGGAGATTCTTTCTTCGGTACTATCGTAAGATGTCATAGAGAGAAGATACGTCCATGACCGAGGTTAGATATGTGTATCTCAAGGGTAACGTATCTAATGAATCTCCAACCTTCTAAAGTTCATTCAATTCCTCCTGCTCTAGAGATCTCAAAAATAGCATTAGTTTCTCGTCGGATCCACTCCACAAATGTTAACCAGCGAATATAATTTTCAGTTTCCCAACCCAAGGCGAACTCCTTATGTAAGGCCTCGCGAAGAAGGGATTTCTATATTAAAAGCCAATAAACCATTTCAGAGAGTTTAATTTTACATTATCAAATGGTACGCAAATAAAAAGTCCTACACCGAATCCAGAATGTTGTTACTTAAAATCAAAACCGAACCGAACTCCTTTCCGCCTCCTCTATGTACACTACTCACAATATTTGTTTGTAACTCATCTTTAACTTTCCTGCTGCTAATGCATTTTAAAAAAAATTTCTCAAACACAGATAGCTTCAGTACCAAAGGAAAGAACTCGAGAACATTTTTTATACGAGGAGAACATTTTTTCTGATATAAGGAAGAAAAAGAAAACATCTTTGATGAAAAGAAGAGCAGAACAAAAAAGAAACACGAGAAGCATTCTGAGGAAAAGCGGAAATTCCATTCTAAAAGATCATAAGTAGGACCTTAATAAAGTTCAGAAGAACGCTCTCTCTGCAAGCCGACCTCCTCCTAAGAACTTTGAAATGATCGAATGTGTATCTCCACGTAACGTCACGCACGTGATCCACACCGAACGCGATAACGTACGTGAGCTTCTTTCCCCAGCCCTAAAAACAATTCGTTTCAACGACACAGTGCCTCGTGTAAGAACGCTGCCGTACCTTCGTAGCGGATGGAAAAGATGCCTCAACGTCGAAACGAGGCATGAGGTGCAATTCTAGTGCAGTGAAGCTGCTACCAAATAAATCAATTGAGTCGACCTATAAGTAGGCACTTAAATAATGAATGCTTGCTCATCCTATCAAGACAATTGCGTTGTGAATCTTTAAGAAGCCAGTGAGGTGGCAAATAAAAAGCTATCTAAAACAAACGCGAAAAGATACCCTTTCATAAAGAAGAGGAGTGTCAATAATATTTTCGCATGGATCGCAGTGCACCCATCGATCCATACTATTGATCCATACCTCGCACCACACGTGATCGGTTTCGTCGTGAACCCATCTAGGATACTGCTGTTAGCAAAAAGAGTCGTTCTTCAAACTTCAACCGATTATTGTGCGTTTCGATAACCATTCTGACTGTGAATGAATCAAGGCATTCGATAATCACACATTCAAGTGAACAAAAAAAAAAGAAATTAAGGCCGAAGCTCGAAATGCATTCGCAGCTCTCAGACAACAAACAATATGACCTTATCACTGACCTCCGAAACTCTTCTCTTATATAGTCCCGATTGCTTTTACGGCTTTTCACTAAACCACATAGATTCCTAATAAAAAGAATCAAGGACTCTTGAAGCATTAATTTCATGTTCCATGAAAGCATCGTCAGCTATTGTTTCGTTGTAGAAACCTATGCTGTCGACGAAATTACTACAAAATGTTGACGGCCGTTAGTTGGTAGGAACGAAGCTGCTGATGGCCACGAGAAATTGAACTACTTTAATCCGTTGCGACTCTAGGCCTAATTTGAAGTATAGAGTGCATAAATTTTGGCTTTTTAAAATCGGAATCCGATGTGCCTGCTACTGGTTGTTTCGCTAAGCATCAGATATCTATCGTTCTTTCAAGACAATAAATTTAGCTTCGCTCGAACAATGCTCGCCGCTATCTCTTATCACAGACAACTGGCCATCCACAATGTGAATATCCATAGAGCTGATAACGGTGAAAAGAAATTTCTAGCAATCAATTCGCTAACTGAGAGTGCTCATTAAACGCAGACCCTACTTTGCAAGTCCTTTCGGTCCAACTACTGCAAACAAACGAAATAGGAATACTATAAAAGTTTCCTCCGTTCACTGATGACTCATAAAATGACAAAAGAGTGACTCCGTCGAACGGCTCCAATCATCCTGAATACGTTGACCATAACGCAACGTTCTGATATATGACATAACAACCAACAAAAACACTTCAAGTATAGCAATAAAATACAGTACGTGTGCGAAAAGCATAAAAGCAAATGCGACAACCCAATCAATACTAGCGTCCATTCAGAATATGAGCAGTGCAGTATTAATATATGAATAGAGTGAATTATTCGGATGGCGCAAAAACTTCAAATATATATCTCTATAAGAGTAAAGCAGTCGATCTCGGATTTGCAAAAACACTATCGAAATCGATATCATTTAATTGCACTGAAAAACAATTATAAAGAAAAATTTTTCTCAACGATTTCTATCAACTGATGCGCATATCACAACGATAATCACTAGTCTAGAACAATCAATTTGGGTGCTATACACAAGACAAATTGAGCAAAAGATGTGCATTCCACTATCATTGTGCAACGGAAGCAATTATCACAATTTGCCTAAAAGCCTCTACTAGTTTTACGACAGGCAACCAAAAGCAGTAAAAAGGCTGACGGGCTTTATCTAGAAATAAATTTCAAGTAAACAGTGAATAAATGCAACACAAAACAAAAAATAACGAAATTTCTATTGAGTACTAACCGCGTTTCTAATTGAAGAGCTCGACAGCATAAAACAAAACAGTTCGCCCATTCTCCACAGCGACCCTTCCTTAAAATATTTGAAAGTACTAATAGACGAATAGCCCTTTATATACAACGCATTATTTCAGCTTAAACAATAGCACTGTTTAGCTAAGTTTTCCTTCCTATGAATGAATGACTATCACTACTGGCATGAAATCTTCTCAAAGCTTACTCTTATAAATAACAATAAAGTCGAAAGACATACATCGACACACAGGCAACAAACAAACCTGATGCAGCTATACTTTCATAAAAGATTGAGAGCTCGTCAAATCGGCAACCATAAAAGCAAGAAACGATTTCTTTACTTACACAACTTTGTTATGCAACCTTCCCGAACCTTCCCGAATTCATAGTTCGATAAAAGCAGTATGGAACCCATCTAATGTGTTGAATGGATGAGAAAACTGTGGCAAAGAAACATGTGATATGCGAGGAGACTTTAGAAGAATGCTTCAACCGTGAGTAGGAATAACTGGAGCAATTATATCACCGATCAGCAATTCGGCCTGCTCTGTTCGAATTAAAAATCTTGGCTCGCTTGGTTTGCTTTATGTTTGAGACGAAAAAATTTTGCTTGCTTTGTGCTCGACTCATTTGCTCTTTAAAAATCGATTCGGTACGGCCACCTTAGCTCAAATTTCGATTAAATTCGTTCGCGTCAACAATTATGAAATATTTTGGAAGCTTTCCCCTCTAATAATAACTCAAAAAAGTCTAAACATATATGTGAACAATAACAAAAGCTTTTGGCAGCACTACCCCAAATAGTTGCTCTTTAAAGAGATGCCGTTCTACAAGCCGTCCATTGAGAAACTCAATTTTGCACTAAAGCGATGACCATTTCACGCCAGCAGATCAAGAACTAAGTGTGTAAAAAATTGGGACCTCAGATATCTGCGTAGATGCTGCCCCAAGTGCGAGAAAATGAAAGACTGTGATAAAATTTTTATGTCCAGCACCTAAAACCTCGTTATGCTCTTAATCACAACCTTCTCGACACTAAATCTTTTCCCATCAGTTGCCCTATGAGGAAAATCCAAAGGCTATCTGTTCAAGAGAAACGCGGAGGTGACTGTCAAGTTCTTTTTAATATCGTCACAAAAAATTATCAAATATTTTTATCCATCTTCAGTGTGGACAAGCAAAACCTCTAAATTTGCCTTTTTCAACAATTTCTGGTTATCGAGCTGCAAAACCTGAATTTTCATTCCCCCCTCCCCCCCCCCCCCTGTGCGTAGAAACCTTGGCTGCTCGTATGCTCAACAGCACTTGCTCGCAATAGAGAAATTGTATGATCATGCATTGACGCAATTCCAGAAGATCGCTTTCAACAAGGAAACTTCGTGCAATTTGACGTGTTGTCCTCAAAACGCAGTTCGGTACCAAACGGCTCGGATTCTCTTTTGTTTAACAATCTCGATGGTCTCCTTGAATTTTTAAACAACCCTATATCATTGATCTCATTGAAATACCAAATTTAACAACAAAAAATGTGTATGACCTCATTTCATGTATTCTATCGATGAAAGCGCATCAAATTTGCAAAAAAATTTCACACATCAGCGCCGTAATCCCTTCACTCCCACCACTCCCCCCCCCCCCCCCCCCTCCCATTCTCCCAACTCCACCTCATTGCATGCACGTGCTGCATCCATAACTCCTTCTGAAACACCCGTTGATGGCTCAGCATCTAGTAGGCAGATACTATTTAAGAAATTACAAACGCATTTCAGAAGAGATATTATAAAGACGCGACTCCAATAATCCCAAGGGCTCCTAGATCAAACAAAAAAGATTAGCGCAATTGCTAGATGACTTAAAAGTGAGGCAAAACTGACCTCGTCTCCAGAAGTTTCACTGCATCGTTATAGCGAGGAAAGCGAACGTCTTTTGCACATGAATCGCAGACGTAAACCTCAACGCGATCGGCTCCAAATTCTCTCTCTTCTTCTAACGGTGTTCCCTTCTTCTCTGAAAAGAGAAAATTTCGTACAGGTGAGACACATATAGTGAAGTGTAATGAAAAAAAGGAATTCAATTTTCAGCTGTACTAAACGGTACAATTGCTTGCTCTGTAAAGAGAGAATGCAACATAACGTGGAGTTGTCGATGCAGCGCAGCGTGGCGAGCAAGTTCATAGCGTTTGCAATAAACCGGCGCTGATTAAAATCTTGTACCTTAAACACTGCACAACAAATTCTTTCTTTTTCACACTGACTCTAAAAGTTTCGAAGCGCATCCATAAAGCTGGCTTGCAAAGGTATGCCATAGGAATGTCATGTCTGTGCGTGTGTGTGTCTGTCTGTCGGATGGTTTCAAATGACATATTAGTAAAACTAGTATTACGAAACTTGGTACCCATACTGCACATTAAAACGATGACCCCTCTACCACAGCCCAATTTCATCTATCAACCTCGAAAGAAATTAGTGACTTTTTTAAAGCGAAGAAAAATACATACATGCATTTTTTTACTGGTCGTTTTTTTGGAAGCAGCTGGGTTACTTCAAATATGGAGGCATTATCTCGCGTATTTTTTATTTGGTTGCAATTAATGAGACCGATTGGTTAGGTGATAAAGTGCAGAAGCGCATATTGTGCCAGCTCTTATAACAAATTCCCTCACTTGTTAGCATCAAAGATAACATTTACTTAATCATCACGCAGTGTCAATTCCACGAAAGTCTAAGTATTTAGCACTTTCAATTTTACAGTATTGCACTAATTGCGTGCAAAAGAGAGAAAATGAATTGGTAAGCCAACGGCTGTCGAAGAAAGAGACGAATTATGCAGCAGTTCTCAATTTAATTTTACGTGCTGCCATAAGCATATAGGTGAACAGACTCACTAGAAGCAGCTGGCGTAACAACTCCGCAGGACTCGCATTCGGGAGTATCGACCCATTTGAAAAATTCCGTTTTGAACCATTGCAAAAGATTTTTCACCAGCTTGAACTCATTTAACTTGCCACGCTCGAGACTCTGCGCCTTCAACTCATCCGATGGAATCACGCTCAGCGCTAGGGTTTGCGCCACTTCGTCTTCGTAGCTTTGCATCTGAAGATTTGCCAAGTTTAAAGCGTTTCAAAATGCTGGCCTCATAGAACTGCGTCTCGGCTCTTCAACGTCGACTTCATCGACAATAGAACATTTTGACCTCATCTCTGTAACATACTGAACCTCACCTCATATTCACCTGCAGTAAACTCTATAACGAGCAATTCTGAAAATCGCTTCACTGAAGTACCCAAATCGATAACACTATGCCGGCAATGCAAGTGTTTCACGTCTAAGTGTGCATGCATATAAAAGTACCTTTGTGAAAGCAAAAACTCTGTGCGCATCCGTGTTTATACCTCGATTTCAACTCATAACTGCAAAACTTGCAATATACACAGGATTATTGTAGTCGGCTTGTTGCGATCCAAAATTTAGCCACCCATATGGATTTAAATTGTTTTGTCTAAAGTGTTTTTCAATTTCTCTCTTATTCATTACGAAAGTTTTCCCTAAAACTCCCCTTAACATATATTAAGCAATACCCTCAATCTGAGTTCCGCACGTAACTGACCATCAGCAGCAATGGCAGAAATTTGTTTTCGTAAGCAGGAAGTATGCACAGATCATAACATGAAAAGCTTATGCAAACCGATAATCGATTTCCAGCCGCACCAAAATTGACAGGCGGATAAGTCAGCCTTTCCTCCTATCCTCTCATGGCCTATTAGCAGCTTCCCCAAAAACGAATTCAGATCGGACTTTGATAAGTATAAAAAAACTAGCATGCGGCCTCACCCTTCGCGAATAATGAACATATTTTTCGAGAAACTGTTTCTCCTCCTGTGTTGCGGCGTTCGGCGAATAGGAGGGTGCAGATCCACCTTCGGCAATACATCGAACAATCTTCTTCTCAAGTTCAGCCGCATCCGCGCCCATCAGTCTACCCACCTCCTGGTTGTTTCTCAAAAAAACAAACGTCGGCATCGCTTGTATCCCATAAAGCGCAGACGTCTCTAAAATGTGCGAACTAAGTGTCACTTAATATAATATAGAGCTGAAGTGCCACACTGCCCCCACCCCCCCCCCCCCCATCTCTTTCTCCTTCCTTCTGCAATTAATTGAACGACTACAAAATCTCCCATCATTCCGGAAACTCGACTTTGAACTCATCAGTAGATGTAATGAAACGTCAATAAACGCAATGTTCTGCTTCTTTCATGAACGATATCACGTCTCTATAATCTCGAATAAAGCAAACACAAAAGAACGCATCATTTTATTTATCCGAATAGTCTTCTCTTTGAGAGTTGATATTGGACGGATTTCTACAAAAGGGGACTTGGCTTCACCCAAATTTCATGAAAGCTTTCTGTTCAACAGTTCTCTCATATTTTTCCCAAGTACTGGCTGGGGACCGACGGAACGGAACCTATTCAAGCACTAGCTTTTGCTGGATAAGTAACACCCGCTGCTATCGATAAAGCTGCAAGCGAAGGCAAAGTTGAAATTGTTTTCTAAATTCAAACGGTTTGATTCCTTTTTACTCCCGATTACACTCAGAATTCGTGCTTCATTTTACCAGTCAATTATGAATGTTTTAGCATTCAATCTTTTTTGCTCGTTTTTTCCGTATACACATAGGTGAGCATTTTATGGCAAATTACTGAATGAATGAATAAATCGAGGAATCGAGTTCGATTACTCTCTTCATTCATTCCCCCGTCCCCCCATTCCTCCTTACTATAAATCTCTTTGAAAAAAAACTAGGAGAAGTCGCCAGAACAAGCTTACTAAAGAAAGCATATAGATTTAAAACTAACGGGTGCATAGGTCAACGTTGACCTTAACGAAAAATGCTTCAGTGTACTGCAGTGCGAACTGTTCGAATATTGGCGCAATATAGCGGCAAGGTCCACACCAATCCGCATAGAAATCGATCACGACCAATTTGGAGCCCGCTCTCGAAAGATGTCCCGAGAGTGATGAGTCATCAGTTATCGTCAAGACCATCCTTCCGACGACAAACTTTCCTACAGATCACCCAACTTGAAGTAACTATAATATATTTAAATCAGTTACTTTCAACCGGAAGCAACAAACCGTTCGACCGATGAAATACTAACGAATCTGGGTTGCCTTGGTTCCGCAGGCATTCATCGATGCATATTTCTTTATTTAATCTAACAAGATAAATCAAACGTTGGCGACATGTAGCTGATGATTACGAGAGAAAAAAAACAATCATGCAAGGCCACCACAGATATCCCATGCACCTGATTATACAGACGTTTAAAGATCATTCACCACAAGAATATACGTGTGACAATGGAATTACAGAAGCCATATTTTATGATAAAAGTAAGTTTGGCCAGAGCGCATAATTTGGTTGATCTGTACTTACGGCCGCAACAAATTAAAAATCACTTTCACCAAAAACAAACGTTAAATCAGCTCATTGTACAATACCTGGAAGAGAGAAAAAGAAAAACTTTAATAATTGGACAGTGCTCTAAGTGGGATTCTATATGCAGAGGTATTACCTCTGCTCTTATTTATATACGATCTCCCTGAAAACTTCGTCAACTTGAGGAACAGATGGTCACATACGCAGTTGATTCATAAAGAGTACGCCATTCAAAAGCGCTATTTATGGGATAAAATAAATGCACATATGGCCAAAATTGAAAGGCCTCTTAGAGAGAAACATATAAAGCTATATTACTCAACGACTGTCGCTAGCACATAAGGGACTCGACAATAAACAAGTGAAGCCCATTAAACTACGCTGACAGCCGCACTCAGATGACCATTAACAAGGAGGTTAGACACCTAGAATTAATACCAGATGAACGTGTAAATTCTATGTCACCTAAAACCAACACAACCGTTATTGTCGGTAACGAGAGCAAAACAGTGCTCATAAAGCGTGTCCAACTTCAGCCAAGGTGAGGGTGTTCCCAGCAGCGAAAGGGGTCTCTTATGAAAACGCCTCCCACAGAATGCGAAAAAAGACCTATTCATTTACTTTCATAAAATGAAGACGTCAATACAAATACAGTTAAATAATCCATCTACTCATACAGCGGAAATAGCGAACTGCAATACGGAACTTTTAAATTAAATATTGCTGGACAACTGACCCAACAATTGGCACAAGCTCCGGCAGGAGTCAAAGAAGGAGAGCCCTTAACCCTGTACCTTCTCACACACATCAAATGCGGCCGCGTAAAGGCGCTCACATCTTTGCCCGAAATAACATTTGCGCACTCCATTCTACTCAAATATGGCCGTGCCAGAAAATACGCAACTCAGGTCGCTATATACTTCCAGGTCTAGTGACATTTGGCAGCAATTAATGCCACCATGCGGGATCGTTTTATCAGCAGGACTGGAAGTGCGAGAGTGAGAGACTGGTTCTGGTGTTAAAATGTTCCTTTTATACGTCGATGTTCGTGTACATATATTTGTTTAGTGCCTACAACCTCGTTACTCCAACCTATTGTTCCTGTATTTCCCATCTATACAAGAAAAGCATTTTCCATTGCCGTTGCATTCTCCGTCTAAGTGACATGAAATTCGCAAGATGCTATAGTGCAGAAATGTTAGATATAGCTAAATAGGACGTGTAATTTTAAAACACGCCTGTTCGACGAGGAGGCTGGATGTGGATTAGTGACAGATGATGTGACAGCTACGCTCACCTTGAGCTCGATTCATGTGAACTGAGCGCATTTGTGCTTGGAAGCCATTTGGGCTTAAACGTTTGGACTCAGGTGGCTAACCAGTGAGTGTTCATTGTCTTGAAAAAATGTTGAGAGGACTCAAAAAATTCCTTCCTTTTTGCGATCGTAAGAGTGTGGAATAAACTCCCCGTTGATGTCGTCTTATCACCACTTGCCTTGCGTTCACTAATCACCGTTTCGACCCGGGAACAAGTCTATTAGTTTATATTTTATTGATGCAGAATTCTCATCATCGATTCTTTTTGTTTGGTTGTACGTTTCGAGTAGTTTTTATTTTAACGAAAATTTCAGTGAGTCTGTTTGAAGAGCATTTCTTTATAGGTAATTATTATCGGTTTTAATGAATAAAATCGAAGACCTGATGCAGTCATCTCGTTTGAAGTCACCAACGGATTCTTCACAAGATGCTTCCCATTATCAGACCAGTAATTAGACAGTCGGTGGAGCATATTTTACCGTTATGTTCTTGTATCCTAGAATAGCCGTTCAATTACGGAATATCACTCCGAGTTGAAAAGGAAATATCGAACAAAAGGCTTTGTTAAGCAGGCACACTTGGGGTGCTTAAACAGAGCGCAGTGGTCCTTGTCACTCTCCACTCCCACCCCCCCCCCCCCTCACCCCCACTTTTTTCAAGTATTCAGGCCTCAGAACATGTTGCAACGAAATTTTATAATCATCTAGAAACGTTGCCCTATAGTCCCACATGAAACATTGCCTCGTTCCGGTAGAGTTTTGCATAGCGTAAAACGAGGAACAATGTACAAAAAAAGAGGAACGTTTTTTACCGTCGCTGTGCCATTAGCGCCACAGAAGCTTGTTTTGAACATTTCCGCCATTAATGAACTGCAGTTTCATGTGCTTGTTGCACCGGAAATAAGGTTTCTTCATCGCAATTCTTGCGCAATCCCGATTATGAATATAGGTCGTACTACCACGGTATATTGTCGAGGTCCTGATGCGCGCGGTAAGGAAACCCGTCAGTCGTTTGTCTGGCTTGCAGAAGAACTCACCTTGTTTGTTTATGCTTACCTCTATACATTACATGATCGCTCATGAGTATGTTAAAAAAATGTCGAAATGCATTTTTGGTGGCACTATTGCTTAATCCAACAACGTTAAATCGCATTTGCAGATGTCAGTCGCTGCAGTGATCAGTGATATCGATTTAGTGGGTGAGCAAATCTTCGATCATACTCCCTTAATAAGGAAGGAGATCGAGAAATTCTTGAACAATTTCGAGAGAAATGAGCGTCACAAAGAATTCGATGGAATTATACGCGCTAGTCATTCGGTTTGTTTTCGCTCATTTTTTTTGAATTGGAACTCAAATGTCGATGTGTTGAAATTTATGAAAATTTCTATTGATGTGTTTAGCGTCAATTTAGAGGTCTGTTCCGTTAGCATAAATTGGATATTGAGGCGATTAGTTTATAAAAGGAATAAAGAGTTGTTATAGTGGCAGTAATATTGGAAAACTCTGTAAGAAATTATCTACCATTTGGAAATTATATTTTCAGTTCACTGATAAATTGCATTAAGAATTGATGGCATTATTTTCGTCGATCGCGATTTCCTAAGATCGATGTCGTTGAAAATTATTTGTTTTAAAAGTTTGCGAAATATTTTCGATGATCCTCTCGAGTAGTTTTTATTTTCGTCCATTATCGGTGTGTATCGATGATGTGGAATGAGTAAAAATTCACCCAAAATTTTTAGCAATGATTGCGAACTCAAAAGTTCGTAGTGATTTCTGTCGTTTGCCATCCTCGACAGATATTTCAGATTTCCTTCATCCCGAACTACTGATGCCGAAGTATGTTGAATTTTACGCGCCTACCCGATGATCCCTTTTGCCGCAAAACGCACCTATCATGTGCTTAATCACTATAAATCACTAATGAATTGTATTATTGGATTGTTGCAGCTGGTTGAGGCGACAGACACAACACTCGAGTCTTTGATTGCCGAAGGAGCTTTAGAGCGCCTCAATGAGGAGATAAAGTCAGTCGCTGATGCAGTCACAAGTCTCACCGTTCCAACTTTCAAACAGGTACGCGCTTTTGAGATCCGATCGTGTACGGAGGTATTCGAAAAGTTTGCAACGTGTTATACGTTTGTGCGAACGTTGTGTTTACAAGCTCATCGACTTGGATATTTTTTTGCAATTGCGCGTATATTTAAATTTTATCGTTAGGTGTTTCCGAGAAAGGGAAGGGAAGAAGGCGGATGAGAGGAGTGGTGAAGCAACGATTATAAGGATTATCGACGAATAATAAGCTAATCATTTATTGTCTGAAGGGAATTCTGCATGCAGTTATTGCTATTAACCGTGCCTCAATGTTAGTGACAGCCGTTTTGCAACAAAAAGAGCTTGTTTTAACCTTTATCTAAATGCATCATGCCGATATTCTTTATCGCCTCACTTTTGAATAAACTTGGACTGATCCATTCCCCTTCCGATCCTTCCTTGCTTAAATCAGGGGAGGAGGGGGAGGAAGAGTTACTCACCTGTATGTTGCAAACGTCGGTTGTTTGCGCTGTTAACAGCTTAATTTCTCAAGAGATGAATAGATGTTTTTAAAGCATGAAGGAGGAGTGTATATAGCATATTTAATGATTTATATGATCGCTGTTTTCGGCATAGTGTTAACGTGAGTTATTGAAGGAGCATGACGATTATTTGGAAAGTGTAAAGCGCAATCAAGCGGAACAAATTCGAATTGTTGATACTGAAGTCGATCGTCAGAGACGAGCATTGAGAGAACGCAGTTCGCGTGAAGGGACCGCCGACTCGCTAACATCACCTGATATGTCGACAACAAGTGAGGTGGATCTCAATTAATCACATCCGCTCTTTATAATTTCATCTCCTCTTTTTTTCGTTTATCATTCTCGGGAATGTTTATTTCCCATATTTATTCGTTCATTTCGTTCTCATTGGAACGAGTCATTTTTTGATGGCGCTCATTTATTGTTCCTCGAATCCTCTGTCTCTTTGCTTGTCTTCCAGTGTTCTTGTCATCTGCTTAAAAATATCAATCACAGAAGTTATGTCGTATAAATGGAACTCTCACTTGACTGATATGCTCTGTTACTTTTTCTTTCAACATGGCCGCATTTCCCCGCTTATAACCTCTTCATTTGCGAATTTACATCTCTTTTTTTGACATAACTACAAGGATTATATCATCTTCGATCGAATTCGGACCTTTAATGCATCTGTCTCAATTGCAAGGGTCGCTAGTGAATTGAAAGAAATTTGAGGTATGTCCCTATGTCATCGCTTTTCGTCGGACTAACATCCGGTTTCAAAAGTTGTCAATTTTATGGCCGATGTTGCAACCAATGTCCGTCTTCAATATAAACGATGGAATATGCTATATTTCAATACCATATGTAATGAATGTTACTTTATAGCTTCCACTAGAAAGACAAATTCATTTGAAGTTGAAATGTGGATGGTTATTTATATTTTGTTGCACTCCGTAAAATGACTGAAATTGATATCATGAACAAATCTCGGACGATGATTAGCAGGAAATGTTCGCTGAGTCACATGTGTAAATCATTTGGATTGCTTGTGTGTTCTTCCTTGGTAACGAAAGCAATAATCCTTCAGCCAATAGAACCATACATTTTGGTGTTTTTTTCCCTTTTTATGGTGTTTCTTACAGTCACCAAGTTATTGACTTTAGTGGAATGACATGCAGTTGTGAATGAGAATGCAGGGGGGGGGGGGGTGGTGGAGTATTGATCGGATGCCAAGGTATGGAACTGTCACGGTGAGGTTTTTGATTTGATCTCGCTTCTCGATTTCCCTTTATTGAGGTGTCAGCAGATTTGATCTTACATCGAATGCTGCACTTTTTCAAAAAGTAATTCTGGCCTGCAGTTGTTTGTTTAACTCGCCGGTAGAAAGTTCAAAAATTTCAGTGGAATATTCGGGTGGTCGCCATAGATAAATTTTTTGAGTCCTAACTTTTGTTTCAACTTTTTAACATATAAAGCAATTCGATTACCACGTTTTATTCCATTTTGTGAGGTTGCTGCTTGGCCAGATCACGGAATGATCGATCTTCGCTACACGAGAGGTGGGTGATCTACTACAAAACATTTCAGTATCAACTGCAATGACACAATCCATTGCAGTGCAATTATTGCAATGGATTGTGTCATTGCAGTTGATTCGGTTTTAGTATTCGACTTTAATGTACATTCATGTGTCAGTCTCATTGAATGTCAGTAGCTCGAAGTGTGCAATAAAAAGTTCAATGTTGGTTTTGTTACCGTCGTCCCCGAATGTCTGTTTCTTTTCAGTGAAATATTTTTTTTTCTTCATTTCTCATGATCGTTTGCCTAACTTATTCTACAATATTTGTTAAATTCAAAGGACTCATGGTGGTTTTCTTTTCTTTTTAAAATTTTCTCAAAGAGAGGGAGGCGGGAGGTTCACTTAGCAGATCGACGGATGAGTGGATCCTGTATGATTACGTTGGTTTGCCGCTTTTTGCTTTGATTAGTTGAATAAAGGACACGAGTGCTAGTTTTCTGATGGAACAGTTGTCGTCTATTTTTTTACGTGATCGATTTTTACCATTTGATGAAAATCTTGGAAGGAGAATGAGGAAATGGTCGGAAATTACCCCACAGAAGATCAATGTTGCTGTAGTATTTATCGCTATATCGGTGGCAACCCATTCTTTTCGTGTTTCTTTCCTCGCATACCTCTCCCATTTCTTCTGTTTTCCTGGTTCGGTTGCTACTTCTTGCTCCCCTCCCTCCTCCCGTCCCGACCCCTCGCTCCCCCCCTCCTATTGTGCGGCTTTAGGTCCCTTCCACTATGAAGTGCTCTTGTCAGGGCGCAAGTAACTGCACTTCTCTTTTTTTGCACTTCCGCAGCAGATCACTTTTATGTATTTTTGCTCACCTGACGATACGCGTCATTGCGAAAGTCGGCGACGGAAATGTCCAGTGACAGAAGCGACTAGGTATTTGCTATGGTGAAAGCATCGCCCCATGGAGGTGACACCGCATGGATCATAGTATCTAAGAGCGGCCGAGTTCTATAATCATCTGAAGCGTTGTTGTGATTTGTGTATTCAGGCAACGGAAGAAGCATATTCGTTATTGCCTCGGAGAAATTTCGCGGTTGCCTAATAATTTTAAAGGTCTTTGAATGAATTTTTAATCCGCGAAAAATCAGGAAGTTTGCCAATTTCTTTCCTCGACAGCTACCTCATGATTTCTGTTTTGCAGTTGAAAAAACAGTTTATTTTCCTGCTGAGTTGTTTTCTTGCTCGTTCACACTACTGTCAACAATAAATCGCTGCATCAACTCTTCACCAGCACAATTTTTGGCAGTGGCCTCGGTCAGCTCTTAGATTCCATCTGGTTGAAATCAGTTGGTTTGGCAAGAAATTGGCCATCGCGTCCTCAGCAAAGAAATGAGCCTGTAACTCATCAGGGATATTGTTTTATGTTTTCACGCCTTCAGATGCTTATTGATGCCAATTTTCTCAAGTTATAGGTTCCACATCATGGCAGAATTGTTCCTTTTTCTGCTGTTTCTGCGCAACCGAGAGCAGTAGCGCTCGATACGTATAATTGTTTCCTCTGTTATTCTCAAAGTCTTTCTTTGATATGTCCTCATACTTCATTAGTTTGTGGTGTTATACAACTTGCAGGATTTTAATATCCGGAAGATTCTCCTAGTCAAGTTCGAATACCACCAAATGTTGGATTCACTGATAATTTGAATCGTTTGCGAGTGGAATTTGCATTTTCTAATCGCTTTAAAAAAGTGAGTTCATTCTTCGATCCAGCGAGAATTTGTTCGGTCATATTAAACTGTTTGCAAGCAGCATTTTATTTTGCTTTTCGTCGTATTTACAGGTTAAATCGGAGTGAAACCGCTGAGAAGAATATTCAACGAGATGGCAAAGAAGCGGAGTTCACTCAGAAATAATCGCCGTAGCTCGGATGGCAAAAAGCCAGAGAAACATAAGACGAAGCAACGACCGAAATTTGGGATGAAAGCAAATTCGACGTTCAAAAAAGGCGCCCACAGTTTAAATCCAGGTTTTTTTTTTGGAGAATTTGATTCGTCTGCATTTGAAAGTTTCGCTGAATTCCATTCTTTTATTTGCAATCCATAACGGTAATGAAAGAGTTTTTCTTTAGCACTCGAAAAAGTTTCATCTGTTTCGATGTTACGTATATCGGTGACTGTTTATGATTATGTTTAAATGTATACCGAATATGTAACGGAATTTGGGAACGTTTTTTTGTGCATGAAGGTATAGTTCAGTTTACTTTTGAAATTGCCTCTGAAAGTCGTTTAGTTTTATAAAAATCTCGAAATCTTTAAAAAGTATCTGCGAAAAATTGATAATGCCGCACAAAAGGAGTAACTACAGTAGCTGTAGTTTGTTTGAAAGCACATATAGTGTAATGTTTATTGAGATCGAGTTCCGACTGGAGCGCATATGCGTTCGAAGGCGACCATTAACCGACTGCGGATGTACAAAAATTTCAAACCTGTGCGGTAAGATTTTTCCCTTAGCGGTTTCTTTCTTTATTATTATACTTGCTTTCGTACGCGTTATTTTATATGCTCTATCATTAGCGCTGAGTTGCTGGTGAACGCTAATTATTAAAGTAGTTGGATGGTTAGAGTTTTATTCGATTTTGCATCAGCGAACATCATTCATGTTGATTTGAAGTTTCGTTTTGACGATTAGTTTCGACCAGTTGTAAGAGATTCACCATTTGCCAAATTTATCGCTCTAAAATATTGTCTTGAGTCACAGTTAACGCAATGATATAGCAGGCAGAAGTTTTTTACGTTGCATTCACTTGTCATTTTTTCAGTAGAGATTGTTTCTTTAAGAAGCTCATTTTATAACATTCATATCGATAAAGAATTGAATACAGCATTTAATTTAACTGCATCAAATACCCCATAAAAAAATGCATCTGTTGTTTTATTTATTTATTTATTTTTTGTTTATGTATTTGCATTGCTCGACTCTCAATCCAAATTTGCATCTAAATTATCGGACCAATGAGGTTTTCAAAAAATACATTTACTGCTAGAGTTGGGAGACTTCTGCGAGTTCGCTGATGGGGAGTTGGGTATTTGAATTGGGGTTGTTAAGTATGAAACGATGATAGGTGAAGAAGAGTGAGAGAGAGAGGAGGCGGCGTTTCGTTTGGTTTGAGATGAACGCTTCAGCTTTATCGAATCATCGCTTAGCTAATGAGATCGGTATATATGCATGCAGTTCTCTAACTGTTGTGTAAGTTTTATAGTCGAGCAGCGTGTGTACAGTATAATGTGGTCTGGTATGGGGAGGCTAATTGTAGATAAGTCTAGCCATTGCTTTTCCAAGGCGTGATTTAGCACATTTCATGTTATTATAGTGCTCAACTCATTTCCTTTTGCAGTCAATTGGCACTAATCCATAGCACTAATGAAATGGGGTGTGCTGACTTTTTCTTTGCAAAACTTTTGAGTAGAAGAAGCTGGAAGGCTGTACCCAATTCCGTCCTTTGTACCATGATACATGCTTAGGGGAGGAGCGTAGAATGAAAATAGTTGAGTGGGATTTTCTGTACGAATAGTTGCTGCTTGACTTATTGCCCATCGTTGTCATGAAATAAGTTCTGTCACTATATGAATGGAAGTATTTTCTTCTTTTCACTTTCTTATTTGCAGAGACTCGAAAGGAAAAATAATCAAAGCTGCACCCTTTCAAGAACGTCTGGCATCGGGAACAGTAGCTCGGGTGGAACCGAATAGGAAATGGTTTGGTTAGTTTTGGTTTACGTTGACAATCGTTATTTCGTTTTACTGTTACGTATCGGTTTCCTAATATTCTGTAACTTAACTTTTGGTCGGTGGATATATGCGAAATGTGTCTATGCGATCGACAACTTGAAACGACAAACTTCAGATCTTATTGTGCGCAGAAGATTTGTTTTGGCATTATGTCGATGTTAAATTATCGGTGGTTGAATTTAATGTTAGAAGAGATTAGAGTCGTCTGATCACTTCACGTAGATTACTCTTAACTTGCATTCATACTAGCTACTGAGGCGCAGATTCTTCTAATGTAAATAGTGAAGAGAGAGCCGTTGTCTTTAACGAAGCTACTTGCTAAACTGCAGTCGGATTTCTGGTTAATAGTTTTGAATAGCTGTAAATAGATTTAACGGAATTGGTCTGTGAAACGGTCTTATAAGCAGCTTTACGTCTTTATGTCTAGAAGGTGCACATTTGGATTGATTAATTGTTTTGCAGGTAACACTCGTGTTATTGGGCAAGAACAACTACAGAAGTTTCAAGAGAGCATGGGCAGAGTTATGCAAGATCCCTTCCAGGTTGTAATGCGACAGACCAAAATGCCTATTTCATTACTGGCCGAAAAAGCGAAGGTTTGTCGCTTCTTTTTCAATATATTTTACTTTGAGTATCCTCGATTGTTATTGCTTCGTATAGTCTTAATTAAACGAATCGATGATAAGTGTCATTTATTGTCACTTATTGCACCGTTGCATTCGCTCCAATTCGGAACTCATTTGGCACAAAACTAAACTTCAAGGGCGAGTGATGATCGGTTTACGGTGAAATTATCAGAAAGCCTAAACCTTAAAGATCACTTCAAAACCACTTGATAAGTTACTCTTTCATTTCATTAGATTTCTCTGTCATTTATAGTAGCCTTGATAAATTTATTAGTTCACCGCGAGCGTAGATTCAAATAATTTATTGCTCGACGAATCTTTAATCAGTTTTATTCGGATAAACTTTATTGTAATTAAATAGCTAATTTGTTACCCTTGTTGATTCGAAGTGCTTTTGAGGTTTCATATGATTTCAGCAACAACGTGTGCATCTGCTCGACGTGGAAAGCTTCGAATATACGTTCGGGAAGAAAGCGTTGAGGAAAAAACCAACCCTCAAAGTGGATTCTCTTGAGGTAGCTCTTTCATTGTTATTTCGAAATCTTACATAAGATGTGGTATATTTTCGCCACAGTTAATTGCTTTCTAGGTTAGTTAGTTTCTACCACAATATTCTTGAAGGTTGTAGACGAAGTAATCTGCAAAATAAAGGCAGTTTTTTTCTGTTTTTATGGCTGTTTTTCCGTTGGACACTGTCACGTTTTCCAGTCTTCATCTTGTGAAACGGCCGACCTTCTTCGACTTTTTAAGGCCACTAAAGCACTGACTCCATGATGGAGGTTATAAAAGCAGCTCTAGGCTTTATTACGATGGGGTTCGCGCTTCGCGGTTGTCGTTGCATCAGTTTGAGGTGTGCTCGTTTCGGAATGGGATGATTTAGTTCGGTGATTAGTGCTATCACATATTTGAATGTGTGTAGAGTTGTTGTCGCTGGATTAGATTAGCCGAGCTTAGCGGATATTATGGAATGGCTGCGTCGTATTTCGACCGAAACGCTTTGTGATACGCATGTTGCCCGAAATTGGCATCTAATGTTGTTCCCAAATTTTCTTATGATGGAAGTGCTATGATGAATGGTTCTAAAATAATTGAAGTAAAAGTTTGGTCCATTGTTGTTTCAGTCACTGCATAGCGACGCCTCAGCTCGATGTGAGGAGTATAGTCACGAGGACGATAGGGATCTGCATGTGGAGGGTCGCGACTTGGAGCGCTTCGAGAACGCCAATCCACTCTTCAAAGCCGGACAAAGCAATCGTGTCTGGGGAGAGCTGTACAAGGTTGGCGTTCTAATTATGCAATGCTATCAACAATTGTAAAGCGATATTTACAATCACTTAGACACAGCGATCTTTAAAGTTAGTGCTTCGAAGACATTGTAAGGCTCACTGATGTGGAAAATATTTGCATGGATTTGAGTAGTGGAATGTCCTTCAAAAGGGTTTTGGTTTGTCACACCCGGTACCTGTAAAATATGCAGCGTCTTTGTATCGATTCAGTTTGGAAGTCCGGACCTCATTGTAAAATTTTTCATTTAGTGTCTTAGTTATTTGCCTGTTATTTGCAGCCTCGTATAAGTGTGCGAACTAAGCGCGAGAAGCAGTTAGTATGCTAACAAAGTATGAGTCATATTATTGAGCATGGCATATGTGTATGGGACTAGGTGTGTGATAGCTTGGTAAATATTTGTCTTTTATTTACTACTGGTAGAGATATGCATATGCAAAGTCTTTTCAGCAGTAGTAGGTCACGTCATTCGCGGTTCACTCGGTTGCAGAAAGGTGTTGAGCTTGGCAATAAGCACTTTTCTGGTGATTCTGGGTGACGGAGATTTTGAAGTGATTATAAGTTTTGTTATAGGTATTAGATTCGTCGGATGTGGTAGTCGAGGTAGTAGATGCCCGAGATCCGATGGGCACCCGCTGCAAACATGTGGAAGAATTCCTTCGAAAGGAAAAGCCACACAAACATCTTATTGTCGCGCTGAACAAAGTCGACTTGGTGCCAACATGGGTTTCGGTATAGTTTTGTTGTCTATGTTTATTTTCCAAGTCGTGCCACAACTCGTCATTTGGTACGCTATATGATATTGTTTCAGTATTAGTGCGCTTATTGAAACGTATTTCTTGAGCAGATGTGCTTGGCGGTATTTGACAATAAAGACGTCTGTTTGAGGCTGTAAAGTTGTTGCTTGCTTGCGATAAACGAAGTAGGTATAAAGTATGCTTACTAGCGCGTTTTGTTGGGTACCGAATTGTAGTGCAATGGTTCAGCGCCAAAAGTTCGGCTGAAAAACGTTGAGGTCAGCTGCAATGTTTAAAGATGTTTGCTGATCTCAGTGATCACCGTGAAAGGCTCTAGGAATGAAAGTCGATTGAAAAAAAAAGTACGCCGAAGGAAGATTCTCCTTTGATCAAATACTGTGCTGATGCTCAGGCGACAGAGCTGCGCTGATGTATAGTAAAATCTGAAAGGAGACTGTGAAGGTGGTAAGAAAGGATTCAGACGGAGAAGGTTATTTTTGTTTCGGAAGCTTTGGTCTGTTGTTGTAAGAATATATGCCGTTTCCTAAGTGCGACTGGAATGGTGTAGGGATGTTTCCCTTTAAGGACTTTAGAGGATGAGTTTGTTTGACTGTTTATAGCGTAATAAATCGCATCTGAGCTAGGTTTGGCTTTGAAATGCTCTCAGTGGAAGTTTTGGTTCCACTTGAAAGTGTTTACCAGTGGTTTTAGCGTTTACCAGTGGTTTTAGAAGAAATGGTTGTCAGTATTTTCGAATGAGTTGCCGACAGTTGCATTTCACGCTTCTATACAGCATTCGTTTGGCAAGGGTGCTCTTATCAACTTATTGCGTCAATTCGCTAAACTTCACAAGGAAAGGAAACAGGTAGCTTACGCATCATTCATATCCGTGACGTGCACGATGCCATTTCCATCTCGTTTGAAGTGGAGTACTTGGAACCGTTCGTACTGTTAAATAAGAGTCTAGCAAGCCCGTTATTCAGCACCACATTATTTCTCTTATATATCTGTATTAATGGGCTCAGTAGCCTTTTTCGTTGCTCGAAAGTTTCATATAAGGGCTTTTTACAAAGAGCACTTTTGGCTTATCTGCGGCATGTGATCCACATAGAGCTTTGTGCGCTTACTTTCAACGTTCACGATTCCCTTTGGCCAATTCAATTTTTTGACTTCTGTTGTTGTGCATATTTTTTATTTACAGATTTGCGTTGGTTTCATTGGTTATCCAAATGTGGGCAAATCATCGATTATCAATACGTTGCGCTCGAAAAGGGTTTGTAAAACGGCGCCAATTGCCGGTGAAACAAAGGTTGTTTTCTCTTTTTTTGCATTCGGTGTGTGAATAGGGCTTAAAACGACTAATGGAGTGCACTTGTTACTCTCTAATGATCCTTGAGACACATCTCTTGCAGTCTGTGCAGAGTTCATGAAATTTGACTGATACGTATCACAACGCACGACTTTTTCGCATTGAAATGTGGCATTGACTTTCCCACGTTAATGCGCGGCGAATCCTTCGGTTGCATGGCGTGTGGCGTCTTCTGCAGTACACAGGAAGCCCTAAATGCCTCTTGGAGTTCATATTCTTCGGCGTTTCAGCACTTCATCTCTCCGACAGTGTAGTTCGTCTGCGCGTTAAACAAGTGGAGCATTACCTGTTCGATTTCATTTACGGAATGTAGTTTTAACAGTTTGTTTCTCCCATGTACATATCATGCATTCTTCGGTCGCATCTGAGACGCCATCTCTATCCCTCCATCCAAGATGACCTTCAGGGTTGGTAGATGTGGTTTAAGTTACCGTTGCTCGTTTCATTATTTTGAGTAAGGCTGGTCAAAACAGGTTTTTAGAATAAACGAAGTTCTTTCGGGTTCGAAGAATTTTGCGGCTTAATTACTCGTTACGCTTTATATTCATGCTTTGCGTTAAAGCAGAACGATTTCATCCATGTAGCCTATTGTTTTGTTAAATGCTTTCATTTTGTTCATTTTAAGTTTCTTTAAGTAAGCATCTTCCTACTGCGCCCGTAAACTTCTCTTATGCTCGCATTGCAGTGTTTTATTTGTGCAATGAATGAGGAGCGTCAATTGCTGCAGGTATGGCAGTATGTTACGTTGATGCGTCGAATTTACATGATCGACTGCCCGGGCGTCGTTTATCCACAAGGCGATTCGGAGACCCAGATTATTTTAAAAGGAGTGGTCAGCGATTTCGCTCATTCTTGATGCACATATTAGCACTGCTCTTTCAATATTTATTTTCTCGGATGTGCCTTTATTATTATTATACTCAAAGCAGAAGGTTGCATCGCGATGTATTCGATTAGAACGCGTTATTTGAATTGTGTGCCGACTGTCTGACTGCAATCGACTATCTGTGCTAGATTGGAGCTGTATGATTTAGAGGTAAAAATACTTATCTAATATGCTCTACTTTCCCTTTGATCTGAGAGAGTAAACAGTAATTTGACGTCATTTTCAGGTCCGTGTTGAGAACGTGAAAGACCCAGAAAATCATATAAAAGGAGTTCTTGAACGTGTCAAACCGCAGTATTTGAAGACCTTCTATGCGATCAACGACTGGACTGACGTAGAGGATTTTCTTAGTAAAATCTGCATCAGGACTGGACGTTTGCTGAAGGTTGGTTGATACGTCGCCTTGCAATGCATTTCATTTGTGATGGAACCTTATTGCGGTTATATGAAGCCTTAATGTAACTGATGAAACACTATTTGTGAGCATATCGAGGTTTTATTATGTCAGTGATTTAAACGTTCTTATATTCCTTCATTTTGTTGAACAAATCAGCTTGTTTGTTGAATGTCTCAGTGTATATACGTGTGTCATATGTCAAGACGATACTGCTTCAAAGAACATGATTCACTTTTTTTATTTCATTTACCTTTTCACTATTTTCGCCTTGAAGTTGTGCTTTGTTATAATACAGTGAAAAAAATTTATGCGTTGTGATTGATTTAGGTCTCTTGTTAATTCTCTTGTCTATTTGGTGCAACTGATTTTGCGTCTTGTTTCCTTTTCATAGAACGTGATTGCATTGTGTAACATTTCTGCTGTTGAAGAAATGAAGCTTCTAGAAACGACAATTCGAAGATCTCGTGGTCGCTTTTCTAGCTCGGGATGCATTTAACTTATTTCCGCTGTGTTCTAAATTTCAACATAGTCAGTTGCAACCGGCATATTTCTCGTCCTTTGAAAACGAACTTTCATTATTGTCACCATTGTTCAAAAGGAGGGGGTTGCCCTATTAGATGACTTCATTTGGAAAAGGTTTAGGTGGCCATGCGATGAATGATGGCGTTGTTTCAGGGCGGTGAACCGGATGTGCGTTCGGTGGCGAAAGCCGTTTTAAACGATTTTCAGCGTGGTAGGTTGCCCTACTTCGTGAAGCCACCAGGATGCGATTCAGAGGAAGGAGCCGATGACCAGGTATCGCCTCATTAGATGTTTTTAATCGCATTATTTCTCTATTTTTTTTAACTTCCTTGATTTTTGACGTTCTCTTTCAAACGTCTTATCGAAAAAGTGCTTTCAGTTGTTACGGCCCATTTAATTCTTTTAGAGATTCGCGAGATATCCGTCCCCGCGAACTTTGTGAAAGCGCTGAAAGCACAGTGGCTGTGCTCATATCATTTGACGTTACACCAATACTTGGCGTGTTGTTTTGAATGAGTTTGCTGTTTATTAATCAGTATCAATGAAAGAGGTTATTTTTTCGTGTCTTTCTAAAGAAGATTTCACTAAAGCGCAGCAGAACAGACAGCGCGAAAACAGTGGACTGAGATGTAGTGCTGTGAGACTTGCCCGTTTCATTCTGCAGTTTGCAGCCACCATTAAATGAAACGATGGAGGATGGAAAGCCGACTGAAAGCGAGGATGACCAATCAACAGTGGGAGGTGACCAGGTCGGTTATTAGTCTGTTCCCAGTGTTATTTCTTTCTAAGATGCTCGCTGCGACTGGAAAATAATGTCGACTTCTCTGGTAGGTTATAAAATTCAACCGGTCGAGAAAATCTTCTAATTTTTCCAATGCTTTTGACCGTCCGTTGTCACATGGTTAGGGGATCTAATGATGTAATTTTTCACCACCCTTCATCGTTCCATTCACCATTTGAACAGAATTAAAACTGTCGGCCGGTTGGGTGAGCAACTTATTATAGAATGTCGTGTCCATCATAGTAGAGCGTTTTTGAAATAGTTGATGATTCATCCAGCGGAACCTGTTCCATGAAATTTTGGAGATGACTTCTCTTCAGTGCACTCCGTTGTATTCAGAGTTGTGCACTTGCTTCCTATAAAATTGAAGTGTTGAAATGGGGTTGAAAGGCAGCAACCAAACGTCGCTTTGCTAAATTATATTATAAACTCGTGCATTTATCCGATATCATCGAAAGTTTTTGTAAGTCGATGTTTGTTCGGCATATGCAGGCTCATAGCCAGAACTTTGGTCCGAGTATGGGTGTGTCTCAGTTGATCGGGACATGTAAAATCTGCGAACATTATTAAATTTCTGTTTGTTGCTTTTGCTTCTAAGGAACCACTTGGAACCTGAATTTACGTTAGTGTAGTGCGATAGAAGCTAATATCTCTGATATATGCTTTTAACAGTAAGTAGACGCTTATTTATCTTCCGTCGATAATTTAAAAGGAGAAGGTAATTGTTGGCTGTGACAACGGTCAGAAGTATATTTTCAAGTAACTTTGAAGGGAGAGGCATCAACAGCTGCCAGCGATGATGAAGGCTCGTTAACGGATGTCGGTTCGACATGCAGCGGCCTCACTGACTTATCTGGAGTCTCCGATCTCGTAGATATGCCTCTGACCGATGTGCGAGAAGACGCCGTCGATAAAGGCACCGACGACCCTTCATCGGTTACTGCTCATCTGTGTTCATGCAGCGATTACTTAGCTAATTTATGGTTGTTTACAGTGCCATTTGTGATTCGTCTGCTCTACAGGTCTCATTCGTGGCCAGCTTACATTATTTTAGAAGGAGAGAACTTAGTGCTTAAGAGTATTGGTCATTGCAGGCTATTCCTACAAATTACTATATATTTGAAGATTTATTTCAGTTGCACCTTTATGCTATGGGAGATTCTCATTGATTGCGCTTTGTTAGGTACTTAAGGGGCTTAGTAAGACAAGTAAGGAGCATGATTTTAGTAAGAAAATAGATTATAAGCCACCACTGTTTGGTGTTAAGAGTTTTGTATTGATGTGCATATTTTTTTGAATTTTAATTTCTGTAGCAAAAAGGACATTCATTCAAGACTGTCACGGCACTTTTCGGCATGCCATGGTTTGAGGTTCTCGCGTTTTATCACCCTTTCTCCATGTTTATTTCCAAATCCTTAGTTGTATACTAATGAGGTGGTTAAATTCAGTTAAGGTAGTTTACGTTGGCAATCTCATTGTCGGAGAACTTCCAAAAATCCTGAATTGCAAACCAGTGCATAAGCATAATTGAATTACCAGTTCAGGAAAAGAAAAAAGCGATAACGAAACAAAAACGTCGCTCTCGTGGCAGACGAGCAGGCAAGAAGTTGACTGAGAAGCGAAGACGACTGAAGTCCCGAGGAGATATGAGAGTGATGGAAACAACCGTTGCGTCGCTTGATGGCGGTTCGCCCGCACAGGTGCGTTGCCTTCGAGATTGTCTCGCGGATACCCTTCATGTAGTGCTGACAGTTTCTGTCAAGAAATGAAATGTCTACTTTTGTGAAAGGACAACGAACTTGTTTGCTGCGTTCTTTGCGGTTTCTTTACAATCTCGTTACACCCTGTTGTCATTTTATTTTGTTGTGGTTAAAATTGTTTACGTAACATGTTTACGTTTAGATATGAGGCTTTAATGTAACAGGACGTGCTTGCGTTTTGGAATTATGCTGAAAGTACTCCGCCTTCGCTTAAAATTTGCTATTACATACCGACCCTTGATTAATTACTTCAACAAGGAGCCTCAGGCTACCTTCCACTCCCTCCCCCCCCCCCCCTCTCCCTGTCGCCACTCTTCCTGTAATTTATGTTGGAAATCGACATCACTAAGTGGTCACTGCACCTCTTTCCTTAAGTCGATTGGATGTTGTTAGCACCTTTCGCTATCCTATAGCTGTTTCGCACCTTTGATGGATTTTTCACTTGCTGACGAATTTTTGAAGCAACCTGAGAATCATTGTAGGTGGATATTCACAACTTCTTAAACGCAATGCTGAATGTATTCTTGTTTGCTGCGTTCGTTGCTCATCTCGTCGTTCAGCTACCCGTTTTTTTCTATCTGCGGTATTCTGCAAGGTACTTTTGGCCTCCGGTCGTCCTGCTTTCAGCTTATACCGTCTCTCACGTCTCAGATGAGATTCATCTTCTGCTCGTCTTGTCTATGAATACTTGTTGATTATATAGGATGCGACATTCAACCTGTCCGTAGGTACAAGTGCTTTCTCATAAATGATTCAGTGTGCGCGAGGTTTTCATAACGAGTGGTCGTTCTACAGATGACTTGCTTGTGCAGCGCAATGTTTTCACTCAACAGCGACCTGATGGGATTTATGTTGTTTATAGGCTTGCGGTTACGCCATTGAGTTGATCACTGTTCAAGGGTAAATGTGAGTCTTTTCGGCTAATGGATTGTCTAACAATGAGGCAACATGTTCACTACAAGCATACAATTTGCAGGGCTCTATGGGTGTTGTTGATTTTGGAATGCAACGATCTGACAAGAAAAAGTGTATGTGGCGTAAAAAGTTGGAGAAACGACGAGTGATCAAGCATCAGATCTAAGGAAGTTGATTGTCGAAAATTGTGTTGCCTTGATTGATAATTATTGTTATCGCGGTGAGTACATCTTGTTGTGGTTGCACTGTTGTTGCTTTCCGATGAACGATAAATACGCTGTGAGAGATCGTTTTATAGAGGTGAGCAGCAGCGAGGGGAAAGGTGGTCGAAAATTCGGTAGTTTTCCGATGTGGTGCCGAAATCGGAGGAGCGGAAGGTGTAACTCAGCAGACTTTCGAGACGATAGACGCGTAACGCTGCAGAAGCATGTAGAAAGCTTTTGAAGTAATCTGTTAAAGACGGAATATTTTAGCGTTTTCAGGCTTGCACTAGCTAATAGAGGCACTGCTTTATGACTCTGTCGCGTATCTTTATGAAGAAGTAGTGGGCGCATTTATTTACACGAAATAATTCATTTAATTAGCAACGCACTTCTCGTCTTTGATCTTAATAATATTTTTGGATTAGGGAATTTTTGAATCTACTGATTGTGGATATCGAGAATTTGTGGGCAAATTAAAGCAACGGCTTCGAAGTGATGTTTGCAGATCGCTGAAAACTGAACTGTTTCAATCCAAAAACGGGCATGTTTGAAGTCGTGAAGAATGTTTGGAGAAAACAACAAACGTCTAGAAAAAATTTAGGCCTCACAAAAATTCGTCCGATTCTCACTTTATAAGTTTTAGCACTATTGGAGAATATTCTTAGGATTTTGCCCTGAAAAATATGGCAAAAATAGTTGAAAAATTTTCAATGAATGACAAGATGCAAGATTGGATGCGATCTTAAGCAGAAGCTGAAATCCCTTCATAGGTGATTTTGTGATGCACTTGAAGTTTTTGCAAATTTGTGGTGTACTGTTCTTTTGGCACTGTGATACAGTACGGTTGTCCGTAGCTGTTGTATTGTTACGTTTGTTGTTGAGGTGAACAGTAAATTCGTTCCCGTTTCTTTTGTAAATCTCTTAAGTGAGATGATTTGCAGTACATTGTTCTATGGTACGCTTCTTTGCGGTTAAGGCCAAGTGAGCTATAGTGCACTTTCGTACAATTATGCTCAGTTTTTCATTACCACCGAGAAACAACGGCTCATTTTCGGAGGGTCATCATGGCACAACCAATCGCTGAGCTAAAATTTGGTGGGAATAGCGTCAATCGAAACTTTTAATCGAAGTAGTAACATTCCGAACATAATTTTCATACTTTTATATCCTCATTGAGAGATCTGCCTGAAATTAAAAAGAAGTTACACTTGTTTGGCATTCATTTCCTTTCACTAAAAGTTCGATGGTAGAAAATTGGAACGTAGTTCTTCGCGCTCGGAAGTTGTTACAGAAATGTCAATTTGGACGCAGATTTCGTCATTCAGTTTATTTACAGAATGGAGCATACGTTTTTCAAATCATACTTTCCACTTTTTTCTAAGTTCATCAACATCTCAAGTTTGATGGCAAGGCGCTCTTTTTTTTTTTGCTGAAAGCGTTTTAGTTGTGAGCGTTGCATCATTTTTTTGGAGTATATGGTGTAGTTTTGCTTTGAAACGATTTCGAACTCTTATTGAAGGGTGGCGATATTTTAAAAAATGCCGACATTTTATTAGAGTATGAAGTGTTTGACTGCTAATATTGGAGTTGCTGCTGGGCTTCATTCATAAGGTAATTGAGATGCGTTCACTAGGACAGTTGCAGTGATAGCTTTGTTTGTTATTCGGCTCTATTTTTTAGGTACAGTTCGAGTCATATCGACCAACACCCCTTTATTCCCCTTTGTTCATGATACGAAATTTAGTGACCAACGGTCCAGCACAGCATGTCTACGACAGTGACTGAGTTGCCTTGCCAAGGGGCGGAGCGAACATCAGTTATGCGTATAAGTACTTAAAAAAGATATATTTGACTTGGACACTTTTCCATTTGCGCAGCCAATCAGACTCGAAATCAGATAGGCATCTTGGGAGCAAACTTCATAGCCAACTGATTATGAGGTCCAAAGGATTGAAAGCCGTCAAAACTGCTCGTTGAATGATGCATAGTGCTGCTGTGACGGTGGACTCATGACCAGGGATGGCAACTCCGCAGAATGTCAAAATTTGTTCGGAGTTCTAATTTCGAAATGAACTGTCTAGGCGGTAAACCAAGCACCTAAATGGCGTTGCATGTTACCTGGCAAGGGATTTCGAACGACTGGGGTCTCTCAAAAGATCCTATCATTGGTCACCAGTATGCTGTAAGGCGAGGGATCCTATCAGTTCCTCGCTTATAGGGTTAGAAGATAGCATAACAAAAACATTTAGAGAATTTGCAGAGGAAAGGAAATTGATGCGCAAAAAAAACGTTGTAGAGGAATTAATGTTTCAAGCTAAAATTTTTTAAACCACAGTTTAAGGGTATGAATCAATATTTCTTTGTACGGCGAATGCAATACGAAGTGTTTGATGAGTGATGGACCACCCAAGAATATTTGTTATTAAGGTTCATTGAGGACAATAGAATGTTTGTTGTTTATGTGTTCGCTGTGCGAATAAAATGATCAAACATTATTCCCACAGTGTGTTTATATAAGCAACAATATGAATATTTATTCACAAGCATCTTTACTGCAAAAGAGGTCATCATTATCAACGAGCAAAATAAACGCTTGAGAGGAACCGTTTAATAGGAGGGTGCAATCATACAATACTCCTTTTTTTTTGAAACCTTTGAATACATAATGAGAGAAGCGCCCTGAATAATATTTTTCGATGGCGTAATACGTTTGCTTTTCACAAGTGATAAGGGCAAGGGAATCCAGCTAGTCTCTCGATGAGGTCCTATAGAAAAAAAGAAGTCTGAAGATGCCCATGATCACTAAGCTCAGGTAGTTGTAAAAAAAAGTGAATTTGTGCAAATTTGGGGGATCCTTTAGATATTGCGTTCTACACATTCCTCCGATTGAGGCAGCTGTTCGAAAGAACTGCAGTAAGAACATAACTAGAGTTGTCAAGATGCTTAGTCTTTTGACGAGGTAAAAATGTTGGGAGTAATGCCTTCTCATGTTCGTACGTTCTTTGCGCCAGTAACAATCTCACTGAAATATACGTCGGCTTGAAGCCGGACATGTTGCATGTTTGAAGATCGGCTTCATAAATACTCTCTTCTCTCTTCATTCGCTTCCTCTGTTTTATTTTCTCTTCCTCTCACTGCGGCGCGACTTGTACAACAGCCTATGTGCAAAATGAGCAGTCAACGAATTTCACTGGTAATTTTAATTGCTTGAAATCCACTGAAGAAATAGCCTTTCGAAGGAATTGATTTGCATGTCACATTTTCACTTATTCATTCAAACTTTCTTGCAATAAAATAACGCCTTTAACAGGTGGAATCCATTTCACTAGTGGAAATTATCGAACAAATCACGCCCATTTCACCTGCTCAACAACCGAGACAGTTCCATCTGACGGTGTCCAGTCGACGCTTCTATGTCGAATCCTCGTCTGATGTCGACTTATGAAGTTCATAAGGATCACCGGACTGATATGATTTATATGAATTGGTCTTTGACTTCGTACGAATTGGTATTTGAAAGAGTTGAATAGTGAGGTTATAACTTCCTTTTCTTCGAAGTCCATTAGAAGCAAACGGCTTGAGGTTTTAGAGAATTATAGAAAATCTTCGCTTTTACTTTCGCAGAATTAAATGGATCCTTTCAGAAAATGATTTCACGAAAAATCCACCAAGATTACAAAAATTTTATGACTATTTGGACTCCATGGAGAGAGACTTTTAAACACCTCATCACCTAGTTTAGAATTGCAGCATATAACACTTATATCAGCCGTGTGCCTTTCAACTTCAACATTTGCCTTCATCTTTGCACCAGGTGAAGTAGGCGGGACGTGAACGATAATCACCTCTTGACGAATTACTCAAAATCGTCAACTATGCTAGTCTAATGTTCAGTTAAGCTGATTCATGTGTCTGAATCGGTACTCACTTATGAAATGAACATTTCGTTGGCTGCTCTATAGCGTTCATACAAACTAAGTCATAACTGAAACATTTGATGAGTATTTTCACACAAACAAATGTATTAATTCGGTGAATGGACAATTGATCGAGCTCTATCGCAATTCCATCTTTCTTCATATCTCTATTTACAAAGGCAATAATGATTTTTAAAAGGCAAATAGAAGCGTTAAGGCGACAAACGCAAATCCAACTGGAGTCGATTTCATTGCGCCGTTCGTCTGAAAAATCAAAACAATATTTGCCTTAAAAGTTGAAGGTCATTTTCCTTCTAACCACCGAGAAATCATTGAAGCTTTTAGTCCTATGAAGATATAGTGAGTCATTTTGGAAATGACAGCTTTATTATTAATGATTTATTTTTCGTGATCACTCAAAACAGTTGCTTAATTTGTTATTACAATTTTTTAAAGGATAGCAGAAAACGACACTCTTAAATGAAATCCGAACCCTCATTCTTCCATACTTAGCTTTATATTTTATCACTACAAAAAGGTGTCATTCGTTTCTTATTGTGCAGCTAATTCCGCCATTCGTCGTTAATTTCCCATTCGCATTTATAAATTATATAGTGTTATTTGCTTCGCTAAACGCAATATATTTGTGTGCATATTGAAAATTATCTATAAAATGATGTATCAGTTTTAAGCACATATTCGGTGATGTAATTGTTTCATAGACTCGAACGTTGTTTCCCATCGGACCTCGTCACATTTCGCATATTTGCACAAAAATTTTACGATAATGCTTCTACTCGTCGTTCGACGCTTGCAAAATTATGATCGTTACATAGAGCACTAGAATCTGTTCACTTCAAAACTGAAGCCTGCACACTGTGACCATTGTTTAATCGAAACATTAGCAAATAAAATCAACTCATCAAAAAATTTTGATAGCAACAGATCGCCTTGTCCGAATCCCAAAAGATTACACTCATATGTTTTCAAATCCAAAGGACACGACTTCAAGATTTTGGATGACGATGGCAGTGGGACGGAAATTCGAAGCGTCCATTTTTTTTTTACTTCGTCTGTTAGGTCAACGTGCACTTCATATCATAAATACTGATTTTCCCAATGGCTATGCTTCTGGAACTATTTAAATAACAGCGAGAAAAAATGCCGTTATTGAAAGCTCTAGTTTTGGGGAAAGAAAATTCTTTAAGTTTTTAATATATGTTATAATAATCCGATTTGTGATGTGTTCTCACTAGTTTATCGATTTGGTAAACTGTGAAATGATCATAGCATTGATCTCAAGAAGGAATTAAATAAACTGCGCGGGGCTCGAGAATTGCTTTCTGATCTGGTTGCAAGTCAAATTCAGGAAAAGATCCAGCAAACAATAACCTTTTGCTGTTGTGCTTCGTGATGTTCGTCACGCACTTCGTTGTTCGCTATTTCCGATTCATCGTTAACGATCATTATTGTGCGCTCCGCCTCGTTTGAGCTTGTTGCCATTGCAACGTCATGAACTTCCTCAGTTGGCATATGCTCAGCTACCTGCTATGTTTATTATTGTTTTTGATGCGATCCCAATGGAAGTATATTTCTCTCTTTTATACAACTGAGACCATCTCTATACTCCAGTTTATTTCGTAGATATCTTTCTGGAAAGATTGTTGTTGTTTCTGAGAACGGTTCAGAGAATGAGCGCTTCTAGTGAGCAGCATTTATTGTGCTACCGATGGAACAGGTTCAACTTCATTCTTTGAATTTAGCGTGCTCAATAAAACAGCCAAAAGGTTTTGTTTTAATTTCTTAGTTTTGATCTATAAAGCATGACCGTACTTGATATTTACAAGGTGTGGTGCAGAAATTGCAAACTCAGAAAAACCTAAGCCATTTACGAGGCCAGTGGGCCAATTAATTGAATTTTTACTTGCAGCACTAGTCTCCTTTTTTGGTTCAAATAGTTGCTATCTTAGTTGATGGTGTTGGTCAATTATTACTCGTTTGGTTGTGCGTTTGTTTTCTGTCTGACTGGAGTTTAAACCATAAAACTGTCGGCAATAGGCGAAGTGACGAGAGGGCGTTGTGAGCATCATTTACAATTCGAGACAGGATCGGCTTCAGCTGAGCCACGAAATGTTACCCAGATCCGAGACCTTTTTCTCTCCCTTATTTATTCTCTCTAATTTGATCTGCTTCTCTTATTTTCGTGGGTCCCTCCTCCTCCTCTTCTTCAAATTTTTAAACTCTTATTTCACCTTCCGTATTACCTAAACGCAATTTAAAAAACATATTCTGTTCAGAGCGCTAAATTCAGTTGCAAGGGTCGAGCATGTTCGGACGGTCAACCAGTGAGGGTTGCTTGCACTGTAAGATTTGCCTTTGCTTGGTTTCTTCTGTCTAGTTTTTGAAAGTATTCACCTTTTGTGTAGTGCTGACCACTGTTGCATCGGCAGTCGTACTTTCGATGGCCTTGATATCAGGCATAGTGCTTGATGGCCACTGTTGGTCGAACTCTGGCGTCATGCTATTTGCTATAGGCTCATTCGGCTCATCCACCTCAGGAATATGCTCCACATTCGATTGATTTGGCACCGGCTGCATATAAGCCCGTCGCAAATTCTCATGAATGATTCTTTTGCATTCATCAATAGGACTTACACTAGGACTTCTTTTCTCAGACCGGTAACCCGCTGTTTGCTCTATGCTGTCTCCTAGTAACAAGGGTCAGCTACGGTATCGAAAATGCTGTTTTAATAAGGTATTCGAGGCTGTTAATTAACCTAATGTTAAGGAATCTTAATCGCTTCAACCTCACGAATAATAACGACATCTTCACGTCGACAATAATTCTAACAATAGTGTATTTTCGCTCAAAATAAGGAAAATTCCCAGCACTCTCTGAGTCCCTTATGGCTATGTTCTATTTTTCAACAGCACTACACGTTATCCCTTATAACGCTTTAACTAAACATTGCGCGATAGTACCGCTTCATATTTAATTCCGCTTCACAAAACTGCATCTGCAATACGCACTGATGGCAATGTTGTTATCCATTAGTTTCAATTCGTACATTTGCGTCATAGTGAAATCTTCGACATCATCATTCACGTCGATTCAAACATTTCGAAGGGTTACAAATATTTACACAAATTAGCTAAATGATTTGATTGCACTTTGCATCATTTGAACTTCGTTTTGTGTCGATCAGTTTACAATGAAACGCATATTTTAGAGCAAATTTGTAATAACGGTTAGGCAGTTGCGGGACGAGGGCATTATTGCGCATATTCTATTCTTTATAGTTTATTTTACGAAACTAGTCTGTGAGGTGGCACAACGCAAGAACGCAGGTTGTGCCAATTCTGCCGCGTTACTCCATCTGTCGTCTAATGCTTAATCTTATTATTTTTAGAACGTGAGATTGGGCGGACATTGTAAGAATATAAGGAGGCGGGGGCAGTACAGATGTTACTTGCCAACCTGAATTTGGATCTGCACTGGCGTTTCGGGTTGCGCAATCGCAGTGACAATCTCGTGAGATGAATCTTCTTTTGCGGGCTCGAATGAAGGTGGACCAATGGGGATCTCTGGCTCGTTAACAAGCTCGAAAGTGAACGCAGTGGTCGTCGCTTCGACCGATGAGCCCGTCGTTACGTGCTGCAGTTTGCTTGTTTAACCACCGTTAGGATACAGCTAAGGCCACGTTGGTGGTCCGAACATTCCAAAAAAACGACTATGCAAGCAAGCAGAACGATTCTTCTAAGCCTCATTTCCAAGGCCGTACACCGATTCTAAGAGTAAAGTTTTTAAAGAATGGGTTTTTTCTCATGGATTTTCTCGCTGTGTTGCATTTCTTCCTCAATAAACTCGAGGTTTCTTTTTTTCCTGAATAAGTGGTTTGTTTGCATATGGTTTATCGATTGTTGTTTCATCTTTTCTGACGACTTTCAAGCAAAAAAAGAAAACAACGCAGAAAGCAAACAATCAAAAAGAATATTTGTGCAGTGGGTGCTGAGAATGGTGAGGGAAGATGCGTTGAAACTTTTTTTTTCGATTTTTATCGTAGTCTAATTGATAATCATTTCATCCACACTGCTTGCCATATTGTCAAAAATTTTTTGTTCTCAGTAGGGTGTTGCACAGCGTTTTTTGCTACCTTCAGTTAGAACTAGCATGAGGTTAGTTGGGCATTCCACTGTTCGAATGAGGTGAAAATTTCGAGCAGACATTACTGCCGACCTAATTTCTCCATGAAATGAACATATTCCATGTGACTTTGAACAGTTTTTCTTGGCGAGGTGGCAATTCGAAGTTTTCATAATGGTTTAGGGGATTTTAATGAGTTGAGATTGAATGCATTTTATTATGGTCGAAGAGCGAATTATTGTATTTATCCGAATTATACAAGAAAGTATTTTACAAAAGCCGAGCGCAATGAAATTGTTAGTCACTAGAAATTCACTTAAAAATTTTTTCACCGCTAATTATTTCGAAGTATCTGTGCAGCGGAGTTTCCATATCTTCAGCTTTTTTGGTTATCTATGCTTTTACTCGTATATGAGCAGTCATACCGTCATAGAAATAAACACTAGATGGCACTGGTGTCAAACTGAGGAACTTTCGAAAACAAGCTCTAGCAAAAATTAAAAAATTGGGAACTGAAGCTCTTTTGTAAGCAAAATCCATTCACAGAAGAAATAAATACCTCGGTGAGGAATCTATCGGGTGAGATGGGACGCTGTGTGCCGCTCGTTTCAATCTCCAGCTCGACGATGCGAGTGCTAACTCTATCGGATATAGTATCGTCGACTGCGACTGTCGCCCAGATGTCACCCTAATAAAAACAATGGCATGTCTCACGAAACAAACAATACGAAAACAATAAAGACAAAAAACAATAATTACTCAAGTAGTCGATTCATTTAAAGTATTTTTGATAGCATTATCAAATCCCATTAAAATTCCCGCCATACATCAGTTAAACTTATGGTAAATTATGCAATCTGTTTGGCACGTTGTATCAAACGCAATGTAAATACGACTGGCATGATTTATGTGCAACATACCTGCAAGCACATCAGGTTCATGCTCCCTTCCACCAACATTTCTGACTAAAATGTGTTATAGGAAACCGGTTCCCCTCTCTGTCTAGCTTTTTTTCTCACCTTCCTCGTCTCTCCTTTGAGAATATAACGCTTTCAAGGATCTTCGGTCTTCTATATTCTCTTCTCCGAGAATCTCCATTCTCACGTTTTTTGGAAATATCTCTCTTCTGGCTGCTTCGTAAAATCTAAGGATTTCCACCGCTATGCCTCATAGGCTTTTATGAATTTACTTTTCGGCGACCATCCCTCTCTCTTCGTTGTTTCCTGAACATTCCTGTCGCGAAAAATAGCTTGGTGTATAAATTGTTGCTCGAATAGCTGCTGCAACTACCGGACTTTCTCAATTTTCAGTTCTGCAATTATATCCTAATGCCTTTGTGAGATCTTGCGTTATTCACTGTCGCAGGACTGCGAGGCTTCCATATCTGTTAAATCAAAAAAGGATGAGCTGGTTTTTCTGTTTAATTCCATCTATTTTTCTTCCATCAAAATTATGGGCACATACTAATAACGGTAATTGCCAAGAACTTTTTATAATGCTTTCTTGGAGCGGTGCATGTGCCCTTTTTAATCATAAATACTTCATCTGTGACACACCTGCCCCAGCTCAGCAAGAATCAGGCATAGCGTTTAATTGTTCACCACGCTTCGTTTCTATGGACCAGATAGAACATATATTGGTGTGTAAGTAAAAGTGGTGCTTGTTCCACTTATTTTAAAAAGTGTAAGCGTTCGGTTGGTAGACATCCATGGCTAAGATATTGTATCGATGCTGCGAATTTATAACATTGCTGTCTCCACAAAGCTCTCGGAGAAGCCATTTGACGAAGGGTTTTCCAATGCAGCGAAACAAAAACAAGTAGTTTCAACGCATTTAATTCCGAATTTGCTTTATGAGATACAAAATTCCACAAACCGGTTGACTCTTTGGTGATGTTGTTGTCGGCATGTTGAAGTCTTCAACGGAAGCTGTTTCGGTTACCATCTCAGATCCAAGTTCTTCTTCATGTTCCGCGAACATCTAAACAGTTTACCCTAATTCTCAAAGAAACATCTAACGTTTTCATTAGAAAAAAAAGAGCAGGAATAAATACACTATTGCAGTGAATTTATTCTAAATGCATAAAGGAAACTGGAGAGGAAGCAAACCCCATTGCACTAACCGTATTATATTTGACTGGATCAACGATATAAGCACATTCCTCTGGTAGTGCTTCAAGATAAATCTTAGCCAACTGTCCAGCAACTGGCGACGACGAGTTGTCAAGGTCGTTACGAAGGCGTTCATTAGCATCGAGAACTTGTTTAGCTCCAATGTCCTGAAAACAATATTAATCGTGAGGTGAATATTAATTCTTTAATGTTCTCTGATATTAATTTTCATATTTTCGGTCACAGAACTTTTGGTTTAGAGAATCTATGAATAAAACAAAACTTTTGGAAAACGAATCGAAATGAGAGATCCGTTGCGAAACTATACCGGATATTAGATATGTTAGAGCAACGATGAGTGCATATTAGGAGATTATTAGAACTTACTCGGAAAATGTCGCCAGATCCAGCACATTTCTTGTTCGATTCCGCTATGGAACACTTCACAGTACATTCGAGCGTTCTGCAACCACACTAATCAGTATGCGCCCTACCTGGTGGGAATTATATCGATTTACTTATCAGTATCAACACCGCTACCGTCAAAAATGATTGCTGGTATGCTAAAGAGGAAAAACTAAACAAATCTTTGGCATGTTACACTATCATCAAGAATACGCGAACAGCATATCAGCCTAGCCCGAAAAATTGACAACGCCAAGGATATTCTTAACGACGGCATTAAGTGACAACTCTACACTGAAAGCTATAGTATGTACGAATACACTATTAAACTATGAAATGCTTCTTAAAGCTTCGTCATACAATAAGGACAGCAAAGAAGACAGGAAACGAAGGCTAAAAAAATCAAAAATCATATTTGCTTTCCACCTAATAACGGTTGAATAAAACTATTCGCAGTGTTAATTAGATGCATTTTCTAGTAGTTAGAAGATTGCTTCGGTTATTTTCTTTTGATATGACAACCTCATCGGTGGTGATAACAAACCTGCAAATAGGACTAATACTGTCGAAGAAGGCGAACGGATTGACGGCCGCCGATGGTGATGAGTCGAGCTGGATGGTCGCACCAGCCGCATGTCCGCACTCATTGGCACACTGGTTGACGGTCTCGGTGTCCTGTGACTGTATGCACTCCCTGACCAGCCGGAACTCTGTAATGTCCTTCATACCTTGCTGACAGCAAGCAGGGCGTCTATTGTTTTTCTTTTTTGTGCAGGTAGCGAAAGATGGTGCATTATTTAAACGTCACCTACTTGTTTCTTCACTTTTCTACGTCTCACACAACTGAACACTCTGTGCCAGTTGTCTCATGAGTACGCCACTGAATGCGAATACCGTCCTTCTAAGCACGACTAATCAATGGTGCAGCATAAAACGTTTTAAATATCGTAGGCTGTCACTTAACCGAAGAATATCATTTTCATTTATGTCCCTATTCAGGTACCATAAAGGTGGTGGTGCCTTGGCATAGCATACACAGGGGATAGATAATAAGCAGCCCGAAACCACAATGAGTTTTGCACTGAGATGCAGAAACACCTGTTAAAAGTTTGGTCATATGGACGACGTTCACAATCTCTTAATCTTTTCTAGCGAAGCTCTCAAAATAGACCCCCTCAAACGGATCCGTTTTTTAGCTGATGTGGAGAAAGGTTTACCTTCGATTTTCTCCTTACAAATATATTCACTGAGTGCAGCACGTCTTGCTAACTCGTCACGATCCGCTTCGCTGCATGATGCTGTGCATTTCACCAATTGCTCGTATGTACTATAAATAGAATTTATATTGACGCTATTCAACTCTTGCGATCTTCCTCAAATAAATTATCAATTTCTGTGATTTTCTTGCCACTAATTATAATTTTTATTCACTACCCATATTCTCATAGTTTATGTTTTCAAAGGTAATTTTTTTTTGCGATTTTAATTCTTTTAAATATTGCTGTGATTTCTGATGAATTCAATTTGTTGAGGGATTGGGAGTTGTTCATCAGAAGTGATCGTTCTTTAGCAACACAAATCATCATATGAAATTTAGCGCCTATTGAGTAGCAAATTCGATAGGCATTCAAAATTTCACACTTTTTAAAAAAAAATTGATATGCGATTCTAACTAAGAATTTAAAACACCTATCTAATAACTCGAGCTTTTCGTTGACTCGTTACTCCGCGTGCAATTTTTATATATTGTAACGCATAAATGAAAAGGAGATGATTTTAGAGTTGATTCAGTTGAATATTTTGCAACGTTTCTTATCGTTCATTCGTTCTTTCGGATCAAGAATCAAACAGAGAAAATACACTGCAATTAGCGGTGACTAATGCAAAAAAAAAAAAAAATCAATTGGAAAAACAATAAGCACAGAAGCAAAACTGAATAACTTCAGTGTAAAATGAAGACTGACGTTTGTTTAAAATGAGAGTTCTTGACAATGTCCTTTAGAGAGTATGAAATGCTTGCTCTTAGGCAATGTTTCCAAGCGGATGTCATAACTTAAGCACATTCCCCTTAATTTGTGTGATTTCTATTACCTCTTCTTTGTTTGTCAGTACGAAATTGCATGTTTAAGGCGATTCCCTTTAAAAAGACGACGAGTTGCTGGTTAATTTGATTTCCCTTCCTCATAAACCAGTCTTTGATATCATAGTTATCATTGTAACAGCCCTCCGCGAAGCGTTTCTTACAACAACAACCGCTCGCGAAGTTACACCTGCCATACAAGCATGAGCCGAATTACCCATGCCAGAAATGGGAACAAGAAGACAGCAGGATGCTTTTTTTGGAGCTGTTTTCCATGTGTGCATTTTTTTAGCAGATAATAATGCATGTGAGCATAAGAGTAGGTCACGGTAATATCAACAACCTAACACTGCACTTCTAAGGTACTGAACTATATTGCGTAAATTTTACACAGCAAAAGTTCAGCCCTTAAGAAGCCAACATTACTACCTCCAACAACAAGTTGGCCGCAATGTTATTGTGTTTCTTCATCCCAGAATGCCGTGGACAATTCAGTTTCCAGAAGACACTTCCTCAAACATTTCAAATACATGCATTTTTTCCTCGGACATTATCTATCCATGACACTTCATTTCAGAAGGCTGTTTAACTCAGTTAAAGTTGCTGCGTACTACGAAGACCGTTTTTTTTTTAAAATTTGTAGTATGCTCACTGAATTTAACCTCTATAGAGTTGAGTTATTGTAGAACCAGTCTGAGTGAAAATGCATTAAAGGTAATAAACCAATTTGCATTAAATGGAATGAAGAGGTTTTTCCAGTTCCTCCGATGTCTTTTTCAAAAAGACTGTTTCAAATTTCCTCACCGAATTCCATTTTTTCTTGCTTAGTTGATTTCCGAATTATTTTCTTTGGGAATTTTCATTTATATTGTAATAGCAAAATTTAGACAGCTAAATTTCCTCAGTGCTTTAATTCTTTGCACTTTTTTTCCACTGCTTCAAATCATTAACAGAGAAGAGATTCGAAATGCTTTCTTTGAAAAGCACTTTAAAAATCAGATTCCATTGCTAATGTTCTTCATTTTCGCCTTTCTGCCCTTTGTAATGCGGCTTTGATAGATGTGGATGCAAGGTGGAACACTGGAACGCAACAACTGATACTTATTTTTATCGCCATTAAACTAGAAAAGGGAAGAGGGTGTTGTACAACGACACTCATACAAATTCACAACTCAGTAGCATAACTGCGACCTGAATAGGTGAAGGATTTTGTTGCCTGCATTTTTTAAAGAAATTTAATCTGGTAGTATTAGTTCCTTCACATGGAATTTTTTTGAAAAATTAAGTATGTTTGCTTCTCCATTCACATACTGAAGACATGATTATGGGTGCGGTATGCTTTATGAATAATGAATAGTAGACAGAACAACTAGATGTGTGGTTTGATTATTGAATTGCGGCAGTGGGTGAGTGAGTGAATCCACACAAGAAAACGAAAAAGCAGTCTATGAACGGTTGAGTTGTTCAGCCAAAATGCTGCTATGTGTTTCCACACAAAAAACTCGCTCGGAGGTATTTTTTCGTTCAACGAGTACAACACATATGCTGACGTTTAATTTTCTTCTCTATTTTCTCATTCACTGCCCTAGTGATGGAAATTGCAACGACTTGATGATTAGGTGGATGCATGATCGACTCCCATCAAAAGACATTCAACACTTGTCACCTAGGTCAGCAAATATTTGGCACACCAAGAAATGTGCAACAAACTGCTTCTCTGTGCAAGTTTGTCAACTACTTTGTGAAATTAGTTAACTCATGAGGTGACAGGGAATCCGTCCCTGTCATATTGTGCTCCTTTAAATTAAGGAAACAATATGACGATTTACCTAAGAAAGGCATAGACATATATTGGAAGAGCATATTTTGCAAGCATCTATGAGGAAATATCAACGCCGTATCAAGTAAAAGTGTACAATCACATGGCTTCTGTGAGAAAAGTTTATCAGAACAGAGTACATGCTTTAGTTAAAAGGAGAGGGTAATACAATTGTGATGGCATAACAAAGAAAAGAGATTCACTATTCACTAGCGCAATGCTTGTTGAGCTGGAATCGGTTACGTAAATGGACGCAGCGAATACGCAAAAAAATCGATTTTGAACAAATTAGTGGGCGAAGGAACTAGAAACTCATAGACAAACACTTCCACGTTGTAAAAACGGGTTTCTTACTCGCACTAGGCATCAGTTTCTCGTATGTTATGTAACAGACAGAACGCCACGCAACACACACACACACACACACACACACACACACACACACACACACACACACACACACACACACACACACACACACACACACACACACACACACACACACACACACACACACACACACACACACACACACACAACACACACACACACACACACACACACACACACCATACACACACACATACACACACACCATACACACACACATACACACACACCATACACACACACCATACACACACACATACACACACCATACACACACACCATACACACACATACACACACACATACACACACACATACACACACACCATACACACACCACACACACACCATACACACACATACACACACACCACACACACACATACACACACACCATACACACACACCATACACACACCACACACACACCATACACACACACCATACACACACACCATACACACACCATACACACACCATACACACACACACACACACACACACACACACACACACACACACACACACACACACACACACACACACACACATACACACACACACATACACACACACACATACACACACACACACATACACACACACACACACACATATACACATATATATATATATATATATATATATATATATATATATATATATATATATATATATATATATATATATATATATATATATATATATGCCTACATGCATAAATACACACACACATACCTACATACATACATACACAGATATGCAATAATTGCAACGACGTACTCTGGCAATGAACCCAATGTATGGAGCATCGAACCGAACTGTGAAGCGTCTTCTTTTCTCATATTAGATGGCAAACAGAGGTCCAGCGCAACTTTTTTGTCATTCGAAGAAAAGTTTCAGCAAAAAATTGCACTTTAAGAAATGCGAATATAGAAAATTGGCATTAGGGTTTTGTTGCTCTTTCGAATATTTAGCATAAATTCAGCTCAGTAATTAAGAAGACAGCATTATCTTGAGCACCTGCCTCATAGAATGAAAAAATGAGCAGTAATTCGTTTCCAGTGCGCGCGAGGGTGATGAGTGAAGAGACGAAGCAGTTAAAAAATGAATTTCCTTGATTTCTATCTGGATTCTAATTGCTGTATGCTAATGTGAAAATGAAAGAAAATCAGCTTAGCGATTTAGTACAGCTCTTGGCATGACTTCTATGGAGAGTCTTGTATCTTAGTCTTCTATGAAAATATCAGTTGTGTAATTGAAGCTTTGTTGCAATAATAGAAATTTGCATATCAAAGTTCAGCTTCATCTTTGCAATATAAACTTAAATTAGAACATTTGCGTCCATTGTTGATTGTTGCAAAATGTCGCTGCATTTGACGAATTACGATTAGACTTGAGTTAGATAAACGAATACCTACCTGCAGAACTGTTCAATGTTGATGATTATCTTCTCAAAATTACGCAGATTACTTGCAGCGAATATCAACGAGCCATCTTGGAGGCAGCCGTTCAAGCATGTGCTGCTCGTTGCGACAGCTGGCTGTTGTGGAATTTGAGCTGCAATATATGAAGATTTATTCACATCTATCTATGATGTTTACACTGTAAAGTAAAAATAGCTTCACGTATTCCTGAGGCCTGAATGAAAAGATAGGAATGAGTGTTAGTATGACGCAAATGCTGAAAAAGTTTGGCAGCACTCTTTTACCACCTCAAAGTTTTGAAATATTCCTTGAACTTAACTTTTTGATGTTGTGTTCATTAATATCTCTTCATTCAAGATACTAGAAGTAAACTTCGTAGGATAGCTATAGCACTGAAAAAATAGTGTGGGTCAAAAGCCCCGTCCAAATTGAAGGAACCATTCTCGAGGGCTTGCAAGAAGGTCGGTCACCATCTTTTGTGTCCCCGATCACATTTTGCTCTAGAAGGGAAAGGCCATCTTAGAACCATGCGATTTGAAGTGGTCACGGCGCCGCTCGACTGCGGGAGAATACTACGTTATCCCAGCCCTAGGAGACCTGGGAGGCTCCCTTTCGATCATCAGGCTTAGCTAGGTCTACTTGTATGTAGAAGCGCTCGAGTAGAGTACTGCTGATGCACCGCTTAGCATTGGTGCATGCAAGTATTTTATTGTTGCTGGAAAAATAAATCCCTGAATACACATCTGTAGGAGCCGTTGGTTTTGTAACAGGTGTTGATAGATATTATATGACTGCATTTAGATATTTGGGCAAATATTCGATCCATTCGGTTATCTGCCATTCTCCTTGATGCGGATTCCATTTGTTATGCGACCTTGCAAATTTCCTCCATGACTGCTTTATTACCATTAACATGTAACTGTGCGTATCGGTATATGTGTTTACTAGTTTACGAGTCAAGTTAGAGCTATAAAGCTGACTGTATAGTATTCGTTTATCAAACTTTAAACTGATCTATCAATTTATGAGAGTTTACAGATGTTTGTGACTAAAAATTTGCATGTGTTCTGCAGCCAACTGTACTACGAACTTTCGAGGAAGCAAATTTTTTGTGCAATTCGTGCATAAGCGATCGATTCGATTGATAAATGAATGCGCTGTTGGCAAATTAATTGAAGCGAGCGAAAGAGAGGGGGGGGGGGGGAGGAGGGAGAGGAGAGGAAGGGAGGAGAGAGACGGAGGAAGGGGAAGAGAGAGAAGAGAAGAAAAAAGAGGATGTAGGTTGGGAAGCGGTGGGAAACGCACTTTAACTCGAGAAGAAATATTTCTGGCTTCATGGCGATAAAATGTGGGCAGAAACTCGATTCCGTGGTTCAAAAGTGAAAGCCTTACGCATAACTAATCCTCATCTTTCACAGTTTCCTGCTTGAACCACAAACGTCTTCTCATCAAAACCCATGAAATTTACCTTGTTTCTACTTACTTTGTTTAAATAGGCAGAACCTGACTCTCGTTTAGAAACGTCCTCTCCTCAGTTGGGAACTTTTCAAGGGCATGACGTCAACGTTTTTATGGCTTTGAATAACGCTTTAAAAAAAGCCAGCCGTCTAACAAACAGAATGAACGTTCAAATACTGCGGTAAGGAACGAACACATATAATTGCTTATTCGATAATTCACTCAATATCATTTTCGGATATGAAACGTAAATGCGAAATTGAGTGTTAGAAGCAGTGAAAATTGAGTATCGCTTTTCAGAAACCAATAGAATTCAACAGTACACATGCCTGAGAGTTAAGCATCTCTCTTCGAGCACTTATAGCATATCGGCATCTTATAATCACTGTAAGGATTCGCCGGTCTGACTATAATAATACCGCGAAAATGCTTTTCTTCAGCAGATTTTTTTCACCAAAAAACTGGCGTAGTAAGCTAAAATGTTGTTTGTGTTGGCATACTGTCAACTGACCTCTTTTGGAATCAAGAATTGACCTTATCGAGATGCAGATCTACTCCAACTTTCGACAAATGTTTCCTCAGCTCCTAGGATGACAGTCCAAAGACCCAGCTGCTTTTTGAAGTGTTCTTACTTTAATTTCGCCTTTTAAATTACGGTTATCCTTTATTTGTAGGAGCAAAGATCACTTACGCACTAATGACCTTCAAAACGTTGCCGTATTGCAATTTTTTCTCTTAATTGCGGATCTCAACAACAAGAAAAAACATTGCTGGACTCATCATTTCACAAGAATTTGCATTCAAACATTAAGCGCATTTTAAGGAAGTGAAATTGAAGACATATGACTCTATTTAAAAGCGATTAGAATTGTGTGCTCTGCTAATACTGGATAATTTGTGAAATTACATTACAGTTATTGTTCAAAGGAACTAAAATCTTTCTGTGCTCTCATCTGTTTATTGAAAAAGGTTGATGAGATTGTTTATTAGTGATTGGCACCTCTGTACTGTAGAACATATGATTGAATGCGTAATCTATGGCCCTATGAAGAATTGAACTGTTTTTACCTTAATGCAGTATTTTGATTGTATCAGGAATGAATGTAAGAGTAAACACAAAGGTTAACAAGAGAGGTGATTGTGACGTATTCTGTGAAGATTCTCTGTCACTAAGGGGTAACTTCAGAAATGAATGGCAATCGTCATTTATTTTACGAAAAATCACTGTGGCAAAGAAAATATAAAATAGCAACGAATAAAAATATTACTGTGGAGCGATAAATCCATTAAAAAATTCTTTGAGTAAATGCAAAAAAATGTCAACATGTAAAGAAAGCTTCGTTAGAGTGTAAGAACTGCACAAAAGCGGCAGTTTTCGCTTTAATTTCTTATAAGCAAATTCAGATGGAGTTCATTCGGTTGTAAGCGTATGAATCGACCTGAGAAAGTCCACATTTAAAAGAAAATATTGGCAGATGCAAAATTATGCAGCGTTTAGTAAAAGGATGATAATGTCTTCTACGATGGCTAGCCATGCGTCATCGAAAAGATGCTTATAGAGTGCTGCAACTATTCTCCTCTCTTGTTTGACTTGTGATATGCAGAATTCTTCTCAGTCAATTATCAAAAAACCCCCTCAAAACATTAGAGTTTGGAATTGTCACTCATGGCATTCTATTTTCACGTGAAGCATTTGAAGTATTGCATAACACTTGACGAAACCTTTTAGCGGAACGATGATATTGGAAAGAAAATGTTGCAGCTCAATGCGAAATACCGATTAACGAAAAGGAAAAATTTTTACAACCTCTAACTGCAAAAAAGCGAATACTTGATTTGTGTTGGTGTGTTTATGCCAAAGTACAAGGACCATTCCAAATACTCAAGTTCTTTCGCCATTAGCGAGGTGCGATGCGCGTGGGTGGTTTTTCAAGCGCGCACATGAAGGGCGTGCTCACTTTAGAGTAATTTAGAACGTTGTTTTCATCGAACACTCAAGATGGATGAATAGGGCCCCAATAGGAAGAACAGAAACGGGTTTTCCAATCACAGAACTTCAACGTAATGCCCCAACTTTTCAGCGAAAATGACCAATAAAATATATACAATGATTTCGACAAAAGCAGAGGTATGTCGGTTCGAAATTCTCAAGCAATTTCTCCATGAAATGAGTTTAAATGATGCGAATTTAAACATTGAATAAGGTTCCTCCTAGAGAGATCATCAAGAATCTGTAATCTAAATTGGAAAGAAACAGAAATATTTTTAATGAATAGTTAAAAGTTTGGTTCTATTGCGAAATTCTGAAATTCATATAACAATAATAAAGTAATGGAATTGAAAAAGAACTACATGTCTCAAGGTTGAAATGTTGTTGACATTCTTACGATCAAAATAGACAACACAATGTCGCACATATGTGTTTTAATTATGGCTTTTTAATGTGTTAATAGGAGCTGTGAAAAGTTCATCTTTGATTCTTCTCTGTACTTCCCGAAAACTGGTCTTTCGTCTTTGAAACATTTCTATAACGGAGCCGCTCATATGCACAAAAATCAAGCACATTTAAATGAAGTACGGTCTGAACGGTTAAGCGTCACTAAGCTTATCAACTCTCATAGTTTTTGGAAATTACATCCGAACATTCTTTAAAAATTTTCTCTATTGCATTTATACATTCACAAAACATTCAACAATGCTTTGCATGCAGAACTTTTTCGTTGTAACACAATCTTCTCGCCAAAAATCTTTTGTAAATTTCAATTCTCAATTTTAGTCCCGCTGCATAAACAGCAATTTTTTGAAAGAATTCAGTACTCTTGAGAAATGCAACCATTATACTCTCCAATGAAACTCTCTTCTGAACAGCATTTAATACACCTGCTCATGCATCCAATATTCTATATACACATTAGAAAGTGACGAGTTTCTCGTAGTAATTCTCTTGTTTTGGTTAAGGTATGAGAAATTCTTCCTCATTACAACTGATTTCCATGACATCAAGGTGTCTCATATGGTTTTTGGGTGGCAATGAAAATCGTTTGTGTAGACCTACTTCGAATTACCTAAAAGTTACATGAAAGTAGATATTTAAGATCGGAATTACCCAAATCAATCAACGCAAAATTTTGATGCCACATTCTTGGAGATGGAACTTTTGAGTGCAGGTGATTCAATGTGGGCAGTATTCGGAAAGTCCACTTTGAACAGTTGCTGAGTGGCAATGAACGAACCAAAAAAGTATTGCTCTTGTTTTTTAACACATGGTAATTGCTTCCAAACAGACACACCTGTCGTTAGCGTTCGCTAGTTGGCCGACTAGTCTCTGATGTCTAGAATGCTGTCATTACCTCTAAATGAAGCAGGTCTTGCGAAGAAGGAAGCAGTCTTTAGGATTAATAAGAGAAAAAAAATGCATTTAAGCATCTGAATGATATCATGTAAAATATCTACGCGAATTTCTAATTATGCTAGGCAGGATATAAACAGATGGAGATAACTGAAGCACTGAAAGTTTTCTGAGCAGAAAATTTCTAATTCGTTTTAAAATTTCTTCAAGAGAGGAATAGTGTAACAGAAAACTTGAAAGAGGCAGTAAAGTTTGCCCGGAAGACAGCCAACACTAAATGTAATACACGTTGAGATTACCTCTTGTCTTCAGCACTAGCTGACCTACTCGTCAGATTATTTCTCCAAACCGAAAGTGATGAAAAAAATTTCAATGCGAAAAAATTTGCTCAAAGACAACTAGAGTGCAGAATTCTACAAATGCCAATAATGTCGTTAGTTGAATAGGTCAAACGAATTCAGACTAGTAGCTTAAAATAACGCATAAATGCAGCTGAATTTCACAGTAAATTATAAGAGTAACAAGAGAGGTTGTATAAGAGTAACAAGAGAGTAGGTTTCTAGGTCCAACGAATGTACGCTTTTGAAAGTCCGTTATTACGTTCAAATACGACAAGAATAAATTACATATCACGTTGTTCTCCTCTTAGCGGAAGGTATGGGATTTGGAATAGCTGAAAAAAAGTGTGAGCGTTACATTTGTGATGGGTACGGTAATGATGCGGGAGATCGGGGGGTTGAGAGTGTGGGGCGGCTATACGGCAAACGGCACATACCGTAGACAAGCAGAGCGGTGACGTGTAGAACAACAACTCGTAGAATCATTGCGGATGCAGACTGAGTGGGTAGTGGAACACACACAAAGCTATCAAGTGGGCCACAAAAAGCACCGCCAAGCTCGGAATAAGTGTGCGGTTGCTCTGTGCTGCTTCGTACGAAGCACTGCTGGCTGTCTCCGGACGCGGTTCTTACCGTCGCTTTTGCGATACTCACTCCCACCTGTGGGCGTGCCTATACCACTGAATATGCCGTGCCCATGTACAGACAAAAAAAAACACCAATTTTTGGCATTTGGCCCATTTAACCGCCATCAACGCAACAAACGCCCCTTCCACACAAAAACCACTCACGATTAGTTACTGGACTTTGTCAGTTCGTTCTCACCGATCTTCTTTACTTTCACTACTGGAATTTTTTATTAGCGGTCTATAAAAACGTTTTTTGATGAATTCCAACAAGTGTTGAAAACGGTACAGGTTATTGTTTCTTCATCGGCTATGAAAATAATGCACGGATTTCATTCCTTCTACTAAGCACTTAATTAGCGACCCGCTTATTGACTGTCGTTCTTCGCAATCAATTTTCTGATATATGGTATGAACGCAGCACGGTGATGATTTATACCGAGATGTCATATAAGTAGTAATATGCTATGGTACGCATGATAAACAACTGCATGGTAACAAACTCTTGTTGGCCTAAGACGGTCGTGCTTAGAAAAGTACAGTTACGGGTAAAGACCGGTTTCGTTACTTGAAACAACCGCTTTTTCATTGGCATTGTGGAATCGGGCTCCCTTGGAAGGAAGATGATCGATAGAAAAATTTGAACGTCAAATTTCATGCAACCACATACCTTGTATGATGTTCCATTTTGTTTGGAAGAAAAGTGTAATCATTAGAAAGCATAGGTAATAACGGTAACCTCCAACGTGAATTCTGTTAGAAAGAGTTGTCTTGTTGTATCTTTCAAAAGAAGATCCTATAAATGTCCGCCAAACTTTAGAAAGATTTCAGCATAGCTTCAACTCTTCGACATTTTTGATTCTCGCCGGTTCTAAAATCAATGAGTGAAGTGGAGATTTGCGATAAAATTCGGACGAAAGATTAACGGTTGATAACATTCAATCACTAGCTTCTGAATCGCTAGACTTTAGCGTACGTAACGCGGGCTAAATTCTCTAAGGTATGCCAACAAAACAAAAAATATGAACCGGCTCAAGCTCTATTCTTAAGTTTCAAGAATTTGGAGACTAAAATATCACACACCTTAATTTCTCCCAGATTCTGATATAGGAATAATGTCATAAGTACTGCAAGTGTTAGTGGAGATTTTCATGAATTTTGATCTGTTTAAAGTTTAGATGTGATAGATAAATGGAATAGTGGAAAGCGTATTCGAATAAAACTTCCGAATAAACTTCGGTTAATTGAAGCAGAAAATACACGCATCTCACTTTTCAAGCAAGCAGAATAAATTGCAAGGTAACGAAATGAACGTCTTGCTGAAGAAGATCCCAATTCATTTTGTTGCGCAACGCCGTCAGAGGACCGCCAAAATCGAATGGAGGAGATCTGCCACTGAGGTCTTAATCCAATCTGGTTGGGTTTATAAAGCGCCATCAATTGATTTCCTAATCATTAATTATAAACCGACATTACAGATTTCACTGTGCGAAGTACAGTCGGTTCTGCGTTGCTTCCAACATGAAATAAGTTGAAGTCGACAGTTTTTCGACATTCGGAGATTTTACGTTATGTCATAAGAAGGGGAAAGATCATCGCAACAGATATGTGCCATCTTCGTAATGGATTCTCGGCATTGTTTTGAACGTTGATTTCCCATAAACGGTGAATGCTGTGAAAAATTTTATTAAGATTAGTTGCAACATCATAGTTTCAGCGCCGAAGCTGGTTGCTGCCAACTGTTTAGCTAAATCTAGCATTTTCTTTTACTCAGGCCAGCGATCTAAAAGTAGCACCAATCTTATAAAATTTCATTATAAGCTGTAACTTCCGCCTGTTCTCACACCATATGCGCATTCTATGGTGATCACATGATGATAACCGGCCGCTTTTATAGTTAATTAAATGACAAGAGTTTGAGTCCCTTGAAAAAACTGTTGCATTCGGGAGGAAATTTGTGGTAATCCTGTGAGGAGCTCAATGTAGAATTGCAGAATGCGTCTTCGAAAAGATAGCATACAAAAACGAACGGCATTACTGAAATCAGAGACTTGTTCTGGCCAATTATGATGCATAAAAGAAAGCACTGGCCCATTCACATGCTTACCGCTCGAAACCAGAAAATTCACGCTGAATTTCAGTGTGTCCATCACAATCTGCATAAAAGTCAGTCAATTTCTTTATTGATTTGCCTGACTTGCTGAGCGAGACAATACAAAAGTTAATGTGCAACGAATTTTGGTTCGAGTCACACCAGAAGACTGAGCCTTTCCTTTATCCCTCTAGGCCGTTTTACCATCAGAAGGCACATAAATTTGTAATTTCTTAGAATTCCAGGCTTAGTTCAAAACGGGGTTTGACGTCTGATTCGAAGAGTGTTAGCATGTTTTTGAGCAGAAATAGTTTGCACTTAATACACATAAGATACGTACTTCATTGTTGAAAAAAACGTAATGGAGGTAAAAAATGAATAAATAAAAAGTGTAAGCCATGCTTAAGAAAGGTGAGAGTGAAAAGAAGATGAGGTGAGCGATCGAAAGAGTATTTTGAAGGACGCAACCGTGGGAGTTTAGAGACAAAACTTCATCCGCGGCGGCCTTGCTCACGCATCTCACATTCTTTTTTTAAACAACGCAACAGGTCGGTTTCTCTTGAAATATTTTTTCAGGATAGACTCTACCTTTGGAATATTTCCTATGCCATTAAAAATCTGAGCAACAATTATAGGCGTTTTCATTTAACAGTTTTTTCAAAATACGTGCTGTGCTGGCATAAACGTAGTTAACAAATGGTTGAAACTTGGCATTCATTTCAGTTAAATCAGAAAGGCAATAAGTCAGGTGAATAATCATTACTTCTGAAAGGGCATTTTTTATAGAGCACAACAGGTTCGACTTGGGAACATGTGCATTTCCTAGTGCAATAACAATGCTTACCACAGAAATCATAAAAACAGTTCCTTGATTCAACAACGCCGAATTTGGATGACTGCTAACTTTTCAAAAAAAGGCTATTTTTTGAGAGATTTTCAGAAAAAACGCCTCAAATCGGTTCTTAATGAAATGAAATGAGACTGTTGCGGTCAAGTTAAGGGGATAATTATTTTTTAATATAAGAAATCGATTACGTGTTCACTTTCCGTTGTAGTTGATCAAATATAGTTGCAAATTGTTTTGTGAATGATGCGTTCATCAAAATGCATTTTGGTTAAATGTCGAGCCATTAGAAAATGAAGGTCAGTATTTAAATAATAAAAATATAGAGGATGCGCGCATCATTACCTCTCGCCGACTAATGGCTATTGTGAACAAGTGCCAACCTATATTTGCATATTAAACATACAAATGCAATAGTACTTCATCCCTTCGACATCCGTTCAGCCTTTTTCACCACAACTTCTAATAATTTCTTATTTGTTACACTCCACATTGATCTAATTTATAAGATAAAGAGCCGAAAGAGTGGGAAGTTGAAGGCTGTTTCCTCATCTGCGATAATTAGTTAGGCAAATTTTCCACCAAAGGAGTTCAATCGACATTTTTTGCAGCTTTCTAAACTTTAAATTGGTATTGCATAAGAGAAGATTTATCGCTTCTTGCTTTTGCCGCATTATCTTCATTTCTTTTTGTCTTGGAAAAAGTTAAATACTTAAAGGTTGCAGGCCGATTTTGATGAGCAGCTAGATAATTATGTGTAAAAATGGATATTAATCTCAGGATTTGTGTTCTGGCTCGTTGCCAACGAAAGTTGATCGTTTTATATGCAAATTAACACACTATGCATGAAAAAAGTACAACGTCTGCTATGCAGAATCTGTTCCATCGATAGATAAACTGATAAAACGGAAAAGGCTAATTTGTTTATAGGACGCTGCACCATGTCGTAGGTTCATAATGGGAAATCTCAAATTTATAGGAACTTCTGACTTGTTAGCTAACAAGCTGATAACTGCTGGCAGTGATAAAATTTTGCAAGAGCGAAGTTGCGTTAGGCAGAAGGACTGTAATCATTGGATTCCATGCCTTAAGTCGTAATTTTTACCTCATCGCTTGCTAGGTTGGATCACTCTCGAGAGAGCTGTTGTGAAACAAACCATTATAAATAGCAGTGGAACGGACGAAGAATTCACATAGGAGCAATCGCCTGAAAATTCAGCGAGAGGTATGAAATGAGCATCCGAAAAAGTGGTGAATTCTTCAAAAATGCGCGAAGAATATCTGCAAAATAAACGGGAAGTTTAAAAGGCGCTTAGTAGAAAAATGCGGTTTTTTTCTCAGTGACATCTCTCTGCGCTTAGTGAAATCCATTTTTCACAGACTGGGTTTCGCACACTTCGCACACTTGAATGAAATCTTCTCATATATTATTAACGCTGAAACATTTCCTGAATGACAACTTGACCGAAATATACCTTCAAGAAACAACGAAAAAAGCGGTCATAGTGGTTGAAGTGATCTGAGCGCCTGCGCTTTGTTAAAACTAGCGAAGAGATGTATTATAGAAGCTGGAACGATATACATTCTTACGCCACTTGATCAACCACATACATAGAAAATTTGCATCTACAAAATGTGTGTGTCTACCTATAGGGCAGTTTCAACTTTGAAACCACTGGAACTGTGCTTATGGAAAGTGGTTTGTGTAATGTGCACTATGAAAGCAACACTATGTCCTATTTTACGGTGATCCGTTGACGTCGAAAAATTTATTAAGAAGGAAGATGTAAAGAAATTTGAATGCATTGTAAAACTGATAGTTTCTCTTTTATATTCATCAGGTTGTTTTAAAAAAAAAGAATTCAGCGCAGTTAGCCAATTGACATATGAAGGCATCTTATCGCATATTTATTAGCTGCTTGGAACTTACAAAACTGGTTGCTTAAATGGACGGGATGCAAATGCGCATATTGTGCAGCTTCTCCATTTTGCAGCCCAAAAAGTGTAAAATGCACACAATTTTCTAGCTTTTAATACCTATGGTTCGTTTCAAGTTTATGATTCAAGTTGGAACATTGCATACCCAACAGTTCACATTATAGTCTATTTCCAAACTCTAGCATCAGTGATTCCCAGACTGAAATTCCTGAGCAGACAAATAGGCAATTCTGCCATTAGACCGTTTATCATAAAACTGTCAACAGGGAGTAAAATGCGCAAAATAGCTTAACTGATCACATCTTAATCTTAGTTCACTTCTTAGCTGATCCGATCGGTCGTATAAAAATGCGCTTTCCTGCGATTTGCAAATCTTTGTCATATATGTTCGTTTCTCTGCATAATAGTTGCAATTTGGATATCATGAGAGATAGAATTACGATGTTTGCTTTATGTAACCAACACAATAAGATCGTTCTTCACAGATACGCAAAGTGATTCGTCAACTTGCATTTCCTTTCCATACAAACACTCATTGATTGTAAAACCACTTAGAATGCACTCTAGGTGAACCGGCTCGGGAAAATGAATCTGATGCTTAAAACCTTAACGCTCAGTGAGCTCGATAAGAATATGAATGCAGTGTTAGGAATGTTCTATTACTTGGTGCTAAGTTTCGGAGTTAATTAGTCTGATGGACAAAACTGCAAAGGAACACTTTATGCAATCTCTTCAGGCGCGCTCTTCTAAGTATGCCTCAGTTAGTGCAAAAATGTCTTCAAGTATGTGTGTTTCCTTCTCACACTGATATAAGTAGTAGTGTAGATTATTTAACATCGAATTTCGCAACCTCGATTTAATGGTTAGGGAGCTGAAACTAATGGATAGACAGGTACATATAGTTTGCTGCTTTCGGGTACACATATAGATGGCTTCCGCTTTTTGTGTGATTACAGCAGTGGCCCACTCGGTGTTACTCGCTATACATAAATGACATTATTTAGTGTGTTGACTTGCTTCGCCACTAAAATGGAATGTCGTTCAGCAAACAGCGCAATGTTAGCAGCCAATCTAGTTTTGATGGTTTCAATTCGTTTGAATCAGAAACTGGTCGAAAAACACGGAAACAATAAGACAAATTGCCAAGCACAGGTACCGTTATCACAAGAAAATATTTTATTTAGTGTCTTTGTATTTTCTGTATCTATATTATCGTCGGTGGCATCGATACGACACATATGGATAGCAGTGTGAAAATTAGTTTTTATGTACGCAAGCGAATGATGATACAATTGATGTCGAAGGTTGCTAAAGTGACTCATAAATAATGGTAATGATGTCGAAAATTTGGAGTTGGGTAAACGAGTAAGAGAAGACAGTAATGTTCAATTGCACGAAACAATGAGACGCGAAAGAATTTCTGTGTGAAAAAAAAGAAGTAATTTCAAGGAAAATAGTAACAAATGAAGAAAACGTGAATCTAGGGGAACGTGCGAGAAGGAAAATGGCATCGAGTTTTGAAAGAGTGAGTCGCGTGTAAATTGGTGTAATATAGGGGACATTCGCCCTGCAGGATATTTATTCGAGTTCTTGCCCTATCTCAACAGTATCGAAGCTATAGATCGTTTCAATATAAAGAAACTGATCTGACATGAACTTAATAAAAACTTGGATAAGTTTGTGCTCAATTTGCACACTAAACAGATAAATGACCGTTATGCGGAGAAAATAGTTTGAACATTACCCGATTTTACTCAGTCATATTATGACATAGAGAACCTAAACATTGGTGAGTTTATTGCTTTTGAAGATGAAGACTGTGTTTATTTCAAAATTCCGGAAATCTTTCTTTCCAACATCTGTATAAAACGCAATTTCATCGAAGAATCGTCTAAGAGTCGTTGTATACATCATACAACATAGAGCGCTGTTCAGATTCAACAAAACATATCGCACAGTTTCGTCAAAAACTTTCCAAAATAATATCGGGGAGCGACTTGTTTTCTTTTCCGTTTCTTTTTTTAAGTTGCCGACTAAACTTTATTTTGACCTTGGACGTATTCATGTTTGAGGGCATGTCCTCTGAGCAAAACTCGTTATAAGAAATAGCCCGACCCAACCGCACCCAGTTAAGTGTAATGCCATCCTCTGGAATGATTCCGTGCTTCGATCAAACCGTTTTAATACGCGTTTTCACATCATCGTCTTTGTGTATCAAATTCCAAATTTATTGCTGGCGGGAAATTTTTGAATCAAGTGAATTTCTTGAATAAGGTTTTATCAGGTGAATTCACTGATAGATATTGCGGTTTCACGAGATGAGATCGAATGGAAGTAGCTCTTTTATCAAAATGAAATAAAACATAATCAAATAGCTTGATAAATCAATCGTTGCACCAATATTCTAAAAGATGTGCACTTAATGACGCTTTCACTCGGTAAACGAATCGGTAATTGTAGATCCGTTTATGCCCTGAAAAGTTGTGCAGAAATTTTGGGTGCAAAATTTTATAGCGGCGCCTATGAATCGTAGAAACATGATCAATCGTAATTAAATGTGAAAGGTATAACAAACTTCAGCATCGCGGCTTCCTCGATCGGCGAGTTTAGACTACCATGCGGAAAAACAGATGCAAACGTATATCTATGGGACGTGATGTGGCCGGAATGGGCGTTGGTGAATTTTGCACAAGAAATTCAGGATCAATATTTTAAGTCAAATACGCTGGCAAGCCTGTGAATGGAAGGGGGGAAAATGTTTTTCCTAAGTAAATATACCACCGCTGTGATAGATCCCTTTCGCGAAACTAGGTGATTAAATTTCTTTATGCCAAAAATTTACCCCTTTCAGAGAAAGCAACTTCAAATTAGTTTGCACCTTTCAACATAATATGTTTACAGATGATGCAAAACAGGACTGATTACTACTCAATCTTTCCTACCTAACGACATTGTTGGAATCCGCTCACCTTCAGGAATTTGACAATAATGACCACCTTTCCCTGCCGAAGTTCAACTCCATTTGTTAATTGATCAGCATGCACTGTGCATATTAGAAAGAAATGGTTGGGACCTTTCAGAACATTGTGTTGAAAATGACCAAATATGCACTTTGCTTATCATGAATTATGCTCTCATAGAATTCGTTCCCTTCACCACTAGAAAAGCGCGTTCAGTCATTGAATTCCTGATATTCGTGCACAACCGCGCACGAATCTCTTTCTATTAGTCATTCGGCACAGTTTTCTTTTTTATTACAACATAACAGCTAAGTGCGCACTAAGCTGTCTTGAAAGGGAAAGACTTTCAAAAACGAAAATATCATAGAACCAATTCAGCAGCAATTGAGAGATTGTAGCAAGAGAGCAGAAGAGCAAGCATAATGAGCTTTATTCATCATCATTCAACGTGGGGTGGCAATTCCCCACTCCACCGAGTCCGGTGACCCCTCCGCTTGTTCACCACAGACGAAAGAAGGAGGAAAACTATGGTTCATAGCCACTATTTTCGTAGCTGATGAAGCCAAAATCGAAATCAAAGGTGCATGAAATATCCCCCACATTGTCATTAAGTGCCAGGTGCAACAGTAAAGTTTTAAGGTTCATAAATTGTTGGTATTCGTATGGGGAGAAGGAAGAGAAAGTTCTGTTTTGTCGACTCAAATTTGCGTCCCATGAAAAATTGTGATTTTTTCGAATTAGTTTGTCGCAAAACGCATAGCAAGAAGAGAAAAACAAGCGAGAATTTCGATAATGCTTACAAGTTAACAATTACGAAATCAACGCACCTAATAGGACAGTGAGGTTTGAAGTGATCAAAGGTCGCGTCGTCAACAACGATAAGCAGTAGTGCAAAGTAACCACACCTATCACAGCGCAAGGCAAGTTCGCAGAAATAATGCTGTGATGGTTGACACCTCCAAGTACAGTGTTTTTCATTGAAGTTTTGGAAATCTTTTCATAGCGCCTAATGATTAATGAGTGAGAGCATAATTTCATCATACCCGTGTTCAACATAACACAATTAAATAGCCACAAATACGGCGACGCCCTACTTTTGGCACATCGTTCATCTGTTATTCCATTGCTCGTCAATTATTTCCAAATTTTCATAAGCAATTAAAACATTGCAGATTGCATGTTGAACGTCATATATGCCTCACATTCAGAGAGTGATCGGCAGCACTCTCTGAATGTGAGGCATATGTGACGAGAGTGCATAAACACGGAACAGATCGATATAAACTTCCTTTGAATAGAGGATTCTTTTTGAATCGAGGATCCACGTCCTCTCGGAATTTAGTAAGGAAGAAGACGCATGTGGGCATTCTATTCAAGGAATTATTGAAATCAGTGGTCTGCTAAAAGTGCATGATACTGAGTGCAAAATATAGATAAATAACTATTTTTAAAGAGACCATACTGATCAGTTGATTTATCGCATAAATGCAAAAACATGTTGTAACTTTTATCCACATTGATTTCACATTATACGAGACAACTCAGATTAAATTTTTTGACGTTGAGCAGCCATTGTATCTCATGATGCATTACCACAGTAGTGAAAAATGTGTTGCTTAGAACGAACACAGCAAAGTTTAGGAGTCCGATTAGTGTCATTAAGTGCCACATACGTTGTTGTCATACAGTGGTCCTATACAACCGTCATCACTCCGGGCAACGAGTGTTCGCTTTTTTTTCCGGGTGGTTAGTACATCTTCCTAATTGGCTGGAAAAGTATGGAAATTGTCTATCATTTCTTACGAACTTTCTTTTGTTTTGATGGCAGTTATATTCTCAAATATCTATTTTTCATGAAGTTGTAGGCATTTTTTACGCGGATGTGGTCAAAAAGCTCAAGCACCCGAAAAATACAGTTTTCTTTGTCTGCAGTCAATTTATGAAGAAAAAAACGAAAAAGTATCCCGTGGAAGCATCAGAGGAAGAATCATTAAGGTTCTTCCACCTTTTTCACTCCTTCAGATGAGCCCTGCTTCCGCTACGATGTGATGTCTTCAACCGAAATCGTTTGTAACCTGGATGAACGACGCTCGTTCACTGATATTTCATTCAAAAGCCTCAAGATCGTGCTGTTCCATAATGTTAGCCTTTGCCCGTCTCACCCTCTCGTTAATTCGCAGCACCATGGAGAGCATTTCAACAGCATCAAGACCTTATCTGGCTTCTTGAAGTGCAATGAATTCGGCGGAGAGGTCGCCGAAGGCTTCAAAATCGCGTCACTTCTGATGGGTCTCCAAGGCAAGTTAAAGTTCCGCAGTTAGCGCTGTCTTCAAAACAATGGAGACATCAAGGCGCACTGTTGCAAGTGTAAATAGAGTCAGGGAACTGGGTTCTGTGTGCAAAGAAAGGGTATCTTAAGGTAGCCACTGATGGACCTGCAGAAAGTGGTATTGCTAGCACTGCTCATCATGTTGCGATTTATGCAACAGTTTGGGGCAGATCTATTTAGATCGACGAATAAGCAATCGACAGCCTTCAAGTATCTTCAAGGTGTCTTCATCGAACCACAGATAAAAAATGGCTCAGCAATGCAAACAATTTACCTAGCAAGCTCAATAGCGAGCAGCGATTTGCAGCAACCTTGCTACGACTATCAAAGGCTTACTACGCAACCATGAAGCCAAAACTAGGTAGAACTACTTGAGTAGAGCTAAGGAACTACGGCGCAATGGCCTGCTATTCGGATTTCAAATCGACATCCATGACGCTTACTTTCATATCTGGCCAGAATATAAACCGCTAGCATCTTTTTGAGTCTGAAATTCCCTCAAAATATCAATATGACTTATCACACTATAGCCCTCTTTCTTTTTCCGGCAGGATTCAACACAGCTTCATCATTTCGATTCAAGTACAAGCGTATTCTGGAGCTACGGAAGGACAAGTTGACGAAGCCGAGCATTTGGGGCATTCACTGCCCTTTGCTTTCAGCCAAAGTTTTAACACTGCTTCAGCTCCTAAAAACATCAGACGCGCTTACGGAGGAGGCTACACTGCCAATTCAAAGACGAAGTGGTTTCAGCACCTTTAAAAGGTCACCTACGACCTGGTGACAGTCGTTATTCTGGAAAGCGGATAGAGTTCACTGCAGGTTGATGCACTAATCCACGAGAATCTCCATCAGATAACTCGAAAAGTGGCTGCTGAGATGGTATGCAGCTTTGCAACAGTTGTCCAACATGTGCAGTCGATGAAGAAGATAAAAAAAGTCGCACCCCGGGTGCTGGACAAAATGAGTACAAATAGCAACTTTCAGTGTGTCACTGACCGTGCCTCAATGTTTGCTCTCCAACTTCCACTCAACTTCAATGTCGGCGTTCTCTAAGCGCATCGTTACAAGTGATGGGAAATGGCACTAATGCGTCAACATAAAACAATGGAAGTAGTGGACTGACCCTGGCAAGCAGGCAACAGCATGAGCCAATCGCGAAATGCACCTTCAGAAAACTTTGCTGTTCGATGCGAACACTTGGAAATGCTGATGTTACGAAACGTTGCGAAGGGTCAATAACAGTCAGGAAGAATACATAGTAGATTGATATATTGTTTTGAGTTTGTTCGAAACTTTTTTTAAGTGAACGGCAAAAAAAGAGTTTGAAAAAAGGCAACGATCTCATTTTCCAATCCATCAGATCTGTTCAGGACATAGGATCACAAATGCAAATTTCTAAGGGGATGAAAGCAAGTTTTTCATTCTTTTTAAGGACAAATAGTTATGAAGTAACATTTACTGCTAGGGAATAAAAAAGTATATTAGACAGTGCTATGACAGATTCGCTTCGAGCGTTAGGCGCGATTGAGTACTCGTCACGAGATAACACATGTGCTTTTGGTATGTTTTTTGGCTAAACGCTCAATTTCAGACACATCCACACCACTATACGCACGCCCCGAGGGCATCGACTGCCGGCGCTTCTTCATCGCCGATGGATGGAATCCGTGCATCTGATCAAGCAGCTCACCAAACACTTGCTCAACCTGCAAAGACCGCACATTTATTTACAATGAACGCTCATTTTGGGAACTGAGCAGAATAACCAATGACAACGAATAAGTATCCCCATAATTGAAGACTTAGTGCAAGCCCAACGTGGAAAGAATTGTCTGCGTTCCTAACAACACGACCACAATTTCATCAAAAAAGATGCCCAAAACTTGGAGCACAACCAAAAAACCACCTAAATTAGCTTGTTCGATTACAAATCAATTTATCATTGAGAGCAACCCACAATCTCTCATCACATAGGAAACTTTTGCAGCGATAAAAATTTGCAGAAACTGAAGGAGGCGCAAACGTTTTTGCAAATCGGCAGCGATTTTTCAATAAATATTAACATGAAAGTGCTTCAACTTTGCTTCAGCAACGAGAACGGCCATCAAATAAACTTCAAAATGCGATATTCCCTGAGGAGCAAATAAAGAAATGAAAATGATAAAATGATCAAAATTGTTCCTTGATAGTTGCTTTTGAATGAACGGATATTTACTTTTAGAAGGAAATTGCATCGTTAGGCATAATCTCAGGCTCTATCTATTGCTAGAGGTCTCATAAAAAGAACACAGTGATCGATTCAATTGAACGTTTATGAAAATTTGCACTTTTCCCGCTGGAAGTTGCGGAATGGATATTAATTTCAAGACTTCCTGTTGAAAATAATCGGAAATCGAACGTACTCGTTGAGCATTTTTTGCGGACACTGGGGCATAAGGGATAAGATGTGTTGATGCGAAACTGTTGATGTCTTCGCAAGGCCAATCGGCTTCACTTTCATATAAATCGCTCTTATTACCGAGAAGCAGAATCGGTGCCTTTTTAATGTTCCTCTCGCGGATTTCTTCCACTATCCTTTTCGCCTCCTCGAAAGATTCTGGATCGTCGGCAGCAAAGACAACCTGCGAAGAAATGAATGTGAGGAATTGTGGTTAAAAGTGAGAAAGTAGCTTCGGTTCGGTGAGTTGAGACACTGCAAGATGAATGCTATGGACTGAACTCTATGCCGATATTACTAATGAACCAGCATGAAGTGTCAACAGGCAATAATGGATTATAAGGTATCATTAGGCCAAGACGGCAAGATTCATGAGACGAGTATACATCCTCTTTTTATTTTTCACTGTATCTCACAACGGGCTTTAAAGCATTCGCCAAAGCTCACGAGACTCATTGTGAAAAAATATTTTATGTCTCTAACGTTCCTTATAACCTCACGACACAGTGCAAGACTGCGCTGCTTTGACCTTTGAATGTCACTCACGATATGAAAGCTAGATGACTGCTTATCGCCTAATGCGGTACTAAACGTCGCACATAAAATACGCCTCGTGTAAAAATATGTCGCAAAAGCAACACATACGACCTATGTGGTACCACTCTAGATCAAAAGCCTTTCGCAAGGAGCGACGGCAAACATCAACTGTAAAGTGCAGATCTCACCAGCAACAGCATACTAGCTATCGGTGGAAAGAATTATACAAACCATTGAAAGCGGAATTGCGGTGGCGACATTAGCATCTAGGATATTCTCCCGCGAAGGAGTGAAGAGTAAAGGAGGAGGTAGAAGATAACTGAAGAGCGATTCATATGGAGTGGTACATTGGAGCACCACAAGAGAAATATGAAATTTCTCTTTTCTCTTCTTTATCCGCCGTATAAATATGCGTGTTGCAAGTGTGCAGCAGTATGTCCAGAAGAGTGTCTCCATGAATCTTCCCTCTATATAACGACTGACTGCTCGAAACCTAGATATTTTAAGCTACTGACAAACATACATCCAGCACAACTTGTGACCGACTTCTAAGCTCGCAATAACAACTCAAGCTTTATTTCAGTATGCGAATCATCATAAATGGCCGACCGGCGGTTAATAAATATTGTTGAATTGGGTATAGCGTGATGCGAACTACTTCCCTTTTGACGCTCCTGATTAGTCAAACAAACGAACAATATTTCCATTCATCTAATTGTTCCCGATAAAACGGAAATTCAATTTTCCACAGTTAAAACTATAAAGTTTGAAATAAAATGCAGCATTTATTGTCCTCGAAACGCGCTGAAGCAGCGATCATTTCAAACATAAATATTCAGACTGCGCTTAAAATGGTCTTTTTGGAAAAAACGCAGTGTTTCCCTATCCCGATGATCATTTGCAAAGAGAACGAACAGCATTTAAGCCTTATGAAAGTCATAAGCAAAGATGGCATTGGTCTATAGAATAAGTACAGCAAAATGGCGAATTGCTATAACTAAGTTAGCTAGAAAACTAGTGATTTTTTAATGAGAAGCTTATAATGGCATATCCTAATGCGGTGCTGCTAGCTTCAAAAAGTATAGAGAAAGTGCACATTATGATTTCCAATTTTCTTGGTTTTCGTGCGGAGAAGCTAGTTCCTGTTCTAATTTATTCGGACTGTAAAAACGTTGCTTTATTCGAGAACGCTGGCAATTTGCGACTTCATCCGAAGCAATATTTCTAATAGTCATATATATATATATATATATATATATATATATATATATATATATATATATATATATATATATATATATATATATATATATATATATATATATATATATATATATATATATTTGAGCGTTTGGTGGAAGAGGAATGTTGCAAAGAAAACGCATATCACAACAAGTGTGTGAGGCGCTGTCCCCTTGTTTAATTTAGACAGCACATCAAACGCACTGAACTGCGCCTACTATACAACGTACAAGCAACAAGAAGGGATTATTTCAAGTGCTAATGACTAACTTACGATGAATGCATCGCCAGTCCTCGCGTAAAGATGTCGCATAGCTAGAAAATCGTGCGATCCGCTCGTATCAATCACCTGTATTTATTTGATATGATAAACCTATACGGATGAGCGGGATGTTTGACCAATTGGGACAACTACATCAACGAAGTATGTACTCTCTTGAATAAAGGCTAGTTATAAAGTTTATTATGGAGTTCTGTCCCGAGGTGTGTGGAAGTATGAAATCTCTTTAACACAAAACTCATTTCACTGTCAAAGAGTTGACTAGTTTTGCATCGAGTTTCTTCTGCTAACTGTTTTCATCACCCACCTAAGCAAGATTTCCCTTGTCTGCTGTTCCGTCGCAAATGCTCCCATGGGCGTGAAATCAAGAAAAAATTTTACTTTTTGAGACAGGGTCTTCTCGACCTTCCAGAAAAATATTAAAACATGAGAGCCCTGCATTTTTGCATGGAATATGGGCCATGTTTTCTATTGAGCGAGTTTACGGCATTTCGTTTCTATAGTATTGCAGTCATCCCCTTGGAGGTTAACACTCGCATGTTGCGAAGAGTTGAGTTTATAGCATCTCTCTTTTAAAAATGTTTTATATTTACCACCTTTGCTATCGAATAGAAACTTCAGCACACCTCTTGCATGCACAAAGGGCCAAGAAGTCAGGAGCATCTTTTGGTTCAATCCAGTAAAAGGCGCTTCAGCTGCTTCGACTTGTAGCGCTGGCTTATAGTGTCGCAACTTTGAACAATTGCGAAGGCACCATCTCGCGTAACACGCATTCAACTAATCCATTTTTTGATTTTGCGGCATCTCATCGCATTAATACCGAATGTATCGACAATTTTGGCTGACATGTTAATTAGAAGAAATGTCAGATCAACAGGACAAACTTTTAACTTAAGGTGTTGCAAACACGGTTTCTGCTATTCCGAGAAGTAGAAAGTTCCAAGCAATTCAGTCCAATGAGCACTAGTCCAACTAACACATTAGTTTTACAATACCTGTTTAATAATACGTAAACCTTTCACACCTGTAAAAGGAGTTCATTGCCGAACTCGTTGTTATACTCGATCCAATTAAATTCCTCTACTGTCGGATGATACTCGGTAATGAAGCCATCCCAAAGGAACTGTCCAACCAAGGCAGTTTTGCCAACCTGTCAAAAACATTTTACAAGGAACGCTTCCCACTTAGTGAGTACATTCGACAAAAACCAAACATACTTACAAAGCCCAATGTGCTCACGTTAAATACGCAAAAGTGTGGATGTTTGCCTACGCAAATAACTTCAAGTCGCCCACGATTGAAAATGAATATCCCCACTCAGGAAAGATGTCTAGTGAAAATGCCCTTGCTTGATTTCATTACCCTCCAGCTACGCTATTTAACTTCTCGAAAGGGAGTTTGCAACAACTGAACACTGAAAAGATGAAGCTTAACAAACCTTCGATGCACCAAGCACGATAAGTGTGTACTCCTGAGGTTTAATATTCGGCACCGTTGAGTGAGTGCGCCCACGTTGTGTACCTACTGGACGCGCCGTGCTGCAGCTTCGTTCAAGGCGCTTTGGTCCCGTCGCCCGCTCGAACGCCCTCGAGCGTATGTCGCTCGGTGGGTCACCTTTCACGAGTTGAAAACAGCCACTGAAAACGAATAAACGATCTCTTAGATAAAGCGAAATATCTCCGCACTTCTGCTATGCACCTTTTAATGGTTAAACCACCGTAGTCAAAATTCGCAAGTACATCACTTAGAAAGGCGCGTTGCGTTGTTCGACCGGCTGAAGCTGTTCACATGCATTATAATTAAAAGTTGTTGGAAAACAGTCGAATTTTTTTCGAAATCCCCCACCCGCATCCAAGAAGTTTGGTTTTGGTACCCGAATTTTACACACTGCAATTGATAAGCAGTTGAAAATTTTTCCACCGTTTGGACGAGGCCACTCATGGGAAGTAAAAACGTTCGAAAAAATCTATCCGCGACGTTTACTGTTCGAGCGAGTGAACGGTGACCTCTGGCAGTCGAACGTTATTGAACGCTCAAACGTTTCAATTTTTCCAGCCTCAACCATAGGATGTGAATTTGTTTCGTTTTTGTCTGTAAAGTACGAACTCATAAAGGTGAACCGGGCTCTGACGAGAATAACGAAACGCATAGAAGCTGTGGAGGAGCTCCAAAAGCGCGAAGCGACGAAACTTTCGTCTCTACGCCTTAGTCTCTTCACATTTCATTAGTCTGACTGGAAGTAAGTTCGCCTCCCCAACGACAGTACCTCAGAGGTGGTAAGTGAATAAATTCAAAAGTGCAAAACGTCCGACTACTGCGCAATAATCGACCTATGGCGGTCGCTACATGGAGGAAAAAAGATTACCTGTTCCGCCAGTTGAAAAATAAGTCTGTCCTTGAAAATTTTTTGAAACTTTCGGAAATTTCATCCACTGACGAAACCACAAAGGAGCTTCGAAAGAATATATGCATCATAGTAGTGCCTTTTCATCGCAGAAATTAAATGTTGCGCAAAAGACACGATTGTGAAAGGGATATGGGGTATAAGTGATGCTGCCAAAGGGTTACCTCATGGTAATCTATGGATTTTTGCTGCCACCATGCTTTCCACGAGATGCATTTTCCGACACTAAACTGATCGTTTGAACAAGCAAAAGCATCAAAAATTGTTTTACTCTCTTAGAAACCATCGGTTGAAAGTTGGCGGAAACTGACCAGTTCTAAGGAAGCACAATACGACAGTGAAGAGTGCAAAAATTTTAGCAACATCCATAGTAGCGCGAATAATTCACGAATACTTTTTAGGTTTCGTAGGAATTAAACAAAACCACCAAGCGAATGATGAATTCGCTTAATAGTTTTGTTATCTGAAAGACTCGGCTGTCCAAAAAAAGGAAGTTACAACATCCTATTCGGCATTACAGTGTTTACAATAGTTACTTGATATTTGCAGGAATAGTTGCACTACAAATGGTGCCTTATTTCTCGATTATGGAATAAATACGAAACTTTTGCTCACTTCGCACTAAAAGAAATATGGAACTATTCGCCCGAATTTGTGGAAAGGACAGCTGCCTATGAAAGAAGATTAGTGCTAGATTATGGCGTGGTCTCGATTTGCCGATAAATGAGGGCATCAGCACTGCTCACGAGTGAGTTGATGAGTTTCATGAAAATGTGATCGCATCACTTTCAACACCGGTTATCATCCCTCTCAGCTCAGCTATTTTGCGTAATCACAGCCGACGTCACTTATTGCATAAGTGGGCATCTTTTTGGGCATCTTTCACTGTAGAAACTAAATTTACGAGTTGAAATCTGTTCGTGAAATCCGTAAGGCTAGGAGTAGTGGTTGCAAAGCAGAGCAGATGGGATGAGATAAATGCAAATCATATAGAACTGCCAAGTAAGACATTACAAATCTCGATCAGAAACAGTGACCTAGAGAGCTGATTCAACATACCTAGCGCGGAGAGGCTGAAGGAAGGAGGAGACGTAAAACCGTGGATGAATTCGTCTATGAGCAAACGAACGGCTTATTTTCGTGCAAAATCTCATCGGTTGTTAGTCTAATCGTTGCGGCACGTCTCAATCCGTGAAAGTGAAGGATTGTGGCGCGAGCGCTAACATTTCTGCGGATGTAGCGTGAAGCCGTCTTCGAACTCCGAACTGGTGCTGCGTTCCCGATTATCACGCTCTTCCATAAGCCACAATCAATTTTTTTTGGCCTAGATTGCATTCAGTCGGAAACTCCTAGCATTTTCTCGCTTCTATCGCGTTGTAATTTAGAGTGCTGCAACAAATTCTCGACTCCAAAAAAAGCAGAACCACACAAAGGTGCACGCGTAACATATGTGCATATGTGCTAATTGGCACATGGCCACTGTTCGAATAAGGCACGTATTTTGGCGACTCTTTATGCCAACAAACAAGAGTAATGCTCGAAATAGCGCTAACTGAAAACATCGGGAGAATGTGCCAGCAGTTCCTCGGGGAAAGCATGTTTCACGCAACTGCTATCGGACTGTGCACTTGTTGCTTCGTGCTCTGCTAGAATTTGCGGTGCATCAACACTTTTTTCCTGTCTCATGTGATCCTTTGGGACTTTTTTTTGGGGTGGGGGGGGGGGGAAGCTAGAAGGAGGAGTAGCGGTTTGGCTGGTCTTTCAGCTATAGCTATGCTACTAACGCTTTTCGACTTAAAAAGAACTTCGTATAAATGTAATCAGTTAAGCTGATGAGGAGAATATGCGTTCGTATGACCTGGTAGATTTGCAGCTTGAGTTTAAGGTTAACTTGCTGGAAATAACATACATTTTCATGCAATAGCATTAAAAATGACCCTGAAAAAGAGGGAACAAAGAAGTGGGAGGAGGAGGGAGGAGGAGAGAGAATACATCGTTTTTAAACCAACCAACCAACCAAAAAAAAAGAATAAATGGATAACGTGTTCGGCATGTATGGTATGCAGTTTTACAATTCTTCAGCTTCTCAAGCAAATTTGTTGCCCAAATGTATCAATGCAGTGAAAAGACTCCATTTTTCTTCCATGTCACCAGTCGTGTGTAAAAATCGCAGATCAGAATTTGTTTTGGGTCAAGCCTGATCGAGGCAGAGCGAATTTCATTGCAAACTTGAAGGCGCCATCAAGCACGTCAACGACTCTTTTCGGAGTGCGGGAAATCTCAGCAATGCTGAGAGTGTAGTGTTATTTTAAGTTGCAGATTAAACCGATTAAATTTCATTTTTGCAGCTTGCGTGGTTAGTGGACTCAAATTACCAGATTGACAGACACACGCACCGACGCAGACACGTATGCAACGACATGAAACAGTTGCAATGCGTCTTTACGGAAATTTGCAATGAATTTAAAAAGTGATACAGAGATAAATCAGGATAGTTTTAGTATAAAGCAGTTGTCCGGAAACGAAAAGTTTTAGCTCAGTCTTTAGGGAGTAAGCTATCGATGAGGAGTTGGTTGTCCAATGAATTCAGCGAACGACTTCTCCTCTGCAGCCGTTCATTACTTTCATAAAGCTCAAGTCCCGATGCAAAATGTCTTTCTTTTCGAAGCAGTGCAATGGAATTCGATCTTTTTGAGGAAAAATACATTTTTTAAAGCAGTGCATAAATTCGAATTCTATGCTGTGTATCACTGCAAGATAAATAACAAGTGAACTGGAATTCAACATTTCCTCTCATCGCAGTGTTAAACAACAAAACACGCATCGCTTGCTCAGCGCATATTGTTGTCAACTATGCTGTTGAAGCGTGAGTGAATTGCATCGCAAATTAGATAGTTTTTGTTTGAGTGAATCTGCCATATGCCGTTTGCGCGAATGTGCTCATTTTTATATTGCACAACGATGTGCAATATTTTATATAAAGTGCACTAAATGTGCCACATTGATCGGTTGATGCAAAAAGCATATGTGTTCATTAAGGATCACGGAATATTTTCAAAATTGGTAGCATTCATTGGTGGGCCAACCAGATTTGCAGCGAGGTAGAAATGATTTAGTTTTTTTGATATATTGCGGGACTATAGCGTTGAAAGGACGGGGACATATCTTCCAAAGAAATATGGAACTTAATAGACTGCTAAAGTCGGAAAATCATAGAGAAAGCAGTGATGGGGTACGGATCTCTTTTCACGACCTTAGGAAGAGAGTTAGCAAAGATGAAAAGTTGCTTGCAATGCGAAATTGAGGAACGTTGAGTAAAGCATTCTATTCTCCGCTGAGGTTTGTCTACACATAATATCGCCCATCAATCACTTGTAATGGTGAAATGAATGTAGATATTAAAGATACCGTATAACATCGAAAACTCTACTCTCGTTCATGTTATTTTCTCCTTGTGATTCAGCATCTACTTGTACGCTTTTCATTTCATTTAATTTGGTAATGTAAGCATTTCGATTGATCTATAAAAATTTGTCGGATTACTTGTGCACCGAGCAGTTCAACTGAATGACGACTTCTTAAACGATCCTCGTTGGTGCATGTTATGCGTGATATTCGTCGTATCCACCCCATGCCAATTTTTTCAACTCTTATAAGCATTAGTTTACTTGTGCTTGAGATATATGGCTAGATGAAAGCCATATAAGCATTAGTTTACTTGTGCTTGAGATATATGGCTAGATGAGGAGCCGGGAAATGCAACATCTGAAAATTTGGAGATGGCCAAGATTTTGAAATAGACTGCAGAAAACCAAGCACCTTCTCCATCTTCAATGAACGTTAGTGAATAGAACAGTCTCGAAAATACCCACAGCTTTGTGGATATTGCGGCAACGTCGAACCTACTTTTTCGTTGAGGAACAAATCGGAAAATAGTTTTAGGTGCTAAAATTCTGTGCTAAGAGCTAATGGCGAGACCTCATTTAAAAAGAAGAATCTTGCAATACAGTGCTTGCAGCTGTACAGACAAAACGCCACTTACATGCACGTGTTTGCCCAATTCTTCATCAACACATGAGCCTAGCGTCACGAAACATATTCCATAGTGGTTTGCATTGGCAAATGCTCAAATTTACAAGACTCAAATGTCTCATTGCAAAGATACTGACGACAGTCATACGTGGCCTTTGTAGCATTGTAGTATTGGCGAAATATGACAGCATTCGCTGTAACGGAGGTAACACATAACAGCGTTCCGAACGCGTTTTCCTGCGAGTGAGAAATTTTGAAAGCGCGCGATTTTTGCGGTGGGGATTTTGAAAGTTGTTTGATGATGGAATAAAGTTTGACTTCTGCCAGAGTGAGTTGAAATTGATAGAATATCGCTTAACAAGGGCAGGCTTCCTGTTTAGGCACAGAAGATCTGAACGAAGCAAAAAGAAAACATACGCAGAAACTTTTGTGGAATTACACAGTTTTTTCCTCAAATGTTCTGTCCCAGGTGAAGTGAGTGATTTTATTTGAAAAGTTTAAAGGAGCCATTTTAGGGAACAACGATAAGAATTAACCACTGATTTTTCCCTATTCTTCCAGCATATATTTTAATTCAAAAGATATTTTCTCGTTAAAAATGTTGAGTGCACTATACGAATCATTCTTGCAAAGAGAATTAATAAGACGGAAATTTTTAAGAGAATGAAGCGAGCCGAAATTTGTGAACGCAAGAGAGTAGAGTTAGGCAAAATTTTCAACTAGAGAACAGTCCGCTTCCAGAAAGAAGGCAATAAATTTTTGAGCGTGATGCGAATGAAGTACGAATCAAAACATATGTAAGAATAAAAATCCCATAGTGAAAATGATATGAGGAAATATGAAGTTTTTTTTGAAGCAAAATTTATGCATTAGAAAAACGACACTTGCTAACAAATGCTGGATCACCTTGTTAAAATTTATAACATAAACCGACTGATTTAAGTACCGATTGCGCAATAATCTTAAAGGGTGTCTACATTTTCCACATTTTTTCAAACCACATCTCATTTCTGCTTCCCTCCTTAAATTATATCAATTCATAGGTAACTCCATTTTGTTGATGCTTTGAAATGAGTGTGGCTAAGTTTTGATTGCTGCCGCTATCATCTGAGCTCCGCTGCGACAGCGGACTAAACGATGAGGAATGAAGTTTTCCAAGTGTGTTTTAGAGATAGCTTAAAAAGTGCGCAGGTCATCAAGAAATGACATAAATCATGTTTCCAAAGTATGACGAAATCTGAAAACACACCTTAGCAGACCTAATCACCCAGTAGAGGGTAGTGTTTTTGGCTGTATCAAGCAGCGGGCAATCAAAGTGCTTAAATTATGCTCGAATTTCATATACGAAGGCTTTTGAAACATAAAGGTATCTAAAAAATGTTTTTCTTTGTAAGACGAAATTTTTTCGATGCGTTTGTGTAGAAACTCTTCGAAGTGTTCAGACTCTCGCCATATCTTACGTCTAGGAACTTTGAAGCATGAGAATGTGTTTCTCGGAGGGCATAGAAGTAGTTCCTGCTCGAATGACTTTCCTTAGAAGTGCTTAAACAACCATCAAAAAATGTTTCCGAGTAATCGATGCCAAAAATGGTTTTGTGCGAAAAGGTTAAAACATATTTATTTCTTTGTACCTGTTCGATCAGAGGTGACTTTGAGTGCGTTTCTTCAATATATATTAAAGTGCAAAAAGACACACACACCTATCCTGTAATGTAGAGTGCCCTCTAATTTCTCACGGCTACGGCAGATTGAGTTTGTTATTTGATTAACAAATAATAGGACGATTACTTACGTCATCTGCATAGGTGGTTTGTTATAAGCATTCAGAATTCAGTGCGTCGTTTGTGCGTGGCATATATACCATCACGTTTCCGGAAATAACTTTCACCACCAGCGCCTATTTTATTCAGCCCAGTTGCAAGTGACGTATGTTTCCTATAAAATAGCATTCATTTTCGTGTCTGGAAAGAACGCTTATCACAATAACGCGTCATTAACGTAATCGCACTTTAGCAGAGTAAATGTCATGAGGTGCAACCATAATGATTTCCACGCCTGACACACTTCTAAAACATGGGCATCACTTTTTCATTTAAATGGAAGCCGTATTTTTAAAGAAGCATTGTGAGGTGGCGTGATGGGATGGGTCCGATATAAGCAGTTGCATATTTTTCGAGAACAAATCAGTAACCAAATATTTTCCGGGAAATTCTACGGTCAGTTGTTTGGATTCCTCTGGTTTCGTCATGCTTTATGAAATCTGCGACCATTGTCTGCTCTTAATGCACAATTAAGTATGGTTCAATTCGATCATTTATTCGCAAAAGCTATCGAGACTCTTCTTGCATTTCAATTTGAATGTTTTACGGACGAGCGACAACAAACATAAACGGTATACGCAAGTCTCACCAGCGATAGCATATAATCTATCGGTGGAAAGAATTATACGAACAATTGAAAGAGGATCTGTAATTTGTCTCTATCACTGTATAGATTAACCGTCGCCTGAAGAATCTCCAACCTAGGGTATGAAGACATGAAGATTCGAAAACAACCGTCGCACTTATATTCGCACAGGTAGAAATTTAACCTATGCAGTAAGCAGAAGCGACCGAACAACAACCGGAGCCATTGCACTGCTTAATAAACGTCGCGCATTCGATAAATCCTAAAAAAGGCTGACGCTAGTACAGAATAAAAGTGGTGAATAATGCGCATTAGGCACTGGATTTGTCCGGTTTTAGTGCAGTTCCACTGTCATGGATAAACACCTAAACACTCACTGAGCTAAACGGCGAGGGCAAACGAAGCACAAATAACAACGAATCGCTTCCATTCTCCCCACGGTCGGACGAAGAAGGATAGGAGTTTTGACGAAATATTCACTGAAACTAAACAATGAATATTGAAGCCTAGAAGCGAACGCATTGAATGGAGGCTTCAGTCAGAAGGTACACACCCACAATGAAAAGCTGCTTAGTTTTAGTGACTCCTATCCTTACTTCACTCATTCGTCATGCGTCTCTCGCTTAAAATGGTATTGGCCGAGGTAGCACAGCCATGGCATTACTGGGTGTTGAGCAGCCTTCCGTTGCACTCTTTAAAATAGCGTGCACTGTGGATTTTTTTCATTTGCTCGCCGAGAGAATTCTTCTTTTCAGAATTATGAGCAAATTCGCTTTGTTACCTAAATCAAGAAGAACTCATTATGAAATGAAGGAGCCCATGATAAGTGCTATGCGACCCTCGGGTTCTGGCTTCGGACTCCTTTCTTGCACGGCCGCGCATGGAGACGAGAAATCAGCCGGCCCCTTAGCCACAAAGTAAAGGAATTCATCGTCCCTCCCACGCCACGCAGGATTTTTCCTCACATAACAAGGCAATCCGTAGTCCCGTCTGGATACTCTCGAACGTGCAAATGCTCTTTTCACACATTTAGATTGCTTCATTGCTTCAAGTATTTAAGTGCCTCGTAATCATTTAATACTTTCATAGTTCCTCCCCTAGGCGTGTGTGCCATGAGCTTTATATCTTTGCATAAATTATAGCTTGATAGTTTTTCACGCCGTAAGTGCTCCGCGAGTGTTTAGATCTTATAATCAGTAGCCAAATAGTTATTTGGTAATAAGTGAGTTATGGGTTTCGTTACCTCACATAAACGCCCAATTGATTTTAGCATTGACAGAAAAGTGCTCCTCTGGTGTCCCAATGCTTTATGACGTGAACTTTGACGCGTTTTTGAGGATAACTTTTACCTGCTTTATTCTACAGATAATGGGCGGTTTTTTGAATTTCCATTCTGTTCCACATTGCATTTCGACCAAAGTTCTTTATGCGTGGTTCATTATCGACATCGAATTTGTGGTCCATTTTGATGTTCACTGAATGACAATTTCAACGGACGCAACGCAGAATTGTCAAGAAGCTCAGTTAATTTCTCATAGCACGAAAAACTGAAGTCTGACTCTTTTTCTGCGAAAAACTTCGTTTCTTGCAGCTGAAGAAACTTCAGCTGGCTACTCTCCAAAAAAGTGCTCTTATTACCTCGCTTCTTGGCATGTTCTGTTTTGAATTTTTATTCAGCTTAAGTCTGTTTGCAAATCATTTACTGCCTCTACGCTACGCATCTTTTCCATTTCTAATTTCTATATGATAGACATTTGTCTTGTAAAGAAGCTAACGAATCATTATCCGATATTGATGTGTGATAACTTTTTAAGAGACACGTTTATGACTCACGAGCTAGCGGAAAACAACAGCAAAAGGGAAGGAAGGGAAGCAATAGTCTTAGCAAGCAAGCGTTGACAGCAACAGTGTGGACATCGAAACAACTCAACAGCAGTCTAAAAGACGAATCCACATATCAAAGACATCCAGCATTGATCTTAAACGGCGCTCATGGCGGTTTCCCGTTGAATAGTGGATGATCTCGCAAGTGATCGCTATCAAGTGTTGTAGGCCAATCAGTCATATTTTAATCAATGCGTATACCAAATAGGAGCTGAACTTAGAGTCGAAAGACAATTGTTTATTTACGCACATTTTCAGAAATCATTAATAATATGGTTATTCAAAAGCGAACAATAACAGAAAACTTTGCAAGTTATCGTTAATCTGGTCGATGTGAATCGAAATTTCGAGTGAACCGTACTTGCAGCTTCAAATAAGCGCAAAATTAGAGCTGTTTAGTCAGTGATCAACTTTTGTTTATTGTTCATGACCTTCGAAGACTAGAAAGAGAAACCACTTGATAGTAGGTAGAAACTGACAAGCAAGTCTGCACTTTTCATTCTTTTAGTGGTGTTCATTTCACTGGTCGCTGGCAGTAGCAGCCATTTATCGAGGAATTACGGAATTTAGGCTAATAGGAGGGTCCTCAAAAAGTGGATGAATTCGGCAATCCGATCAAACACTTTGTTATTATGTACTCCTAGTTATGTTTATGTGTTTGATGCGCGACCTCACTAAACGGAACACAAATGCATCTCTTGGCCTTGTACTATGTAATAATTGGCTTTTCGACATAGAGCTTCTATGATCCAAATTGCATTAAAGTAGGAGGGAGCTGAAAAGCGAAAAAAAAAATCGATAACATGAATTACGTTGAATACTGATCTCACTTCTCATTAGCATTTATCTCTCGATTCAATGGTTTTATTTCGCTAAAATTTACGTGTTGTGAAAATTCGCACATAAGTAATCACTAATCAAAAAACGATTGCGCCATAAAATGAGGTTGCTATGTAAAAATTAAAATCAAACAACTATGCAAATTTTTGATTCAAAGATCGATGTGATCTCAACTGCAGAGGAATAAAGTTGGCGAACGATGTTTTTGTTTCTTTTCGTGCTATAAAGTTGGCATTGATTGTTAGCTGCCATTTATAAGTTTCATAGTTTTTTACCAATAATATGGGTGTGATGTTGGATCGAAAATCAATGTCGTAATTATATAAATGTGTTTAGGGTGTGCGCTATTGAGGCTTATTTGTTAATGACGAAGATGAAGAAAACTTCTAAAATAGAACACAATGGCAACTTTTTGCGTAATTCACTTACTTCCATGGCTATCGTTGCAGTATTAAAGAGTAGTGTCGCGAACGTAGACCGCGAGTTGACCATTCGGAAGGCGAAATGAAGTATAACGCACCTATATACCTGGTTTTTGATACACTTGAGTTACAAAGCAAAAAAAAGATGAATGAAATGAGAAATGTGGAGCCTGAAATGAAAGTTGACTAAAAGTGCATAACGGTCGAAATGAAAAGAGTGTTGTGAATTCAATTCCTAATTGGCTATGACTTCGAAAATTTCGTGCATTAATACATGACTTTAAATGGTGTTCAATTTCTTTCGTAATTTAATCAAAAGCTAAGTAAGCATTGGATATTGGAACTTATAAATACTAAATTAACGAAGATAAAAAATAGCGTCAGAATTTGTTGGTTATGTTTTCAGTGAATAAAAATGTATCTTCTTTAAATGCATTGTTGAAAATGTATTTCATCATCGATTCATGAGCAAAGAACAGCTGTGGATTACGGCCATCAATCATAAATATTTTTTTCCAGAGTCCGGAATAAGTTGCTTTATATTCTATGAATGGTCGCGCAATTATTTTTAGAGATTCTGGCGTCCATTTAAAAAAAAAAGCTTCGAAAAATAAAGCGCTTGAGGCCAGCATTTTCGAGAATAAGAAGACCACACACATGCCTAGCCTGACGACATTCTACGCTTTAGCAATTGGTTTCTACCTCCGCATTGCAACGCGGACTTTGCTATGCCCTTGTAAGAAACTAATTTTTCGTTCTCATGGCATTTTCGAGCATTGAGAGACAACAATCGATTAGCCCAACCAAAATGTGAGGAAAACGAATTTTTCTGTCCTCAGAAGCGAGCCTTTAAAGAACGTCAAGGTAAAAATAGAGCAGCATTTTCTGAACTCGTTTTACAAGAAAATCTAGCCACTGCAGTGCTGTGATGTAATATTGTATTCAACATCACCGTCGTAAAGTGGCTAAAGTACTGCGCAAGTGGCGCTTGTTTTCGTCAAAGCGCCGCCATACTACAAAATTTTTAGACTACATATCCTCATACTAAATTTAATGGCGCACTTCGTTGGAGTGTTACTGCTCGCTGGAGGTAAACCTTCATTGTTCACCTATTTCGCATTATCTCACCGCAATGCACAACACATTGGACTGAAATCTCGTGCTCTTTATGAGATCAGAGCTTCTCCAGTTTAAGTAACCCAGAACATTTCCATATGTCCAAAGAATTGCCTACTTTGTGAAGGCGAAACGAAGAAGACAAAACAGTGATTATCGTCAACGCCTAATTCATCTAACTGAATCACACAGAGCATTCTTTAAACTATTTTCTTCGTCTACTACAGATGCCCATATGACTTTAAAGAACCGAGCGTTCATTATTTCTCATCAATTCCTCAAAATGAACTGCAAATCATTGAACAATTTCGTTTTCGCGTTTGAGTTAATGAATAACCATCGGTACATATTCATTAAAGAAAGAACAGATGCAACTAGAGGAAAATTTCTTGAGAAAGCTCAAAAAAAGAAACAACAAAATTTTGCTCACTGAATATTTTTTAAAGCATTTTTTCATTTAAAAACCCCACAGTGTCATTTTGAATTCAACGAACTTGAGCAGCGATGATCAATTAGTCCGTTGTGGCATACAAAGAGAAGTTAGTTCATTTACTGCAAGAATAACGATGATAATTGCCTTAACTGAGTACGGAATGCTACACACGACTCGCATAACGCTTAGTAGGACAGGCTTTATGCCTAGCTCGTAATTAGATTGCTATTTTGGTTTAGGAGGAAAATCAGAGGTATGTTCTGTTTTATTGCCACGCAGCGACCAATGACCGACCTTATTACAGCGCAATGCTGTTAGTTGTTGACAGCCCAAATTCTAATATTATAGCAATAAGTTTCGAGAGGAAAAGTTTAATAGCTAAGATATGAGCAATCTTCAAATGAGTCCTGTTTTAGGGTTCAACTTTTTGCAATTTCAGAAACTATCGAAGCATTAATGAGGTTAAACGACTTGAATCACAAAACAGTTTTACAGCTAGTTTACATGCGATGAGAAAAAATAAAGCCACACCGAGTTTCTTTCGATCTTCTTGCATTTGATTGCGTATTTCACCACTCCAGTTGACTAATAAATTAGATTAAAGATTTCCGTAATTTCGATTTATAATTTCCACCTATCGATAATTAAAGCTGAAATCGAAGAGATTTGATCTCGATGTTCTGTAATGGTCACAAAATTGCAAAGGTGTTCAAAATGTTGTGCTATGATAGGTGAACTTTTCAGCATGACCAGAAAATGTTTCTTCATTTTTCACTAATTCTTAGTGGAAATGAACAGCGTTGCGCATCTTTCGACAAAGGGGGAGAGGTGAAAGATGACCGGATATTTCTGACTTGAAAACAGTGTTGCACCGACACGATAAGTGACAAAAAGCGCTCATTTTCCTTAATTCTTTATAGGGTTGCAGATCAGAACACTCGGCCGACCAGTAGGCCAGTTAAGACGACAATGAAATATGAGAAATGAGGAAACATGCGATAATGGGAATTAACTGAATACAATAATGGAACCGGCAACGCAAGGGGCAGTAACATTAGCACGAACTTCCTTAAGTGCGAAAGCGGGCCAGCTGAGCCGAAACAACGCGCATGTTTGCATTCCGCTCGTCTCCCCAATAAACAGCATTATACTTGAAATTCGACCATCAGTGTGTCAAATCTGCAAAAGATTCGCTTTCCTCTAACGAAAATGCGCGTAAAATTTAGCAATTTGATTGCATTAAAACAAGATGAGTGGTGTAAAATACAAGTAGAATTTTGCCACATTTGAAGATTAGTAATTCTTTATGAAACTGGGGGATCAGTGCGAATTTTGCGATGGGTTGTCATCGATTCAACGAGCACATTATAGCCATAAGTTTCAGAAGTTAGCTTTAGTGCTTCTCGAGTTCAAATTACTGGGCAGAGAGACAGATAGACACACACATATGCGTGCGGGATCAAGCGTCGCGAAAACGCTCTTCTAAAAGTCAAACCAAGTTTATAAAAGCACAGAAAACATATTCTGCGAACATAAAAACAGGAAACGATTAAGAAATTACACTACTAGACAAAATTTCAATTCCAATATGTTGTTCTCAAAGCATTAACGAGGTGATGAAATGTTCAACTGAGTGGGCGCAACTGCTTTTTTTTTTTTTTTGCTTGCTGCATCAACAATTACGTAGGCGATTTTTCGAATTGCAAACTAGATTACTCTTTGAATTTCATTTAATATACAATGGCGAATTTCACATATGGAAAAAAAAATGATCGGTGATCGTTGTGAAATCAAAGATTTGCAATTGAGAAAGCTTTTAAGGATTGTAAACGACACGGCTAACGGAAGTATAGATCGCTTTCTTAAAACAAAATATACGGAATATTCAGAGTGATCTTTTTCCACTTAACGTTAACCGGCGAAATGTGCACACATAGTTCTTTATAGAAAGATCAGCGTGATGACATTAGGATAGCTTATCAGGATCTTGCTTCAGCAAATATTCTAAATTACTGGCGTGCAGGAAATATTAGTCTAAGATTAAAAAGTGATATAGCCAAAAAAGTGAATTGTGTAGGAGAGTATAAACGTCCTTATGCCTCCTCACAAATGAGACGTTGCACTGCTGCGTGGGATAGGTATTAGCGCACACAAATAGGCGAATTTTACTGCCGAGCACGAAGCAAGCACTCGACTCGTAAACGTCGGATAGCTGCTAAATCAACTTTGAACTTCATGAACCAAGAGAAAGACATCAAAATTGCTCAAGCGGGTAACCAAAAGTTTGCACCTATAAGTAGAAACTCATCAGAACAACGCTAAACTACGCACAGAATACTCCATCTTTCTAAGGAGTACACCAAATCGAACAAGTGCGAAACGAAGATATGAGCATAAAGCACGCAGCTCATAGAAATAAACATCTCGGTTTCATCGTTAACTTTAATAAAAGAGAGAAGCACGAAATAAACGTTTCAGTTGCGCTTAATACGAAAGAAAATTGATTTCACCTCTGTGGAATGAATTTTCATCCTTTGCGGAGCATTTCGCAATCGCAGTGCTCAGCAAGGTTTCACTGAACTGATTTAGAAGAGAAATTTTAACGAAGTCATAAATGAACGTATCTTTAACTGAGAATTTTATTTCAGAGCTTTCATTAGTTGGGTAATATAGCCTCAGTAAGTCGTCACTCAAATTTCACTCTAGCTTTTTGCTGTTAGCAATTAATAAGGGAATTTTTTGGGACTTTAAAATAATTCAGAAACATCTATTGATGTTGGCTAAACTCCGCAAACAATGAACAAAAATTGATGCATCTGCAACGTTGCTTTGCATCCCTGTATTCCAGGTTGTAACCATACACGTCGCACAATGTGGATCACCTCAACGGAAAGGTCGTCCAGTATTGGATTATCTATACCTTTGAAATATTTCTAAAATCTCAAAGTCTGAACACCAATGAACGCGACATGTAAGCCCAACTTCAAAAAAACTGCATTCTGGTTGTAATGACTGAATGTGAAGAGGAGACGATCGCATTTAGACTGTGTGCAGATATGCTGCAAGCGGAGCATTGGGTATTGAGCGCTTCTCGAATTAAATTCCTGTAGAAGAAAGCAAAAGCATTTTCGAGCGCTTCAAAACAATCATCTGTAATATTTCACGAAATGGGACCTGTATTTTTATTGAAACGATGGCAACAAATTCTCTTGTGTTCAAAGAATTTTATAAAGAGGATGCTTTATGAGTTTGTGATAATACAAATTAAATTTCTATAACACAAGCTAAGCTTCAAATTCTCTAAACGATATGCACATATGAGGCATGGCCTTTTGATAATCGCAATGTAATCAAACTGAAATATTTGCCCATATTCCAGAAGTTATTTAAATCACTCTTAGTGATCATGCGGCAGCACTTTACTAATCTATATCTTTCCGGCAATTATCATTCTTTATTACATTAAAGAGATTTTGTGTCTTATTGTTCGCTCCTTATGATAGAATGAAGAAATTAGAAATGCATAGGAGGGAAACTAATGAGACTGTTTAAAGAGGTAATCGGCTTTCAAGAAAAACTGCAACTGGCTCCTTTATTTTTATGGATTTCTTTAATCATTTAAGCACAGACGATATTAAAATTTTCGTTAGAAAAACGTGAATATAAATTCGATTTAATTTGCTTCGACTGAAAACAGTTGAAGTTTTACCGAATTCCACGCCGCAGCTGGTCAAATTTAGTTGTATGGAAATTTCCTCAGTGGATTTTCTTTCCTACTTGCGTCAATGCCGGATTTTTAGAAGATGTAAATCCCATCAGATACTCTCTGAAGAGGTGGGAGAATTTTCTTTGACTGAACTCTTCATTAGCCAGCTATTAATTTTTATTAGTGATATGCTCTTTCTGCTGCTTAATTTGTTGCTCGTCTGTATATGTACAAAGTTATCTAAACATTTAAACATTTTATTTCACTCAATTATCAACATTAATTCAAGGCGTTGCCGTATTCTTACCTCCTCCCTCCCTTTCCTCCCTCCGCCCCCCCCCCCCACCCTCCCCCCCTCACAAGGATTTTCTTTCACGTTTTCTCTTCCTTCGTGTTTTTCTCTCTCTCCCTTTCTCTCTCCCTCGCTCTCAGTTTGTTTTCCGATACAGGCAGCTAACTGCAGCACTGCAATAATAATTGCGATATTGACGGTGTTGCAGCTTCTTTTGTGCAGATAGAGACACTAATAGCGTTATGAAGCGACCAAATCTAATTTGCTCCCAGTAGATCATTTCTGCTTTATATATAGTGCCACAATTCGATTTTTTGGTTCAGTTTTTCCAGTTACGTTCGATGCGTGTGCGTCTTGCATGTCTTTGTGTCTTTCTGGCAATCGTTTTCTGAGTACTTGCAACTTTTTTGCACGGTGAGCTGAAGGGTGTAAAGTGGCGTTTCGAGGGGCTTTCAAATTGGTTCCGCTGGTGTATTATTGGACAACCAGGTGCCTCTCCCAACTCACTGCCTGTGATTTGGCTATACGCCTGCACTAAGTACAAGAGTTACATTTGTAAACTGCTTAGATAAACCTGAGTAGCTCAGTAGGGAAAGTCAGGTATATTCGATTTTCAAGTGACGAAGGTGTAGAAAAAGGCGGGCGCCGTGGGGATCTAGTCATATGTTGTAGAAAAGGGCGAGAGCGCGTTCCCATGCATCCATCGCATTTTTCCTTTTAGAGAGACAAATTAGTGCATTCTCATCATCGGTAGCTTCTAGGCGATTATTATAAACACATAACGTTTTTTCTCTTTTTTATTTTGTCTTTGTTAATTCGGGGTGCTTTAGGTCACTCCGACAGAAGGTTCACCTATGTGGGCGCACATGATTTGGAATGTAGACTGAGGAATTGAGAGAACTCTCGGTGATGCAAATATTTTACCGCTGTTAGGTCGTGTGTATTTCTTATGTGCAGTGAATATTTACACTTCTTTATTACCTGTTTGTAGCCAATGACTTATGTATGATGCAGTGGATGCTAACTTATTAGGCCAATGACTCGTGAGTTCACCTTATTATAGCCAATGACTCTTATTATAGGTAAGATTTCCATGCAATTGGCGAAATGATCACCAGAGCGCTTTGTATATGATTCGCCTAAACTTGTGCTTTTGTTTCAGATTTTATGTGAGCATTTTTGCAAATAAGTACAATTGAGTGCATAATTATGATTGCACTATTCGAGCTATGAGATATTAGTCAGTTTAGCCAAATGCTAGCCAGATAGCCAAATTAGCCAAATACTCGTCGTATTAGTCAGAAATATGGTTTATTAATCGACTTGATAGTTGAAAAAGTTTTTAGTGAGCTTTTTTGACGTTATAATCAGAAAATTCTCAGAACATTTTATTTGAAGCAGTAAAAACATAGAACGTTACCTCGAATCAATGCTGCATATCCAGCATTTCCTAAGAAGTTTTCGTTATTTTAGGTCGTCACAAAATCCACGCACAATCTCCTTTCTAAAATAAAACTGACTTTAAAGCCTTCATTATAATGTGGTAAATTCGATTAGTTTTCATGCCAAAATACATAAGAATGAGAAAAGAGTGAAAAGACGACGACTTAAGTGATTTTGCTTTAAGACCTAAATGTCATATTTCACACAATAACCCGCTAATTAAGGAACGACTGCGCAATAAAATAGGCAAAATTGATTCAGTGATTATTGTGAGTTGTTGAATAAGTGAGCAATAAGCGATTGTGCGCCACTGCGGCATTTGCATTCATAATAGCAATAACAGTGCTAACAATAAGCATAAGCAAGCACTATTAACAGCAACAAGGTGCATTACCGCTGAATTTCTTTTCATCAGGATGATGGCACAAAATAGACGTTGAGCGATCGAAGTTGCTGTGAGAGTGAGTGGCTTCAATTTAAAATGCATGCATTAATCGAAGTGAACTTCAATTTCAGGTAGGCGTGCTTAGGAGGAATCCTAAGCGTTTCTGTTGCTACGTCTGCTTGACGCATTTAATTTCATTTCTACGTAAGAGCAGCAAAAAACGTATGCGTAGTGTGGCGAGATAAGAGAATTTGCAACCGATGCTTAGTGGATGGGCAGGTTTCCCTCATTACCAACAATGATTTTCTCAAAGCTTTTGAAAACAAAATTATTTTCATGTTTCTCTGCAAATAGTTACTTGTTATTTTCTCCACAAGACTTCACAGATCACCATATCGTTCATACATTGACGCTCGTCAGGCTCACGTTAAACAGAATCAAATTTGCTGTGAAAGGAAGATCGAAAGGCTAAGAGAGAGAGAGAGAGAGAGAGAGAGAGAGAGAGAGAGAGAGAGAGAGAGAGAGAGAGAGAGAGAGAGAAAATCTCGGAGGGCGAGAACACGTCAGGAAATTAGTTCCATGATACTCACAAGATCATTTATCGAAAAAACTATTAAAACTAATAAAGTAGAATCAAAGGGGGCGTTAACTACTAAAATCCTGTGTCACGATTTTGAGCGATTCCTTATTGTTGGCCTCATTTCGCTGCACCAGCTCTACCCTGCAAGTCAAGCATAAAAATATGCCCATCTCTTGCAGGATAACGCAGTCTTATGGTCGCATTCACTGGTCAAAGCTTTCCACTTCTGCTAGATGTATTATTTTTCCTCTATAGTGTTCACATCATTCAGCGGAACAGCACAGAAAATATATGCGATTCGAAATCAACAATTACCATCAACACTCATCGTCTAAACACCTAAGTGATGGATATTAAGCCACTCACACCACCTAGAAATCGATGTTAGCCTCATTTGGCACGCAAACGGAAAAAGAAAAAACGTTGCATAAATATTTATAGAGTTTTGGCCAAGAAGTGATTGATTTGTCGTGCATTATGGAGCAAAAAAATGGCGCTATTTTCGCAGATTTAATTAGATTTTCTTCATTCGCACAAAAAAATAGACAATGACGGCAAGTGAGTATACATTTTCAACAACGTCACTTGCATCGAAATGACAAAGGAAATGAAAATGAGAAACAGCGCTATCTAATGTGATGCTGAAAACAGGCAAATTGGCTTTCTACTCGTTGCGCTTTGAGCAGTAAAGCTTCGTAACGAGACGACTTTGAAGTCGTAAACAAAACGTTACTCAAGGGAGGGTAGCTGTCGCATTTGACTCAAATTTCATACTTCAGTGTTTTATTTCAAATATTCTCATGACTGACATGGATTCCAGCATATGTAGGTGAATCGAACCCAATAATCATTTTCAGCATACCCTTTTCCACAAATATTATCCAAAAATAATTGATCGGTCACATACAAACTATACTTTTATTATGATATGGGCAAGGATACGTTCATACTCGTTGAAACGTACTATGCTCTGCAATGGTTCACTGTAGCACAGCGCAGGATGGCTTTTCTGCAACGATGCATATATAGTAAAGAAATACATCTTAAAGCGAGGAAATATGCTTATTATAGGTGTACCGTAAGAGAAACCAGGTATAGTTCGACAGGCTGCGCTTTAATGATGTGTCTGAACTATTCTAGAAAATGCATTTAGGCTAGGAAATTACTGATCGGCACGATGGAAAAATCGCCAAAAAAAATCTCTCAGAACGACATTTTCGCTTAAATTAGCCTCGACCAGTAAATGACGAGCGTATGCACACACTCTGTATGCATGTGATGTGAATATGAGTAACAACGAACGAAGTAAGGCTGACATATCTGTATAAGGGGCGGTGGATAAATTTACAAATGTGTGAGATAAGAGGATTTATAAAAACTATAAGCTGTCTGTTATGGGGGCTCACTTACTGGCTCGATAGGCTGAGGCAAGTGAGTTGAATTGAATACTCCTTTAAATAACAGTGCACACTCTCTCTTCCTATTAAAAAAAAAAGATCAGATATCAAGATTCTAATTATAGAATTCGCTTAACAAAATTTAAAGAGCAAGATAAGCTAAAAAAAAAAATTTGTGTCACTTGATTGTCTCAGAATATTCTCGGCTATTTTAGCTTAGTAGCATCTATTCAGAAAATAACTTCTTCAGTAAGCTTTGTCAATTTTCTCTCCATTTCCACTTCGCTATAGAGAATCCTAAGCCTTTTCCTTATTTTCGTTCCGCGAAAGGGATTACGCAAGAAAACATTTCCGGTTTTATCTGCCTCGTGCTCACTCTCCGGTACATTCAACTCATAAGTGACAAAATTTGGGACGATAAAATTTTGCGGCTGCAATCTACGGCAGTGGCAATGCCTTTTCTGCCATTCTGCTCAAATTATTCGCGTTCTGCACGAGTTATTAACGCAGGAAGGTCCAATAAAATTTAAAACTCAGAAGTGTTGCCTTGTCGGTTGAGCGCAACACATCAACACAATTTTTGAGCCAACAGTTGGCTTTATGGGAAAGCGCATCATTGCGCGTCCCACTGTTGCATTCCTTTCCTTAATCAACTGAGTGAGCTGGTGATCGAAAACGCATCAGCACATATCGTACTTATGGCACACTTTTAACCTTACTTCGATGATCAGCGATTTTTTCCATAAATTCCAAAATTTTATTGCAGCATTTCTAGCAAATACCTTTGAACATTGTCCACAACAGCGATGCGTGTCTGGAGATTGCTTTCGTTACAATTTTATTGTACGGAAGCTTGTTTGACGCCGACCTTTCCGTCACTCCTAAAGCAGGGGAGTGCTGAACATGAGCACTACTCTAACTAAATCTTTGTGTACATTTCGTAGTCGATATCCTTTTGCTTCAGCTTAGGAGTATTTTGACTTGTTGTTATGACGGGAAGATTGTTTTCGCTAAACGTGACTGGAATTTCACCTGATCACGTTTTAGTACCATTCAAAGCTAATGACGATACGAATGCTTTGCTAAACAGTGGGACATGCTAGACGTCCCCTTGACTCGTCCTTGCATCGAAAAATGCTGTGTGCAATTCTAGTACGAACTAGATGACTGTTGATGCCAATCTTGTCATTCTTTTATCATCGTTATTTTCAAATCTTTTTTATCTGTTGAAGATAAAAAATCCTTACCTTTATAAAGGTGCATCCTAACTCATTCATAAAATGCGGAAAGTAGTGTCCAAGCTTGTGACAATAGAGATCCAAAAATTGTTCACATCGGTCTCATCGTATTGCCACTTATTTCGTGAATGAACTTTTAAATGAGGCAGAAGTAGATCGAAACAAGTAGAGATACTTAGTGAGGCACTGTTTTAACGGGAGGAAGTTAATTTGCTTCAGTTTCGTTACCAGCAAAAAGTGCAGTTGGATACCACCTCATGTGACCGATTTGCTGCAGTAACTAATTATGCGTTGTTCAGAAAGCAGCGGTTGTTTCCATCTGCTCTTGCGTCACCCTTTCATCGATAGCAATTGAGCGAAAGTAAAACCCAGCTTTTACAGTGCTGCCTTGTTGTCCTTCAGAAACAATACGTAGGAACGAACAGACAGTCTTCAGAAAATGAGAGTCAGTAATTCTGAACGCTTTTAATTTGTTTTCGAATTTTTTGATCATCGCCATCGACTGCTTCCCTTCAGTGTGAACCTGCTGTTCTTTCCAGAAGAAAGGAGAGGTCGTAATAGGATCTATTATTTTAAAACTAATCTCGTGATGATTTCGTTTTTTTTTTTTTCTATATTGCAAACGCTGAAAACACCTAATTTTAAAGCGCAGCGTACGCCAACACAATTCTACTTTCTTTGCTTTAGAGTGTTGCCTGGGTGACATTTTAGATGCCTAACCCAATAGGAATGACATTTCTATTGACCCCTGACGAAAAGTTGGCACGAGATTGGAAAGCAGTTTATATGCACCGAATATTTAAAAATTACTTTTTTCAAAATCTTTCTAAGTCTAGCCTTTTTATTCTTAAACAGCATGGTTTTCTATTCAAATGACTTCAGTTATTTACAACTAGCCTAGAGCTATTCAGTCGGACCGAAATAAGATACCGTGATTTTGTTCGTATACGGGGTCTGTCTTGAAAGAAACATCGCTTAGTGAAACCAAACTGCGAAACATAGAGCTAAGCCGAAGTTGGTTTGATAAGTTCTGCTGAGCACAGCAGCATTTTACCACCGCATCAATGAAGTCAGTGAAGACGTGCAAATTTTGGCCGCCCGTTGTATCGCTCCATAACTGTTGTTTTAAGTGGTTGGATTCCATAGAATAAGCATTAAAAAAGAATAGAATAGATACTGAAAAAGAATACATCAAAACCTTACTTCAAGTTCATCTTTTAAGACATGCGCGTCTCTTGTCGATGCCGTCCCACTATATGCCTCGCAACACATGCACTATTTTCATGACAGAACGGCAGTATTTATGAACGCTTTGCGGCGAAAAACATATTCGCAAGATGAGAACAAGGTCAACATGGGGCTATGAAACCTTATGACAATTCCATGCAGCACAATGAATTTAAAATGAATTTATAATGGACGAAGGCAGTAATCCTAGTCTTTCGTGATGCGAAGAATTGTTGCCACAACTATTTGTGAGATGAGATCATAGACAATCGCGTATCCCATCCATTGGTTTTACGACTGATAGCATGAGTGACAGCATCCCTTTCAGTTAGAAAGTGCAACATTTAAAGATTTTCGTGACAGTTTTAGATTTTGAAGTCCTCGAGAGCTCGTCGGATTGTCATTTCGTTAAGCAACCCTTCTCGCAATATTTTAGCTTGAAAAACTGGTGAGTGATGGAAAATGAGGTCGATTTTTGTGAAAGAAAGATCCCAATTATTTCTAGTGATTGATTTTCTGTCAGAATATTTCTGATACTGATTTGTGTAAATAGCCGCAAGCATATTATTAGACCTTCATTTCGCCAATTATGTCTGCCGCTCAAAAAGCGCCATGCAAATCTATGAGGAAATGCAATTAACAGCGATTTTAGCAAAGAGTGTCAGCAAGACTTAGTATCCAATTATAAGATATTCATGGAAAAGCTGAAAGCGATCATGTGGCGGAAGGCGCTGTGGAGAAGAGCGATTGTAATTATTGCCGCTTGACGTGCGAAGCTTTCCAACGAATAGGCACATAGACGGATGAACTGAGCACACAAAATCAGCCAAGCACATCAAAACGAAAAAATACACAAATTTTGCTCTTTATACGCCTCACAAGAGCACATCATTCGGCTATTCTCATAACTATGCCGTCCACATATTCACATCTGCAAAAAATTCCAAGCACTTAAAGCAGCGTGTGCTTAATCAAACATCAGCTTCTTGGTCCGGCAACAAGTCAGCATAGTCAGTTAATGCGCACTGCGGAAACAGTTCACCAACGCGTTCAAACAACGCAGAGTATTCAAAAAGGAAATACGATAACAAAGAAAAAACTGAAGGGCCGAATTCATTTTTTTTTGAGAGGGGGGGGGGGGGAGGGAGTGAAATCTCTTTTTCATAAGCAAAACATGGACCGTCCGAAACATATAACCAAAAAAAGGATTGAAGCAGGCGATCACGATGATCAAAATCTGCATTAAAAACATCTGCTAACAGGCTTTTTCCCAGATCGAAATGCTTTAGGTGACTAGTTAAGGCAAGGACAATAGGTGCTGAGACGACATCAGTAGGGAGTTTATTCCACACTCTTAGAAAAGGAAAAGGAAAGTAATTATAAGATGCATTCAAAGTTGAAACTCGCTGAAACAGTTGAAAACTATGAGCTTGTGATGAATCAAGCCGGTCATGTCAAGGGAACATTTAATCAGATGCGTTATCAAAGTAGCAGTTATTTCGAAACACCCGTCAGGTTTGACTCCAGGCGATGATGTTCAAGCGTGAATTGTATCCACTCAGGAACTTTTAAAAAGCTGTGCCTGTGAAACATGTTCTTGCATTTTCCAGTACCTTGGATTTCCGAATGGCGAACAGGCTGGACAACGTTGTTACCGCCATATATGCACAATCATATATGGCGATAACAATCAACGAGGGCCTTCTTATATTGATTGATACAGCTATATCGAATTGCCTGTTATCATCTTGAGCGCTCCTATTTTCACCGATTTACATGAGTCTTCCAATGCTAGCATTCGTCAACAACATTTTCAAACATCGGACAGGTCTGGCAGCAGGAATTGAAATGTTCGAGATTCCTTGTGCTTTTTATGACACTATTATAGAAAAGTAATATTAGTGCAAATCGCAAATATTCAAGTCACCTCTGTTGATTTACAAGCGTTTTCTCATGGTCGATAGTCATCCTATAGGAAATTGCTAATGCAGTTTTTGCACGATCCAGTCGATGATTTCCCAAGAGTTCACGAAGTGAGGCAATCCATCTGCAGCTTGGTGGCTGCAATTCTCGTTATCATATGATTGTTGGAGAAACTGAGCGTAGTTTTTATCCCCGAAAACGATTCCAATCAAAATGACGTCAGAGGCGAGTTGGGGAATGGCAGGATTCTGGAAGAATTCTCTATTCTCTGCAATGAATTCGAAAATACTTTCATGACTTTTTAAGATCTGTCGTCTCTTTGAATGCAACTTATTTGTGCGGGATTCAGCTGCCTTCAAATTTTTTAACCTAATTGGAAACATACAGTGCAGTTCATTACTAACGCCTGTCCGCGAAGAGGCAGGATCATCCTGAATTATCACGAGAGGCTCTCTCTGTTGCAACTTCAGTGTCTTGAGATGGGGTCCTTCTGTTTAGGCCTTGAAGTAGTTTCCAAGATATTTCCAAAATTCATCAAAAAATCCCAAAATTCAGCATTTTTTTTAGTTCCAAAACAGCATGCTCGTTCCATAATTTCCGCCTTTTAGGAAATTGCTGGACAATCGAAAATGTTCGATGCACAACATCGGGAATCTACATCCTGCAGCAGTGGTTAATTCTATACATCTTAGGATTTCTTTTTGGGTCTTGAATACAATTCGCCGTGAGATTTCGATTTTAAACCTCTAGTTTAACTGCGTGCGTATCCATCCATGTGCACATGCACATGCGTGCGCCTAGCTGTGTTCCTTCTACGCTTAGCTGTATTCAACTGATGTTTGATCCTTTGCACATCAGCAAGCTGTAATTACATGCCAATGTAAAGAATACCCCTCCGCAAAAGCGTCTTGGGTTGTTTGACTCAAGCTCCGATTTCATCCTGTTCCTCCTCAGAAAAGCCATCCACTCCGGGGAAGTCTTGATCGAAGAAGAAATTTCCTTCGAACAAGAACTCGCTCGGAAGTAGCAGACAGGAAAAGACTTCTACATTCGTAAGTGTCATTGGCTTTTTGTCTGTAGTGAACCTGTTGACGTAGATGAGCCTTATGTCTGCATAGTCTAAGAGATTAAACAATCTTAGCAATTCCTAAGAAGATAGGATCAGCGGAGTGATCAACAGGACCCAATGACTTCCAACTGAACCTGGATTGGTAGGCAACCAAACGCAATCGCTCACAACCGAATTTTGACTGAAACCGACATATTTTAAAGTGTTGGTAGGTCACAAACAAAGGCGTTCGATTGAAACTAAAAATTATTTTCATGCATGAAGTGCAGTAAAAGAGAGGCGAACAAATTTCTTTCCCTAAGACTGATGGAAACCGCAACTTTTAATTTAGGCGGCGGGAGGAAACGGTGGTTGCTTGCTATCAGAATGTGGGAGTAAAGTCGCGGCCTCAGGGGTCACAAACGCAGAACGGTTGAGTTGGAAGACTTTGAGCCCTGGAGGTCCTTGCAAAAAAGTGCTAATACCACGCAACTGAATCAAGGAGAAAGTGCTACCATGGCTTGGCCTTCGTAGGCGGTTTTCGGTAACCTGCCGCTCTACAACTCTTGCTTGTAAAAGTTTTGCCAAATCACGGTTCTAGGGCAGGCTTTGCAAGGGGCTGGAAAGCTCGCCCGTAATGATTGGGTGCATTTCTTCGCGCTGATGGCAGAAAAACTCTTTTTCTTGATGGCTTGATCTGCTAGACGCTATTGCAACGAACTCTGACGCTAAACACATGAATACACTCAGAGATAAATTTATTTCTTTTCGAAATCCGCACTCAGGAGTTCCCATTCCGGGATGGGTAGTCTGGAAGACTGAGGAGGTAAAGGGTTGCTTTTTGGAACACAGCTTAAAATAAGGTTGGATACCGATTTTAATTTCGTAAAAATCGATTCAGTGAGATCTATGATTAGTGAACTGTTACTGCAATCCGAAGTTCTAATGCCGAATCCAACACATGTAGTTTAATCTAATTTTACTAGCGAGCCTAGCTAACTATTGCTTGAAAACCAAAATTTCACACTCATTTGCCCTGAACAGCTGCACAGCCTTTTTCTCGGATGCTTGCTGCATCTGCGTATAGCCTTGCTCCTAGCAGTAGCATGGTTAATTGAGAAAACGAGAGGCCACTTACCAACATTCATTGTTACGGTTGATAAAATCAATCAACCGTTACATTCATCAGTGAATAAAATGCCTAAAGTGCATAAAATAATAAAAAAAAAAGCGCCGAAAAGCGATTAGCTCTCCTGATCAACCACATCTAAGATCTGCAAGGACTTGGGGACAGAAAACTTTCAGCTTCTGAGTAAACGTAGACGCATTTATGGCAGTGATAACATTCACGGGTGAGGGGTTCCAGCGCGGATAATTGGGAATTGAGAGAAATTTATGGCTTTGTCTAGGTCATATGTTCTGCAACCTAAATGGTGAGGATGTGAATGTTTCACTCTTGCTGGAAGGCGCTCACTGAAACTAATATCAGCCAACCTCTGGCTACTTTAAAACACTGGACTAAGTCGAAAGGAATTCTTTTAAATTTCATGCTCTGGAAGAAGGGGGGGGGGGGAGGTGAAAGCTTTAAGCAGAGACTCGTAATTAGAAACATGTGCTCCTATAAAGCACTTCGGAAATGTCTTACTGCTCAAATACCACTGCGCACTTCCAAAACACTTACTAACGAGTGCTTAAAGCTTCTGTCAAACTGGCATACGTCCTCAACAATATGCTGACAATAAGAGCGAAAAAGCCTCGCTAGGTGGTTCGGAATTTGGAAAAACAGTACTTTCAAGGTGCAAAATAGCTCCTGAAGCAGCCTCCTTACATTGAGGACCAAAATTCAAGCCACCAATTATCTGAATGCCAATTATTTTTAGCGACTGGCAATGTGTTTCCATTTAAGTGAATCGTCGCCTCAAGCCTGAAGTTCATGTCCGAGGAGTAATAAACGATTGTGCAGTTTTCAATGAGTCAGGAATACCCATTTATGTGGAAGGGTTATGCAGAATGGTATAACTGTGCCGCAGAAGGAAATGATTTAGATGCGCCGGTTCGTTTCATCGTGGGTGGCCTGGTTCATGGTCGTCTTGCGAACGATTAAATGAAGGGACAACTTATTCAGTTCTCATTTTTGGTGTAGTCATAGACGTTTGCTGTAGCATCAATTCCCCATCGGTAAAACTCAAAATCTGGAACGTTTATTACTCCAGTGCTAATCGAAGTACTGGTTTATGCACACTTTTGCGATTCGTCTAATTTTCTTCGCAGCTGTACTCTCAGATTCGAGTCACATACATACCGAGCCATTTAATACTCAAATCACATTTACGTGCACCTAATCACATCCATATGTGCATAAACGAATGAATTTTTTTTTTCAAAACGCATCCATGGTGTATCCGGCCAAGAATTAATTGTAAAAATGGCTAGGACATGAAATATTTTCATTACAATGCAGAGGCTCTCTTAGAAGTGTCAGAATCGCTGAAATTTTGTACATGAGAGGGAGAAGAGATGACTAAAACCATGCAACCATCCGACCGGATCATCGGAGCGTGTGCCTTGATTCAATCGCAGAGTTTTCAGAGGTGTTCTGGTCGCTGCCAACCACATTCGGATTTTCGAGTTTGCAGCAATCCTTGTCGGAGACCCGACAGGATAAGGTGCTGCCGACTTATCCCTATTGCGTTTTGCGGGCTTCAAACGACCCCATACCTTCGAGATCCTCTAGCCCTCCGTAACAGCACCCCATGGTGGCTCCCAACAGTCTCTACTCCTTGCGTATCCCCGAATTCTGATGATAATGGAGCGAGCGTACTCCACCTGAAAATGTGGAATTTTAATCGGTTTTTACCGATAGAATTTCGGCCTCTAATGATTTCGCTGTATTTTTAAAAGCCGAAATTCAGTATTAACGGAATGCCTTCAGCCGCTAGTCGACTACTTAGAAATGCTTTCGTTTCTTCGAGGCGTTTCCATCTTTATTTTCCGAGATGATGAGGCGAGTATTTTTCCTCACATGATGAGCTTTTAATAGCGGTTGATAACGGTACCCAGGTGATGACGGAAGCAATTTTCGGCGCCTCATTTTGTCTCCTCAACGCACCTGTCAACCAGTTTTCACTCCGACAGAAAATCTCTCGTTCCAACTGTGATCTGCTGAAATCAGCGATTCTGTCTTGCGACCACTTTTGCAAAGTCGGTCGATATTCATAAGATGTGCCGGTTTCAGCTGAAATACGGTTTTAACGAAATACGCTTTGCCGGCTACAGATGTTCGGTTAGAACCGAATGCTGCCAGTTGATACCGCCCCACTTGTCCATAAGTCTGATTACCTCCACTGACCCTGCAGTTGCAAGTCAACTGTTCTGCCAAACTGTCGCTTTCGTCCGATACAAGCTGTCAACGATGTTTCTGGACGCGGAGTCCTCCAGTCCGAGACTCCTGCGCAAGTTCCTGCTCAAACGAAACAAGCATTTCGAGTGCAACCTCTCAAGCCAGATGGCATATCTATCATGGACCGAGACACCAGTTGGCTGCTGCGTCGAAACAGCTTACCATGCTTCTAAGGGGTGATATTTGTTTCGAATAGGTTAGCACCTACGATTTGTGAAGTGTCGAGAATGAAACGTCAAGTGAATGACCTCGGCTCACAGTGCAAATGTAATAGTTTCGCAACGAAAAAGAAAATGCATTTTCGAAATCTCTAGGACATTTTCCATTGCATGCGGTAAGGGAATTAGTGGTGATGGACAAGCCGCTTCTACCTTCCATGCTTTCTGTAGCCTCAAAGAGGAGATTGGGTTCGCATCTCGCTCCCTTCCCAAATGAAAAGGTATGAAATCTGAAAACTCGAAAGTGACTGGCAGGCAAAAACAAGTGATGGGAAGTGAAAGAGGGAGAGGAGAAAGTTTGTGGTTAGAGGAAGGCGAGCACTGATAGGGAAGTATGGGAGATAAATTTGTGCTGTTATGAATGTGGAGGCCTATCAAAAGGCTACCTTCAAAGGAATCGATGCTTTATTCTTTATATTTTCGGCTATTTTGTTACAGAGTCGACTCTTAGGCAGACCCACTAAATTCTTGATCGAATCCCTCATCACGTTACTACTACTGGTCTTATATTGATCTATTTCAGTAGGAAGAGTGCAGTTTCACTAAGTGCAAAATGCCAATAAAGTAAGTTGTGATTTTTCCGATTTAAGTTTCGTTGCTCGAATTGCTGGACCTCTGTTCAAGAAGCTCGACTTTTGCAACACCTTTTTAGACCACCGTGGCCAGACATCATACGAACATACACGGTCTCCTTGGCATTCTTGTTGGGGTCCTATGCACAACCAAAACGCTGCACAATTTTGTTTAAGGCGCCCTTTGTCCCGCGAAGTTGCTGTTATACTTCGTAGCTAAACGGCGAGTAGTTTCAAATACTTTTTTTTGTACTTAGAAGCTGAAATGTTCGGCCACTTATATTATGAACCGCAACAGGAGATTGGCAATAGAACAGTCAGGGTTGAAAAAATATTGGACAATTATAAAACTTCCTTCGAGCTGGGCAATTCATGTTCTTTTACGTTGCATCTTAGCGGCTCGGGTCCCAGAAAGATAGATGCAACTCTCGTGTTATAGAAACATATCCCTTCTTTTGTCCGTTTTGCCGCTCAATGGATAATACAGTGCATCTTAGGTGCATTTTAAAACTTCATTTTTTCCCATATAAAATTAGAATACGATCGATGAGAAAGTTCAAAACGAACAACATTAACGATCTTCTCTTGAGAACAGTTAACTCACCCGTATGTATATTAAAGTTCAGTTCTTCCCATTATAGCCTTTCGTCCCTTTCTCACTGCGCTCGTTTGCTGCTTCTCTCATCTTCAAGTCTCAGGCTGAATTTTTCTTAAGATTTTGCTCATGTCGTCGGTTATCAGCTTTATGGACCACTATTGTCCCACATATGAACCTATATTTCTTGGGTATTCTATGAGCTTTCCCCTTTCAAAAAGCTGATTCGTTCCAATCAACCAATTCGAATCAAAGAAGGTAGATTTTTGGGAAAAAAAGTTGTATTTTTAAATTGACGTTTCATCATTTAATGAATCTGCGTATTATCGATTGCAATGACAGCGAGCATTCTTGTTTCTTGCATAATGACGTGATTCAGAAGGAAGAAGAAAACTTGCAGAAATAGCATGAATGTCCTTCTGACATTTAATTTTCTTGCAAACCTTTTAAGACTTCACGGTAATACTAGTAAGTGCGACACTTCTGTGTCGTTGATGACATAATGGAGTATTGATTTCTATATGCGTCGAATGGACGTCATCATGTCATCATATGACGACGATGTCCGTTTGCTTTAGCACTACCATTTGTCAATTCTCTTGAGAAGTTTGTGCTCGGAGTTGGACAATAGAATAAGCGAGCTAGCGTTCGTTTATGAAAGCTTCATTGGCAACACCGAAGTCGCCCTGAGCTCATTCATTCATCTTTCTATTCTTCGATGCACAAGCAGCAGTTCTTGGCTTTCTTGTTAGGCGGAAATATGATAGCTGATTTTGTCTGCAGCTAAGATTCTAGTTTGCAGTAACAAAAATGCTGCGCCTATGATGCAGTCTTTTAAGCTGTTTTAGTATTTTGCTTTTTTTGTGAAAAAAGTAATCAAATTGAACAGGACTAGACAAAATCCACTACCTTTTAGAAATTTTTTAGCTTCCTAGGTGCTGAGGAAATATCAGACGGCTTTGAATGAATAGAAATATAATAGAGAGCATTTTGATTGCGGAATATAATAGCAAACATCCACACCAAACAGCTATACTGTATTCAGCGTAACACGATAATGCTGCGATAAAAGCACGAGCGAGGATTTCAAAGCTAATCCGCACCATTTTACTGAATACCAGTACATATTCAAGTATTGCTTTGAAATGTTAGTAGGTTTATAAGTTGAAATGCACGATCATCGCTGACTTCTCGAAGTCTGGGACGAAATCCTTCTAATAATGCTCAAGAAGCTAATGAATATTAAGTGCTAATAGGTTATATTTAATCCTTATATTGAACTTATAATTTTCAGTTCAGGGCTAGAGAGTGTTTTGAGATATTTGCATTTTAGGATTAAAATTATAAGGCTCACATGTCTGTGGGGTGCTGATGCTGTCTCGTTTTGTTTGTTTTTCGGGTGAACGAGGATCGCGCGCACAATGCCTATTCTAGTAGTAACGACAACACAGTTTAAAGTGGTACGAGCACAACGACAGCAAGCTTTGTCTCTTCGAACATTGAGGCAAAAACCGACGTCTATTTTCTTTCGAAAATTCTTTCTACTCAATATCGCAGCCCTTAGCATCAACCTTGTTCTTTTTTATAGCAAAGCGAGTAACATTTGCAGTATAGAGTGTTGAGAAGTTTGAAAAAAAGTTGGTATAAAGGTCCCCCTAGGCAGAGACAAAAAGGATTTGAGTGAAAAGCAGTAAAACTATGAAATGAAATAAGTGTGTGGATTTTAGACACGTTCACATCTCCGCCGTTAGCCGCTGAAGCGAAAATATTGCCTATGCAAACAGGCCTTCCTTGGTATTCGTTCCATCCGCTCTCAGCTTATTTGTTAACACAGTTTGTTATAGGTCCAGCTTTACCATCAATGGAGTTTGCTGAATGCGATTTTTCATTTTAAAGCGCATCTCGTTGATAGTTTGCCGCAATTGTTGCTTCATATTTGGCATCCACTTCCTGGCATCAAAAGAGAACGTTATGTGAACAAAGTGCGCTTCACTATTTCAATCAATACAAGAAACCGTTTTTTCACGAAAACATTGTTGTACCTGAGGTTGCTGTTTTGGAGTACTTTATTGACATAAAAGGTTCAGACAACCCGCTTGCTATCTGTTCTTGATGAGGTGGGTGACGTGCAGCAGATAGCAGCATGGCTGTTGAGAAAGCTGACGGTGCAGTTTGAGGTCTGGAAGCTGAGATGAGGAGGTGACGCAATAATAGAACAGCTTGTTTTATAATCAGCTCATTTCACTTTAAATCAGCAGTGACAAACGACTTTATATGCAATTTAAGAAAGATTGTTTTTTAAATTTTGAAGTTTGGGTGCATGGAATTTATGTCTTTTGTTATAGTAATTGGGTAACTCCTTTATTCCGCATCTAGCATCTTTTCCCGAATTTCCGTAATCGATTCATTTCGAACAAATTTCACTTCCGGTTGTCTCCTACTGATAAAATTATTTTATATTACATGATTTGCTGCATGCAAATTTCCGCCATCATTTTGTGAACATTTTCTGTCGAAAACGAGGAATGATATAAGACGAATTTCATGAGTTTTCCCAAATATTTATAACGACAACCTCATTTTGTACGGGTTCTTGCTCAACTTGCCACACGTCATGAGAGAATCCCCGCATTGATGAGAGGACTACCTGCATGACCTGTTAGGCAACGCAATAGAGTTCAGCATTACCCTCACAGTGACATGTATTTTGCGATATTTTAGCTTCCAGTCGTCGTTTACACCAAGCCTTTGAAGGACTTTCGGTTTCCGCATACGAACAGCCTAAGCTCTTTGCCATAAATTATCAGCAGTTACATTGGTCCAGAACGAATGCCATATACCAGGCGACTGTTTATGTTAGAACTTTGAAATTCTCTATGTGAAACTTTGAAAATTTGACATCATTACTTTGCTCGCTGTTCTAATTCTGAAAGATTTGTTTTTATTTCGGGATATCCCGTTTGAATATATAAACATCGCATAAAACCAGTGTTCTTTCCTTGTTGGCGACTACTAGTTAGATGGCAATTGCTCAGTAGTAAGAATATTTTACGGAAACGAACTGCTATGCTTCTCTCCAGTGTAACTGTGGACAGTGATGACATTCTGAAGTATCTTCTATGAGCAAATCAGTTGTGCTAGAAGTACCAGTGGAAACAGTATAGGTTAGCTGCATTGAACAGTTCGGCTGTTGACTTTCGTGAATGTTTGTACAGGTTCCCTTATTGTGTTACAATGAAGTGATTTCAGTGGCAATAAGTAGCAACATTTTATTATCGCAACAATTTTCTCGACCTCTACAATTCAGCTCCATTTGCAAATAGAATAGATGGCCGCAAGGCGTTCGAACATTGAATTCGCTTCATTTCTTTACATCTCTCAAAAATTGAGGTTGACTTGTGAAGGTCCTTCTACAAGCGTGTGCAGCTCTACAATGGCCTAAAATCGCTTGCCGATCGACCAACTACACAATGCGTCGTGCGCCGCCACGTCTTTGTCTTCTCCTTCTCTATCGTTCACGAACCGATCGTTTGTTGTCACGCTGCCCCTTTTTTCGGCAATCAGCGCTCTCTTTAAAGTCACTGCTTTTGCAGTTTTTTTAAAAATCACCCATTGTTTTAGACCTTCACATATTGCATTAGTTCATCTATACAGTGATTTTCATTAAGATCAGTAGATATTGTTGTATCCCCATACAGTGCTTTGTATTTTTCGAATGAAGGGAATCGCAAGTTGAATAAGACGAAGCATTTGCATTGATTTCTAAATACAAAACTTGATCAGATAATGAGTTGGACTCTCGTTGATGGTCATAATATGCAATGCGCGCTATAGGCAGTTTCCAGTACTAGTAATTCGCTATTTTTTACTTTCATTCGTTTATCATATTTCACGGAACTTTTATTTCTTGGCAAACACTCAATATATCACAAATAATGTGATAGAAAGAAAGCCTTGAAAATTGATCACGTCGATGTTAATAATTGCAACGTTCAGAACGACACTTTACGAGCCAATGTAAAAGGTCTTCCAAGAGGGGTTCATTTCTTGTAGTAATGCTGAATGACGCGCCAAAATCGCTATTTAAGTGAGTAAGCGAAATACCTTCGAAAATCACCATTCCTAGGTGGTGGGCGAACAGTGCGTTGAGTCATATAGCCGACTCATTCCTTTGTCGGCCGATTCCTCAAAGTGTTTCGAACGAAATCTCCAAAAAAAGAACAAAGCAGAAAATTTTTTTTTTGAAATATATCTCTGATATCGCTACTCACTTAATTTGGAATGTTGCAAGATAGCAACTCTTCTAAACTAATATCCACTTCAAACTGCCTGAGATGTGGATGCTTGCATGCACGCAAGAGCGCGAATGTATGAAATCCCGAAGCGTTTGCAAATCTCGACGATTCCCAGTGATGTTGACAAGTTACTCGTTGCAGCGTTAGCGGTTGGAAGGGATTGTGTTGCTGGACTAACCGAATGGCATGTGAATTGCAATGAAAAAATAGAAATCATCTTTTTTTAAAGCAAAACCTTCAAGTGGTTCTTTTCATTTGATGTTGCCACGCATTTTTACTTGCGTCACAGAACGTCATGAAGGTAAAATGGTTCACAAGAGTGCTAAGTACTTCCCGAGTCGCTAGTTCGTGCTCAAATCTCCGAAATATTGACCGTGTGTGTGTGTGTGTGTGTATGTGTGTGTGTGTGTGTGTGTGTGTGTGTGTGTGTTGTGTGTGTGTGTCTGTGTGTGTCTGTGTGTGTGTGTGTATGTGTGTATGTGTGTGTGTATGTGTGTATGTGTGTATGTGTGTATGTGTGTGTGTATGTGTGTATGTATGTGTGTATGTGTGTATGTGTGTATGTGTGTATGTGTATGTATGTGTGTGTGTATGTGTGTGTATGTGTGTATGTGTGTGTATGTGTGTATGTGTGTATGTGTGTATGTGTGTGTGTATGTATGTGTGTGTGTATGTGTGTATGTGTGTATGTATGTGTGTGTGTGTGTATGTGTGTGTATGTGTGTGTGTATGTGTGTGTATGTGTGTATGTGTGTATATGTGTGTATGTGTGTATGTGTGTGTATGTGTGTATGTGTGTATGTGTGTGTGTGTGTGTGTATGTGTGTATGTGTGTGTATGTGTGTATGTATGTGTGTATGTGTGTGTGTATGTGTGTATGTGTGTATGTGTGTATGTGTGTGTATGTGTGTGTGTGTGTATGTGTGTGTATGTGTGTATGTGTGTATGTGTGTATGTGTGTATGTGTGTATGTGTATGTGTGTATGTGTGTATGTGTGTGTGTATGTGTGTATGTGTGTGTATGTGTGTATGTGTATGTGTGTATGTGTGTATGTGTGTGTATGTGTGTATGTGTGTGTGTATGTGTGTATGTGTGTATGTGTGTATGTGTGTGTGTGTGTGTGTATGTGTGTGTGTGTGTATGTGTGTATGTGTGTGTGTATGTGTGTGTGTGTGTGTGTACATTTGTTTATTTGTCTATCCTGTGTGTCGTAATTGTGAAGCGTGTGAAACTATGGTCATATAATTTGTTTGGTACATTTCACACCATAAGGGGGTTCATTCCCCACTTTTCACTTCAATCCATCAATGTCGAATGGGCCATTGACATTTGAAGGCGTCAGAAATCTGCATGCATTCCACGCCGGTCAAATTTCGGTTGTACATTAACTCTTGAAAACGATATCCAGCTTTTATAAAAGTTTTGCTAGCGACGGAGCTATTTGAAGCAAAAACCCATTGTTTTACACAATCATTAAGAGAGGATAACTCATGAAACTGCTTATCCAAGTGTGAATTCTAAACTGCATATTGCGCCAAACATTGCGCCAACTACTGTATCAAGCTTCTCAAGCTGTTGTGTGCCGTTGAAATGAGAGAGTTTAAAAAAGAGCGCAAACAAAGCAGCTGCGAATAGGAGAATAATTAAATATATGAATTCGATAGGCATATTAAAAAAAATGGTCGAATTGAGCACTTAAACGCTAAATAAACATAAGAAGAGAGAACAGCCCGATGAATGTCTGTAGTTTTTATTATAGATGGGTTGCATATGAATTTGCTTCCTTTTCAACTGGACGAATGAATGGGCAAACATATTTTAGCGAAACATGCTCAAGTAAAAATGGACGGAAGCATAGTTTTGTAAATGAGGCAGTATGGAACTAAAGAAGTCGATTTCTTCCACTTTTCGAGAATGCGCCATATTCGCGGAATAGATCTCGCAGGTAGGAAAAGTTAACTGATTAGTGCAACTTTGCTAAATGCTGCAAATGACAGGTTTTTTGAGAGAAGATGATCTTGCAAAGTACCATATGATGCAACGAGTGAGAGCGTGTCAACTTTTTTCTGGACAGTTACAACAGCAACGCAGTCAGACTACATTCAGAGAGTGTGCGATTTTCATCATCACTGTTTTGGCTGAGCTACCAATTGCACGTCGGTTAACTTTTGATCTCGAAGAAGAGCCAACTTGTCGTCGTTACACTTCTGGCCGATTTCCAGTCTTTCCCACTCATCACCTGAGAGCTCGTGTAAATGTGGAAGGCTTTATAGAAAACACATTGTTGGGTTCAGCAGCGGTGAATCAGAAAGTGTTATGCGAACGAGATGCGGGGAAGTGACATATTGGAATTGGATGCCGTATCACTCAGCAAAGAGGATTTAAGGAGACAACTGAAATGAGTTCGTTTTTGTTTTTAAGGTTGGTTGTGCGCTCGTTGAAATTCTCTTGCATTAGGTGCTTAGATATGCGTGCAGTGCGGTAGCGCATTCATTCGAACGTCTCTTCTTTCTTGGTCCATAAACGTTTTATTGGCAGCCGTCTCGTTGAACTTCACTCGGCAGATTGCATTTTGTAGTTAGTGCACATTGAGCATTGTTTCAGCGTTGCTATTGTGCAAAAAAGCCTGGAACACATTTCTCTACTCTTACTGGTTATGCACCTGGTGATGCGTGCTGCCTTGAGTTTTTCTGATGACATTTCATGTTTCATTGTTGGCCGTCTTATTTGACAAGCAACCGGCTTCGTTTCATAGATTCACTTTCTTATTTGCACTTGCAATTATATTTGTATTTATGTCTATATTTGTATTCGCATTTGTATTTATATTTATATTATTTTTGTTTGTATTGATATTTACATTATTATATATCTTGATATTTATGCTCATGCTTGTACTATATTTGTATTTATATTTGTGCTTATTTATATCTATATTTATATTTCTATTTTATATATGTACATTGCGTTTCCCTCTACTCAAGCAAAAGGTCAATGCAAAACAGAAGTGGCATCGAAGAGGGTAAAATTTAAATATTGTTGTTTGCTACTTTGTGGTAAGTTAAACTGGAAGCATGCAACATTATTCTCAATGAAATCTTTGCGTTTCATGAAATACCGTTTAATAGAACAACCTTTTGTTCGTCAAAAAATCGCATGTGTTGCAGCGCCATTCCCTATGTTCTATGCACGCAAAATTTTTTTTCATTTATTTCTCAGTTTATCACATATCATCGTTTTGAAAATTTAGCAACATTCTTTAAACCAAAGACGTGTATGCTCTTTCGGTAGATCAATTGCAATGACAAAAGAATTATAAAGAAAGGCTTGTTGGGCTGTAGGTTGATTCGACAGCTTATTTTCGGTTCATATTTTGCCTGTGACTCGGATTTTTTTGAGTTGCAGCTATGAGTCATTAGAGAACTTTGTAGTAGCTATTTGTATACTCTCTTTAAACGAGACTGCTGCTGAAGTCTCGCCTCCATTTTCAATGTTTTCTTTAATGCAAGCATTCTTAAATTCCGTTGAATGACTGGGTATTTTCGCTTATGATAATCACTGGAATTTAACTGTCATTTTTTCTAGAATCTTGATTGCAGTTGTGGTTAGAGCGGCATCAACACAATGAAGATGCTATGAAAGAGTGCCTCATTCTTTAAAAATAATGCCGTTTCCTAAATTGCGACCACTTTTCTCGTTTCGAATGCGCCAGCAGTTTCTGTAGCATTTAGCCGTCTTTTAAATTCAATTATACACCAACAGAGATTCTTTTTTCTTCCTTCCGTCACGAACGGTCGCAGTTTTTTTGCAATACGCATAGCGGCGTTCCTCTTGGAAATTTGAAGCCTGTATGAAACACGATTTCGGCTGAGGTCGATTCCTTGTCGACTAATTCGTCTATGACCTTCCAACCAGATGAAATATCTCCAACGCTTCTTTGCGCATAAACAATTAAGTTCTATGAGCTGTATTCATTAGTCATCTATGGGATGAGTACTCGTTACGTGCTTGCACGCGTATATACTTCAGCGCCCGCATTTGCATAATGAATGGGCATTTTGCTGGCCGACTTATTCTAAACTGATCAGCCAATTAAATTTTCATATTGAGTAAAGCTTCATTCAGCGACCTTTGTTGACATATTCGCGTGCCAGCACACGAAGCTGCACATTTTATAAGATGCCAATCGGGCATCCGTTCATTAGTTGGGCATAATCTGTGACGAATTCACATTTGTGGCTGCAAAGAAATGGTCGGAAGCTAGCGATGAGCGGCGATTAAATCAACTTCTTCAACTGTAAACAATTTTTTTTTCTGCACGTCAATCTTGTCGCTATTCTATGATCTTTTTGGGTTTTTTTGATCATATTGGAACCTTTTCGCAATTATGTGCTTCCTGTCTTGAGTAATTTCTACAGTTGACATGATTTTTCGTGGTTTCCTCTTGTTGTTTCTAGTGGCGCATTTTTTTCTCTTTGCGCTGTTGCTTCTGCTTCGCTATTTCGCATCACTACTTCCACTGTGCTATTTTGCATCGCTGCAGAATATATATTGCTCTCTTATTGACCGTACTTTGCCAGAGTTATTCGTATTTAATGAGGTATCGAATTGTCAGTTCTGCTTAATTCAGCAGTAACTGTGATTCGGATCAAAAACAAATGTTTAGCTGAGGAAACTGGAGAAACGGTTGATGTCAAATGGAGGGGAGTTACTTCGTTGTTAAATGCTTCATTGAGACATTACTTCATTGTTAAATTTTAAATATTCGTTCGATTGGCTGTTAAATTGAATGAAGGGATCTGCAAATGAAAAAACTGTGCCGATTCTCACGCGATACGTTCTACACATTTACATTTTCCCTTATTTTTAGTGGCTTGGAGTCACTGTTCTCAGTAAGCGATATTCTCTTTTTTTTCTTTTTTTAAATAACAGTAAAGAGCTGAAATTGCCTCGAAATGATCGGTTGCGACTGATGTGCACGAAAGCGTCACCAGCGTCGTTTCGTCTAATACGATTTCACCACTATGGATATTACATTGACGCTGTCGCTTTCATGATTTTGAAAAACTTTTATGGTTTCACGCTCAAAAAGTTCACATTTTCATTAGCACAACTCACCATCTACAGAGTGAAAGTGGAAAAGACAATGACGCGCTTCAGATTCGTAGGCGAGACTGGTTCGAAAGGTGCACACTTCCACACTTCGTTCAAAATGGATCGCTGATCAGAGCTCGGTGCAGTTTTGCACCACCTTCCGATCTCCTCTTTGAGGGTCTAGTCAAAGATAGTGCTTCATTGTCTTCGAAAGATATTTTTCTCTATGAGTAGGCCGTTCTTTGAAGAGTGTGCATATGTGTGTATGCATATATATGTGAATTATATGCACATGTGTGCATATCCGCGTCATGTGTGTTTGCATGTGTGTCTGTGCGTATATACATTTTGCATGTGTGTGTGTGTATGTGTGTAGGTATGTGTGCATGTGTGTGTGTACCTGTTTGCGATGTTCGGTGTAGTGCGGCCTTGGAGGATAGGAGGTGTGTGCAGTCTGGTCACGATTTTATCGCGTGGCTGACGACCACGTTGCGTACACCAAGTGCACTCATCAGTCATCAACTCGACGCTTCAGCGCATTTAGTTCTAATGCATTCCATGTTTTCTCGACCCTTTCATTGCTGTCTTAATGAACCCTCGTTAAAAGCTATGATAAATCAACGTTTTGATGTTTTCCGTCTTGGTGAACTTCTTTAAATATACAGATTTTGATGCTATCGCTTTCACTAATCTTACTCGCAATAAACAGTTAAGATGATCTCTTCCTTTCGCACATTTTGTTTCTTGGGCTAGCAGCTTGCCATCGAGAATCAGCAGTACAGATTCTAGTAAACCTCAAGGAAGTTTTGTTGCGTTGGTTTTATTTCACTCCCAAGAGTTCCCACAGATGGTTTATTTGACGTTCTGAGATATTAAGAATTTCGGTTGTAGGCGGATTTGTATTGTACTGAGCCGTTCAATCTCTAACCAGCACATATGAACGTCTGTCCGAGTGATTGCTTCTGCTTTCATACGCAAGGTTGAGAGGGTTTCATTGACATAGTGTTTTTATATTCAAGCAATGTTTTATGTTGTACAAAGTCTGCTGCGTTGATAAATCGGACATTAAGATTTGATACGCAAAAGAGCCATCGTTCACTCGTCGTATTGCATCCAATCGACGGTTGTAACCGCCTTTCGAATAATGTGCGACGATCTGTCTATTTTTGATGTTGCTATTGCGAATGCTGCACACTTAATTTCGACAACGAAACTGTTTACCATTTTGTCGCATTACTGTGCGTTTTTGGATTTCATATTCATAATCCTTGCATTGCCTGCCACCCACTATGCGCACTGGTCACGAGCTAGTTTAACATGTTACAAAATAGAGAAGTGGTGCCCTCAATGAATCGACCGAACCTTTACTCTCTTATATGTGAGAAATTCTTTTTTCGTGTTGATGGAACGATTATCTCGGTTTAAAATATCTGCTTTGATGGCGTCATTCTCTCACATGACGATACGATTTAAGCCGCTTGGGTAGTAGAAGAAGCTGGGAGAAGCTACGATTTGAGTTCGGATTGGTTCCTTACGAAAATTTTCTGACGATATGTGTGTAATATGTAAAAACACTTGATGTCACCTGAGCGTTTACATTTAAGTAATATACCCGCCAAGCGTTCAATACGAAATTTGAGCGTGTTTATTTACGGATGTGCTCGCTAAAACTCCTTTAAAGAGTCGATTCTAAAATTTCTCTGCATTAAGTGTCTTGCATTTATTTACTTTTAAATGAAATATTATTAAATCGATCATGTTTCATCTTTGAAAACGCACAGGCTCATAGAGGACGTTGTGCTCGCCAGTGGAATACAGTTTTGCAGCGCATTTATCTCAGTTCAAACCTAGCACTTACTACAGATCAAAATCCGGTTATCAAGTTGCACTTCGTTTACACTGAGTGATACTGCCCATTCACTACTTCACTGACCATGACGAAGTGTTCGAGCTGCTGCGGTAGTGCGTTCAGCACGTTTGCACTCCATACCTCATTATTTTCTCTTCATTGTGTGCGTTGAACGGCAGACGAATTGTAACCGAAAGCCATCTTAAACATCAAGTACACGCAACACTGGTGTGTTCTTTACGCTCATCCGTATAAAAATAATTGTGCATTTTTTTTTTCTAAATCTTTCGTATTGCAATTTTGACAGCCAAGCTTCACTGAATTCATAGTATTGTTTGCATCGTTTTGAATACCCAAAAAATGTTTTATATAATTGTGCTATGCATTTGCTTTTGTTGCTTAACTTACTATTTATCAGTAAATAGAAATAAGCCATGAAATGATACAATTGTAAACAAAACATTGTCCAATTTTTTTCATAATAAACGAACTCTGGTTAAGGGTTTTCCTCTAACTTTATTTTTTGCACTACTAGAGTTTTTCTAATGGGAGTAGTAATACGCTCAGATAAAACAACGAATGTGTTTATTAGTAGAAGCTGTGTTGCCAAAAAAAAATCTTATTGAATTTCATGAAAACATACATTTTATAAAGTTGTCGCGTTAGTGATTAAATGATTCACTCTTTGTTGGCGTTCCATTTTTGGCATAATCCTATGACCTTTCCGAAGCGATAATTGCTCATTATAATACGCTAAACGCAGCTTTCGTATTGAAGCGTTTTGTGGCGAGGACCGTCACTATACATATTTGCCGCCTACTTTAGACCCTCAATTTAGAATCACAACACTGCTTGCAGGGATTAACGGCTGTCACTTCGCCCATTTTGAACTTTTTGTTGATGCAAAAAATGTATGCGTTTGAAAGTATATTCATGATCTGAGATTTGATCACTATATTTAACTATATGGTTTATCTTGAAAAATAGGGCGGGGAGCTTTAGATTTCAATCTGGAAACGTTTTTTACAGTGCGATCTTTATATTTCAATGGTTAGCACTTTCTAAATGCTCTTATCGGAAGCCTTAGACAACCACACCAATTAATGCTCATCATCTTTTCATTTTATAAATGGACAAAGCCTTCTATTCATTTTTCTCAGGCATCTCCATTGTGATATATCCGGAAGCCTAATCCCATATGTAAGGTATACAGCTGTGCTGGAAGTCTAATCCGTGAATTCGAAGATTCAGGAAATGACGTCGCCGCTTTTGAAATAATGTCCCCAGTGTGAGGTTTTTGACCTGAAACCAGGAGAAAAACAGAAATATTGTGCGTTGCAAATTACAACAAATTCATTTTTGCGTGATTATATTGTCTTCGCGTTTTCTATGAGCGTTACGTCAACAATACGTATGATGCATCAGCCATAAGTTTTGCGAGATGAATCGAGCGCTGATCAGGACGACGATTCTTAATTCCATTCTTTGCTGCACTAGCCCATGTACCTGTTGATAAAGAGCCGCCCGTCTTTTGATGTCTTTGACCAGAATGCAACTCACCTCCCAGGGGTGGGTACTTTACTGTAGAGGTTAAGTAAATTCAAGTTCTTTGACTGAGGTTCATAATTTTTAAATGTTCAACCCCGTAATGTTTAACCATCGGTCAACGGTGGAACGGTCAGTATCACATCCACTTGTTGGCTCATCTCAGTCTGAAACTTTGTGGCGTTTGCGAGTTTTCTGCTCGCTGTAGTAGCACCACGAAAAACACCACGCGTATGTTTAACTTATTCCCTTTATATTACAAATTGTGCCTGTAGATTATACAAGTCCTAATTTCCAGCAGTTATTTGAATGTCTGAACAAATTTTTGCAACGTCATGAAAATTTTTTTTGTCGGAAATTAAGCTAGACATTACTCTGTCGCCACTTTTAGAAAACTGCAAATTTTTTGATGCTTGCAACGACAGAAGTAAAGCTGATATTTATGTACAATCCTGCTCCAATTCTATTTACAGCTTTGCTCTTTGTTGTTTTAAAAATTCGCCTTCGAAAAACAAAATGGGTTTTTCGCCCGAATAGATGCAGTTCTTACTATCGCCCACAAAACGCACATATTAGAGTAGAAAAGAATCAAATCTTTGTGGAAAAGGCCACGAAGTGTATTGCAACCTAGACGAAAACACCACACTTCTGGGACAGATGCCATGAGACCTCATACTGGGTTGCTATGGTTTTTGAATTTCTAAAGCACAGGCGCGTTTAAGCTGCCATTGGTCTGTTCTATCCATGTTGTGCCGAAGAGCTCAAAAATGCCCTAATTTTTGCAATGAGATGTGTAGCCTGAAGATAGGGCCGTTTGAACGTTCATCCATTTCTCGTTTTCTCCTGAAACTGGAATGCTATCTCGGAGTTTTTTTTTTCCTTTTCGGTTCTTATAGATTTATCAGAATTTTGGATTGCAGTGACTTTCTTCGGTTCCGGTTCAGGATGTAATTTCTCAGAAGTGCCTTCCCTGTGTATTCTAGTGTATAAGTATCTCGTGGACCCAGGTAAACTACTCATTTGCTGTTTCTTACTGCACTCAGCCTCCAGCCACCTCTGCGTCCTCATCCTCATTCCCCTATCTCATTATTGGCACTTTTCGATTTCTTCTCCTATTGTCCATTTGTTGCTACCTTCATTAATTCGCCACTTTTTTATATAAACGGTTTCTTTACTCTTTGATTACTTCTTTGGTTACTTCTTGAGTTAAACACAGTTTGAATACCACGGTACCTAAAGGTAAACGAATTAAAATGCATCGATCAATCATTTAATGATCTTTTTTTCGCTTTGGAATGGTCACCTTATTGCAAGGGTGTCTTAAATTATGCCTTTAATGCTTGATTGCCTTTCATATTATTTCCATCTGATAAACAAAGCTAGGAACGCCGAATGTCGGCGTTCAGCGGTGACGCCTGTGTTGCACTCTTTCACACTCGCCATATCGCGTTCCAGAAAATTTTTTAACACATGCTGCTTTTTCTCTCTCAGACCAACAAAACATTTCCTCGTTAGCAAATACAAATTTGTGTCTATTGTGCTCCATGGAGCGAGAAACGCGTGGGAGAGGAAAAGAACACAGTTCGTAGAACAAAAATATCTCTATTGGGACTGCAGATTCGATGCCTTGCTAGTTGGTGTCTCCAGGGTCTGCTGCCGAGCCCTAAATGTGGATTTATTCATTTATTTATTTCAATGTCCCATAGTGGGAAATATGAAAAAAACTGCGTAAGGTATCAGCAAAAAGAGTAAAACATTCGCAAGGCCACCGTCTGAACGGATAGATATTCTTTACCTAAAAGCAACATTAAAGTCTGGACTGAAACGAACATCCGCAGTTTAAAAATTGACGGGGTGGGTGAGTGCATTAACGATATCGGCAGGGAGCAGTTCGAGCCCGCACAACGCGGTACTCGAAATCAAGCAAAACATTTTTTGTGCAGCAATGTGTTGACGAGCTGAAAGTGATACCCACCCGCAGCGACCTCGAGGAAGGCAAACTGAAATATTTTGAAATCGAACATCGAATTCCTGATTTTTTCAGCGTTGTTTCAAAAATTTATTTGCCAATGATGCAGTTAGCAAATGCAAATTTCTAGTCGTTGTTTGGTGAAATTTTGAGGTGATGAAGTATTTATCATAAATCGTCTCGTGTTTGTTTTGTTTATTCTTTGGTAGTTGTTACATTCAGTCATAGAAATGTTCGTTCCGTTGCTTATTTTCTTCATTTGCATCACTGCAAAGCACCGAATCGAATCGATTCACGAAATAGTCACGAGTATAGCATGATGACCCCATTTTCAATGCCATAGACGGAGCTTGTTGCGCCTAGCTTAATTAAGCGCTCATGAACAGAGAGCATCGTTTGGCCGGATTATCTATCGGTGGCCGTAACTGGGCGTTTTGGCCGTCTGCTTCAATTGCCACTTTCAATTCAACAGGGAATTCGACAGCAATACGCTCATGCAATTCTGCTCAACCTCAGCTATACAGCTGCAGCATCATTCGAACTTATTTCCGTCAAATGCAATAGCTGACCGACTTTAGCTTGCCTTTTATTTTTAAACTGTGGTTTATAATTTCCCAGAAATTCGAAATCGTTTTCTAGTTGCACTTTCCTTCAACCTCGTCTAACACAGTTGTCATATCACACCTTTAATGATGACGATAAGTATGCTATTCAATCTTCGATTGAAACTCGCATTTTGCAAAAACATTTTTGCGTTCTTCCTAGGCGAATCGGTTTTTGAAATATCGCTTTTTTGATAAATTTAAAATGAACATTGCTCAGGAATATGTAAGCAACCAACCAAATTCTTGCAATGAAAACATTTTTCGAAATCAAAGCAAGAAATTATTAATGGAAATGATGCAGTCATTAAAAGATTATTGCAAAAAAAGAAATTGTCGCTGAATTTCACAGGTTGGTGTAATTATCTGCGATTGAGTGATTTATAAACTGAAATTGTTGGTTTCATTTTCTGAGGACGGGTTATACGGTTAAGAAATTGGAGTGCAGCATTCTGCTTTCACGGTTATGGTCGAATTTTTCTCATCTGCACTCAGACAAGTACTGCGCCTAGGAAGAACTGCATCAATGCGGCTTTTTTATCTGCCGCACGCTGCAGGTAAGCTAATAAGCAAATACGTTACAATAAAACAGTTTTCGTTACGTTTAGCGTTTCGTGCAGTGATGAAATTTTTTATTCATCCTTAACTGTTACCTTCGTTTTATTCACGCACCGCTGCTCATGGGACGTCATTGTTTTGGCAGTTTGCTTCATCGGTGGAATGATGTGGTGGCTCCTTCATCGGACTTAAAGGGAGGGAGATTATAGGGCACCAGGAAAATACGACTGGTTGTGCGCATATTAAAGCAATATTGGATTTGGATGTTTGCGGCTTTAGTTCGCTCTAAATGTGGAGTGGCTGTAATTCATGAGAAATCGTTGCAACCTTTCAATGGATTTTTGCGCTGTATGCATAACTAGGAGCATTTTCTTGATTCTCAAAATTTATTACAGTAATTTCCAGCGCGCTACCGTCTGTGTGTATCCTTGTTTGCACATACTTAATTAATGTTCATACGGTTGGTCGCGCGCTTAATTGCCAAATAATCGACGAGCTGTGGTTATCGAATACAGATTAGCCACTGAATCTCTATGCCGGCTATTTCTGTAATGAATTCTTATTGGTCACTCAGTTCGTTGTCATCAAAATAATTATCCACTGCGATTAATCTGTTTCAATGATTCTCTATTGGTAACGGTCATATCTGACGATTTCCATCGTTTACAGCATAAATGGAAATTCCATCATAGTCAGTTAAAGTTGGTGTGAAAGAAAAGCAACATGCAAAAAGGTGACTGTGGCGATACTTCACTGCGATTATGCATGAGCTTCGCCCATCCTCATTTACATGGACGGAGAAGTCTTATGGAGGAGTGTTGTTTAACACGATCGTTAGCAACCCCAACTGTGAATCCGCCATTTGAAGCGTTGTAGGCACACTCCTGAATGAGCATTTTCTGATTTTCCAGTAGTAATGTGTGCGTATATATTTTCTGTCTGTCCAGTAGTTCCGATTGCGAATCACAAAAGCTGCGGTGGTGTAATTTGTTCAGTGTGTTCTACATCATAAATGATCTCTTGACCTCAATTTCACTGCGATTCCTCATTCTTTGCATGAGTCATTAACGCTTAATCTATTAACTAGAATGGTACAACCCCATCAACGGAACCCCCTCCCCATTCAAGTGAAGCCACTATAAACTTCTAATAAAAAAGAAGCCGGTCAGTAATAAATCTGTCTCCTTCCGTACAAAAAGTCCGAAAACCATAGCATGCAGTGTTTTGTTGATCTACGCTATCACCTTAGTCTCTAGGTATGCATGTTTTTATGTATCATTATTACTGAGTATGCGTTATATATATATATATATATATATATATATATATATATATATATATATATATATATATATATATATATATATATATATATATATATATATATCCTAATATTTAGATAAAATTGGCCCTTCTAAGAAGAGATATAAATATTTCCGACAGATTCATAACTGCAACTTGGCTACATGTGTTCATTCTGTAACTGGGCGGATCAGGTCCAAAAGCTAATCGCCTTGTTTAAAGCCATGCGCAATCAGCAAGAAAATGCCTTATCTATTTTGCCATAATTTCGGTTTTTTGGGCGATTGGTGACCAGACGGGCCGAATTGCAAAGGTGCATATCGCGACATCCTCTTCGGCACCTTTCTACTTGTTCCATTAACTTCTGCTTGAATTTAGTCCCAAAATGCTCAGTTTCCATCAGATAGCTGGCAGGCATTGGAAGTAGCCTTTGATCTTTATTGCGCCATTTTGGACGGCAGTGACGTGGTGTCGTGTTTGACGGTAATGATTTCCTGTTCGCCCTATAGTGCCCATCAGTTGGGCATCGCGTAAACCGGCTTATCAAGAATAAAAGTTTCAACATTTAATGTAACGAATGGCCCTCAAGGATTCAGCTGAAATTTTTTTCCTATTCAAAGGTGAAATAGTGATTCCATCAATGTCGGAAGTGCATGCTGTTCTGACTCATCAATTGGTGTTGTCATAGTCATTTCACTGCATCATTACACGTTCACAAAATCAATCAGTTACCTTCAATGGAAATAATGAAATCAAGGTGCACATTTATGTCATTGCCCTCTGCGATTGCATTTTGGTGCCCCACAACATGAAATCGCTATTGCGACAATAATTTCCATCCACCGCTTGTTGCAGCAGGTGGATTGTTGATGATTGTAGCTATATGAGTGCGTCTTTATCTGTCTATAATGGCATTGATGCACTGGAGCATGGCTAAACGCTACTTGATGACCGAAGTTGGAAAACACCGAATTTATTAATAGGCGGACTTCTTATGTAGTTTGCGCTGTTTCCAAGCATTGTGCCTTCTTTTCTCTTGAATTCTTTCTATATCCTCTGAGGTCTCTTCTTTCAATCACATTCACCACATAGACGACGGTCGATAAATTCCTTGGTCGTCTTCATCGTTCGTGTTGTCTCATCTTCTTTCTCTCTTCCTCTCTCCCTCGGTCTCTGCTTTTTTCAATGAGCAATTCCGTCATCGACTTTTCTTTTCTGGCATTTTACATTAATACTTATGCAAGAATGCGTTTGAGATTTGTAAGTGACTGAATTGTGAGGGAGAATTAAAATTTGGTACAATTAGAACTGAATAGCATATTTATCGTCAATTACTGAAGTTTGGAGATTAAATTATGAAACGTTTTTCGATTCTTTGCGTTTTACTAGTAGCATTAAACCGCTGCAATCTACTGAGAGTTATCACTTCGAGATAAATTGAAGTTTTAAAATGAGCGGAAATAAAAATAAGATAGGAATACTAAGACTTATTTTGATGCTCCACATAGACAAACACTTCAGTGTGGTAAATATTTATGAATGCACTTCTCAAAAAGTAAATGTGCGAATAAAATTTGTGATTGTCTAACGCTTTTTGAAGTGTCATCTCGATTTCAGCTGATTGTAAAATTTTGGTCAACAGCATTATTCATTCAGAACAACTTTGGTTGGGTTCCATCGTACTGCTTACAAAACAGCGGGCAAAGATCATCTCAGAAAGGAAATTAGCTTTGTTTACCCATAGAATTTTTTTTGATAGCCCGCTTCTTATAAAACAGCATGGAATATTTTATGGTCTTTAAAGTTGTTATGAAAGTTTTTTTTTTCGATGGGGATGTTTTGTTGGTAATGTCTAGGCAAAATTCAGCAACTATTTCTCACAACTTAAATCATTACTTGAACCTAATCGGCAATTTTCCTGTTTATTAGCTATTAGCCTTGGCTTGCTCCGAGACAAATTGGTCTTCGTTTTCGGTTATCGTTGTTGTATAGTTGCGAGTCAGCAAAAATAACTACCCATCTCACTCCATTTTCCCATTAGGGATATTCTACAAAACGAGGTCGGTTTTTGGTAAAATGCACATTTTTGGGGTTCTAGAGTTTTTTAATTCTCATTCTTCCGCTACCAGGCGACCGTGCGCGAATGTTCCGACGGAAAATGAAAGAGTACTGGAAAGTATAGAAGCAATCTTACTACACACCAGATTTTGTTAAAGACTTTCACATTAATAAAGCGCAACGGCTTCTACGTTTATCTCATAGGGAAGAGGAGAATCTAATTCGAAATGATGTGGTGGAGGAACAGCGAACCGCAGTTCAGAATCATATGGACTTGTTTTCTAGTTTTTTTGTTGTAGGATGAATTTAATCAGTCGTAACAATTGGTCGAAAGCGATACCTTGCTAAATACTCTGTCAAATCTTTTAGGTGGCGATTTTTTTTTCATTGCATACATGTGTAAAAGTCTGATGTTTATGCAATATATAGCATCGGATGAAGCGTTTCGACGATGGTTTTCCTTGTAAACAACCGTTCCCTAAGGAGCGCAGTGGTGCTAACCCACAAACATTGTGTGTGGTCACGAAAATCAACACAGCACTAATTGTGTTCAATTGCCATTTATGAAAGATGTCGAAACGTTTACTTCCCCACATTTTTTGTTGCATATTCTTAATTCACTATTTCTGCGCACTTTTCACTGTGCTCTTTGAGTGCTGATGAAGTCTTGTCGTTATTCAATAACGTCAGATAACACTGTTGCATACCAAGATAGATAGTTCCCTTTACTTGTTCTCTTTCACTGCCTATCGTTTTAATAAAAAATGGAATGCAATGAAATGAATGAAGTGGAATGAAACGAAAAGGGCGTTTTTCTTATAGAGCAGTCGATGATTGATCACGCCATTACAATGTGCAGTACGGCGTTGAGGATCAACAAAACGATCCAATAGCAAGAGTAATTATTTTCCCTCGATGTACTACTTTTCAACTGTTTTGTTTTACACTGCAATTGTGGAATTGATTCTTTGTTACTCCATGCACACAAGTGAACCGAGCAGGAAATAAGGCACCTTTAAAAATTACTTGTATAACCTTTAGAAATAAGAGTGAAGTTGTTGAATGGGGCACGAAATCGACGATCGGTTTGTGCTGTGCGTTCTGTGTGTTTTGGAGAGGGCAGCTGTTCAATAATGGAATAGCAATTACCTAGCAATTGCGTTCACTGGTCCCTTCGTTCATTGAACTATGTGACTGCCCACAGATCCCACTTCTTGTTCATTTCGGTTGATCTACGACCACATTAGCGACAAAACACGCTGCGCCGCAAAGAAGCTTTTTTTCCACCGACCGCACCATACCTGCAGTGACTGCGTCTTTCTAGTTCAGAAAGCACTTCGGAAACACCTCAGAAAGCTGCATAGAAACTCTTTACCACTTTGAAACCATAAAGTCATTAATAACTGACTAATTGCTTGTGTGATCGAGGAAATGATTGTGAGGGCAAAAATTTGACTCTTTGTGCCGAGTAGTAGTGCAGTCACTGCAGATAATGACACCCTGCAAAAAGCAGAGAGTGCTATTAGAAAGGTCCTCAGTTTAAGCAAGTCCAGCCATCCGCCATTTTCAACATTTGAATCAACGTAGACAACTTAGCAGACACGACACTAATGTTACTTTTATGAGTGAGACAAAATTAAAAAAGGAGTTCAAGGAGGAAGTTGATAGTGTATATGAACCGCAGACTAACGGCGAGATGGCCAAAAAGTACTTGTCTAAGCGATAATAATATCTGCGTCATAAAACACTTACATGCTTTGCTATGATGTGTATGCAGTGCGACTTTATGTTTGTTTTTTGTTGACATCGATAGTGGCAGACAATGCGTTGATGAAATAATCGACTCATTTTAATCCAATAAACTGCATTTACCGAACAGATTTCAGAATAAAACTTACGAATATACTCGATATTAGCAGTTGGTGAAATTGAAAATAGAAACTGAATCCTTTAAATTTCCTCTCTTCACGAAATTTGCCATCCGGTAAAATAAGAAGTTTCAAATGCTCTTCGCGCCTCATTAACAGCTGCTCCTCGAATCTTCTCGGCATTCCTTATTTTCGAAGTGCGTGCAATACGGTATGCAATGAATGATGCTATTAACAGGCTTATTTATGCCTTTTCGGCAAACAGCGTGTGTTGTGGAGCAGGCAGCTGTCTTTGTTTGCTGATTTCCTATTATCGTTCATTCATTCATGCTCGTAAAATCTCCGCTTGGAAAGTTGATGTTTGCCACCTTCATGGCGACTCCTCCCCCTTCCTCCTTCTCCGTCTATTGTCTGAAATGGGTGCAAAAGAGGATTTATCTATGAACTTCTCAGCTAGAGTTCCATCCATACACTGGGGTATTCCGAGTCGAGACTGGATAATTCGCTGAAGGGTAAGAGTGAGCGCGTTTGATGCAAAATAGGCGCGTTTCGGAAGATCGATTAGGTCTTTTTTTTTCCCCCCCCCCCCCCCCCCATATGTGAATTCTTGAAGAGGATGTTGAGAAAAAAAGGTAGAAAGTTTCAATGGGAAAATGCTAAGAGTAGTTTTGATTTTCGATCAAGGTCATTGCCATCGCCTCAAAATACAGTTTGTAAGCAGGCTTACTTTAGCGTAAAGTAATGAAGACATTGTGTCTCAGTAATAGACAGATGGCGATCATTGCATATTTCTTTTTACGATATTTGAGATGAGGACGACTGGAGGAAATGTGTTGGTTCAAGATTGATGCAACCACTCTGTTTCAACGAAAATAGACGTTTTACCGCTTGTCACTCTTTTCGAAAAATTCATGTGATGTGAAATATGTGAGCGGGATTACATAAGCGCAATTCCGCTTAGTCTCTGTGATGCGTTTTTCACTAAGAAATACTAGAACGACCGATTTCTGTTTAGTTTCAGCGCTCCCTTTCCCCTTCCGTTTTTCCTTCCCGTTTGAGGCATGAGTGATGTGGAAAGAAGGGTCGTCCACCGCATATTGTTGCATTGCAATGCATAAATTTATCTGTGGCTGTTTTAGCCAAATAACGCTTCCAGCACAGTTTTACCGCATCGCTTCGATGTGCTTAAGAACAAATCGGAGCATCACGTTTTGCCTTCTGTTTGTTCCCGCTCGTTTCATCACACGCGGTATCTCCGTGGATTCGCGACTTGTCCGTATGATGATCGTTACTATGGCATTATAGCTTCAAGTGGAATTAGCCAAGTTTTGATAAAATATTTTTTTTTAAATTACGAAGTTAGAGGATATTAAGGAACAAACGTGAACTCATCAGTGGGAGATTGGAACTGCTGTGAAGTAAGGTGCCGATTGCGAGCATGAAAATCGATGTGCGTCGATAGAACGAGTATTGGGCGCTTGGGCGGTATGCACTGCGGCTGTTGTTGGTGATGTGATGATTCAGAGGTGGAGCTGATTTTATTTATTAGTTGGTTGGTTCGTCTCCAAGCATCGGCGCCTCTCCGTTCAACCATCCTCCTCTGCTACAAATATTGCACGCTGTTGCTAATGCTGTCGAATCTATTATCATACCGCTCCATTTCACTGAACTTCCGTTCTCAGGCCTCATTTTTAACGTCACCTTATTTGGTCACTAGTACAAGCAGTTCAAGTAATTAGTTGAGAAGTTGCATTCTAGAAACTTCTTTACTGACCTCGTTCAAATCCACTGCACTTGAAAGAGCCTTCTTTTCCTCCAAATTATGGAACAATAAGAGAAAAGATTTGGCTCCAAAGAGCAGATGATACGGCCGGAAAAGCTGGACACATTACCACACTCCGAGTGTTGAACAATTCAGACTCGCAACTGATTCTTGTTAATGAACCCCGCTGTGGAAAATAAAACCCAATCGGCACGAATTGGCCATTGTAGCCAGTTGGTTGATCACACTATCATATTCAAAAAAAGCAAAAAATTAGTGACCATCACAGTTCATTTGTTTCATATGCATAAATACACACATATTATGTGTTGTGTTCATATAGTGTCAAGGCACATGGTCCGGTATGCAAATTTCGGCTTTATTGACTAGTTATTTGCACCGATCTGGTGCATGCTTTTGCTCGTCCGCATAAAAATTTCTGCTAAAATGTTCAACCTATGATGGGAAGCTATCGATTTTCAGGATGAGTCGCCTCGACGAAGAAATTGCTGCTAACTTCTCCTTGATTGATTCCTCAATTTCCTCAAGTTGTTACCAAATATTTTCCGTCCTAACCAGAGCACTTTACCAAAAATGAATTTTACAATGGCCAAAACAGTTTGGCTTGCTCAATAACAGCGAAATTGGCGATCCCCATCAAATGAATGCAGCTGGTTACAGTGTGAATGTATCAAGTGTCTTATGAAAACACATTTAAAAAATGCACTGGTCACTAGATCTTTACTTTTGCAAATATAATTGGTTACACCAAAGTGGCAGGGATATGCAAGATAGGCAATTACTGCTGATTTCGTCTTTTTTATTTCATAAAACTTGATTCATAAAAAGAAATAAATAGTTTCCAAGACTAAACAGTTTAACTCTCTGAGTGAAGCAAAATGTTCAGCTGTTTCGAGTTTTTCGCGCATTGCTGTACAATTGGGGAAAAAAAGAATGCAGAATGCTATTTCAAAAGCAATGCGCTCAGAGCATTGCCCAGTAGCGTCAAACGTCTGCTTGAGGAGGTCGTTTGCAAGTTAAGCCATCTTAACGCTGTTGTCATGCGTGATTTGCCACAGCTTTTAATTTTTGATGCTCAGAGGTTGGCTACGGATTCGGCGACTTTGCCTATCGTTTCGTCTAATATTCCTCTGATGTCTCGCTGGTGTTCCTTTCTTTCTTCAGCTCTGTCGTCATGGTATTCCACTGATGCATCGTTGAATCACTTTTTTTCTTTTAATCGAAGCAATTCCGACTCATTTACGTGCGCATCTCTTAAACGATACCAGCGTTATTTGTAACAAATAAAGTAAAATAAAGTGCTTGGCATATCTCAGTAACAACGCTTTTCATGAAAAGAATAAAGTTGACGACGTAGGAACCATCGAGTAAATTTTTTTGCGCATATCCTAATAGGTGCGATTATAGCAGCCTCACCGGTTAGATAATTGAATACGCGGTGGGGATGGCACTTTGCTGCTCCCTATCTCTCTATCGCATCCTGTCAGATGTTTCTTTTTCTGGTAAAGGGAATGCTTCCACCCTGCTGATTTTCCTCACCCTTCTGGGAGAGAGACGGATAAGAGAAATAGACCAAAAACCTTACAGCTTCCCGTTCTGACAGTATAGCAGCTGCTGTTAATCATAATGGTTGCCGAAATAACTTTTACTGTTAACATGACTTTGTTGTCATTATTCACTCCAGCCTTTCGTTGGTGGATGACCACTATCTAGCAGCGAGTAGGACACTGAATAGGGAAAGCTTCCGCAGTGCCTGCATATCCATAAAGCGTTTATTCGAAATGAACTTCATTTCCGATTAGAACCTACTTTTGTGGAACTTGTCAACTTTGCAGCAGTTGAATGGTCTAATTGTTACATTATGGTACGATGACGACTGCGTCGCAAACTGCGTCAGTGAAAGACGCGCATAATGTAACGTGCGCGCAACGCTACGTGTTTGACCCAGTCGCCTGCGTCTCCTGAATTGTCGTAATCGGACATTGCTGAGAAATATGTCTTCCACAAATATTGCATTTCCTTCAGGATATTGTCGAAGTTGAGTGCAGGCCGTTAGACTATCGCGGCAGCACTTGAGAAACGAGCATGCTTTATGCACTGTGCGTGCTCGGTCTTCTGACCGTAGCCAATGCGCATGATGTCTTCGCTCGACCCGCCGCCATTACCTCTGTACCGTTGCCGGGATTTACACTAACAACAAAGGCACCCGAAAAAACCTAGTGAGTTATTGTGCTGTATACTTTCTATATTAAAAAAGGGGGATATTTCCCGTCAACTATGCCGAATTCATCCTCCCATGTTTTTTGCACTTTCATGCCATCTCATCAATATTTCGCATCTTTTGAAGCAACTTTTCGACTAACTTTTCGGTGGTGAAATAGCAAAATAAATCCTTTTTCATTCATCAGGTTTTGAGCTATTAATTACGACGTAAAGGTTGGTGTTCATTGAAGAAAACTATTCGAATTTTAAATCTTTAGTGTCATGTTTTTAGTTTTCCTTTTTTGGATCCTTCATCTTTTCTGATTATCGAGGAGGTTTGTCACAGATCTTTACTAACAGGTTTTATGAAAGAGGAATAAATTTCTTTTAAGGACTTTCGTGTTTTAAGGCTGTAAGTTTTGCAATTTTCTCCATCTAAAGAAACTAAGAGACGAAAAAATTTTTATGATTGAAATATTATTTTATGACCATTTTCCTGTATGTTGAAAAATGAGCTGAGTTATGAAAAATACGGCGAATCCCTTTGCCGTAAGTTTCTTATTATTGATATTGGAATTAATATGGAAACACTAATATAGGAATTAGCTGTTGTTAGCATTTTACTGTTTCGTTCTTTTCTAATATGGAATAGGAAGCAATCTTTTCGTAACTTTCTCATAAATGATCGTGAATTTTAGAAAATTCGCTTAAATAAGAATTTATTGTCAGCATTCTGAGTACCTGAACAGTTTGCAGTTTTTCGAGCCATACATTGCGGTGTCAGTTTCCGCTTAACATATAACTTGATATGAATAATGCTGCAACAGTTGCTACCTAATTACCGCTATTATTCATTCATCACAGTTGTTGTCCATTGTGATTGACCAGATATGAGAACAGATGAAATTTTAAAAATCTCAAAATTGTCTCATTAATCGTTAGAACAGATGAATCGCTGAGAATTTTGTTCGAAGATATTTTTTCTTTATTATTTTCCACATAGCGAGTCTTTCGCAAAAATAGAAAATAGTGGTCGGATTTTTTGGTGGAGTTGTTTTCGCCGCCAATAATGACTCCAAAATAACGAAATCAACTGCAGAACTCCAAAAAATGCAAGCTGGAGTATATTTACTAAAAGATGCGAATTTTAGTGCTGGTACATATTTGGTAATCGCTCCAAGAGTTGTGAGGCCAAGTTTGCCGTACGCCGTATCAGTCAATATTTTGAAAAGCTCTGAAAACGAGCATATCGTCAGGGTGGAAGTAAGGACGGCACAGAACGATACGATCGGTGCGAGGGTTGTCAATAACGTCAAAACAGGTTCGTAATTTATCGTCCTCTTCCTGTTAAATTTCCCCATTTTCCGTGTTGTTTATGCAGCTCGCATAATTGAGATGAGTTGCAATGACGACACCGTAAACTATGTTTTTTTGCATGAGGCATCGTCATCCTCTTTTCGATGGTTTTCACAGTCACTTGTCAATGCGAGCAATAATGGTCCGTCAAATATGTTGGATATTTTTTCGCGCGGATTGCTTTAAAGACGCTAGTCGTCATGCTGCATTATCAAAAAATGTCCCATTGCTAGAAGCTGATAAGAGAAACGGTGTTTGGGATGTAAACTTTTTTTGAGGCGAAAATTTTCTTTGTTTCCTTGTTGAATTTGCATACTTTTGGGATCGCTGTATACATTTTTCTTTGCTTATCCTTTGTACTTGAGATGCTCTAGCTTACTAATCCAGATATTTACTGCAATTCGAAATTCTTTATAAGCAGAAATATAATTCTTTTACTGAACAAATCACAATTTTTCTTCGCATCCGAAAAAGAGTTTTAATTGCTGGTTTTTTTATACTTTTATGAAAGTACTTCGGGGGCTTAAGTTATGCATTTGCACATGAATCTGGGCTTTACAGAATGAAGTTTTATCACTGATTATTTTATAGAAAACATTGCTTGCAAATTACGGCATTTGAATTTCTTTGGCTAAAAGTTTTTTGAGATAGAGGAATTTCCATTGCTCGATCATTCTACTCTCAGCCTCTAAGAGTCAAAAATTACGAAACGGCAGGACGTTTTGATTTTTTAAATTCTCCTCTAGAAGTTGTTTGACTTTTACTTATATCTTATATGACGCCCTTGCCCTCTCTTCTCTCCTCTCATGCCAATATTGGCTAGACATTCCTGGGCATATGTCGCCAGTTGCCTCTGTGGGGGTCCTGCATAAGCTCAGTGCAGGTTGTGGAGAGTTCCCCAACTTTATCCAGCTGCCCTTCATCTTGCCGATGTCGTACTTCATGGACAGAGGCCGAAAAATTCGAATTTTCGAACTGAGGCTTCAAAAATTAGTGATCCATTGTCTGTGATGTCCGATTGCAACATGTCAGCGTCGAGCTGCCCAGCAATAAACGTTGCGTAGTGTATGTGGACTGATAAAAAGAAATGAAAAGGTGATGCGTAAAGGCAGGCTTTACTGATTTGGTCAGAGATAGCTAAGGACATTGGCACTGTGGTGGGCAAAAAAGAAATTGAGGAAATTTGTGGAAATGAGGGAATTAACTTGACATTGGCAGTGAAATCACGACGGGTTTGCATGAAAGATTTTAACATATAGATTTGGAGAAGAGATGGGGAGTGACAATTCGGAAGGTGAGAAACCCCTTCCGTGTCATCTTCAGTAATCAGTAACCTTGTTCTAAATTTGACAGTGAAGTTTTCTATTTTTCTCAGCTCCAAAATTCGTCCACTCACTTTCTCTTGGGCTGCAACCTCGGGTCAGCCCAACAACTCTTTGCTACCTCTTGAAATCGTCGGTAGATTGATGTTACTTTATGTTGGTATAATATATTTTATAAATGCAGTTAAAGCTTTTCTTTGATATGAGTACCATCCCTTTACGGCAGGAGTTCTTTAAGCCCCGTTGCTTATGTTTGAGGCTGTTCAGTAGCTTCACCAAGACGAATTGCGCACAAGGTGTACCAAGTTTAAGAGATACGTTCAAATGAATTTTACGCTATAACTCGAGAAAAATTTTATGCTGTAATTGAAAAAAATGTTTTCTTCAACTTTTCTCGTTTACAAAGAGTTAAGATTATAGAGATGATCGCTCTTAGCGTCGCAGATAAATAATCGAACAATTGCTTACTTCTTTTCGTACTGCAGATAAATGAGCTTTCCTTTTATATCCTTTAAGATGCCGTGCATATATACGACTACTGCCGGAAAATTTCCCTATTGTCAGTTTCCATTTAGATTCTCGTTGGACAGTTTTTATGAGATTTTTCGCTTGCTAGTCTCAGTGAAACAAGAGCTTACTTGGAGAATTCTCTTTTGAATTGTGATGTTTCAAGTGGGAAACCGTTTTTCCGCTCTTTTCGACTTCTGTCTATAACCACTTTTGTTATAATGTGTTCAAGCGAGGAGTTTATTTGCATTTGCAGGAGTGCCACAAACAATAACAATTGAGGAACTCTCTCCCGATAGTCTTCTGCCAGGATCAACCTATAAGGTGTACGTGCGTGGCGAAACAATTGGGTCTAAAATTTTATTCGAAGAGGAGAAAGAAGTGCAGTTCGATGCGAAATCGCTTTCGATTTTTGTACAAACCGATAAGGCGATTTACAAGCCAGGATCAATCGGTTATTCTTGCGATTCTTGTTGCGTTTTTTATACTGACGAAAAGGGCGTATCGGTATCATGTGTGGATGGATGACTTGGCAATTGGCAACTCATTACAGCTGGACTGAAACATACAGCTTTAGATATTACTTGAGAAGGATACCTGCTATGATACAAACGCCAAATGATGATCAAAAACAGTAGATACCATATCAATATATAACCGGTTACATAATTGCAATGGTTGATGGAGCTGCTAATAATTATACCTTTCTGTGTTTAAAAGATGGTGTATTTGTGCTATCCAGTTAGACAGTAATTAACAAGGCTGTGGATTATTCACTCTACTTATAGCAGCATTTCTTTAATAGATGATTATGAATTTGACAGTAACAACAGCAGTAGTAACAATATGGGCACATGTAATGAATACTATCGATTACAGTGTAAAAGAAAGTAATGTTATGTTTGCTGGATATATGTTTAGATAAAATAAAGGTGTCGTTATGAGAGGCGACGCTAGCCCAAGTATTGCTGACCATATTTTATCGGCTGTGCATAAGTGAACGACTTATTTACGTTTAACTGCGATCACTTTTATAAAAGTGCTAAATAGGTTTGTGGTGGTGATTTAGAGCCTAATGTTACCTGTCAAGGAAAAATAGCTGGTTTTATGGATATAAGCGCAAATAGAGTTGATATGGATGTGGAACCAACCCTGCATGTCAAAACGCACCAAGTCAATTTTAAGGTAAATAAACACGCGCGCTTAGGTAGTGACAGCTCCACCATTATACACAGAAGCGGCATATTATCGCAAGTAAACAGACGCATGAATGTGTACTCAAGGAGGCAAGATTTTAAAAACAAACTTAGTGAATTATAAATTATAACCGTAAACTTTCAAACTTTATTGTGTGACCTCGATAAAACGGGTGGGGCTAATGAGAACGAGGACATTCCTACAGCGAGATGGATCCAGGATCAGAGGAACAGTGCTTGCGGAAGTGAGGCCACAAGCACGCATTCTAATACGTCTCTGGTCAATTTTCTTTGCACGGTTGCCGTGGGAAGAATCTTTCACAGAGTTTCAGATCGTTTCATCTTGAGGTGTTTTCCCAGTGAGATGCTTTCTGTATTCTTTCCGAAAATCCTTCCTTAATATATAAACGTAGGCAGTCTAAATAAGCGCTGTGCGACCCACCTACCAGTAGCGCTGCAGAGCATTATGGTTTGAAATTCTCGTCGTAATCATAGTGATTAGGATAAGAAGAATTCCTCTGTCGAATAGAGGAATTCTGAGTCCTCATTCCCTTTCCATTTCCTGCTCTATCTCTTTTTTATGATAGTAGGAAGAACCATGAAACGATTTGTGATGTAATGAACAAGTTGTTGAGCAGAAAGCTAGTCAGCGAACTATAATTCCATCAAATTTTTATATTTTTTGCTTGAAAAACATGCTGAAAACAGCTGCTTTGCTGGACCTCAGTGAACTATGCCTGAAAACGATCATAACTACAACATACTCTAGCAAATTCAGTGAGTTCTTTTATAATTGTATATCCTCAAATAGGCTTAAGGTAGTCATGGTTATGCGCTTTCATCGGTGAGCTAGGAAGGTAAACGATCCTCTACTGTTCTTTTGCAATCAGATCTTTAAAAGAAGGAACGCACAGTTGTCGGAACAAACTCTCATCTACGTTTCGTCCTAAAAACATGCGAGTAAACATATCGGAAGAATTGGCACGATGCGCTCTGTCGCAATCCGTTTACGTGACCATCCGCTCTCACAGTTTGCCAACAAGTAAATAAAACTTATAGGATATCGCCTTCAAATTTTAGATAGTCCGATCCCGGCACAAATCCACAGAGGCTTTGTTTTATTTTTCATTTTTTTACTCTGACCGCACTGGTACGAAACGGAAATTGGACAAGTGTAAATTACACACAAAAATTTTTCAACGCCTCTGGATGTCTTTAACTTTTTTGTTGGATCACTATGAAATATAATAGGGATGACCCGATGGCTTGCGAGGTATCCATCAAATTTCATAGCTCTACCCTTAGTTGTCTCCGAGTTGAAATTACTGTAGAGATGAACACACGAATACATTGCACAGATGTGGTGTTGGAAGAGCAAGTTGATGAAAACATACAAAAACGGAAGGCATCCTGTAAAATCCGACCAGTCGGACCAGTTCTCCTACTTCATTCTCCTCCCTTTCTCCTCCCTCCCTCTCGTATGTCCAGCGGATGGATGATGGAAATTATCGCTGAATTTTTTTTACCACTTATGGGTGATAATTATCGGATGGCAATTGAGAGCGAAGGCATCAAGCCATTTCGATCCGTCGAATATTAATGAGTATAGTTCAGTAGAACACTTCGCTCCTGAATTTCTATGACATATTCGTTCGGAGTAACTGCAAGCGGCACCACTGCAGAAACTAATTACATCGAAGTTTAGCTTTGAAATGGGCTATTTCAGTGCGCTATCGAGTGATTGTTGTCAATCCCGACCTAACGCCTTATGCAGAGACGATCTCAGTGAAGGTTCGCGATCCAAATCAAAATATAATCAGCCAACAAACCGACAAACTACTCTCAAAAGGTTCTCCCTCTTATCTACCTTTAAATGCTTTCTACGGCTTATATAGCAGTGCTCAAATTTAGTTTTCACTGGGGCATTTATGCGACGTCAGTTTGATATGATGTTATGCAGCATAAGTTAAAGCTTAACTTAATATAACGTATGATATATTTTCAATAGAAAATTATATTTTCGCATTGCTTTTGGAAGTCGGTATTTCTTCTGTTTTCACCTTCATTTTACTCGATAATTCATACTGATATAATATGTGGCCTAGAAAATATTGCTTTGCACTAAGTAAGCATGGGAAATTTGTTTTTTTTTTTTCCATGTGATTGTTTCGATCCTTTTTTCGTGTTTTTTTTTTTTTTTGCCTGTTCTGCAGTCGCTGATAAGAAGCTGAAAAAAATGAGCTAAGGAAAACCATTCGAGTATCTTTGAGCTAATCGGTTGCAGGTATTCTCTCAAGTGAGCTTGAGCTGGCCAACGAGCCACCACTAGGCGATTGGCAAGTACTCGTCGAGACCAAAAGTGGAATTAAATTCGAAAAGGCTTTCACAGTGGAAAAATATGTTTTACCGAAATTTGAAGTGAACATCAAAACGCCCAGCTTTATCACAATCAATGACGACCTCAGCGTTCTGGTCGAAGCGAAGTATGCATTTTAAACTTTAATTTTCCTTGTATGGCGAAAGCAGTGGTGAAAAAACTTGGCAGTAATCGGCCAAGTTAACTGATGATCCTGGACGAACAGCTTTTTTAATAATTATTTATAAATTGTGTTAGAATTTTTCTATATCTCAGCCTAGCGTTTGCTCAAGAAATGTTTGAATATCTGGCTATCCACTTTCATTGACCGTAAGAGGTTGCAATGAGCTTCGATATGCTGGCACAGGTACATCAAAAAACACAGCAAAACCGAAGGTTCATGCTTCAAGATCCCATTATGGGTATGAGCCTTAATTAGGCAAGTAATTGCCAAATGCATTTCCCATAAATCACGATTGACAGCATCTGCTCCATATCACTTTGCAGTCTCGTATCATCGGCATAACGTTTTACTGTAATAAATTTTGGGCTTCATTTGCCTAATCGGTTGACTGTGTGATCGATGATTACCGCATACCGATCGATGACATAATGTCTTTTGTATTGTTCGAGAGTCAGTTCGTTCCTTTAGGATTTCATAACTTGGATTTCATGACTTTGGAACTCGGATTTTATTAATCTTCTTCCTTCATAAAAATACCATTCTTCTTAGAGCTTTCATGTACAGCGTTATTTGTTTCAATTGATCAATCGGTGAACTAATAACTTAATTAAGGTACACATATGGGAAAGGTGTATCTGGTAAAGCAAAGGTGACACTCGAATTACCATGGCACAGGTGGCATGGCATCCCGTTCAGTGGTGATGCAACAACACAGGTTCATAAATGACTTTAACTGTTACTGAGCACTTAGTCATTCTCTCTTGTGCACGCGCCTACGCTGACGTCTTGTATAGAAAATGAGAATGAGCTTCATCATTAACTTCTAAGCTTTAAGCATTTCAACGATTCTTTTCATATCTTATTAAGTGTAAACCATCGACTTAGTATCTCTATCTCAAAATTCTGTTCACTTTTTCTGGTATATTTTAATGGTGGCAATTTTCCATATGCAAGTATGCAAATCTGCGCTATAGCTTCCTGTTCAACTATTACAGAAAAAAAAATAGAAAATCATCTCGATGAAAACGGTTTTTGAATTTATCCGTTCTTTTTTTAATTCGGTTCATTTTTTTCAGTTTATTTTTCAGTGAATTTTCCATATTGCTGAATTATAAGCTTATGGCGCACTAGACATTATACATCCAATGCACAGAAATACTGTGAAATGCGTTTTGCACTTAGGATGAGCAGGACAGCGTAATTGAGCGCACTGTAAAGCTGAACAATATGGGTGAGACAACGGTCGTATTCACAAATATGGAATTGAAAAAACACAAATTGATAATGGACTATGGTGGAAGTTCAATCCGTATCGCAGCAAGTGTTACGGAGGATCTAACCGACATACAAAGAAACAGTTCTGCGCAGGTTTTTTTTGCGTTGCTTTCTCTTTGAATGTTCCATTATATTTCTAGGCAGCTTTATCTAATGAATGCTTTATTCATTTCATCGAAATTTTCTTCGTCTCTCGAAGTAACCTTTTGCAATATGTTTGTTGGGTTTTTTAAAATGCAATCCGACTATTAAGTTTTTGCATTTTATGCAATATGCAATATGCAATAGGATATCGAAATAGCTATGAATCTATTGATACATTACTGATTTTAAAGAAAGCCCTTCTGAGCTTTTATTTAAATGAGCTGCATGAAGAGTAGAATTTATAGGCACAGAATTTTTGCGATATTCTTGCAATCGCAAAAAGAGAACTATCTTTTAAGCCAGAAGGATCGCTCGCTTCTTATGTATTTATTTTCCTGGCATTGCGGGATATCAAGTTATTGAAAAATCCGATTAAGTCTTGGCTTGCTCGTTTTACCTTTATTAATTAAATATATAGTGTGTGCTCTGTTTTATGAACGTCCGTTCTTACTGTCGCCTCATTTCCTTCCCATACAAATGTCGTGTTTGTGATGCGTCAAAAAATAGGAACAAATATTCTGCTGATGAATGTGTTTAAACGTTGTACAAGACTTACAAGTATGATGCTTATCACTGAACCTTCAGGTGGTTGCATACAGACATGACGTGAAGTTAGATGTGGAGAAGCAAGGCGATACTTTCAAGCCTGGACTTAGCTACAATGTGGTAGTGACTCTTAAGCAAATGGACGATACACCCGTGAAAGCAACCGTACCAAAACGAGTTCAGGTACGTATTCCTGCTGCCTAACTATACGCCACGTTGCACACCGAATCGAAACTAGTCGAAACTACTTGGAAAATCGGATCTCAGTTCCTCATTTTTATGCTTATTTTGCAGATGAAGGTACCTTTTTTAATGGACTTCCGGGGATCTTTTCACAGATTCTTCCTTGTTTACCATTGTCGTCCTTTTTCTCTCATAGTTTATAAGAAAAATTTTTGCTGTTGCTGAGTTGTTACAGAATCTCATATTCATCGAAATGATTTCCAGCGGTGTGCACCTAATTAGCGTATTTAATCTGTTAGCGATCTTCTTGAAGGTAACGACGTACTACAATTATCCTTATGTGCCAGACCTGCCTACACAACATGAAGATAAAGAGGTGAAAATTGTGGATCTGGACGCTCATGGAACGGCCGTTTTGAACCTTCAGCCGCCGCTCAATTGTACCGGCGCGAGAGTTGATGTAAGCCTTGATTACCGATACGTCCGCTGTGATAAATTGGCCGAAGTTGTATAGATTGATCGCGAAGTGACAGCAAGGAAGGCGATGAGGTCGCTGCAAGCAGAACTAAAAACAGAATATTCTTTCTCATTTAGCGTAAGATTATTAAGATACTTTCAAGCATACGATACTAATAATAATAGGCGAATCGAAATTTTGCTGATCAATTGTGAATACGATGACTCTAATAAAAGTGAAAATGACTTTGAATGTGGCAAATGTTTAACAATAACCTACAAGGATAATCCGCTTTTGATGTGACGAAACTGTTGAATCGAACGGATCTAGATTGACTATGAAACGTTTTATGGGTAAAGAGTTATGATTTCCATTTTCTCATTGTTGTTGCTTTATGCGTGGCATCAGTACCCATTGTCATCTTATTGAGAGGAATAAGAAAGAAATTGAATTCCAGCTGTTCCATAGAATATGAGTGTTTTTTCTATTGCAGGCACACTATGATCGACTGGGAAAAGATAACTTCACGAATGCAATGATCTACTCTAGTCTATATGTAGAAGCTGGTAAAAGTCCGTCGAATAGTTTTCTGCAGTTGCTTGCTGATCACGAAGGTGTTGTGGATGCTGGAAAAACGCTTTCGTTCACTGTGAAGGCCACTGAACAGCTCTCTTTCATCACCTATATGGTATATTTCAGCTTTACAGTTGGAGTCTTACTGTTTTCATTATCGAATTAAGTCTCTGTTCTCAAATCATTCGTAATTTTGCTTTTATTCATCTGATTCATCTATAGAAGTATGGGGACGAGTTTAAAATGTAAAATGGCAGTGCAACAAATTCAACTAAGCGGTACTTTCAGAGTTTCAGCCTGATGTCTCTTTGAGTGACAAATGTTAATGAAATGGCTCTTGCAGTTTCCTTTTTTAACCCGAAATTTGCCGACATATTCTTCGATTGTTTTCATACGTTGAGGACGCCTTTACTTAATTATCAGTAACATCATATATCGTGATTTTTGTTCCATCCTGATCAGGGTTACTTCTTCCGCAAACATAAGAAAATCCATCTGTTGCGCGTTTGCAACCTGTCGATACAACTCCCCTAGGCAGATCTACATGAAATTTTCTGAATAATAGGCATGTTTCAAAATATTTTCACTCAAATACATTCCGTGGAGGATAGTAGATATTTTCTATACTACTGAATCGTAAGGAATTAGGAAATAACGCTTAGTGCGTAAAAACAAAAAGATAGGAATTTGTTACATGAGTAATCCGCTGCGATTAATACAGACCATTGTTTTGCGACCGATTGAGTATCAACCTATCATCAGATTTCAATATTCTTGGTTCTGTGATTGGTTCAGATGTGTCAAAAATGCTTCACCTAGTAGTTCTAACAATCGAACAAAAGTAAACTCAGAAAGAAATGGACTTTTATCTTTTTCTATCGGAGGTTGCATCTTATTACATTCATCAATAAGGTCTTTACTAGTCGTAGAAATGATTTTACGAACTCTCACAGTGTTAGCTGATATGTTGACTTTTTATATCGTAGGCGAATATGTTATAGGTGATTGCGAGAGGGTCCGTAGTGTTGTCGCAAGAGATTTCTGTCAATGGCGATCTGGCAACGGTGACTTTCACTGCCACACATCAGATGGCCCCGAAATCACGATTGGTCGTTTACGCAGTGAGGCCAGCCAACCAGGAGATCCTCGTTGATGCTACTGACTTCAAAGTTGACGGGCTTTTCCGTAACAATGTTAGTATTATCAAATTTCCGCTGACCAGCTCCATCTGTGTGTTGAGTTTTATTCCGAATAACAACTGAATGAAGAGTAGTACTAAGAAAGTAGGAAGTCGATTTTTTATTATCCTTCAATAATCAGATCATACATAGGCATCCCATCCACCAAATTTCGACGAATTTTCAGAGCAGCTATTTTTGAGAAACTTTTGGGTGTCACAGTTTACGGAGAGATTTCTAGCAATTGTAATTTTTGTCTTTTCTGATCATTTTCACAAACTTCATTTTTTTCAGTTCTATGCGCCAGTGATTGAAATTTTTCTGCAGTTCCTTGTTGATCCTTGAAAGTACGATTTCCGGGAACTACGTTGAAAATGCCGAGGTTTTTAGAAATCTCTTCTTCCTGACTTTGAAAGGGAGAAAAAAGGCAGATTCTTTGTATGAGCAAGATCGCGTACCTTTTAAGAAGAGGGGATGGCCATTTCAGGTCTCACTGTCACTCGATCGAAACACAGCCGAACCGGGGGAAAAGGTTAAATTCATTGTGAAAGCAGATCCGGAGTCATTCGTTGGACTACTTGCCGTCGATCAAAGCGTACTCCTTTTGAAGTCAGGCAACGATATCACCAAAGAATTGGTTTGTTGTTGACTTTTTTGCCTTATTTTCTCTCTCAATGTGTCTTTTAAAATGTACTCAGATATGACCCTACTACAGCACAGAGTTAATCAATAAAATATTATCCATATTGTATGGTAAAATTTGGACTGCAAACGTTGTATTAGTTCGCCTATTTTGAATCGATGCTACATACAAACCTCAAAATTCCAAGGAACCGACTGTCATATAGTAACTGTCTGTATTTTTCAATCACGAAGACACTTTTACAATACATTTCAATTTATGCATTTCCGTTATTTTCGTTCATAATGCGTTCCTTCTTTCTAATATTTAAAACGCTACATATGAGGTATTCTACGCATCAATGGCAGCATCCGTTCGTTTCACAGTGGATTAGATGATGACGATTGTATATATTGCCATGAAGAATGTCAAGTTCTTTCAAAGAATTGGCACCAAATATTCTTGGATTCGTTTCAGCTAACTTCTTATCGTTATGCTAGTTGAGCGTTTTCTGATACACGCTGTGTCGTCAAGGCTCCTATATCACAGCTGAAATCATTTGAAACCGATTTCTTCCTTTTTTTTTTCATTGATATTCTTTCCGATTCTTGTAATCCTATCATGATTTGCTCGTTCTATTTAGTTTTTAATGTGCAGTAAAAAAAATATCGGAACTGAAAAGTCATGATTCCACTTGATATGTCCAGAATATATGAAAAAAAATTGGATTTGACGGCTTCAGCGAAACCCGAAAACTGCGAGTCACAATGCGCGCAAAGATATATAATTTACATCACACAACCCTTTCAACAGTGCTTCAGGACATAAAGATAATCGTTATAGAACATGAAAGATTGTGCTTCAAAAAGCGTTTCAAATTTCTAGATAAGTTTATTTCGTTTTCTATGATATATAATATTTCCGATCCATTATTATTACTGATAGGTTTCAGGTGGAACAAGATATCGAGCAATATGATACTACCGGTTCTAATAGTGGATTTCGGCCGTGGGAGGCACCATTCCGTCGTCGACGGCGCTCAGTTTGGTATCCGTTTTGGGGAATCGGTGGTAAAGATGCCGCAAGCATATTTGAGGTTGCTCTCTGTCTTTGTTCGCGCATAAGTTCCATATTTTGCCTTACCCAATGAATTCGAAGGAATGGATCCTTTAAAATTTTGACGGTTTTTATACAGAAGGAACTTGCCCATTCCTCTGATTTTCATATTGAACATTTTTCTGACTTCAGCTCTTTTATTGTGGAAGTTTACTTTAAGTTTGCTGTTTATTGGAGCCCTGAAATGGTTGTAATACTGAAATTGTTTCAGAATGCTGGCCTTGTCGTTCTAACTGACGCCTATTTATACCGTGAGCCTGAACCACCAAGTAAGCTGTTATCCTTTACCTCTGGAACGTTTCCACCGAAGAAATTTTTTAATTCAAGGCAATTTTTTTCATAGAAATGGAATGAAACTCGTATCTGAATTATGATGATATGAAATCTGTTCGGGAAAAAGACGTCTTTGACAAAAAAAAAATGTTTTCGTTTCTTAAGATATTATAACGCCAATGTGGTCCTCATTGGTTGAGTTATGAATGCGCAAATGGGAATGATGATCTAAGTAGAAAAGAGTAAAGGGCAAAGTTGAGCCTCTAAGAATGCGTCTTGAGAGTGCAAGGCAAGCGAAATGTTTGTGTTTGTTTTGCTTATAGCTCACAATCGCTTAAAAAATCATTTCTAAGCAAAGCGATGTAATGCATGCTTCTGCTTAATGCTTTATTTGCACCTCACCTAACATATAAACTTCATCGTTTTTTAGCGAATGATTTATTTCTCATCACTCCTCGTCCTAAAATCAGCGTTCGTGAATGTTTCGCGTTTATTTTGACCTGCAGTTCTCCTTCTTTTCCTCTGATACTTTTCCCATTGCTTTAGATTTAAATATAAGTCTTCGTCACTTAAGAGCTCACTATCTTTCTGCACAAAAAGTTTAAGATCATATGAGACAGAGGACAACCACATAACCTGTGTGGATAACAGACGTTTATCACAAGCGTTGTTGAAATTATCATGATATCACTTTTGTCTTTCTTTCTTCACAGACGGTCATTTGCTAGCTCTAATATTTCGGCATTCTGGTGCTACTGCACTAACAACTGATCTACTTGTTTTGAAGCGTCCTTCTGTATTGTCACAGTGGGTCGACCTCTCTGGAGCAACGTTTTCCTGGTCGATATAGCGCAAGCGTTATGGAACTTTTTGCTTTTTGCGAAAAATGGGTTTCAACGGTTTGCCAGCGCTGCTTCCAGTAATCTTCCTTTCACTGCTTTTGGCCACATTCCCTGCACCACTGCACTAGAGTTTGATGCTTTGCATTGAATTCTTACAGCACGACTTCTCCGCGGGTGATTGTCCTTGCTCATCGATCCCTTCCTTCAGACACCTACTTGTTCCCTTTTTCGTGAATTTTGCTCTTTTTGCACCAGGTCAAATTGTGCAGGTTATGTCATCATACTTGTGATTATGAAAGTGGAAAATAGCCTTGAGGTGTCTGCTGGATGTTGGTAATAATTTTTTTGGAAGCGTTATTTCTCTGTGCACGTTTTGTCGTATCTCATACAATCCGATCACTGATGTAAGGCATGATCAGACTGCAAAGCGGTGCAATCTTTCGACGGTATTTTGCACGAACTGCTGTCCCTTCACATTTCGATCATTCGAATGAATCATCATGTTACTTTGCACATTTGCGACATAATGTTCCTTTCTACCAACCGTCAATGAGCAGATTTTATATCAACTAAGAAATTTCTGCGCGGCATTTTGCTGTGAAACTTTCAGTGGTGATACTTTAATGGGCTTCCAATAATAGGGGGTTATGTTTAGGTATATTGAATTCTGATCTTACAACTTCTGACTGACCCATATATCCTTTATGATTTTGCTATTCTTTACAATCGAATAGATCGCTTGATCGCCGCGCTATTCTCCCTCACCACTAAAGTACTCGTAGAGATAGATGTATTTGGTTAAGTTTGACCATTCGACCTAACGTGTCGATGAAATGATCAGAAGAGGCGCCAACTTCTCATTTAGGCCATAAGTTTGTTGATATATAAACATCAGTTATCACAGACAGTTCCATTTCACGCTTTTTGCTGGTGAGGAGGCTGTTTTATCCTTAGTGGAATCATGCAGGTTGATTTCTTTCGAGTGTTCCTCTAAGACCTGTTTTATTACTTTGATAGCACAATGCTGTTTATGTTCATACAGGGAACTGTCATATCGAAGCTTATGGTACTATTTCTTTATCGTGAAATTTCAGGCGCTCTTAGCCTCTAAAGAAATTGGCACTCTTGGAAAGGTGTCTAGAAATGCATTTAAGTAGCTGATTAAGGATATTTAGAATGGTTATTTCATCCTTCCGTTAGGTGTCACTTGCTGAGGTAGTCGGTAGTTTCTTTTCTATACCTTTTTCCCTGAGTATTCCACTTGTTCGGTTTCAATCAACAGACACTACAGACTGCTTATGCACAGTCCCACTTGTCAAACCATTGTGCCTGAGTATGTCCTGCTTATGCACATTCCGCGGTGTTCCTCAGGTTGCACATGTCTGAGTATAATCTAGCGGTTTTGAAGTGCTGATGCATTCATTGTAGACTCTCAATGCCGCTGTCACATAAGTTGATCCACCCTGCAGGTGTTGCCTACGTATTTGTCCCTCAAGAGATGAGAACTGCATTAGACGAACTCCTCTCGATTTATCAAAGGCAGCAATCCTAACTTCACCTCTTTTTGATGAGTGGCTTAAGTTGTTATAGGCTGACAGCCTTGATGCTTCTTAGACTTCCGGGGATTCGAATCAATGCATGCCTTCTACCTTAATTTCTGGAAGCTGGCTGATTTTTTCTCAACTTTTTACTGCCCGTTGTATAGACTCTCCGAGTCTGGCCGAAAGGTCGAGATGATAGCCTGGGAAGGAGAAACACAAGCAACCGTCAAGCAGAGTAGGAAGAATAAAAAGTCGCAAGTGAAACGATTAGAACAAAGCTGGTTGAAAGGCCTCGGAAATAACATCTGTCGATAGCTACATGGCTATACGTAAATTTTAGCGGGCTAGAAACGTATCTAAGAAATGCATTTGTCATAAGAAATTGCAACTGAACAGTCATGATTAACCATTGGGCATCGGGTGCTCAATCGATCGAAATAAAAGGGTACATAACTTCGTTAATGGCTCTCGAAATGCTCCTCGTGACAGCAAATGAGGTAGTGTACGTCGTTTGAACTTCACTCTTTTTTTTTGAAAATAGTATTGCGCTCGTCCCTTCAACCATTTCTCTGAGTACTTGGTATACTTTTGACATCAACTTCGAATTGACCAGGTTTATGCATCAATAAGCTTCGATCCGGAAACGGCATTTTTGAAACATTTTCAACAAACATCCACTATAAATAGTCGAAGAGTCGCATTGTTTAGACAACTCCGATTGAAGCGTTATTTAATTGGGCCATTTTTGGCTATAAAGTCGCCTACAATTGTCCACAGCTAACGCAGTGACGACTTACGTAAACAGGCAAACGCGTGCACACATCTAATGCGATTAAAGCGATCTACGTAGTTGATTAGAGGAAAAGGGCTTTCAGATTCTGAAGGTTATTCAACATCTCATGGGGTACTTTGTCTGGAAGGGTAAAGATATCTTTAAAAAAGACTTTATGGTCAGCTAAAAGGAAATGGTGCTTTTTTTCGCAACGGAATTGGGAGGAACGCTACACGCTTTTTAAGATTTGAGTCTTGCAGTTCGTTCCCACTTGTCAGCCACCACATTTTCCTCTTGTTCATTTGTCGGCCTTCCTATTTTTTTGAGTCCTAATGGTCTCCTTTTGAATTATTTTTTATAATCCGCGTTGGCCTATCAATTCCACTTAAGATGCTAAAGATTGCATTTCAACCCAATCAAATTTTCGTAATGCAGCCGTGGATTATGGAAAAATAATGTTTCGGAAAGGTTTCTATGAGTAATCCGATCAATTAATTGTGGAGCTATTACTCAGCCTATTCTGCTTTTAGTCGGTTAATTGTGAAATTGGCTAGTTAACTGAACGGGATAGAAATGCGCATGTTGTGCCAGCTCCTTTGGCACATTTATTCACTTGTTGTCTTCTACACTTGCCGTTTAATTCTCACCGCTGCATCACTAACCTGTAATCGTGAAATCAGCACTAGGAAGTGCTCAGCGCTTCTCTTCATTTATTGTTTTGTCAAGAATATTTCTTTTCCAAATTCTTTCTAGCACCTTTATAATCGCATATTAAGTTTATAAACAATTTAATCAAGTTTAATGCTTTTGTTTTTGAGTGCGACTTGAGAGTGTCTTATTTTTGCTGTGCTCAGTGGTGATGAGCAAATGATGTTTGTGTGTGCTTGTTTCAGCCCCACGTGTTTTCTTTTCACCGGCTACCGCAGCAGGTGGTGGTGCATTTGGTGCAAATTTTATGGCAGAGAAAAGAACGTTTGAGGGCAAAACTGCTAGCGTGAAAGCGACTGAGTTGAATCGAGTTCGGAAGAACTTCCCCGAATCGTGGATATGGATCGAAATTTTGACGAAAAAGTGAGAAGTTATTTCATTCAAACGCAAAATCAAACGGTTACCCACTGCAGAACTGAATCGACATCATTTGTCCTCTTTGTGATATTGGGCACTTCTTCACACTGTTAGCGTTCACTTTCACTGTATTAGTGGTCTGGATTTGGTTCTCATTTAAAAGTCTTTCACATGGTTCATATATATATATATATATATATATATATATATATATATATATATATATATATATATATATATATATATATATATATATATATATATATATATATATATATATATATATATATATATATATATATATATATATATATATATATATATGTTTATACTGATGCATATATTTATTTATTTATTTACAAATCTATTTATTATTTGTGTATGAATGTAACATGGCGACCATACTGCGAAACATTTTCACGCTCTTTAAATTGTCGATGGGTCGAACCATCGGGAAGTTGCATCTAGCGAAGAGCCACTGGCTTCATTGCAGTAGCATTCGTAGCATTATCTGAGTGTCATCAGTGAAAGAAGCTGCTATAAATCAGTGTAGTGCAATAATCTTGCACATTCTGACACTTTACTCTTGGTTACTGTTATATTAGTGTATTTCAAATGATGTTCTCATAACTTTCTGCATAGATTGATTGTGTATATGCCTTAGGATCACTGATAGTGAATGTACTGGCGGCTTTTTTTCCATTGAGAGAAAACAATAGCGCTGGATAGGAGATAGCGGCAGACACACTATCTGACTTTAGCTAAGTTACATCAAACCGTGAAAAATTTTTTATAAAGAAGACAGTCTGTAGCACTGTCAATTGCATTTTTCAAGGGAGGAGCCTCATCAGAAAAAAAAAAATTGATGGCGCCCAAATCCAGGCACGCTTTGTGTGCTTTTTTATTGGCTAAATGGGCTATTGCGTTTTTATTCGTTGCAATTATTTTTCCTGAGATTATTCCATGGTTTCATTTCATTTCACTGACGATAAATGTGTTTTTCAATATTAGCGTTTGTTAGGAAATCGCTTAATGCTATGAGCAAAGAATATAATAGTAAAAATCCTTCACTAACTTGCACTATCTTGTCTGCCATACCTACTTGCGAAGGAGATTATGTACACGAGGTGACCCATTTTGAATGGTGGACCATCTTTGTGAGCCTTGAGAGATTTGGAACAATGTTGCCTTTCATTTGAAGTAAATACAGCATTTTGCTGATTACTGTGACCTCTCGCTATAGAATGCTATTTGCAAGAGCATTCTTCTCTATCATTGCTTTTTATTTGTTCTTTAAACTCTGTTTTCATCTTCACTGAAAGCTGAAGCATTTTATCAGCAAATATTAAGAGCGTCACTTGTTGAGTTCATGTCGAGGCTGCAACTAAGGTGGGAAGCGGTAACGGAAAGGTGCTGAGACCTGCATCCTCTGAAACACGGAGAGGATGTTCATAATCACTTGCGATAAACTTGTGAAAGAGCTGTTCAGATGCATTCTGAGTCAATTTTCGGATCTTTTCAGAACCTTGAAATGCATATATTTGTACTTTATTTGACTCTTCTCTATATTTCCTTGATTCTTTTTTCTTATTCTGTATTCTGGCATTCTTGCTAATAGACTTTTTTGCGAAACCTTTGGTTGATAATTTTCAACGAATAGAAGCGGGACGTTGCGAAGAAAGATAGTACAAGGTATGGAAGCGTATAAAAATATTTCGTCCTATTTTGTTTGAAGTTATGTAATATTTCGTTGTAATATTCTATTTGCCTTCAATGACAGCTTGGGGTTCTTTTCGCATTCTCATAGCTTGGCTCATTTCTTAACGGAATTTCACTGTTCATTTCATGCCTTATACGATATACTGCACCCTTTGTGCGCAATCGGTCGCATATTCAAGCCAAGAAGGCTTTGCAGGCTTTCTTCGTTTACTGAAATATTTTAATATGGCATGGAGAAGTGGGAATGGTGCGCGTAACGACGCTTCGCCTAATACGCTCCTATGCCACGCCGCATTATCAACAAACGAATCACCTTGCTTTTGCTTGTCCAATAATTTATAGTAATTTCCTGTTGATAAGTTTGAAGCATTTATGATTCCTACCTGTTATCAAGTAGTATTTTCTTTTCGAAAGTTGTTGTAAATGCACATTGAGACACCTCTTCTGATGAGTTATTCTTTTACAAATTTGGTATCTACTTCCTACGTGAAAAAAATTTTTTTTGGTGTTCAGTGGTAGGCGCCAGTGCATTTGAAGGATTTCCTGGTGCCCTCGAATCACAAGCTCCAATCGCACCGGAAATTCCGATGGAAGCCATGGAAGAGAAACTTAGCGACGATGGGGGCGGTGCAATCGAAACTCGGGTCCGCACTTCGTTCCCAGAACTGTGGATATGGTATCTAGCAGAAGTACTTAAGTGAGTTATAATGTTTTTGCAAAAACTTCCCTTTGGATGTAGATCACTATTGATATACTGATATCCTCGTGGATTTTTCGTCATCGATCGTCCTTTGTAAAGCTGATGTTATCCTTATCAATTGGAAGAAAGGATTAAAAGGGAAACAAGATTGCTCGTGCGAACATCGTCTAGATGTTGTACAGGGTTTCATTGAGGGCGCATTATTTTACTGATGTGAGTATTCTTTCTTCTCTTCGTAAGAAATAATCTTCCTCATTTTTGCGTTTTTTTCCGGTCTCATTAAGCTTCTATGTGGCCGATGGCTGAACTTTTACTAGTATTGCTAAAATATCCTGGTAGAGAAGTCGGGACACTTCAAGAAGGAGCGGAGGTTAGCGGTTCTGAGGAATAACTAAAAGAAATCTGTTAATTTTCTGAAAGTAACTCCGCGAAGATAACCCCAAAACAATAGTTGTGCGGATTGAGATCTGCTAGGCTCATGAAATGCAGTTTCTTTGGGCCTATTTAGAGCAGCACTGATTGTCCAGATCTGTAACTGAGAATGTAAATGGAGTAATTCATTCATGCCGTTGTTTCTTCAATGAACACTTGCGGACTTTGGAGTTGAAGACTTCCACATTTGCACTGTTGGTATTTAATCTTCTAATATCGAAGCCAAATAGATTTTTTTGTGTTATGTTGCATCATCGGAGTAGGCATCATTCAACTATAACCGTTAGAACACCACCATTGTCGTTTCTTCCCTGCCTAAACGTATTTAGCTTCTCATCTATTGAATGATTTAAATCTGCTTTGCTTTATGCTAACTAATTATTGCTTTTATGAGAGTAATTCGTTTAGTTGATTGCCCATCCCCACAGATTTCTCTATGCAGTTTTGATGAGGGCATTCCATAGAAGAACCCGATGACTGGTTGAATGTTATGCTTCATTTTCATCAGTGATTTGTTGCATTTCATGGAGCGGATGCGAATTCTAACGATGTGCTTTCGCATGAATTTCACTTACGCGATCGCTCATTTCTAAACATTGTTATTGTCTCAGACGGGCTAATGGTATGTGCAGCGCTTGACGATTATCGTCTTTTTATCCCAAGTTCTGTGTTATGTCGCTGAATTTCTGACGGGGCAGAGTGCTTATCTCTGGCAAAGCATCGCAAAAAGATATTTTTTTAGCCACTAGGTGCTTCTGGGAGCCACTTTCTGTTTTTTGTGTTTATATCGAACGATGCCTGTAGCTGAGATGTAGTGCTGCCATATGGCGTGTTGGAGGGCTACTTAACAGGGATCAGGATGTGGCATAAGAGGTGGTATTGCGCTACATAATGGCACATGGGGTAATGGACAGCGGAAGTTTGGATACTGTGCCGAGTGCATGAGGCGAGGGTAAAGACCGAGGAGTGCAGTTACGTGAGTGCAGCATTGTTTTATAAATAGCATTTCCTAGATAGCAGTTTGTGCCCTCAGGTCCTGCACGAAATGTAAAGATTGAGCTGAGGCGTCGTTCACGAATATATTAGCTTTCTGAAGTTTTCTGTTTTGCTTGCATGAACGCCTTTCTTCTAACCATTTTTATGCAGAACTTTTGTTTCAAAAAAAAAGCGAACAAAAATCTGAGAGTTCTATGTTTGCCTCTCAACCATTGAATGCTTGGAAGCCTCTGCTTTTTATGCTTTATTGAAGAGTACTTTACGCGCCTTCTGCATATCATACATACGGAATGTGGAATAATCGAATGTCTGCCTGTGAATATATGTTTCAAATTTTTTTGAGCGCCTTGGGTGGGAATTTCGACCCACTCCTCAGATATTCTTTTTTTAGAATTTTCATGCAGATTTTCATCGAAGAATGGGTTGATATCAGCGCTACATATTCGTTTTTCTTAATGCGATCAGTATAAACGGACATTGTTGTAAGATTTCAACGAAGGTGTAATACATCTTGGAAGATCGAGGAAACTCGACAGACTTGCGCGTTGTCTAGTAGACGCTTCACTTCGAATGCAACAATTCTTCGATGCAGTTCATAGGAACAAATGAAATTCATCACTGAGTTGAGGTTACTCTCAATATTATATTGTTGAAACGCGCGTTGCCTTATGAAGACTTGTTTGATAGGATGCTTGATGCTTCTGAGGTGGAAGTTCGTAGGAAGGGATGTTTTTGTATCGGCTCGAACTCTAGCAGAAATCTTACTTCCTACAAATTATCAGTCTATGTGATGGAAGAGGCGTTTGCGAGGTCATTGACGATATTCGATTCGGTTGCTACTTCCGTTCCTTTAAGAACTACTACTGCCTCCACACGACAGTCGGCGGCCGGAATGCCGACTCTGAAGACGCGCACCGTCTTCCCCGAAACATGGATCTGGAACGACTTACTTCCGGTCAAGTGAGTTCGTTGAAAGTATCAAAATAAAGTTCGAAGCTTCGAATCATTTTCGGAATTTTCGCGCTAGATTGGACAACGTGCAATAAACTAGTGTTTCGCTGCTATCTGTAAACGGAAAGACTGTTTTATGATGCAGTTTCAACTGTAAATAATTTCCCGAAACAAAGCTGTCACTTGAATGCCACATTGTTTTCGCGCTAAATTAGGCGGTATGAAGGAGCTAGCGATGGTATTTCCAAATTTAAATTAAACGTCAGATACTTGCAAATCTATGAAAATGATCTTTTGAATTTTTTTATTTAGGACAGAAGACGGCGGTTTGTCAGTAATTTCCAACTAGTTTTGAGATTTACTAATATGAAAGAGCGGCTAATTTTTAATGATAGTAGCCTTTACTTCGTTTATATTACGCGACAGATCACAAAAGTGCTGTCACGGCGGCCACACGCAAACAATCATGTCACATTTTTCCTCTCCCTTATTCTGCCCATGATAATGATGTCTAGTAGAATGTGAAATTGATTTTCTCCAACATAAGCCAATCATTGCCAGTCATTTGCATTTCATCAGCCTTTATTTGTTAAGTTATGGCATTTTTGAGAATCACTGAATGCATCACAATGTTTCCGCATGAAATTCCATGTAAATTAGTTCGACAATTATTATATGCGGTCTTTGTTTTTCAGAAGGTAACAGATTTCTGTGCACAGATAAATATTTCTTAGAATGCGCGTTCGCAAGCTGATATCATTTCTCAATTACTTTCTGACTTAGAGCCTCTCCTTCCGCTTCCTCCTCTTTCCTAGCCTTATTTTTACTCACATTAGCATCGTCATTTCTTAATGTTCTATATTAATTCATAATGGTCGTGTTTATTGCACTTTTTCATCCTTCCGCTCCATTTTACTTAACGTCAGCAGCTGTCTAGGCCGACGAATGTCTTCTATATAGAGACATCGATCACTTCTAGGTTAAACAGTACCCTTTTCACTCTGTTTGCATATAACCTGGCAATTATGCTTCTCTTGCGGGTCTAAAGGGCCGAAGAATGCCGGCATCATAGTTACCTATTCTGCCTACTCTTTCCATCTTCGCGTCAGGTAGTTGTTCGAGCTGCACAGAGTGACGCTCTCAGCGGTTGATGAAAGGCGCATCGTCGCAAGCTTTCTTTAGATGTTTACCGTTCGTTGACTTTGTAAATCCGACGATAGAAACATCCTTATGTGCTGATTTTTTATGTGACGTGTTATGTCCACATCACTTCAGACGTAGTTTTCACGCAAGCAGTATCAGAGTTCTATAGCTGCGTGGGTCCTCTTAAATTGTGACTCTTTGTGGGCTAAAGTGTCAAATTTATTTCCTCATTTGAGAAACGGTCCATTAAAGTTGTTGAGAAGCGCTAACTAAGCCTGGAGAAATGAAATTCGCAAAACAGATAATTTCGCGCTATCGGACGGCGGGATGATACAGTTTGGGCACCGATCTTTTAAACATTGCGGTGCTCTCCTTTATTATACAAGCTTCCTGTCACTTCCGTATCTTACAGCGCAGTTGTTCTTGACAGGCGTGTTCCGCACAGTGAAGGTACCTGTGACATTCACAGACATTTGCTGCTACTTGTGTAAGGATTTTATTACAAATATTGTTTTCCAAAAAGTAATTAAATTGTGTGGTCTAAGGTTGTGAATATATTCTAAAGCGTGTGCTCTTTATGATAGATAGTGGCTGAGCAGTCTGCATGAAATATACTTCTGCCACAAAAGTATTTGGTGCAGATTTGCCGGAAATCTGGATTTTAGCTGTGGGTTGTATTAGGTACAAACATTTTAAAATCGAATTATAGATATGGCTTTGTTACAGCTTTATCAGTAAATCAGCCTTCCTATGTAAGTTATCATTTCACGTGAAATTGTTGAACATTTTTGACTGTTGCGAAATTATTTCTAGACCACTGCAGCATGCGAAATTCTTACGGTATATGCATAAGCGCAGATGCACTTAATCAGGTAACCAGCCACGAATCTCCCAATACATTTTGCAGCGTGAAAATTGTAACCGTCTATATCTTTTTTTGCCGCTTGGGAGCAGCATTTTTTGAAATGCATCCGATAAAAATCTATAATTTATAGCAGATTCTAGCTAAGCTGGAGTCGATGTTAAGTTATCACTTTTATATCCGTTGAAAGGTTATTTGTTCGGTTAAAAAGTTTCAAATTTTCTCCGCACATCCGTTATTAAGTGGCTCTGACCGATGCGTTTACCTATTTTTGTTTGTGCCCTTTTGAAATGCTGTTTTGCCCTATTTCATTACCTCTCTATACATTTTATTGTTGTAATTGTTAAGTGTCCCGCAGCGATTCTTTCGACCTGTGCAAATGCATGTAGACTTATTAATGACAAGAGCTTAATGAAGGCATCTCGTCATTAGTAGCAACAATTTGTATGTGGGGTGATTAAATCCTAACAGAAGAGAGTGGCAGGGCTGCAAGGTGAAAGCACATTGCGAGTTCTCTAACAAAGGTATTGGATGCGTGCTTGAAGAGTGCTTTTGAGTTCTCTAACATCATAACTGAGTAGTCGGTTTCGATTCTAACCATGAAGAGAACAGCATGAAATGAGGTGATATGCGAGCTGTTAACTGCTTGTGTAAGTTGTGTTGCTAGTGGAGGCAAATTTTGTCCAGCACTAAAAGCGTCTTATGCAAGTTGAGTGGGATTTTGATTGATTCAAATTTTGTCCATGCACGGGGATTTTGATTCCCTTCATCACAGAATACTGGAGCTGAAATGCATTTTTCGGGGTCAGCTTTACAATTTTTGTTACATGTTTCCCAAACGCTAAATGCAACAAAATAACCAGCATCTTTTAAAAATTCATAGACTACGGCTTGTTTATGATTTACTGATCTAGGACGTTAAACACTTCTCATAATGCCATAGAGGAGAGCAAAATAAAATTTATTAGTAAGGAACGGAAATATTTTGATCAGGATTTTATCACATAATGAGAGTTGCTGCATTGCCCCAACGCGCGCTGCTCGCTTCGGCTGCCGGTGTTCCTGGACCATCGATGAGAACTGTAGACGTTTCACGCAGACCTATGGTGATGCCGTTGAGAATGCCAACAATGCGTGTTACGCCCAAACTGCGATACAAATTTCCAGAGTCGTGGATTTGGCGCGACTTCATAGCAAAGTATGCCTTTCGCGATGCATCTTATTTTTACACTGCTTGACCGTTTTTAAGATTGATTTTATGTGTTGATAATGTTGTTCAACGCTGGAGATGCTACCAGACGGAAACTAGATATATTAGGCTGTTAAATATAAAAGCCATTGAGTTGGATGGCGAAATAATCATGCAATTAGTCCATAATAAAGTCAGACTAATTTCACTATCATCGGGAAACAATCTGTTATTGAAGCCTACCATAAAAATTGCCAGAATTCTCTACCACATCAAACACTTTCAATATGATTTTTGAGCTCATCGATCCTAAACTTTCAGAGACTACTAGGCGTTGACTGGTCAGAAAAAGTTGAAATTAATGGGCACTACAACGAATTGCAGACATAATTGTCGCCTAAAAGGTGTCGTTCTTCCGTATCTTTAAGGAGTCGTTCATAGTTAGTCACAGTTTGACACGTCTTGATAGAATATGCGAGAAATAATCGATAAGTGATTTGTATTCTTTCCCAGGTTCACATTCTAAGTGAAAAATCTCTTCTATTCTAAGCTCATACCGTTAGTGGGAAGGTCTTTGCCTTCCGAATGAGGAAGACTTGATTACTTTCGCTGCTTTCTTTATTGTTGGATATCTATCAGTGTGATGTTACGCTAGACTACAAAATAATCTTTTTGCATTTGCAAGCGTTACAAAACGACGAGAAGACGTATATCTTTTTCTATGCTTCTTTTAATGTATCCATATAAGCATATGCTGATTTAAAACTTCATACGACAGATTTAACTCGCGATGCGAAAAAAACTATGATCATGAGATTTTGCACTTGTAATTTGCCCTCGTTTCGGGCGCAAAGGCAAAACTTCGATTATGCCTGCCAATCACTGCATCAATTTTGTGCCAGCAATGTTGTATCTTTTAACGAGGATTGCTGTTTGAAATAACCACGAAATCTTTGGATATTAAATCCAGCAAACTGAGTCCTACAAATCAACCATATTGATAGAGAATTCACATTCCACTTTCCACTTTTTCCGGAAATTAGATTTCATCTAAGTGTTCCCTCACGGTTCTACCATAAGAGGTTTGCTAGCTTCAAACTCCTAACCCTAGTTTCAAGGCACCTTCAACCTGAAATATGTGTTGAAAGTTATACCACTTGAAAGAAAACGTTTTCTGCCTGTCCATAGACTCAAAAATATGCTTTTTCCATCATCCTCGTCTTTTTTGTCTAAAACAGTCTCCAGCCTCCACTAAGAAGATTAGAGTTGCCTATCCTCCTTTTTGAATAGAGATTATAGTAAGGAGAATTTAGAGCCCCTATCACGTTTGAGGTTTCTGTCGGAAAGCATCTTCAACCCATCATTTTACAAGCACCCTCCATAGAAAGTCATTTAGATGTCTCCATAGCTAATTATCATATGAGCTCGCCTTCGCCTTCAGACGCTCGCTGCAGCGTTATCGACAGTTTCCCACGTGGCTGGTGCAGCGGCAGTGTTGGTGATGTGCCGTTACGTGTTTATAGGGAGGCATTTCATCTAAATCGCTCAGATCTGCAGCTGCAGGTGATGCTTCATCGGGCTATACATCGCTGAGTTGTTCTCACTGCTGTGTTAGCACTGTAATTAAGCGTTGGTTCAAGAAAACCCTGTTCAATTAGTGGCCAGTATCCGTTGAACATTCAGCGCCGTTCAGCAACGCTTCCCACGTTATTTCTGCGTTTCGCAGTGAGCAAATGTCCTTACAACAATATCTGGTTCGCCTACTTGGCACGGATGTCTCACTAAATAGTGTGAGCATGTATCGCGAAGTCGACTATTGCTCTGCTCGATCTCGATGATATTAAAGACTTTGGTCGCAAGAGTTTTGTGAATCCACGTCAACTTACTATGTTGCATAGCGCAAATTGGACCTTTCGAATCATTTGTAGTTTGCTAACGCACATCTGTAAATTGCGGCGAGTGGGACGTCGTTAGCAGACAATTCGATTTCGGTGTCTTACGTACATATGCCTGCGGCAGTAACCGCCCTCAACTATGGGCGCACTTCCTCTCATTATTCCGTTCGCAGTCGTCAACACCTAGCACATCCTTTTTTGCGCTATACTCGTACTCAGGAATCGTAGATTTGTGATTATGTATGAGCCTGAACCAATGACTATATTCGAAAGTTTCCGTGCTTCCATCTATGCTTCCGTTTCCTTCTGCCAGTTCCTGCCAGTGCACTGACTTATACGCAGCATGTTAGTTGTTTTTTTTTAAACGACTTCCACTTTTCCGTGGAAATATTGTCTGATTTTTATGTTTTCTACACCAATTTAAAGCTCTTGAAAAATTGAGTTGAATATGGCCTCAAATTTCGAATATTCCTATATATTCAATATTCGTAAGATAGGCGACAGTAAATTTCACCTAATACGCAGCTAAATTTCGGATATTTTAGTTTTTATGTGCAGGTTACTCTCTAAGTGTTTCAAGTTTCACTCAAATTGGCTCATGGTTTAAAAAGAAACCACAAGCTATGGATACAAGAGACGTTCCGAATATAATGGCTCTCGTTTTACTGAAATCATCGACGAGTTTTGTAAGATTTGTTGTTTTGTTGGGGACTGAGAAGTTATCAATTCATTCAGGTAGTAAACCTCGATGCTCGTATCCCTGAGTTGTTTTCTTCTTGCATTTAAGCGCAGATAATGAATCCTTAGGGAAATGTTTCTTGCGCTGTTCTCATTATGCTTTTACCCATGATGACTTGATTAAGGGGACGCCGATTCGTTAAGCAGTTATCTTTTGTGTTATCACTAGCAATGTAAAGCAATATTCCACTCTCATAGAGATGTGCTATTCTTTTAATGGGGCCGAATTTTCTTTTTAAATTAATACCAATGAGATATATCGCTAAGTGATCAGTCTTCTTAGACGACAAGTCGATAAGCATGTTGGTCTTCAGCAATTTTTTTCGATTTTTCTTGGAAAGTCTTCCTCATTCTGTCAAAAATTCCTATTTCAGTAGAAATGATATTAAGAATGCATGGAGATTTTGTCTGCTGATTATCGTTCTGTTGCGTTGTGCGATCGCTGTGCCTTATTTTCGTTCATTAAATGCTCGCATGATGCTAGTCTTATACAAATTTCGCTTCCTTCACCAGCTCACCTTGGCAAGGTATAGATAAATACGATGCAAGTTGAAAAAACCCAACGGTTGCCGCATTTTTTTGTCGGTAAATTGTGCTTGAGTTTCACGAAGCAAATTTGCAACCTGAAGGTGAATGAAACTTTACAGTCAAATGTTCGCAGATGCGTTCTGCTAGCTCCGTTTGTTCAGAATCACTTTAATAACTACATAGGAAGACATTCTATGAATGCACTTTGTCGCCGTTTCGGTGACATTGATTGACATTGATTCACTCAAGTGTTGGATTAGAACCTCAAGCGATGTTTAGAGAAGCTGACGCTTCATCAGTTTATGAGATTGCCACCACAGCAACCGCATGGTTATGCACGTTGGCTGCATTACAGTCGCATCAGTTTCATTTTATATAAAGAACTTTTTGCGCTCTTTATTTTTATTTTTACTTGATATAGGATCATATTTAAACGTTTGTGCTGTTTATTAGGTTATCGCTTAACCGCCATTCAACATAAACCTTATCAAATGTTAGATTTTCCTTGAGCGCTGCTCTGTAACATCATCTACCTGTTTATGAATAGAGCAAGAATGAGGTTAGCTGAGAAAACTGAAGTCGAAGTGGTGAGTGAGCAGCTCACTTATTGAACTGCTTTGGGCAGGAAGATTTTTGCAATTTTTTGTCGTGCAACTTTCGACTGGTGAATGTACATGCTGAGTTGCTCCGTTTAAGTTACAGCATTCGCAGTTCGTTCCAAAGTGATGTTCCACGATGGAGGGAATGAGCTTCAGGTTCGTGCATTCTTCCCAGAATGCTGGATTTGGGTGCACATCACATCGAGGTTCCTTTTTGTTCTTGTGCGATCACAGAGACCAGATTTTACTAACACTGATTCTGAAGAACAGATAGAGTGTTAAGAAAACGATTTATTTGCAGAAGCAATGCATGAGATTAAATCCGTTATTTTCTTTCAAGCGTTGATCTAAATTCTTGTTTGAGAGGTCGAGACATTGCCTCATTTTGTTTTCCTTACCTTATTAGAAATCGTTTGCTATGTAGAAAAGTGCTCTTTTTCGTTTACCTCATTATATTGTGTAAAAGAAGTGCGGACCTAAAAGTTTTTCGTTGCTATGCATATGGAATCTGGTTCGATCCCATTTCTAACTGACAACGGCGATCTGTGGGTTCCATCTTATGTGGATTCTGGTCGTCTAAGTTTCGAAAGTTTAAATGCAGAAGCCCAGTTCTGTTTGGCCTTGCAGGTTCTATGGCTTAATAAGTCATATTTGGTGGTATCTATCGCTATAAAATGCTCTCGAAATGGCTAGATGCGATAGTGTTTATGCACGTTTGCCTGTTCTGTGATGCGGTTTTTCGTCGTTTGTTATGCTTTATTCATTTGTCAATATTTTTGCAATGCAGCTAATTTTATGCAGCGATTTTAAACATGAAGCGCTCAACATACGATTAAACTATCGCTACGAGTTCGATGAGTTGAATAGCTTGTTAAAAGGATTGACATGACATTCGCCTATTGCAATCCAGGCAACTCAACCAAACGGTCGTATAAAATTCGAAAAGCAATGAAATAATTATTTATTGTTTTAAAGGCAATGAAACAATGAAATCTAAATAATGAAATATTCAGAGATACTTTTCATTAACAATTGATTAATTGCACTAGTTTTTGGCCAAAAATTTTTTCATCCTTTTCGATAGGCTTTTTATATGCAAGGTTTTGTATCGTTTTCGATTGTCCATTATTCGTGTATGGTTTACCAAGAGTGAAGGTTGAATTTCGGGAGGCAATAGGCTGCATCGAGTAAATTTCATTGTCGCATGTTTTGTGGTCTGCGAATGGAAAGCGCCGGAGAAGAAACGCGCGCATATATACAAACGTGTTGCGACATTTACACCGGAATCATTTTCACAGTAACGCCATTTTTGCGAAGTATTATTTCAAAAATTTTGATGTTTTAGTGTTTTTCTCCGGGAAAAGTAAAGAGCTTAGAGAATACTATAAATTTTTCGGAAAATTCACGAAGATCTTAAGCGATAAATGGTTTTTTTCTCAAAATTCGCCAGATGTTTGCGTGATGCGGTGTATTGTTGTCAAAAACGATAAACGATTGTAATGCTCAGATAAATGCTATAGAAAATTTTTATATGTTGAAAAGATATACTGAATTTTCGCCATGTTGCCGGAAAGTTGAAACGATATTCTAAATTTTCTCAAAACGAGCTGAAAGTAGGGAGTTTTTGAAAAAAAAAACTGTGAACGATTTTAACAGTGCAATGAATTTTTACAAGGATTCATGACATATTTGGACATTAGCGATGAATATCGACAGTGCTTGTAAATTGTTGAAAGTCGTGATTGAATCGGTTCGTTTAGTTGCGTGATAAAAGGTAGAATTCTTAAGAAAACGTGGTGAGATCACTATGCTTTCATGAGAAATGATTTGAGAATGCTCGCTTTCACCTCTCTGAGGCAGTAGAGGTTGTCATCGCACATCAATTCTTCTAAATCACCTACAGCTGTCGTAGGCCTAGCGGTAAGATCTGTGCTGAGAATGTCTTCGTTGTAACTGCATGCTAGCCTCCTCAAAGTCGCGTTGATTTCTGCAGTTTTTGCAGAACCATTGTTTTTATCCCTTCAAATTACTCTTTATTCTATGACGTCCCAGGTGGACTTTTCTTTCCAGGGAAATTACGAACTATTATCATCCAAATGCATACGAAACAAATTAGCGCTACTTGGTTGTCCATGCTATAAAAGATGTGCATTATTCTTTCCTCGTATGTTATCGTTTAGCGTTTAGGCACTTCTTTCGTTTGAAACGTCTGGATGACTGATTTATTGGCTACATCTAGAGCGTTTGGCACAAAGTGCTTGCTTGTTTAGAGGCATACAAAAGGAAAAGCAGCATTCTTGCGACAATTTGGGTAGGAAAGGTGCCAACATTGTTTGCTTTTCATTAATTTCGAAAATGCACATCACGCTTTAAAGGCCAATGACACTAAGTTACTGGAAATGTCTTCTAAAATGCGGCGTCCAGCAGATAAATCTCCAATTCTAATCATGAGTCGATCTTATACATTAGAGGGCATAGGTTAAGGGGAGGCCATGACGTTGTATCTGAGTGATGAGGCCGCAAAGTACACATTCCTCATAAAATGCAAAGCAATGAACGCTTCCAATGTTTCGCAAATATTGCCTTTGGTGAAATTTTTCGGCGGCGTACAGTTTTTCTTTATCGCCACATACTATGCGTCTCACTAAATGACCGATGCAGTATATAAGGTCGATTCGACACCAGTCATCAAAATTTTTTCTTCGATCATATGTGTTTGTCGACTTAGAATCTCCCGATCCATTCATGATCTTAGTGTTATGCTACTGTGTGTATTATTTCAGTATTCAAAGTCGTTATCTGAAATGAATAAGCAGTTTCGCAATATCAATTAGCCAATTTGTTTTGGATAACCGTTCGTCACTTTCTAATCCTTGATTATAGAGGATTGTATAGTACTTGCATCAATTGTATCATTGCAAACAGACCGCTGCCACTTTTGCTCGAAAGTAACGCAAAGAAATTTCTAATCGAATTGGAGCTTTTTTGGTGTTTTATATTCTAGTAGAAATTCCCCGATAGCCAAAAGTATAGCAGAGGTGTTTCGTTCTGATGCTTTGCTTATGTCCTTATAGAGCACTGACCGTCGTTGTAAGGCAAAAATGCAAGTGATACATTTAAATGAATTGTGCACACTGAAAAATAACCGCCGGTTCCAATCTCTGCTGACCGCCTTCCCCCCTCACCCACTGTTCTCTCATCGGCTGAGGAGATACGGAAAACGGTTACTGAATGGTTTTACCGGATGTGATTCGGACATGAATATCTATTCTCGCTGCTATTTTATCAACGGAACTATCCTGTGTACGATTCGCGTCGCAGGTGTGACAGTGACGACAGTAGCGATTAGGTGATAATAGCAGTGAGGCTGTAATAGACTGTAAAAATTTCAGTCGACAGTCGGGCGGTGCTCGTGTTTGATCGCTTCTTTAACAAAGAGCCTCTCGGTGGTGACGTATTCGCTGATGCGACTCGGGTCTTTGAGCTGAACTATTTTAACGTGATGCGGATGCGCACCCACTTTCCGCATACATGGCTGTGCCCTGATCTGCGTGCCCAACTTGTCAGCGGACATCGTGAGCCCACTGAGTCTGACCTGCGGTGAGCTGGTCGTCGTGGTGTGGCCTTCCTGCACTGCACGTTAATTTTTACTGGATTGGCCAAAATAAGTTCATGAAATGTTACATTTTTTGTCGCACCAATACGCCACACAGTAAAAATGATGCGAGGGAAGGGGGAGGGGAGTGGGAGGGAGGCGGGAGAGAGGGAGCATGGAAGTTGTTGTCTATTCTCTGCATTTTGGTCGATTCCCTCTTTTCTATTTTTCGTTACATTTGATTTTGTTGATCTTTCATTGACAACGATTTCAGTTGATTGCAAGAGGAATTTTCAACCAATCGGCATTTTGGCCAGTTCAGCACTTAGCTGCACGGTATTGATCCATCAGTTCAGCACAAAAGTTTAAAAGACCTAGTTCAGTTTTTCTTGCTTACTGTTAAAATGTGAAACGCATTAGGATAAAAATGATGCGCATTTTAGCTGGACTAAAAAACGCTGATCCATGCTTATCCAAATTTGTTTTGTGCTTTAGATGCATATTCACTCTTAAAGGTTTCACTTTCTCGCTTGTTCTTTCTTTGCGTATAAGTTATTGGTGGAAATGTTGTAATGAGGGAGAGAGATCGGAGGAGTGTTAATCTCATCAAATTCGTTAATGATTCTTAATTTTTGGACATGGTGCTGTTCGTTACCGTCAACGTTTTCTTGAGAATAGCTGGTGAATTTCTCACCTTCGACAGTTCCATCAAAAGTCAGCTTTTATTCGAAATGGATTATGGCCTTAAGAATTGAATATCTCTCTTTCAAAGAATTTCTCTCAATCTGATTAATTAGTCAACATCTTTTGGAAATGCTATTCTTTTCATTGTGATTTCGCTGAAAATGCTGCGTTGAGCACGTCACGCTTGTTTGCGAAAAGTGATTCACTTTTGTCTTGCCTTGTTGGTTCATGTCGACCCAAAGCTGATAAGCAGTAATCAGATTGCATCACTCATTTTCGCATATATTCTTACCTCATTAGCTTGCTAGGTTCCGCGATCTCTTCTTTACTTGCTTCCTACAATGCTGACTTTTATAACGCCAAACGTACCTACCACACCTCTAGCCGTTAAGAACTTTTCATGCTGAGAGGATCTTTTATAGTCGATGTGGGAAACACCGTTAAAGATGTATTTCTTGAAATATCTTCATTTTCTCATCCAAAATAAAACATTTTAATCCAACGTTTTTCTTCTTTTTCAATAATATTTTGATAGACCTATTCTTTTCCACTTCTAATTTCAACGATTGGCGAACGTGGAACTCATTTCGCTGTCGAATATTATTCGGAGTCTTCTCTTGCCCTCCACAGGTGCAGATCCCATAAGACAGCATTATTTTGTATAAGTTGAAAGTATACGTTGCATTAGTTGTGAAGGTGGAAGACAAAATATCGTAAGTAGGATCTTTCATTACAACTGATAAGCATAAATGTGAAGGGCGAGAAAGTGAAAAAGAGTTGAGTCTCGATGTTTATAAACAATCTTTTCCGAAACTATCGGCCCTGTGCGCAGTCAAGAGAAATGACCGTACTGAAAGACTAGATCCTCCTCAATGAGCTGAAATGACTGAACTTTATTAGTTAAAAAATTTTTTGAGAAGATGGAGATGACGACGTAGTTTTATTTTTCGGAAGGAATGAAAAAGTACTGAGTTTTTGCATTTCTGTGATATAAGGGCTATAAAAAATTTTTCAGAAATGATGCTGTGAGATTTTCAGCAAGGCCCGAAAAAATCTGCGTTACCTCTTCGAGGTTTTTCTCTGAGTTACACGACTTCAGATTTTGAAACTTAGCTTCCGGAAAATTAGTCGGCTAAATCTTCTAGCGCTGTTTTCTTGGAGTTCAAGTTTACTGCGACTTTTTTTCTAAGCGGCTGTGTCGCGCTGTTCATATGTGGTTGTTTACTGAAAACTGTACCGCCGCATTTCATCCCCATTCGCACAATTTGATATCTTTTTCTGCAAAATCGATTTCAGACTTTGTCAAAATCGCCGAAGACGAGGAAGACATTTAAAATTTTTTTAATGTCAGCGTGTGCTGTCGTCTTGATTGTGTTGTCGTAGTCTGTAATTAAAAACGTCGACTAATGCATGCTTACTTTTCACATCGATGAAATTCTTCATATTTGCAACGTTTATTTCGTGTGTTCTGTGGTGATGTGGTCGGGCTTATTATTGCGTAGAGCAAAGCAGCGCGCAAAAAGGTGAAAAAAAAGAGAGATGTAAGATCCTGTTAGAGTAGAAAGCTCCTCGTGAATAGATTTATCTCTGATGAATAGGCGTTTTTCATTCTCATATTTACTGAAGTGGAAAACCTGATCCATTTCACGCCCTCGCTCTTTTATATATATATATATATATATATATATATATATATATATATATATATATATATATATATATATATATATATATATATATATATATATATATATATATATATATATACATTTACATTTATATTTATAGAAATGCTTTCTTTATCATCGGCATCGATTTCTTCAAAAATTTTTTTCCAGGTGAAATATGTGGAAGTTCTCGCATTAGCGCTGCGATATTTATGGGATTGCGAACTTCTCAAAGAACCGTTGCTTGACGCGTTTGTAAAGTGAAAGGAGATGCCCATTAGACGCACTGATTATTTATCTACATCATTTGCTTATAGCTTAAAGACTACTGAGATTGCATTTATGATTGTGTTTTATTATCGACTTGGATGTGCTATGTTTATATTCGAAGATTAGAGGCCTCATGTTCGATTATCAACTTATTTGTATTATTTGTTTAGAAAGCCTAATATACAGCAATAGCATTTAGAACCTCTCTTGTAATGTGCCAAGGTGCAATATGAGCGGAGTAGGCGCTTTTCTTAAATTTAATTTTTTCATTCGTTTTATGAGTCATATTACTTTTTATAATGAATTAGATTGCATATTCTGTTTTTGAAATAAATTTGATGCTTTTCGCTTTAAAAAAAATTCCCCATTAATAGTTATCATTTTATTCGAAGGAATGCAATAATTCTACTATTATATTTTATCTTTGTGCTCAAATATAAAAGAAAGCGTTGTTTGCACGAATTGGATTCTAGTGGGTCTTCCAGATTGTGATTCTTCGATAGAAATTTCTTTTTTTCGATTGCATCAGAGTGCTTCTCATGCCTTCTTGGAACTTTCTCAGTATTAGATGCGAACTGATGAGGATGAAGCTTGCTCACTTGCTTCATAGGCTTAGTAAAATATGAAAATTTTTGGCTGAAGCATTTTATCCCTTACACTTTTATCTCCTACAGTGATTGGTTTTAGTGGGACCGGCGAAGCCATTTATGAGGCGACTGCTCCAGATACGATTACTTCTTGGGTGGCAAGTGCATTTGCTATTAGTGATGAGACCGGACTCGGAGTCGCTCCCACAACCTCGAAGGTAACTTTCTCATTAATTTCATGTGGTTCTAGATTCTTTAATGCAGGTCTTTTTTTTTTCATTTGTCGATCCATAATGTTCGCACTGTTGACAGTGATTGATTTATTTGCGAAAATTTCCTTTCATCTTTAAAAATACTGCAAAATTCTGTTTGTATGAAAGAGATTTTTAGAAAACAATATAAAGACAAGAAAGAGCATGATGTGCTTTTTTCATGCCATCATAAAGTGCTTCATAATTTTAACAGTCGTACAATAATAGTGGATTTTATTTAGAGCGCCTTCAAAAACTGATGTGAAACTCGACGTTGTATTTTTTTTTTTTCTAACTCATTCCTATTTCATACTATCATCACTGTCGATTTTTTTTTGGTAGAAAAATGGTCGAAGAGTAAGAAAGTTTGCTGTAAGTAAGAATGTTTTTTAATATTGTTGGGAGTCAATGAATACCAAAACACTGTCCCACTTCGAAGTTTTTTGCGACGATCACTCTGAGTTCTTTCTGCTTTGTTCTGTTACATATTAAAACCTGCATACGTGTTGCTAAATTTATGGAAAAAAACATACTCGAGCATATTCATCCAAAAAGCCTTTTAGTTGACAATATTCCGACCGTTCTTCATTCGGCTCAATTTGCCATACTCAGTGAAACGTGGTGAAAAGTTTGCACTTCAAGTGCTCGTCTTCAACTACATGGACACCGAACAAGATGTGAGTCCTTAAAGACAGCCAGCAAATCGCTTTAAAAAAATATATATAGACTTCGTAAAAACGTGAAGTCAGCCTTACCGAAATTTTTGGGATAGTATGAGATAATCATCAAGCATCTAACATAGCCCTTATTTCCGAGCTTGTTTTTCTTGTGTTCACTCGCTTGTGAGTGCCACCTTAGATTTTACTCAATCTTAAATATTTGAAACTGTTGCAAGTTTGTAATTGCCATTTAATGCTCTTTGATGGGTTCGCAGTTTCAGTTCTTCGAATGTGAGATGCTAGCAGATGTGAGGTTATGTTGTTAGCTGCAATTTTATGCAAAGCGCTTTATTCTTTTGCTATTTGATTTAGTGTGTCGCTTAGAGAAAAGTAGATATAAGGGGATTTTAAGGTGACGGTAACGTTAAAACACGATGATGGTGCCGGATTCGATTTTCTACAGAAAGATGGTACTTCGAAGAAACCATTGAGGTGAGCGAATTGTGTTTTTTATGCCAGTATTCCTGAGATCATTATTGAACTTGCATCCTGATGAGGTTATATTTTGCATCTCCATTCGCAACTCAGAATTTGATCACCTCGTTTCCATTACTTGAATTCCCTATTGATATTTTACACTTGCCTCACATTTTCTGCTGTTCCCGAAAAGTAGTCAATTTCGTTTACATGCCTTTACAAGCTATCAAATTCCCCGTAGAATGAACACCAGCTCGAAACGTGAAGGTTGATAGTTGTGAGGGTCGTTGTTGCAGCAAAGATTCCAAATCGAAGAATTACAATATGCGACTGATATCAGTGCCAGGTGGAGGTGTTTCAAAGGCAGTTTATTTCCCGATTGTACCTACGCAAATCGGTGAAGTGAAGCTGTCTGTTGTAGCGCAATCAGCGAAAGCCGGCGACGCAATCGAGCAGCCACTTAAAGTGGAGGCATGTTACACTTCCTATTTCTTTGTTTCACCTTCTCATTGGGCAAACATTTGCAGCGTTTCGTATTTTCTTGTGAATGCGAACTTAATTACGACACTTATGCAGGTTTTTGCTAAGGTGCTACCTGCATTATCTGCTTCATCAGCTTAATTATTCGCCAGAAATGCACAAATGCTCTATTACGTATATATGAAATTTCCAATATTTTGTACCACATATGCACTAATTTACACTCGAGTAAAGTTGCCCATTGGCGTTACAAGTTTAATTTTACTGCAGCCCAAAGGAGTTAATTGTCTTCCAATAAATTGGCTGTCTTAATGAGATAAGGCCTCTCCTGAAACAGTAAGAAATATCACTTGCTGATACGGCCTGCAAAATATGCTGTCTGCAAAAAATTCGCGCATACTGTAAATATTAAATGTTTTTTTGTCAGTGTTTTTATATCTACAGTCTTTTGCAAGTGAAGAAAAACGTTGCTTGTAAAACATAGCGAGAAAGAGACCAGCATCGTTGATTGGGATCATCAGTGAACTCACTTCAGCCAGAGGGGTATCGCATCGATCGTAATGTACCACTCGTTATTGACTTATCCGATAAAGCGACTTTCAACAGGAAAATTGATCTACAGTATCCCGGGGATGCAGTCGATGGATCGAAGAAGGCTCGAGTTGATATTATCGGTGAGTTTTAGAACCATATCTGAATTGCAGTGAAAAATCATCAACGATTCCAATTTTCGTGGCGCTTATCGGTGGAGAGTTTTGGTGTTTTTGTACTTTCTCTTTATCCGAATCACCTTTATTTTTGCCCAGCCTTGGTGGTATCGGACTGAGCTTTTTCACGTGGATCGCCTCAGGTATCCATCGAAGCGAAATAGGCTCAAAAACTTTAAATAGCTCTAGCTTTCACGGGTGACCTAAAGCGTTATGGCCAGTTAAACTCAACCACCTTGGACCTCAATTTAGTAGTTCCACCTCCTCACTGATGGCTTCCTCACTCCCTTAAGAAATGGGCCGTATCATTTGTAATACCGCTTCTCCCAAAAATCTCAGACAATATCCGATCATTGAAAATGAAAGTCGTTTTACCCTTATTACATACGTGGTATATTTACATACTCACATCTAAGCTTTATGTTATTAACAAGGATTATAAAATCACTACATTTCCAGGTGATATTATGGGTCCAGTGTTGGCCAATATTGATGCTCTTGTGAGGATGCCGTATGGCTGCGGTGAACAAAATATGATCAACTTCGTACCAAATATTGTTGTTTTGCGATATCTGAAGGCAACAAAACGTGCCGGCGCACAGATTGAAGCGAAGGCCTTAAAATACATGGAAGCTGGCTATCAAAGGGAACTTACATATAGGTATTTCTTTGTCTTTTGTAGCGTTGTCAATTCATATACTGACGTCGTAGGAGTAGTTTTTACTTAACAGTGACGCAGTCATAAAGATTACCGTTCCATTTCAATTAAGTTTCCTCAGAATTTTTTGTGTTGAATAAAGAGGATTTTAGAGGAAATTTCAAGGGAATAATTTAAGACGTGAATATTCATCGGCATCTTTAACACATTTAGTTCTTCTAATAGAGATTAGGATTATGCTGCAGACCGAGGTAATAGTTTTAGCTTTGTAGGCATAAAAGGACTACATAATTCATCGGGAGAAAAGATAAATTCTTCAATTACCAAGAAATATCTCACCAAACTGCTGATGGCAGCGAAAAAGTACCACAACATTTTGTGTTTAACTGAAATGAATGTGCAGTTTTTCCTATACACCCACCCTTCAGGTGGTATATTTATGTGGCATCATTATTGTTCTTGTGCAGAGAGCGTAATCCTATGCATTTAAAAGATGCATTTCGTTGGTGGTGAGTAGCTTTCGTGAAAAATAGGAATTTCGGAGGGGCAAAGTAACACGTGATATATGTGCATGCATTACTTTTCTCCCTTTCTGCCTCTCTCTTCCTTCTCCTTCTGTAGTGATAACGCCATGAGTTTAGTACGCTTTCGTAGATAAAACCGCTGATTTTAGGAGAGACGACAACTCGTTCTCAGCATTTGGCCAAAGTGATAAGCATGGATCCACTTGGTTGACTGCATTTGTGGTACGTTCGTTCAAACAAGCACAAGCGTACATCTTTGTCGATGATCAAATACTACAGAAGTCAATTGCGTTTCTCAACGCCCAACAACAACAGGTTGCGCCCTTCATTCAACAGTAGCCAACAATTCGACACTTCATTTGCCTTATTGTTTTTTTTTCTGCTATTCTGAGCAAAAGTAGTGCTAGCATGTTAAGGATTGCTGTAAATATTATGGAAATTTGACTATTCTGATCTCGTTATAAGACCGATGAGGTGCTTTTGCTTGTTTAAATAACTTTTGCATTATGTTGCTTCAACTCTATGATTTTCAGTGACCTTCCAGCGCCTTAACCAATAGTAAATTTTTTTGTCTTCTCAGATTTTACATCGTTAAATCGTTTTCGTACTCCAAAAAAGCATTTGTGAGTGTATTTTTTCGGTGCCACTCAGAGTTAACGATGTTTGCACCTTCAGGAGAATGGTGCATTCGCTGAGCGAGGCGAAGTGCATCATAAAGACATGCAAGGAGGCGCGGCTGAAGGAGGCGTCCCGCTCACTGCTTATGTGCTCATCGCGTTCCTCGAAAATGGCGTACGTGGATTTCTGAAATACTTGATGCGCATTATTTTCTATCGTTTCCATATTGGTGCAGCTTGTTTCATGAAATGTCACCGTTCACAGCTAATGCAGATCGTGATGGCAATATCGTTTCATAGAAGCACCTGTACTGTTGCTTGTGAGTGATTTAAACAAAGCTCATCATTTTATGCACTTCCTATGAGGGTATGAGATTAGTTGCTCTTCTTCAACCTTTTTATGACTAAAGTTTTACTGCTTCTGATTGTATCCTTTGTGTAAAAAATAAAATCCCACTGAAGGCTCTCTAATTGCCAGGCCATATTATAAAAGTCGCACTATGTCGTTTATTATATTTAACAAAAGTGAGTGTTCCACTGCTCCATATTTGCTGTAATTTACAGGTGAAAAACGACAAGGCTCAGCACTATTTGGAGCAGCATTTGGATGAAACCAAGAACGATGTATATGCGCTTGCCGTTGTTACATATGCCCTTCATTTGGCGGGTAGTACTAAAAAAGGCGAAGCTCTTAAAATGCTCGAAGCACACAAAGTCGAAGATAACGGTTAGTATGCGAGCATTTAGCAGTTCACTCCACTCTCGCAACTATCCTCGTTATATTTCACAAAGCTATGGGAGAAACACTGTGATAAATGTCAGATAGGGGTGGAGTCTACACACAGTTCTCTTTCCAGTTACATTTCTAACCGAAAATTTTTCCACGCAGAAGATATCTCTATAGATTATTTTCATATCATCTTTAGTGAGTCGATAGCTGCCATGAGAAAAGAATATTATTTAGCTTTGAAGCAGTACAAATATTGATAGATGTAACTCATGAAGCATATGCAAAACTATAAATTATTGTTTATTAGTGTTTGTTGTCTGTCTTTTTTGAAAAGCGTTACCGCAAAGTTCCCTTTGATATTTGGCAGAAATTGAAATTCAACACTCATCGAAAGTTTTGAAAAAGGAGCTGAAAAAATTTCCATTGAAAAATCTGCTATGATATTCTGTCTTGAAAATTCTAGCTAAACTCTTTAAAGATGGAAGCGTGCACTGGACGGCGAAAGTCGGAGGCGATAAAACTAAGGATACTCAACAGTATTTCTATCAGCCGCGTCCAGTAGATGTGGAGATGAGCTCCTACGCATTGCTCACCTACATGCTGAACGATGACACTGAAAAGGGATTACCGGTTGTCAGGTGGCTCACATCGCAGCGGAACGCCCTCGGTGGATTCAGCAGCACACAAGTATCTCACAATTTCTCTTGACTTGTCCGGATGGAACCGTTTATACCGACACGTCCCGAGAATGAATATTTCGATTTTTGACTGGTGCAGGTGTATTTAAAGCAGAAACTCAAATTATCTTCTGCTAAGAAAGATTTCCCGAACAGTTTAAATACGCAGAAAAGCTCGATTTCGAGCACATGCCTCATTGTAATCAAAAACAATGCTGCCGTAGGTACTTCCTGCAAAGGTGTTTTTTTTTTCAGCGAGTGAAAAATTTTAAAGAACACTGATTATGAAATAGTAGGGATTTTATTGACTTTTCTATTAATTACTATATGACTTTCAACCACGTTCTTAGAGCTTATTCTTTATTCGAAGCAGTGGTGGGATTCTCGAGTCTTTCGTTGAATATGTCTGTTTTCTATAACATATACGGATTCTATGCTTATTGACGGTTGGTTACTTGAAATTAACTACTGAGGAGGAGAATTCACTGAATTCTTTTTAAGGAGAATAGGATGCCCGTAACAGTTTCCTAAATTAGCGAGATGTGTTTCTGTTCTGGATGAGAGCTGGGAAGAAGAGAAGGAAGGGGCGGGGTGACCTTATTCGAGGTGGTGAATCGCTCTTGAATGTGCTCCATAAAGTTGCATTCAAAGCGTTGCTACCGGAAAGCCTCGAAATCTCCAAATTTTTTAATATTCAATTCGGTCGTTGTTTCTAAGACCGAAAAGAACATTGCTAATCGGTTCCTATCCACCTTTTATGTGGTGCTAACGGTGCTTAGGCACCGAGTTCGATTAGAATCCTCTGTATAGTGAGCGATTTGGAATTGAGCTATTTTTGTTCAAAAATGCGTTCGTCTATTACATCTTCAATAATGCAAACGTCTCTCTCAAACGATACAATGCGTTGTTTTTGTTCGTTTGCGCTATTTTTCGCTTGCAGATCCATTATGGCTAGGTTCGTGTTTATGTGTCTGCCGATCTGTCTCTTCGTCACTTTTAACTTGCGAATCTTCAGAGTTAAACCTACATAATTTAATGAGTGTAATGTCGGTGCGCATATGGGACGACTTCCACCACAAGCCCGCAAACTGGTTCCGTCGACACTGAAATGAGTCAGGCTTAGGGGCATTGAGACATGTGAAGGTTTTGCATGCAAGTTGCAACTAGCTCACTTGCATTTTACATAGGTCAGGCTATAGTAAAGTGGACCCTCGTAGAAAATATTAACGAGTGATCATTCACTTAAAATATGAATACCACTTTGCACATACTTTATTGTCTTTTGATAGTTGATAAAGCTGGATGAATTATTGAACGGAGTTGGAAAAGCTCATATGGTGACACTTTCTTTGATGCGATTCTGTATTTATCACTTTTGCATTTTATCTGTGCAGTGAAATCAGAGAAACACATAGTTTATTGTTTTCGCGTTTTTCTAAAACAGTGCTGTTGTGCGTGAGAATAACTCTCGTTAAAAGGATTTTTCTTCTCGTTGAGTTTTTGTTGAAATGCTTTCAAGCGATTGACGCAGCTGAACATTGTTGATCACTCTTTAAGGAAACAGAATTTACTTGTTTGTGGTTACAGGACACCGTCATGGCATTGCAAGCGTTAGGTGCTTACTCGGAAAAAGCCTACTCGCCGACATTCAATATTTCGGTGACAGTAACGAGTGCTGCGAGCAGTCAACAATTCGAGGTGACGCCCGAAAATGCGATCGTATTGCAGTCTTATGAAGTAAGCCTTGCTTTTTTGATTACTTCTTTCTGATCGCATCATTTCTACTGACTCGTTTTGTAGAAAGACCACAGTCTGCTGCAAATTTAAATCCACATCTAATACCCACTGTTTTTCATTGAAAATAAGGTTAATCCCTGTTTGTTGTTCTTGATCATACCAGTCTGTTCCCAAATGGCGCTGCATTTTCAAACATTTCAAAGCTTACTGATGACTTTGATGTTACATATTAAGGCATTTCGTTACGTATTAGTTATTGCTGACCGAATAATGTCCATTACATCCATTACATCCTTTACTTGCGCTCTCGTTAATAATAGTATTATATAGCGTCTTTATGTAAATGTTCGTGCATCGTCGAGAATTTGTATTTCCTATTGTATATTTAGCTTTCAAATCTGGATGAGCCTGTGGAGATTGAAGCAAAAGGAAGAGGAGTGATATTCGCACAAGTGCAGTACTCGTATTATCGAGTGGCAACTAAAGATGATACGCCTTTCTATTGCACTAAGGATGTGAGGGAGGTTCACGGTGGCACTCGACTACAGCTCGATCTCTGTTGCAAGTATAGTTGCCTTTTCCCGCCTGACACCTACGTCGAAGAATCCGATCGGTGTGAATTTGAGGGACACTGTCGGGAGGCTCATTTCGCTTCGAAGAACGTCTTAAAAAATTATTCTCACATGGAAATTTTGAAATAAGTGGTGCCGTGTTTTTCGCCGCTGAACTGTATAGTAAAAGTGCAAAAAATAGGTATACGAAGAAAGACTGACAAGCGTTCATGTACCTTCACATCAGCTGTGTAACGTTCTGAAAACCGAGGCTGAAAAGCATTTTTTGAGCTCGTTCTCCCCCTTTACTCTCCCTCCTGAAAGGATGAATGCACAGGAGGCTTTATCGTGGTCTGCATCTTTTCCTGGATAGATTATTTATTCCGTTTGCATCAGTATCGTCTCAGCGATGTTGTTGCAGCTATACGAAACCCGGACAGCGCTCGAACATGGCTGTTGCCGAAGTGAATGCACTAACTGGATATCGATTCGATGGGGACGAGATCGGACGACTTACAGACATCGTCGACTTGCAGAGGGCTGAACTCGACAAGGATGATACCAAAATGAACCTTTATTTCAATCCGGTAAGTCATATTAATGAATTTTTCATCTTTAAGAATTGCGCGTCGAGTTAATGCTCTGCATTCTTGGCTACCTTATTTTTTTCGTAGAGCCGGCATTTAAGCCTCAAAGTTACCTATACAATCCAAATTTGCCTCATAGGAATGATCGCACGTCTGCTCAGAAGAGCAAAATAACATCTGCATATTTCTACACAACCTAAGAATTAAAGTCTTATCCGGTAAACCTTGCCTATTACTGAGTTTATTAAAGTTCTGCCGTCCATCGCCCATAGATTTGGTTTCACGTCGTTGCTGATCAATTCAAACAAACGCTTAAGAGGCATTCATCTTCCTTGGGAGTCGAGAATAAACTTGGTTGAGTGGAATGGAGTGCATGGGCACCAGCCAACTGTGGGGATGATAAATCGTTTCAGGTTCATGACATCGCTTTCCCAACGAAAGAAATATAAAATGTGAATTCAATTTTTAAGCGAGTTATAATTAATGCTCGTCTCATCTCACTAAGTCCACAATCGAAGTTCAACAATTATACTTGCGACAAGCTATTTGGTACTTTCATTAGCAGTGCATGGTTTTCGATTTAATATGAGTAATGGAGAATCCAGAAAATGTTTTTTTTTCGATAATAGATCAACGAAAAAAGAAATGCAGGGAGTAATATCTTTGAACTTCTTGATGTAAACTTGTATTCTAGCCCATAAGTGGTAAAGTTTGAAGGAAGTTCCTGCCTTATATGATAGCCGTGTACAGACAGCTTTGTAATCAACTGGTGATTCTGATAAGGGGAACTCTTTCATTTGCTCTGGTAAGGTGTAGAGGAGTGGTACTGAACTAGACAAATTGTGGGTGATAGTACACAGCTTTTTAGGAAAATTTAGGTGTAGGATCTAGTTTACCATCAAGTTTTTCAAGTATTTCTTACAAGTGCGTACTGATATATTGTCTTCAAACCACTAGAAGTTGTCTTCTTTTGGAAGTCGCCTTTCGAAGTTCCCTCACATAAATATTGCTCTTTTGCAGCTTGGATCGACACCGGTATGTTTGTCTCTGTTTAGCGACATGGTTTATCAAGTTGCCGATCAAAAGCCCGCCCAGATGGTTCTTTTCGATTACTACGACCCCGAACAACAGGTAACAGCTTCTCTTCTAAATTTTTCTACGACTTCTCACTGAAAGATCATGTAATTGGAGGTTTTTTGGCCTCTCAGACATTGGAGCACTCGGGATTCCCGAACGATGGAAGAAGTTTTACTGGCTATTTACTACCCAGGCGAAGTTTGATAGAAAAGAATTCCACTAGAATTTCAAAATTTCATAAAAATCCACTAGGCACTCAATCCATAAAAATGAACTGTAACACCGGAATTTTTCTTCTCCTCCTCATTCCTAATTTCCTTTTCTTTTTGCTTGCCGAAAACTTGTTGCGAAGGATTCCAACGACTATAAGTTGATGTCGTGCACACTGTGGAAAGTGTTTAGAATGTCTAAGAAGTATAGGAAGTGTTCGGGGTTCGTGGCAAGTGCTGTAAGTTAAACGTAATGAGTTTTTCAATTTCACACATCGACGTAAGGGCCTTTTTGTGATTTCTAGAGATTTCGATGGGCTTCGATTCTGGAGATAAATTACAGTGGACTAGTTATAATCATCTAGTTACTTGTCCTACTGGACGATTTTCTACTCATAGGGCGCACTTTCAGCTGTTTGTCTTAATAGGTGAACTTTTAGAGTTTTTAAGGGCTTTGGAAGCATGTAATTTAGCGTATTTTTTTCGTTAAATAACAAATCGATTTGTCAATAAGTTATTGTCGGTAAGATTGCTGCAGCAATCTGAGGGATTAGCTAAATTCGCTGTACGCATGACACTTTGGCATCGTATATAATAAAAGAAGTAAGAGAGCTTAGAAAGTGAAAATTGCAAAGAAAGGTTTCATTTCCCTTTAAAGTAAATGCCTGCTTTTAGTTCTCAGTTGTATTTCTAGCGATGTTTTTTCATCACAGCAAATTTCCTTAGACGAAGATTTATATATTCTGCAAGTGGAGGTGATCAAAATGAGAATGTAACGTGGGTCTAGGTGAAATCTTCATATTCGGCGAAGCAAACACGCTCTCTCCAAGAAGGCTGTCCGGACTGCTGGCCGTCTGTCGAGACTAGCGACGATGGTTCAGGAATAACGGCAACGCGTGCAGATGCATCGAACGCTGCACCGAACGCCACACGTGCAGGTGTGCATCTACTCGGCTTGCTGCTACTAGTTCTGCTAACACTCGTTTCTCCGCTTAATTCACTTCATCCAACGTGCTAGTGCTCCTTCTAGGTCTGCCATAATCATTGTCGGACGTCAGCATCCCTTTTCGAAGCTCAGTCTACATTGCGCATTCGTTCGTGCTCATCTGAGAGTTTACTATGCTGCGTTCAACGTTTGTTGGACGTTTTTATTCAACAGTTTTTCTAAAAAGATTTTTTTTTTGCGTGAAGGAGTGCAGAGTTGAATAATGAAAAATGCAGTGCGTTAACTAGTTCAGCTGTGACTTTGAAAACGAAATAAGCGGGCGCAAGAAATAACATTCACTTGTACGCCTTCCAGTGATGGAAATTTGCCGCATACACTGGGAATCATCCTTCATTATTGAATAAGCCGTTGCAATAAATGCGCGAAATTCAGTCCATCTCTAACAGTTTAGTCGAAGCTGCTTTGTCATATCCATGCGTTGCGACTGTGACGTCTCTATCTGGATGCCTCAGTTCGGCCGCATTGCCGCACTTTATCCACATAATACGAGATGATGAAAATCGTTGCACAGTTCATATATGCACATCCAATGCATTTTACTGGATCGGTGTAATGCGCAAAGCAATTTTTTTCGAGGACAAAGATTTCCGGGAAAAACAACGGGTAAACTTAAGAGCGACAAAACTTTTAAAAAACCCGGCTGAGGATTCTCGGAATTGTGTTGAAGTAGCCCTCGTCTTCTCGTGAACCAAGATTTTTGATGTATAAATAAGCGCGAGGGAATAAGAGATCTTCGGCGACGTTACAGTCCTACAAAATTCATGAAGCATATGTGTTCGTCTGACTCCATACTTATTTTTCTGCTCGCTCCACAGTATTGAGTTGGATTAGTGAAGCGCAAAGAGGCTATCCAGTGGGATTATTTGACTATGTGATAATAGCTCAATTCCTAGGCTTCTCACGAAACCACTTGTGATTGGCTGTCGTTTTGACAGACGCATTACGAGTGTCTTTAGAGTTGTCTATATCGCAGTTTCTTGGAAAGGGTTCTTGGCAACAAGATGATGCATCTAAAGTTCAACTATTCTTCACTCGTTAGGAGAAGAGGATTTATTCATCTAGGGATAACATCAGGGGAATACTTTTTAGAAAAATACTGGTATACTCACCAATCTTCGTTTTAGTAACATCAGTGAGAAGCGGCATGGACTTAATTAATTGGATTTTTGTAACTCTCTAGATTGATTTATGCACAGCCGGCAACTGCACATTCCAAGCAACGCTGTATGATCTCTGGGAAGGAAGATGGGGACATGATTTTGTCATTTTTTGAAACAAAAATATATTTTATTTGCATACCTATGTAATATAATGAATAACGTTTAACAAAGCAAATGCAGATTTCCCATTCTATATGATTTTCATTCGGAATCCTACAATCAGTTTCGCAAGACAATCATTGTCGATGCCAAAATATGCTTTTGCAATATATGCTAATTGATTGCTTCGCAATGTAAGCGTTGTTGAGTGTGTATGGTTGGTCGATTACTCGTTAACAACGCGTCATTGATGCCGAAAAAGTTTTCGGGTTTTTTTTCTAATCGGTCATTTAAACTGACCGATCAACTTCCGAGTGGATATTATCTAAACTAATTAAATCGTTTATCAATTTTTGTGGAAAACTTTCCGGAATTTTTCCAGAAAATAATCTTCCGAAAGAAAAAAGATAATCTTCCGAACAAACCGGCATCATTGTATTGCGATAAACGACAGAGCTAACAGCATTCGTATTTGTAATTACCGTGTGCAGTTCGATTAGTTACTGCTTGGGGCTTTGCGCAGCCCGTAATTAAGTTAATATTCGTTTTGCATTCGCAGTATTCAGCGAATGTTATGCTTATGAGTAGGTGAGCTGACCACTGTAAAGCCGCATGGAAAAAAATACTCCAATTAGCTATATGCTACGTGGGCGTCGTTTTTTAGAAAAATGGGCTTTCATCTCTCTATGAGCTATGCGGCTTTGCTTTAATTAATGCTGCAATGTTTGCCAAATTTGAGTCAGTTACTTATGGAAGATTTTGTTTTTCTTTTTAACTCAGTGTTGTTCTATGTGTTTCAAAGTTTCATGATGCCTGATTGCCGGTGTTTGTTTTTTTTTTTGAATTTTTACCTTTTCATTCCGTTAGCGGTCGGTCTGAAGTCATTTCATCTCGCGTTTAGTCGAAAAAAAAAGGCAGGCATCATCGTAAATTATTTTATTAATCTCTATTATTGCCAATTTTTCCTCTTGTCCAGTTAAGAACGAATGAAGTTTTATTGCTCGTTGTGCTGTGCATTTGTGTTGTATGCTAAACGTTGTGAATTGGACGCTATAATGCAAGCTCAGCCATAACAGGAAGTGGAGCATATTTGCAGGAAACTAACTACCCTTCTTATGCTTGCGGGTAGAGAGATGGGAAAAGAGGAAGACAGAAGGAGAGAACTTTCCCAACAGTAGCATTAAAATCGAATCAAGCGGGCAGCGTTACGGACAAACCACTGAGGTGATAAAGCATCTGAAAACTGTGACCGTCACAAGCACATTTTCACACCAGTTATTCTCATTGTTTGTATTATATCACTAGCACTGTATGTTTTAATATGAAAATGAAGGCAATTTTAGAAATTTGTTACTCGTTCTTTAATGATCCTCAGAGGTAACTTTTTCACGTTGATCAGTCAAACAGAATGAGAAATTTAGAATTATTCTCATCATAAATAACTATGAATGCTTCTGAGGGCACATCATGTGACATTAGAGTAAAGCTTTCCTCTGCACTCTAGCACTTCGGTCTTATAGAGCTTCTTTCTAAGTGCGAGTGTCCAACGAGATTGCGCTGTTAATATTTCTGATCTCGCTAACAATAGAAGTGTACCAAGTTTTCCATTTTCCTGCAAAACATCTTGATTTATAATCCCACATGAAAAGAAAGGATTGCGCCTTTCAGCTGCCAACGTATATAATTTTCAGCCATCATCCAATGTCCTCATCAGTAACTAGCGTAAAATCGACTGTCATTTTATGAAAAAGCATCCACTTTCTCTTCTGCGTTTTGACTCACAGAGTGAAATTGAGCTGCCTTGTTTTGAAATGTTAACAGCACGTGCTTTGTTGTTAGCTAGGCTTTTCATGGGAGGTCTGAAAGACAAATAATGATATGTTGAAGAAAAGGTAATATCTGTCACTTTTTCCATCGAGGTGTTTTGTTTTGGATATTGGGATGGAAAGTCCCACTTCTCATTTACTGCGATAGAAGTATCTTGAAGCATACGTGCTTGAAGCATCCCCTTCATAAGAATCTAGTTCGAGTTGGTAAGTAGGAAAATAAAGAACGAGGAGACCGACGGGTGGGCGGTCAGTGTAACTTCCCAAAGCTAAAATTGTTTTCGAGAAGTAACTCATAAAGTAACATGCGATTTCTGCGTGTTGTGCAGGAAGCGCCGTTTTTTTTTTTGGCGAAACAGTTCAGTGCATTTTCAAACGACAGCTGCGAGATCGGAGAAAACATCGCTCGTTGGATAGATTCGCCTGTTTCGTCGTAGTACCATCATATGCTTCAGCGATTTCTATTTCAAACCCCTTCCAGCCATCCTTTCATTTAATATTTGTGCTCATCTTTTTACGCTAATAATCATTATCGAGCAAAATCTGCTTGAATCGTAATACCAACTTCATTCAGTCTTCGAAATATCTTGAGAAGTAGTGGCCCTCCTCTTCTCTGCACCCTTTCGTTTTCGACGACGAAGTGTGAAACAATTTCTCGATCCCCGGAACCATGTGTGGTGGAAGACATATAGCGACACCGATGGCGCAATAATAATCACGCCAGATGCGCTTTTTAAATAAGAGTTCTTTCTTACCTGGACTTGAACGCCACGATTCCGATCACGAGGAAATTTAGAGGTCATGCAACAGCGAGGTCGGGACATTTCGGGCTGTTTGTTGGAACCACGGTACATCCTCACACTAAACATCTAAATTTTGTTCCAGTCGGCATGGGAGTGCTTACAGTGAAATATGCGGGCAGACAGCAAACAGCTGAGACGTTCGCGATGCGTTTATCTGTTAAATATAAAAGACAAAAACCAGCAAGGAGGTGAGGAATATTCACATATTCGCAACAATAGAGCAACACTGTGGACCTTTCCTATGGCATGAGTGAAATCTATTCTCTCAAATCAAAGGTAGATGCATGACTTACCTACAGATTTACGTATGCGGTCTTCCCGGGAAGAAGGAATGGCGGACTGTCAGATGTCTGGTGTAATGTTAAGCCATCACAGCTTAATGCTAGGAACGTTGATCATATTTTAAACGGCAAATGGGATGGAAGATCGAAACGTATCACGACACAGCACAAAGCTCATTCAGAACAGTATCCCGATTTACAAGTACCTGTCTTACAATACAACTTTCGGCCGACAGCACTAACATCAACACTAACTTGGGCATGGCGGGTCTAACTCTTTTTCGAGATGCGGAACCATGAGGCTATGAGGTCCAGCACCGGCCGTCAGTATTAGGCCACAGGGCCAATCGGACTCCAACCGGCTGCCCTCACAGGTCTTCCACTCATCCGGGACTCCATTCGTAGATCTAAAACACAAGACACCACCATGCAAAAGTATGAGGCAAACACATGGATCATCGACTTGTTACGTTAACACGCTTGCTCATGCGGTGTATCGAACCGTGCAAGAGGTGGTAAGCAAAAACCTGTGGAACTTGTTCGGTTGAATGCGAGATGACAAAGAGCAGTTTATGCGCTTTGGAGGTGACAAGAAATGAGTTGTGCGACTGCAATATAGGAGTGGCTTCATCAAGGAATGCTCACTCTGTCACTTCGTGAACTCGTGCTGATCGTTATTCGCGGTTACAGATCTTATTCATTCAATCGCTCTGTGCCTAAAGGTTAAGGTAATAGGTGCGGCTATTCAAACTACATCTTGCAAGGTTGTCATACATGAGGATGAAGCTGTGGTTGCAAAACGCAATGGATGACGGCGATCACAACATAAATGGAACTTCGAAAGAATTGTACTTTTTCGCCACGCTGCATAAATTGCCTTTTGGCATCCTGTCAACAGAAAGAAAAAGTGACGGAGTGACCGGAAGTTTGAAAAGCCCGCCAATGGTAGTCCAATCTATGTGTTTGCCGACATGATTAGAAAAGATGTAGGTAAGTACGTAAACGTGCTGAAGTAGCGCAAGTCATAAGCAGTTCCGTTTATTTCACAAAAGCAGCCTCCAGCAGACGCTTCACGAATGAAGCATCTTCCTATCCCCCTCCTCCATCCCCTCCCAGCATGACAACCAAGAAAACGTAGGCAAAACAGCCAGCATCTCCACTCACCACCACAGCTATTTCGAGGTGGACAAACGACCACGTTGAGGAAGCTCCTCCACGATCTCACAGGCTATCTGTCATGTGACATCACAGTTTAACAACTTGCACTAAATTATAAACATTCAGTAATGAATTTGTACCTTACAGTTATCCCACAGCCCACTCTTTTCAAATCACACGTCATGCCCAAACAACCCATATTTATCAACTCATACGTCACCCAGAACTCGATATTCATCTCCACAACTCAGTATTTATTTGCCCGCATAATTCCAAGACCTAAAGACTTAGTTGCCAAGTAGTAGGTGTCATGTTTAATCTCATTGCCGCTAACTCACAAGTCATTGTTTATTGTCTCATATATAATACGGCAGCTTGTTGTCACCACTTCACAACTAACTCAACGGTCCACCGCTTCTGTCGCCATACTTCATCCTGCGATCCGGTGTTTACCACCTGGCAGCCAAACCGACAACAAAGTTTGTCATATCACGCTCAACATCACAACATGCAGTTTACCGGCTAGTATTGAACTTCACAATCCGCCTATGCGTATTAGCTGCACATTCCCAAATCGAGAACAACTAACCATCAAATGCTGCAGCACAGATTTTACAGAGCACTCGTAATATGTGGGCCACGTTAACTCTTCAATTCGTTATTTTTGGAATGGTTTTGACGAGAAGTTTTGTGAACATCTGTTAGCTGATAATTCCGTAATCGCTAAATCAGGCCATTTCCTCCGATTTTTGTCCGGACATTTTTGAGTATCCGGACAAAAATCGTACTTCCGGCCCCATAAGTGCACTTCCGACTCTATCTTCTCTTTTTTCTTGCTTATGTGCTTCCACTGTGGCTTCATTCCAAATTTCAAGATATATGGAATGAAGCCATTAAGCGACAGCTTCCTGATTTCTGAAGAGCAAATCTTGGCAGCACGTGTACTTGAATGCTTCTCGAATGAAATTCTTAGAAGTAGAATGCTTGCCAGCACCACCAGCCCGTGTGGCTCAACAATGACGTCTCATTTTGCAACTTGAGAGTAAGACGCGTTACTCGGCGGGTTCCACTCCAAAGAAGCCTTACGATGGCAGATGTTCGGACGCAATCCAACCTGAACTTCAGATAAAGACAGCGCCGATTGACAGCATCAACCAAAACAGCTTGTGTGTACTTCATAAATAACAAGCACGTGCATGAGCGGAAATCGATGACAAGCATGTGATGCGATCAGATATTGTATAAATAGCGCGGTCCACATTTTCGACTGCATCTTCATTACGGTATTTGAAAACACCAAATAAATGTTTTTAGTGTGCTGTAATCATCGATGACAATATAATATCGCGTGATAGTGATGATATTCAGGTAGGTTAATGTGTGACAGTGATGTTTTCACTACTGGTAGGTTAGTGTGAGAATGAAGTTTCGCGAAGAAACTGCTTTTCTATGGTGATACATTATTGTTCAAATGTTCTCTTTGGGAGTCTAGGATTCGTTAGCAGTAATTCCATAATGATAAATACCTCCCATTTAACAATCCAGGGAAAACTCTGAGTTGAAGCTGATTTCATATAAATAAAAAAATAGAACGCTGATACGGGAATGAGAAGAAAACCTTAAATAGTCAGCGAGCTTTACTGAAAAAATATTGAACGCTCATGATTTGACCGGAAAAAAATAGTTGTCATTTCTTGACTATTCCTCGTTTCTCGCTAAACCTTAAGTATAAGCACAGCCATTGACAAACCTCGAACTGGTTCCCAGAAAAACTGGTTCCCAGAGCAGTTTAGAAATTAATCACATTTTATGGGAACTCTATGGAGGAAATCGCTCCCACAGTGTCCTATTTATATGGACGCATGTTTTTACGAATGCAAATCTCGTAGGACAAGAGAAGTTCGAATGTTTGCCGATTAGTTGAGAAATCTGATACACTAAATTTTTCTAGGAGAGCTTCTTAAACAGTATAAGTACAATTTCAGGTGAACTTCCTCCGCCTACCTCAGATGTTTTGTAGATTTTTTTATCCAATCTTTCAGCTTCAATATCATAAATAATTCGTTTTTGATGCACATTTTTATTGCATCAAAATTTTCATTGGTTCCTACAAAGAAGAAACGACTTTATTTTCCAGCTATTAGCGGCTGAAGAGATTCATTTCTAGATATCACCACCAACAAAATCCTTCGCCTTCTCTCCTCCCTTTCAATTTTCTATAGTTTGATTTCACATAAATCTTTCCCACTCTCTATCAAAGTATTGAACGGCATTGAAAATTCCACAACGAATAAAACGTTTGAGCAAAACGATTTCTTCGATATGTGTCACTGCAAAAATTTGTTGTGTACGAAATCGCTAATGTAAAAAAAAAATTTTTTTTGAATTTTTGGATGCTTTTCATCTGCGAAAGAACTAGTTCTTTAAATTGCTAGCTCGTAGAAATTATGCGTGCAACTGCTACGCCTTAATCAGCAACTATTAGTTTTACAAAATTCTATGCGAAGCGTGCTCGAAGTACGAATTTCACTTTGCATGTTTCAGTGGAAAATTATCGGTGAGATGGGAAAAATCTTTACTCTTTTCACTAGATGGCTATTTTCATTCCACTCTATAGTTTCGTATGACGGCCAACTAAACCGTGCGCTTGATTTAGAATTGTGTTGTGAGAAAAGAAATGCGCAGCGGAAAAATTCGAAATCGATGCTGTCGTTTTTCTTCCCATCTTCTAGTAATTAAAGCTTATTACAATGGTGAATGAGTTATTTTGTGAGGTCTTGAGCTTAAAGGTTTTTTCATGAAGAACGGAACTGAACGAACGGAAAGAAGGACGGCGAGGAAAGGAAAATTTTGAAATGTGAACTGAGCTACATTAACAGATGAATCGTTGTATTGTCCAGACAAGTTTCGCGGAATTGCATTTCCACTCAAGTGCCTACACTCAGTTTAAGTGTTGACCATAGTCCTCCTAAGTGCATCGTGGAATTTGCACAGTAGACTGAAAAGCGAATGTCTGCAAGACAGACTAAAAAGTGGGTAGTATTTTGAATGAAAATATACCTGCGACGATGAACATCTACCGTCGCCAGTTTTTCTGAGCTTACATAGATGTCTAACGCATTTCAAGGCCAATCGTGACTGGCGGAGGAAACTGCTCTATTAGAAGGCTGTCAAATAGCGGAGCTGCATAATTCGACGAATGTTTTAATAGAAGCCCACAGTTTTTTAGTGCGTCTCGCCATGCAATCTTCGATATGTTTCCTGCATTATGTGGTATTAGAAATGGGCAAGGTTGATGTCTTGGAGATAACGAAGATATAATCCTCTACCTCAGCTCGAAACCGACCTGAATTTAGCGCCAACTGTGGTTCCTTTGCTCGATGACTCGTTAGTTGAGCCAGATCGAAAGTAAAGGAAAGCAGCATTTATATTATGGTTAGACGAAAGTTAGTTCGTTGCTAATAACGAAGATCACATTAAAGACATTAATGACACACTTCTCAACTCGTATTTCCTCCGACTATCCATAACTGGAGTTGAAAACGTGAGCATCCCTGAAGCAACGCACTAAGTTGAAGCATGACCTTTCATTTCATGAATTTTTGAAGGAAATTTTATTCGTTCCTGTTAACAATTATAGTATGTCTGATGCTATGCACCTAGCACAAAATGTACTGACGACACCTATTTATAATCCAACAACGTTGCCTTTAAGAAAGAATTCGCGAAGCAATATAGAAGTCAACTTGTGGGGCTGCATGAAAGAACGCAAAGGGAGGAAATTAATCGAAAGCGCAAAATTATTGAATAAATGGAAATCACAGCTGCCAATTTAGCGTATTTCCCTCTCAAATGACCCGTATCGTGTATACGCAACAGATGCCACTAGCAGCGCGGGAGCTATAGCGCTGCTATAAAGTAGTTGCACTGAGGCTTCTGCGAAGTAGACTTATATAATTTCCGGTCTTAGAACGTGTTCTTTCGAAAACGCAGAATATTTTGAAGATTCATTAACAGTTTTGAACTAATGACGAATCTTTGTCCCAGCCTACTGCATAAGATTCTTCTTTAAGCAATGAAATTTGCGGGGCTGATTATCTGATTTAAAAAAAAAACACACAAGGCTTTTTTGATGGAAGACCTGACCAACGTTTCATGAATATCTTAAATGTAAGAAATGGGCTTTCTGGGCGGTCGGCAAAAGTATGTATAATAATTTATAACGGGAACGAAAAAATATGGTGCGATTATATTATTCAAGCAGAGATTTTCTAAAAGAAAAGATACCCTTTCCCTTGCGTGCTGATGGTCTGCTATTACGAAATCCTCAGGCGTCTGCATGCTCAATTCGTTTGCAAATTTCCGAACTTATTTAGTTAAAATGTTTGTAAGCTTTATCTCATTGTTAATGCTTGTGTGGTATTCGCTTTTAAAGTCATCATGCTGCTATTCTCAGATCGAGTTCTATCCCTCTGAACAATTAAAGCATCTTTTACAGATGAGAACAAAAGCTGAGACGTGACGGCAGTGTTACGAAGTGGGAGAATGTTCTTCGAAAATATGGCTGCTATATTTTTGGCACTACGTGATTAATTTACAATTCGGTTGTAATGTGCTACCCACAATTTGTCAGTTGCTTACTTTTTTCGAACGAAGAAACTAAGTTGATGAATGTTTTACGGAGTGAAAAAAGAGATGAGACGAAACTGGTTTAATGTTTTGGTAGTTGCATTAAACATGTTCGCATTTATCACTCTTCTATATGCGTTTACGCTGAATGATGTCAGCAATATATTCTGCTTGACTGTTGATATGAAATCTATTTTCCAACTATGAAAGAATGTTCGGTGAATTATACTCCCCGTCTCTCCCCCCCTCCCCCTCCCACCTCCAAAAAAAATGTTTTGCAGATTCGTTTGAAATTTTCTCACATGAGATGTCGGCATCCAAGTTTCGTTTGCAAAATTTAGCTTAAAGGATAAATTAATCGGTGAAATCAGGCATGTGCTCAAAATATTGTTTGCCTCATTAAACAGCACGGATTCTTTCACAGAAGCATTTTTGAGTCACAAGTCGGTTTCAAGCTTTCTGCAAAACCAATGCAACATCGGAATGGCTTATTTCATTAGCTCGGTGAAGACTGTAGCTTGAGGGAGGTCGAAATGTTTACGAATGCCAATCGCATCAACAGATTTATCAAATATGCATGCATTCGGAAGGGAACTACATGGAATGCTATTGATACAGCAGTGACTTAGAGAAAAAAATTGCTAGACGCATTTGTCATCAGTACAACTCCAGTTAAGCGGTGTGCAATCCAATGGAAGGGTCCGGAATGGCCAGTTGACTAAGGTTGACGTGATATGTAAACGATTCCAAAGGTAAGGGTTGTAATGCAACGAGTTCACCTGATGTTGCAAAGAAAAGCAAATGAAAAGCAGTAAAGCTGAACGACGCGGCAAAATTTGATTCTAAACCGATACGGTAAAAGTAGTTTCTAGTGGAGGAGCAGTAGGTTAATAAGTAGTCGATTCAACTGGCTACCTGATCTTCTGATATCCTCGACTCAGCCTTTTTAAGACAAATATAATAATTTTCAACTAATCGGTGCTTTGTTGGAAAAGCAAGAAGCATACTGTCAACGCGAGAGGTGTCGGAAAATGCCATGGAAGACAGCTGTCTTGAGAACCACGCAACATCTTCCTCTACAGTTGTAGAGCACCAGCGGTTTCGGAATTGCGACATTTCGTTCACTCTAGCAAATGAAAAGAGGCCCCGGCCATCCTCCTCTGAGTCGTCTTCCCATGCAGCTCCTTACCTGGAACAAGCATTTCTAGGATTCCATGCCGTTCCTGGATTCCTTAGGTCGTACGGCATTCCAGGACTCCAGTAGGTCGTACGGATCACGTTGATATGCCATCGCCTATAGCTGTTCACTCCTTCCGCACTCGCTTTATCTCCCAGGGGACTCATCTGTATAGCATCTTCTACTACTTCCCATGCATACTGCTGATGCTTTAATTCATATCGAAGAACTGCATCCAGCGGCGAATTTTATTTATACATTTCATTTATGCGAGGCTCGAAAGCGTTTAGCGAAATGAGAGCAACGAGGTCATTGTCCTGTTGTCCGAACGCAGGCAAATGCACTCGCAAAAATTTATACACACAGCTCTTATGCAGTCTTATCCAAAAATGCCTTCTCGTTTAGAATCGATGGAATCGGCCTTCGCCCAAGCACGTTCTTCAAGGGGCAGCTCAACTTGTGTTTAAATTCCCGCAAAGGGTCCGCAAAGTTTAAGTCATTCTAAAATCTAGAGCATTGAAGAAGAAGAACTGCAAGAAGAAAGATTCCCGTATGCAGGATCGACCTCCATATCAATCAAGCGCATGGCTAGATTCATTGGCCACTGTTTGTTTCATATTTGCCACTGTTCAGAGTTTCTTCTTTCATTGCGCTGGCAGCCTGCAGGAAAGGAAACCACTTTGAGGAGATCTGTGAAATATGGAAAAAAGTGAGTTACAAAAATGTTTGCGATCTTAAGCAACGTGTACTTTATTTCATTGCAATGCGTTGTTATGAACACTGAACAGGGGAAAGTATTTCAGAGAAAAGTATATATACAGATTGATTCTATTAAATGAAGGGACGAGTAATGGAGTTGGGCCGATCGTTGCAAAAGCAGTATGCAATTTTTTCCATCATGTCTCTTTCCGCCTCCTCTCATTTCGAACGAAAGTCGATTTCTATGTTTTTTTTTTCGACACTTTATGGGGCGTTTACATCTCCATTTCGCGCGTCTGAGATCCCTTTTTTTCCAAAATTAACACAGAGACAGTTTACTGAGAAAAAACAATTATATATCAAGTAAGCTGGACCAGTCGAGCCCAATTAGCCAACGAGCAAATTTGCGATCCATTCCCTCCGGATCAGCGCCCACATCGTTCGTTTTTTTTCCTTCTATTTTACCGTTGAAAACCTCGATGCCCGACTCAGCGCCCTCTTCGAGTTGTACGATAGCGCCGTCGAGCATCACTTGCACAGTTCGACCCCTTACTGAACGTTTCTCCAGACGCATCCCTCGCTCTCCGGTAGGAAAACGCACATGATAAATCTGCAAAATGTTCATATCCTCATGCACAATTACACTCGAAGAAAACGATCCGTACAGGTGCATGTGCAAACTCCTGCTGGAACTTGAATGTTGATGTAAGGCCCAATGTTAGCAACAAGCTCTAACGTTTGGCAGGATCGCGTCATTCATTGGTATGGTAACAGATGGACCAAGTGAGGAAATACGACAGAAAATGTTGCATGTGCTTTCATCCAATGGGCTTTATTTGCCGAATTTTTTGTCGTGCATCCTCGGATGGCCCAGCCACGACACTTACTCTGTGCAATTTTATGGTTAGGCAGCCCAGGTGTAGGAAGTTCCAAAATTAGTGGCATAAGACCCGATAATGTGCTTCTCAACCGCGTCGGTAGCTCACATATACAAATCTTCATGAAGAAACTTACGTTTATCCGCATTCACACCTACACGCAAAAATTACATGAAGACGCAGATAAAAAACACGGAGACATGAAGCAGCTATGGCATGGCCAGCAAAATTTTAGTAAGTTACAGGGCGTATGTGCAATAATAAAGAAATATATTTCTGTAATCAGGCAATTAGAGTGTGCTCGGAAACGACAGTATGGAGCTGTAACAGTAGATTACGGTCCATTCGCTCAATGATACTTATACTGCAAAAAATAGGAACTTCGTTACGCCTGCTTTATCTCACTTTCTACTATATCGACTCAGTATTTCTTCGGAAGGATTGTAAAAGATGAGAATGAGGACCAAGAAGTTAGCAGCTTTCATATAAGCACATACAGAGAATTCAAGCGAAGGATACTGTTATGAAAGGTTTGTCACTAAAAGTTGAAGCTTCTGGGGCACTACAAGAGGGGAGGATAGAGGCAGCAATGTTTAAACTTACTTTAGGTACAGTCTTCAGTTGGTTAGGAGGAGTATAGAACGTGGTTGTTGCAGTAGCAGAAGAGTATGAATAGCTCGTCTGTACAGGCGCACTTGGAGCAGGAGGATTGGATTGCTCAGTACTGCTGAACGACGATGGAGCTGGATGGATACTGTGCCTAAACCATTTGTCTATATACCATGGGAACAAGAGTGGAGATTTCATTCTTTTCTTTTTTTAAAGTGAAAGTCGAAAAAAAAAATTCAGCAACGAACGGAAGTGTCGCATAATTATGACAGCATTTATTTTTCAGTTTCCTCGGAACATGTTTTCAAATGATTTCCACGGATTTTTGAGACGACTTGATAAATCAAAAGATGCTGAAACTTGGCGACAACTCAGTCCGAAAATTGCAGATTTTACAACAAGAGAATTCGGTTTAAAAAATGATTCAAAATTTGAATTCATTTCATAGTATGGTGTAGGTATATCATGTTAAAAGGCAGAAACAAAGGGTCTGAAGGGCAGCAACGACCCGAAACATGGTCTTTCGGTATCTGAACGAGAGCATTTTTCCATCGTTATCTCGATTACGTTAGGAAAATCTGAAACCTTAACTAGCGTTGGCCTTACGAGTTTCGCTATCGCTTTTGTCCTTGTGCAAAAACATATTACTGTTATAAGTTGCCCTAGACTTCCTCATCCATTGTGTCGTTGCAAACGAGAAACGCGCATTCTTTAAGTAGGTATCAGAGAACGAGCTTTGATATGAGCATTGAAGGAGAATGTCATGGAAGCATACGAAGAGTTCATGAGATGTGCCACCGATGATTTGATCACATTTATTTAAAAGAAGTAATAAAGAAATAACCTCAAGAATCCCATTTCTGGTTTTGTGCTTGTCATTCTTCCACCATACGCATTTGCCTCACTTGCAAGTCGGGTGCTATCATCACGACTGGATTTATCTGCAAAGCGTCAACTTCTAGATTCGTAGCGAAGAGACCTTACAGGTTGCGCAGTAGCTTCTTTACCCTTAAACCTCCATAAAAACTCCGACATATCGATGGCAATTCTTATCCGCCTTCCACTTTATCTAACCAAACGACGCCGAAATTGCATCCGAGAATACTTCAGTCAACTTGTTTTCTTGCTCAGTATAATGGTGTCTTTCTGTGTAGTAAACGATTTGTAATGTTGCCAAATATCAAGAACGATTGTCCATCACTGCTGTCAAGAGCTATCGATCAGAAACAATGAAGTAAGTGCTGTCTAGTTGTTCACAAGTTCTCAACTGACTATTGGATAGGTAATGCGTTGTGTGGGAAGGCGTTATTAGACTGATGCCGGAGAATGGCTAGGAACAAACACAAGGAGAGTGGGTTGAGTCCTAATGGTGGAAAATATCTGCACAGCGGAAAGAGTTCAATGGAAATCGCTATCACCTCCATTACGCTCTCCGAAGTCGAAGTTTTTATGAGCAGTGAAAGCTTGCCCATCGTTGTCAATAACAAGAACGTTATTGGTGCGTTGTCTATGGAGCAGGTTGATTTTAGGCAGGCAGTCACAGGTTTCTGATAGCTGCAACGCTTCAATTGCAAACGTCACCTGCAAACAATCGCCTACTAATATTTCGCTTTCTGTGGAACAATTTTAAAACTCATCAACTAAAGAGCATCACGAGTCGAAAATAGGCCTTCTAATGTCATGAGAAGACATAATATTCTTCTTGAACAGTTTTCTTTCTTTGCATGGCTCACAAACATATTGCTCATCTTCAAGAAATGCGTGAAAAAATTGCAAACTGACTTGTTTTCGTAAATCCATATTCCATAACAGATTTCGGTAAACGTATCAGAGGAGTCATTTGCAAATAAAAATTAATTGAATAGGCGATTTTATGTGACGATTTCAATGTTTTTTCACAAAAATCCTCCATTTTCCACTTTTCTTAAAGATGCGCTTTATCTTGTCGAAATAACGGCATATGATTTCTGCAACATTTATTTCATGACATAAGCTAATGTACTCCTTGTGTAACTTTCCCTCATGCTTGTTATAGTAATACTTCTTAAAAAATTTCAATCCAAATATACTCAATCTGTGCGAAGATGATCTCCATAATTCTTCCTTGAAATTTTTAGCACTGTTCTTCGCTAGGCTTCAGTTTGAAGTGTTCTTTCAACGTCTTGGGCAGTGGACCGATGCTTTCTTCTGCTGAAAAAAAAAAGATTCTAGGTATCCTACTTTCAAAGCAGTTGCAGCATACGGCAATACAGGTGATGATTTCAACTTCGCACAGCAGATTTGCTTTTCACTTTCTGCCGCACTAGAATCACCAACACAAATAAATCCTTGACGTATTGCTATATTGAAGTTTTGCAAAAACAATTAAAAGTGGTTACCTTGATTTCGAGAAGTTTCGCTTGAGCTGAGTGCCGCAATTCGTTCACATCACCCACGGCTAATGAGATCTGAAATTTAACTGGCTTGGAATTGCATGTAGTGACAATAGGTATGGCCTATGGTTGTTCGTCAATTTTCATTCCCAAAATCCTTTTATCTATAAAGTGCGAAATTAGTTACTCAAAAGGCTTCAGTGATTTAGACGATAGAATGAAATCTTTGCAGTGTTGGCAAGTGCATGACTAAACGTTGATCATTTATTTCACTTTACGAAATGTTCCTTTTCAAAACTAATGCGAGCAATCAGGATTCCCAAAGCAAACGGCTTAGTATAAAGCCAACAGCGTTTTCAAATGACCCAATCTATCCACAACAGGTGGCAGAAGTTTTTGACAAAAAGAAGGTGAAGAAATCTACCATAACAATCGTGAAATCTTGGTGAAGTCTCGTAAAAAAGCGTTCCACTAATCCACCTAGAGTGTTCTCATTCTTCTTATATTGCTTAATCTTTCAGAAATTTTGATTAGTCGATAGAGCTGCATTCTTGAATTGAGCAGCAAAAAAAAAACGGTTTGCGAACAAATGCTTATAAAGCTATACCATCAAGTTCATAAGCAAGATCACTGTAGTAATCTCGAAGGCTAGCAATAGCAAATTAGGAATCCATTCTTTTCGTTCGAGCACATTGTCCGCATCAACCTCTCCTGAAAATCCGTCAGCTGTTTACAAGTTTACAATGATATGCCAAATCCCATTTCTACTGGTTGTGGATTGAATAGTAAAATCATCATTTCATCACCACCCTACTAGTAATAACGATCATATGGCACAGCCAGTTTATGTTAAAAGCAAATGAGATAAGTGGAAAGCAACATCATCTCGATTCTCAGGTTCACTCCCAAAGCTGACACTCTCTTTAGAATTCACGTTCTTCCAGTACTCTTGTTCGAAAACTTATCTGCTGAGTTTGTTTATGATAATTCCATAAAACAGGTAAAGGAAAACATTATTAGATCAAAACGTTTCATGTGATAAAACATTAAGCATCCTTCCTCTCCTTTTTTATGGATATTTTCATACGTGGTTTTGATCTGAGCTTATTGTACGACTTTGATGTGAATAACGTTCTGTTTGCCAATGACTTGCTAACTCTGAGTCAAGCAGGGAGGGAAGTGGGTAGCTGGTCCCAGGCCACGCGATAGCCTCAGCCTTGATTCAACCATGGATTGAAGAATTTGGCTTTATCACTTTTTAATGCAGAACTGAAGCAACATATTCTTCTAGAGGCGAGCCCGCACAATCAATGTTCCTTTTTGTGTGCAAATGTGTGCAAATGCAATATAACAGGGATATACAAAGTGAAATCAAGTGCAATATGATAAAGTATATATTTAGGTAATGAAGCGCATAAGTGAGACAATGGAATTAGCTAGCAATGAAAAGTAGTACATGTATAGATGTCGAGAGCACAACACCACATATATTGTAGAAAAGTATGCTAATAAAAAATCACCTTTCACATTGATTCTGCATAAAATCGCTCTACTGGATCGGTATATTCAGTCTTTCTGGTAATGGGATGAGATCAATTGAAGCTGGATAGTTGCAACGCTTACCTATCATCATTGTGGACGTTTTGGTGATCGCTTGAAAGATCGCAAGTAGCTTTCGAGCCACAGTTGCATTCGGAGCAAACTAGAAATATATCGTTTCAACGATGTCACTCTTACACTAAACGAATAGACTTTTCATGCGTTTGGCCAAATGGGTTGCGTTGAAAGCGTGTATCGGCAAACGCATCTCGAAAAAAAAAATCTGAGAGAAGCACTCTTAATCGATTATGCCAATCAACATCAGCCATAAATCAATGTATATAGCAACAATCGATATAAAGTTATTCAGAAAACTTCAGCCGACTCTAATCGATTATGGTAATTGATTTGCTTTTAATGGAGAGTTAATTTTTAAGTCAGCCTTCGAAGTGCTTTAATTTCTACTATAAATCATCAGCGATATCCAAATGAATCATCTAAATATGTTGAAAATGATGACCGGTTATATTCGCAAAACATATGACGCATTATTAAAAAGGTAAACGTATAATAAATGTGGAAATTTTTCTACCGATTTGAGCTTTCAAACAATGGCTCCTTTTTTAAACTACATAGGATGTATTAACAAATAGCTCAAACATCACATACGGCATCTGAGGCTTCCCACGGTTCGGTTCCACTGTTACGCATTACTAAATGAAATGCGAATGCGAAAGCTAGAAGTGTTGGTACCCATATTATTGCGATCTGTAAAAAGAAAATCCTCCCATTGCAATACGGCTATTTGAGCGAGGCGACACCACATACAATGAGGAGTAAAAAATTGTTGATTAGCCGCCTAGTAAAAACGTTTAGTATAACTAGGCAATAGGAGAACACTAGTCGAACACTTACTATTAACGAAAATATTACGGATTTACCCATCTGTGTGCAATTGTTTTTGATGAGAAACTAAACCCAAATCTGTAATAAAAAAGGTTCTCGCATTTTTTTAAATGAATTCGGCAGGTTTTTCCGGGATGAACTGTGCTCCATGCCAGCATGAACTAATGGGAGTTAAGGAAAACACATCATGTCAAGCTTATGGGGGTGTTCAACTGGTTGCCTCCAAACCGTTTTTGAATTTGAGCAACCCTTCTATGACTGCAGTGTGAGATTCATTTCTTAACTACTTTTTAAGCGGTCGAATTACTGTATAACTGTTTTCACCACAGCATTAAATGATGAACTAGGCAGATCCAATGTCATGCGTTATGGCACTATTGTGCCTAATATATGAGACTTTCATTCATGAATTAGAAAAGCTATGGTGTTGAATTTGCTTATTATGCACTCTCTTCGTTTCATACCACGGCTATCACTTTGATAGGAGAGAGGGCAATGGAATACATATAATGGTGGAAAATACACTTTCATAAGCTTGCAAAATTCATCGGAAAATTTTCCTTTAAGGCAAACTTGTTTATCATTGTTCTTCCACTTCAATCGTTTTTATAGAGGCTCATCCCCCTCCCCTTCAATGAGTGATAAGATAGCATTTTTTTTCGCAGCGACTCAACTTCTTTTACTAATTCTGTTCAAAATGTGAAATAAACAATTATTGGAATCCGCTGGAAAAGAAGATGATCTTTAAGAACGAACCTGTGAAAAGGAATATAAAATCCTGGTCATCATGAGAATGTAAATTCCGTACGGCGACTTTCGAAGGATGTAGAGAAAATTGACCCACGCGGAAATAATCGCTACGATTGGAAGAAACCATGTGATGAAATGCTACAAATGCATAGACGAAATTACGTCGAATGTGTGATGCCAATTTTATTTCTCAATAACAAATCTTCGGATTCAAATATTTCGATTAATGAACGCTTAATCAGCTCATTTTCACTCATGCACCTTCCTGACATCTGTTTCTATGAGCGATTTCAAGTGAAATGATGAAGAAATTATAAAGAAATGTCTCGAACAACAACTAGAATCGCTCAATGACGTCAGAAACTAATTATTTGGTTCAAAATGTCGCAGTCTTATAGGTTTATATCAACTAAAAGTTTTAAGGGATTGGAGACACCTTACTGAATAAGCTTCAATGCTTCGATGGCATACACACCTTTAGATCACGGTTGTAGTCGTTATAAGCGAACAGCTGTGGTGTCCAAATGAAGAGGAATGTCGCGATATATGTTGTAATGTTGAATAAGTAAGAAACAACGAACCACTTGCTTACTTTTCCAGCTTGTAATTTCACTGCGCCTTTAACCACCTAAAATTATTGATCCTTTCCACCTGAAAATGCAATGCGCCCACATTTTATTAAAAGTATTCAAAAACTGCCTCGACAAATTAAAGCAGTAAGTGCAGACTAAATATTCGAACTATGAAAGATACGTTCTGCATTCCCACTAATTGTAAAATGCTCATCACGTATGCAAATAATTTTCATGTGATTTTAGATGTTTCGGACTCCTTTTCAATGAATCACCCTGGAAACTACTACGGAGGTTATTCTATTCTTACTTTCCGTGATTCCCGAATGGAAATTGCTGAAAAGATATATGGAAAGAGATGCATACTGATGCAGTTTTAACCTGACTTAACGCTCTCTGCCAAATGCAAATTTTTAGCAATGCACCAAACAACGACAAAACTGGTGCTCTACAAAGTACCGATCAAAATTCTGCGTTATCAGACAATACGACATCGATTGTTTTAGCTAAATCACAAGTGCAGTTCTGCGCAAAAGATTCTATATGGTGATTGGGGTAACGAAAAGGGCGAAAGTCTTTAAGAAATTCCAGGTCATTGTCATTACCAAACAAAATCCGAAGACGATAAGAAAGAGTGTTGCGAGCACGTCTTGAAGAGCGTTCTTATCGAAGATATAACTCGATAAGAGCAACAAGAAAAGAAGATAAGCAATAATATGTGCGACATAAAATTTTGCACGTTGTAAAAGTTTTTCGTTGACGAAATTCAAAACCATCGGATGTCGAATTATGGCCCATTGCTTGCGATCTTTCTGAAATTTCACACATTTCCGTTAGTTAAAAATACTCCAAAGAAGCAATTTATTTTTCAGCGAACTCTATTTGCACATTCATCTACATTCGTTAATGAATTTTGTTTCGTTATCGGCGTATATCTTCACTATACATCAGATTTCAAGCGCGAATTTGGAATGACAACGGCGTAATGCAATAAGGAAAGAGGATTTCAAACGGAAAAGGGAATAGGTTAGCGTGCTGGGCACATCGCGTGGAATCAAAACACCACACGGTGAGAATCCTAGAAAAATATAGTGTTTTGAAAGGCTCCAACTTTCATCAAACATATCTATACTCTTCCTTTATATTAATGTAGAAAGGTACGTTCATTATCCTTTAATCCCGATGTTTGTGGCCAGCAGTTGGTAAAGCATCTCTCATGTTGTCTTGTCATTCTGCATCCGGTATTCGAGCAAATTTGATACCTCTCTCTACTGTTTTTATGCAGAATAGAGTTGAATAGAGTTTTGTTGACTCTCATTTACTAATACGACAGCGCTCTGAATTTCGCATTCAATCCACCGTTTTCACTCAATACAACGTCAATTATTTTCAACGAAAATGTTCTTTCATAAACGAAAATATTTCATTAAGCGAAAAACAGCTATCGTCATTTTCAATAATTTGAGATATTTGCAAATGTTTTGCTATAAGGCTTACCAAATCTTTTAGCTCTCTCCACGTTATTACTTCTTCGCCGTCGCACGATGACTCTGAAAATTATTTCCTATTTAGAATGTACATTTTTTTTTCTTCATGTTGACTCCTTGATATTGTTATTCATTTATATTATCAACAATCTCCTTGAAAGATGACACTTTTTTTTGAAAAAAAAAACAACCGAAATTACTGTAAATTTAGCAAAACGTGGACTTTTGAATTTCTAGTGTCCATTTGTGTTTTTTGTGACACTCTGCTTGCCAAACTGATAGTCCAACAAGGAAATGCATAAGGACAGTTCACTTTTAAGTCTAATACTTATTCTGTGTATTGGATTGCTTCCATCCTACTTGCAAAAATAGGCAAGTGCGCCAGTGATAACAACATAAGTAACCTTTTTTAAAGTTTTGTCTACAGGAAAAGAGCGCGTTATACAGGTTTTCCAAATAACTGAACAACTCAGAATGATTTATTCATTCTTTTAAGAGGAGATTATTAACACCTCAAACGACATGTTATTTTTATGCCCACACATATCGTATAAGATGGGTGGATAAAATTTATTGACAATTGTTAAGTGCATTTCTTGGTGATTAGCAGTTCCTCGTAAATGAATGAATCAAATTAGGAAACAACAGCTATGACTCGACCAAATCGCATAAATATAGCAACAATGAGTCATGCGTCGAAAGTCGTACATAGACACATTTTCATTGGCAAATGTGGCGGCGTTCGGGGCGCCAAATGCAAGCATCTCAAGACAGCACTTTATTAGCTCTTTAATATTGAACTACGAGCATAAGAAATTCATGAAATGAACGATCGTCTAGAATTAATAAAGAGATGGAGCTACTGGACAAATATTATTGACATTTTATAAATATCAAATCTTTCATAGAGTGAATTTCTCATACCTTTTTCATACTTGAATAAATATATTAATAGCTCATCAGTTTGAATCTTTCTTGTTCTGCTGTTGTAAAACTCTCTGGTACGCCTGAAATAGACGATATTTGACACCTCAAATAAACAATAAGCATTTCTAGTTGAAACGAAGAAAATCGCATTATTATTTGATTCTCAAATTGCGTACAACACATAGCGGTGCCGAAATTGAGTTTAAGAAGTCAAAGTATCGGATCGTCTCATAAATAGAGCTACTTATAAGTCGAAGCCAGAGTTCTCCAGCTCAATAAAAAAAATTCATCTCTCCCTCCCCTCTCTCCACCCCTCCAAGCATTTCTCCATTCGACTAGTGTTTTTCCAGTGGAAAACATTAGTGACAGTTGGCTTCCAGTTAAAATGCGGGAAACGCTCGTCTTGCGAAAGGGAGACACATTAAAGTGGCGCCAACGAATGCCTATGCGTTTATAAACTCATACGACTTTTTGCTACTCAACTCGGTTTTGCCATTTTTCCTCATTATGTCTTTCTGCTTTATTTTTTTTTCGACCTATTTTCATTTGAGCTTATATTTGCTCCTAATGAAAACATTTCATTTATTATTGGTGCTGTATGTTGTTGATAGTATGTGCTTGCCGTGCAGATGGTAAATAAACGTAACGTACACGTTCAAAGAGTCTTCGACGTCCATAAGTTTACGCTCCTCTGCTTCACTATCGTAATTTTTGATATAATTCATCCAAAAAGGTAAATCGACTTTCGCTGAGCTGAAAAATTCTACAATTAGTTATTCGCATTAGTATTCAAGATTCCGACTCGTTCAAGAATTGCCTCATGAAATCCTCTATTAGACACACGAGATTCGGGCCGACTACCACAAGCAGTACTTTATTGCGCGCTCGTGATAAAAAATTTGTGTGCCAAATGAGTCTGTGGGGAGAGCGGAGGGGGGCTGGTGGGGTAGGTGAAACAGGATAGCGCAGAGCATCTGCGCTGACGAGTTTGTTTATAACGGGAATAAGCATATTCGATAACCCACCTGAAAAGCAATTTTGATATTTGAAGGTAATCTCAATTAGCGGCATACTAACTCTACATTAGTGCCGGATAATCATGAGCCCTTTACGTTCGGGCATCTGAACTTTGGTGGAGAAACGAGTGGACCACCGCATTGTAATTGCATTTGCACGATCACTTTATTTCACATACCTTTCCTTGAGTGATTTATCACTTGTGTATCACTAGCATACTTTATCATATAACACCTCGTGGTTGCACATTTGTGCGTTAAGGTTTGTCTTTGGAACAATAGCTTATTTTTGCCTAGAAGACTGCTCTAACTTCTGCGGAAACCCTTCATATTGATAATGCTTTTGCGCTGCTCGAAACGTTCGTCGAGCTAGTGCATACGGTGGCTGTCGCTTTGAGTTCTCATTGTTGCGTTCAATAAAAACAGGTCCTCTATTTGCCAACAAATAAACAGCTGTCTACGTTTTTTTTGAATAAGTTTCTTCAGCGCATACTAACTAATCAACCGTGAAATGAACGTCATAAAAACGGTACACTCAGCGTTTTCTTCCAGATAGAAACGTGCTCTTACTGACATAAAATAGCTCGCAAGTTCAACGACACCAAAATATTATCGTTTCAGACCTTGTGTGATCGATGCAATGATTTTAACTTCACCTTAAAGTTTTCAGGAGTGCGAAAGAAAAACGATTATGCAAACGACAAAATCATTGTTTCTGTTAAGAGCTAAATTTTGTGAAATATTGCGGAGTGGGTTGAAATATAGAAGCTATGAAATTTTAGCATGGGAAAAATTTGCCCACAAAATAACACTTAACATAACGCTGAGAAATACGATCATTTCCTAACGGATATCCCCAAATCGTTCAACTATCTCAGCTGGTTCGCGTTTGGTCGATACGTCTCTATACTTCCAGCAGCCATTAGAAACTTGATAATCTCTTAGAACAGAAACAGTCACAGTTGTCTATTCTTTTTGCTCTATAAGCGTTTATTGTTTCAAATGAAAGTAACCAGCTCGAAGACTGCTTCAAATATTGGAAACATCGATCGTCATTAAACGATTATGATGCGAAGAAAATTACTGCAAGTGGCTACAGTATATTTCTAAATGCCTTTACAAATGTTTATTCCACGCAGTTCGGCCATGTTCCCTTTAGACGTTACTGTCAATATGAATCGCTTCCGAAATCGTTATTTGAAAGGAAATTGAAAGTGCGTCCGTGTTAGATATTTATGTGGCTTTCCAAGTGAGCATATTCTATGCGGAACTTACAAACAAGTATGCACTATGCGTATGTGTCCACTTTGCTGGCCACTTAAACGGTAGCCTCAAGTCACAAATGTGCTGATTTGCGGTCACTCAATTTACTAAATGATATTCAGAATCGACATATAATTTAACACCTATTTTAGTCTATTTGGACGCGGTAGATGAAAATAGCAGGTCGAAAAGAATTAAAATCCTACTTCATCATCTGCAATCGATTATAGAGAAGTAAAAAATGAACGAAAAACAGAAGACGCAATAGAAGAGGTAAACTGATGTAGTGAAGCATGTTTCAGATATTTCAACGATCTCTATTGTTCAATGATGATGGGACAGGTGACAAACTTGGAAAAAAGCTTTCACATGTATACGCAAAAGGAGACAGAGTGATGAGCCATGGGTTAATATGGGCTGTTTGGAAGCTTTTAGTGCTCCAAGTTTCTTTCTCAGCTCCTTTCTAAAGATTCGACGGTTTGTTAAGCTGCAGGCAACAATGAAGTGCTAGGCAAGAAAAAACTTTTCATGACAAGACCTGTGGAGCGGCAGGGAATTATTTTTTTACTTTCATATATGGACAAATGGCACTTATTTGGATGACAGAATTCACTAAAGCCTCTAACTTCGGCTTCCAAACAACGTTTAAATGTTTTGTTACCATTATTCGAAGCTGCGCTCTGTTTGCCATGCGATTGGCGGTCGTATAACAGTTTGCACGCATCTGTGCCATTTTCCAACTGTTAGGACACGTCAAATTGGAGCTTTCGGCGGGAATATTGGACTTAAACCAATTGCACTACACTCGGAAGCTCCAGCCATGCTGATATGCAGCTAAGCCTGAAGATCTATACAGTATGAGCCACAACTCGAGTTTGTGGCAGCCCTATCCAACCGCTGGAAAGTCGTGCAATACTACTGAATGCAATATATATTTTGTTTACCTCTAAAGACAGACGTCAAAATGGAGACGATGTTACTGGATCATTAGAGCATTTGTTGGTTATCACCTCATTTTCCATTTCTTGTACTTGAATGTGGGAAAACGGCTGAAATCGCTCGAATTTCCAAAATGAGCTGGATGACTAAACAAAGGAGACATTTCAACAAAACCTATAGTGGAGAAACTGCTCCAATCTTATAATCGATATTCCCTTCCACCCACATAAGTACGTTAAATTGCTTTCGTTGCCGCACCTCTCCAGAAGCCCCTCACAGCGAACGGAATGCGTAATCTCTGTTGCAAGATGGCACGTGTTTTATGTGCATGACGAGCGTCCAAGCGATAGGAATGTTTGTGCCATACAATTGCACACGCAATCGTAAATGTTTTGCATCTATTCTCTTGTCTTGCAGCATTAGCTATTGACTGCTTCTCAGTTTGCGTATATATGGGCTCAATGCACATATAAGCTTCACAAAACATTTGCATCACTACTTCACTGCGAAACGATACATTCATCGGTTGTGTCAACGAGTTGGCTAATCACGGTCACTATTGCTACCATCCACATAATATGCATATACAAGCAACAACATAAATATTGTGCAGTTTATAACGAACTGTATGTAGCCAAGATCACTTCCAATATCGCGACTTCGGGGACTCTGTCTGAGATTATTAAGCATATGCGTTTTAAACAAAGCCGCCTTAAAACATCGAATAACTGTGCATATGCAACACACTCACCTCATTGTATTCTGATCAACCAGGAAAAAGCGACGGTGCAAAAAATGGTACAGTTTGCTGTTGTCATTTAATATGGGCATGATCTAGAATGCAGCTGTAATTTTCCAAACAGGATATTCCAATGACAGATGTCGTTATGACGCCATCGCCGCAAAATGGAGTCATCTATATGCATCCAAAATGGGGAGGAAATTCATATGCGATGATTTATTTATGATTTGCTTCAGAGATCCTATTCAATTTCTGTATCATTACGCCATAGATTTTGCCAGAATGTGCAAAACGAATAACACGCGCCTCGCTTATGAGTGCTAACAAATGGATTTCCGCGAACGTGCGGATAGCACTAGTTAAGCAGAAAGGAATGCCGTATCGGTGAAATTTGCAACGGGAATTTTTTGATGAGACAGCTAAATCCCAAATCGACAAAATGTGGCAGAAGCTGAAAAACCTTGGTGATCTTATTGAATATGCTCATGAAAGCGTGCTCTGAGAAATGAGCAAATGGAACATATTCGACCAGATGAAAAACAAAGGTTGCCGGATTTTTCGTTACCTATACTGCACACTCAATTTGTTCACCATATTCAAAATATCAAGCGTTAACAACTTCAACCTTAATATAGCTTTATTTCTAACACATCGATGTTGGTATAAATTGAAAAATGCTGATAATGCAATGTGCCTTGGTAAGCTTCTCAAATTCGTTTCATTATATGGCATGCGCAACGTGCTATAAGCATAAATAGCAAAGAAATGTGCTTCAAAAGGACACTACTTTTCTTCTCGATCTGACTTTACTTTTATCACATGCCTCAGCTATAGAATAATAAGGTGATAGAATTCTTTGTTGTTTTTTTTTCTTCATATTCTCGGGCTATTCTTCACTAAAATCTTCCATATCCTATTATCACGTTTTCGTTCCTGAAAATTCCGCATGGATAATGCAAAACGGTTTAGTGAGAGGAATCGTTGTTAACATTGCGTAATGCTAACGCTTACTACATCACTCGTTAATTAGAAATCACACTTTCGATACTCGATAGAATTGCAGAGATGGATTTTGGCTTGTCATTTCATCAAAGTATGCTTCAAATACAACTACACGAATAGCGAATTGTAACTGTCCCGAAGAGGCACATTTCTTTAGCTTCATAAGCCTCGTTTGAGTCATTTGTGACAAGTGACGTATACATTGTGCACATTCATCGCCATCCACATCTTCAAATATACATTCTCTGAGCGCCACAATGAAATTCAACTTACGATTATTTCTAAACTGTGTAAATGAAAATCCAAGCAAATGAAATTAGAGCCTTTGTGTTATATCGTTATTTTAAAAACAATTTCAAGGTTAAATATACCTTCCTCGCCTCCCTTCCGTCCCCCCCCCCCCTCCCATCCTTCTTCTATGAGGTGAACGACAGTTTCTACTGGGATTTATCGAGTTTTATGGTGATGTCGCATCGCTTCGAAATATCTTCTTTAAAAACAGGATTCTATTGGCGAAGACCCGTCAAAAATGACGGCTTCGAAAAGAAATGTGAACAAATTTACAGTGAGAAAAAGGTTAGTTGAATAGTAGAGGCCGACTGGCAACGAGGGCGTGCAGGCAGACGGGCAAACACCGACAATATATACGATAATTGCAGGTGTTCGTCCACTGTGCTTAGGCGCATGCGTATGGCCCTCTGCATACTCATTTGCAGTTTGAAAGGCCAAGTTATCCTTCTGCCCTGCCAACCTTATTTGCAGATCTCATTTCTTCGTTCAGTAGTTATTGCCCTTGGCTAGCAAGCATATTTGCATATTTAAGAATATGGTAATCCAGCAACCGCCCACTTAATTCCTAGTTATTTCTGACGGGTTCCCAACAGTTAATGTACATTCCTGAGGGGTTAGCTGGTTTCGAAAAACCAACGCGCTCCTCTACGAGTTGAGTGACCAACGTTCCAGAAATAGCTGCAGAAAATTCAAGTAAACCTTATTTATTGATCGTTTATAACAGTCCAGCATAGCGTCCAGATTATTCGAGCTACTGAAACGAAACTGTGAAATATCGGAAGAAAAAGAAATATAGAGTGAGGAATTTGAAAATGATACGTCAGAAGATTGGTTTCACTAGCGCATTTGCGTTCACGTTTAAAGGGTGAAAATGTGAGCGGATGAATCAGAACACGATAGATAAGAGAACAGCTGTCGTACAACATCTGTGAGGATAAAAAATTTCGCTGCATCTTACAGAAAAGTCGCCGATAAATTTGATCACTACCTCAAAAAGCTGTTCTCAATGATTTTACGACGAAGTGCTATCTTAGTTGGATTTCGCCATCCGTTGAAATCAAGAGCTGATTTTAACTGCTCAATATTGGAGATATATATGTGCGATATTGTTTTAAGCACGAAAATATTTGAAAGCGTGAAAATAATCGAGAACATATCACTAGATGGACGGAACAACATGCGCTTTGCATCTTGATTCTCTTACAATGATGGTTTATATCACTGCATCTGTAGATGGAAGCAACATGTGTTTTCATAAGTGACCTCTGAAGAGTTGTGATTCGTGAACGGAAAAATAGGTTGAAAAGCTCACGCGTCTCCACCAACATGTGATGGATTTTGTTAACAGCCATTATGCTTCAAGTAACATCGATCCAACGCTAATATCAAGCATATCATAGTTCCTCATTTGAGAAGCTTCGATGAGTGCCGAGCAAAACTAAAAAGGATATTGAGCTCACTGAAAAACATTCACAAATTTGTGTTTCGCAACGTGATCACTAAAAAATTCCAAACTGTCTTAATAAGGGTGTATTAAACGTAAATTGAATATGCTTTAGTCTGTGACCTTTAAAGAGTTACGGTTTCTAATATATGAAAGCCAATATAAAGTTCGATATTTCACTGAATTGTTATAAAAGGCGTTAAGCACTTTCAAACAAATAGTGTTGCTAAATAAGAGACCTAAGAGCGGAAAGCATGCATGACAAAGCTTCACATGAAGAAGCGAAAATGGGATGCGGCTTCTGTGTGCCAACACTCCTATAGGATCGATACACAACGGCCCACGACGCAACACTCGACTACTGTCATTGGCAACTAGCATTTGCGTTTCACCATATACTACCGTCAACCTCGATAAAATTCTATGAAAATCTTCCCTCATTGGTCACATTTCAGCGCTTATGTGTACAGTGCAAATGTTGCCTTCTGAGGGGGTTTTCTTAGCAACCTTTGTGATCTATATTTCATAATTTCCAGATTCTCGTCGTTCACCTAGAGGCTCTTCCGAAAGCTGGTAGTGGGCGAATGTTCTTCCAGAAAGCGCAGTTGTGATGGCAACTTGAAAGTGAGACATTTCTATAATCCACCTTCAAAATATGCGATGAAAAGGACAGCTTATTGTTCACTATTCCTTCTACTTTTGATGCATTTTCTTGCGGCCTCCACAGCACTTGAATATTCGGAAGCTGGAAGATATTATAAGCAATACTTCTTGCATCTCTCAATGACTCGAGTGAAACCAGTAGATGCTTTGTCAAGAGATCGAAATCGTTTTCCGGTTCAGCAAACAAACAACACTAAGGGGCACTGTCATGTACACCCTGTCAGTGGATTAGCGGTACTTGGGATGGTGCAAATGCAAAAAAAAGGGCTCGTTCACTTGAACGGTCTAAAGTGCTCAACGACAGACCGAACAGTTGCAGAATTTCGCGAGATGCAAATATCAGCAATTCTACACCCTTCTGTGGCATGCTCAAAGGAGTGTTTGTATAAGAATTGAGGAAAAGTGTATTTCATCGTCAAATAGGCGGCAACCAGCTGCCACCAACGACTCCAACCAAGTGATATTCGTTCTGAGCAAAAAAATGTCTACATGCTACACAGAGCTATATTTCGACTGCTGTTTTCCATAACGAAAGTAATATCTGTGCTACATCAAATCGGTCTGTGTGGCGAGAATTGTTCGTCAGCCTACATACTTCACAACGCCACTCTCACGAAAGTTTTGCTAGGATCACCAATTTCCACATTCGCTGGTCGAATTTTTCCGGCGATCTCGCTGAAACGGACTAGCACCAATGTTAACCTCAATCGCTACCTCATTAACCTGTTGTTAGCGAATAGAATAAGCGCTAAAAATCAAGAATCGATAGCCTTTGTCCAAAAAACTGATATCCCCACACAACCTCATTGCAAATTCTTCCTCAATATTACTGTTTTCTCAGTTACGTCAAGTGATTTTACTGAAAACAATAAAGTGCAAAGAACTGAACAAAGTTCACGTTAGTGGAACATTAAAATCTAAACTGTTTCTTTTCGAATGGATGCTCACCTGAAAACTCGGAAGAAGTGAATTCTCCTTCGAATGAAGTCCTCCTTGATTTTGCATTAAAAGTTCAAACAAAAACTGTCAGGCTGTTTAATCGCGTTAAGAAACTGAGAATGCGCCTCTCGCCATACAATATCGGTTTTGCGTTATATGAGGATCGGTTATTTCACCTGAATAGACAATAACTTTGATGCTAAAATCAAACATACCTGAGAAGCAGCAATCGTGCATATTCTCCAAGGTAACAGCAAATAACGTCAGTGGCAATGTCGCACAGCAAGAGGCTACTCGTGCTTGCGTGCGTGCCATGCCACTAGGTAGCGCTTTCTGTTAGAACAAAGCATTGCAAAAGAAACAACTCATGATTGCGAAAACCCTCCCGCGAAATTAACTACTGTTGTGACTGGTGTGAAAACCACGTATTTACCCACGCTATTCGTTTATGTATGTTGTCATTGCAGCATTGCATTGCAACAAAACTCTATAGAGATGAAAAAGGAAAGTAAGCGCAATGCAGTTCATCACAGATCCTTCAAGAAATGCACAAAAATATGCATCTACAGAAATGCATAAATGTAAACCGAAGTAAGTGCGGAGGACATGTCGCAATGCGATGTGGAGATGGGACAAAAGATATCTCATCTAGTCATGCTCACATATTACCTTCCACTGATTTCTACGAATAGAGTTATATTCGTATTTTCCGCTTCTTTATCTCTCTTCTTTCCCAACTTATGCGAACCTCTCATCGACGATCAAAAAAATCTTCAACAGCCGCGCTACTTCAAAAGTTGAAAATTTAAAAATCTGCTGTAGTCGGTATGCATAGTTGTCGTCAAGGCAATCGCCATAGCCCCGCCTTTGCTGTCTGCAGCTTGATCTGGTAGATTTTCTCACTGCTTTTGCTACTCCTCACAAACAAAACAACTTTTTTTTGCATACATGCATCACTTTTTTTATGTTTCTTGCCGTCTGGCCACCGACCGCAAGAAAATCTTTGTGAATTCTCAAATCAGCCTAAAATACTGAAATTGAAAAAAACAATTACAGTATATCTTATAACTTATTTCAAAAAAAAAAAAAAAAAAAAACAAGGAAAATTAATCAAGCGATAAAAAAAGAGCAATGCGCCATTGCAAGCGAGTGTACAACGACGTTCAGGTGTATAAAAAGAGCGATATGCTTGTTCGGATATTTTAAAAATGGATGATTAATGCCGCAGATGCATATCAACGCAAATATGAAAAAAAAAAAAAGCACTTTTTCTGCACAAATTTTATTTCTAATTAACGGCAAATTGAAACAAAAACTGTTGTATTGTATAAATTTTTATTCGACTATATTTTCTTTAGCTAAACGATTGCTATAAAGTAGTACTCTTTGTGCGAATCATAGTAAACTGTAAAGTAACGAAATGGATTATTATCAGACGTTACTAATCAGTCTCCACTTGTTTACCTCAAAAATAGCACAACCACATGCAATGTGTGATGCCCGCGTGATATGTGGGCATACGTGTAGAATTATTGTGCGCAGTAGTTATGATCTCGATACTTGTTTGATTCAACTGCTGTTGTTACAATTGTTTGATTTTCGCGCTTATGTCAACCAGAAGATGTTCGCGGCAAACAACATTGAAAAGGCGGTTCATTTATGCACATTATCAGGAACTATCGGTATTTTTCACCACCGAAAATACTTTCAGTGATCCCGGTGATGGGTTATGCAGTACTTCTTACCTCAGCACAACGAACTTTGTCTTCAAAACGTCTCTAAGGCAAACCGATTCGCTCGTTCCTTGCTCACCGACTGTCAAAAGAGAGAAGCGTGGCGGTGGGAAGTGGGAAGGGAGCGGAAAGTGCGGAAGAGGGAAGAATTGTTCTAACGTACTTTAGTAAAGCATATTTTTCATACGTCAATAACGTTACCGCACAGCTTTAAAAAAATCTCAACATACAGCTTCTCAGCATGTTCTTTTAATGAGCGGATGAGGGGATAAGTGTACAAACAGAGAATTATCAAATGCTATTAAAATATTTTTATCAAACACCTAATATGACGAGAAAAGTAAATAACCGTTTTATTTGCACGTATACGATAGTTCAATGAAATGTCGCTGATCCATTATGAACTTAACTACCTGAAATGTTTGGGTGAGCATCGTTGTCGTGAAAAGAAAACTGAAAAAGCCACCGCGCTCCTACAGTGAGCAAATCTACGCTGAATCATATACAAGCAAAATGTATCGGTGATGTCGACGAACTAATTTCATGAAAAATGCACTAAACACATTTGTGGACCATTTTAGTGTCGTTTTTTTTTTGGCAGATAGGACAACTTAACGGTGAACTCCGAATTGTCAATGAAAAGAAAACGAGTAAACACTGTTAATTTTCTTAAAAGCATTTTTTGTAAATATCGATGCTGTCTAATTGAAAAAGTAAAATTTATAATGTATTTCCTTAATTGACGACCTATTCACATTAATGTTGCTATGCTTTGAAGAGCACTTTCAACGACTTTTGTTTGAAAGTACACAAAATAGCTGTTCGGATGCCGCAATTAAGTTTATCAACACTATTAATTTCCAGCACCGATATAATTCTTGGCCTTCATCATTCAGGCTTCATTGCTGAAAGAGCAGTTTTACGTCGTGATATTAAAAAAGACCTCAGGTCACCAAAACACAGATATACTACTGCACTTCGAACTGCATAACTGCAAAAGCTGTTAACAGAAAAACAAACGAATCAACTCGTCGATCCAGACTTGATACTACTTGGCTAATTGAAGTGACCTTTTCAGAGTTTTTCTTACTGGTTTGGCATTTGATTTTCGAGAAAATCCTTCCTTTGATTTTTCACTCATTGCAACGGTAACATATAATTTGTGTGGTGGAAGTTCTCTGCATCCCTTAGAGATTGTCGAATAGAACTATTTCATTGGTGTTGATGGTGCATTAAGTGTCTGTTGTTTGTACACTTTTCGCACGAAAGCTGTTCAAGGAGCACGAAAGGTCAGTGAATTAGCGAGAACTGAGCTCATTTTGCAGCACATAAACAAAATGCAAGCACATTAATGCAAGTGAATAGTCTCCTGGCCAGCTGTTAAACAACTGATGTCTTCGAGGTGCTTAATCGTCAAAAATTTTGCTCTCCATAGTCGCACTCACATCTTTTATTGCGCTAAACTTGAATACTATATGCCTCCTGCAGCGATTCTCAGCCGTTGTCGCTGAGAAAATCATTGCCTGTATTCGACACTTGCGAACGTACGACTAGTTTTACAATGGCGTGGGCAATGATAAATTTCCCTTCATAGATGCATTTCCATAATTTTGAAAAGGCATACAACGGTCATCATTTCTATTTGTCTGAACGTGTATATCCGTCTGTCCATTTGTTCGGAAGTTCTAACTAATAAAGCAAAAAAGAGCCGGCAAATACTGCTTACTATCTCCCACAAAAATTGTTGGCCCTTAAAAACGCTATTTTCCACAACCGACTCGGAAAGGCGATCTACAGATGTTCTCCTTGAGGATTTGCACAACTAGCTGAATTCATATAGTAGCACATTACAAACTTTTCCTATTTCTCCGAATATTTAGCGTTCTGCTGCGGCACAACACGGGAAATTGATATCGTTGCAGGTGTATTCTTTGTTCAAGAAACGCTAAATACGAATAAAGTATTCTTCTGGCTCATGGCAACGAATGTGAAGATCTCATGCTTACACTTTTCAGCAATAAAACTTAAGGATCAGCATTTACAGACGAATACCCCAAAGAAATTCCTGTTCGGAGAAGTACACACATCTTTGATTTCAATGGATATTTCCTCCGTATTGCATGCAATTTACGTTATAGAATTTACTTTGAAGCTATTATGGTGAGGTTTCTTGTATGGCCATCAAGATGACATATGAATGTCAATCGTTTCCTTTAGTGAATTCCTCTGTGGCACAATTAAGCGAGGAAACTGCCCTCAGAAAATGACTCTCCCATATAATCGCTTTTTGTTTACATCCGAATTTCGGCTGATATCTACTATATTAACCTTAAAATAGTTCATCAATATATGTTTTTCCTCATTTCGAATTCAAGACAAGTGAATTAAAGTGAAAATCATCGAAATTAGGGTAAGTAATCGTGATGGTGAAAAAAAAAAAATGAATTGCACATAGTGATTTGTAAAATTTCAGCTAAAATACTTGAAAAAAAAGGGCAGTAATAATCTGATAGTGTTATATGAATTTCTTCGTAAACAACCATCTCTCATGTGATAAGAATGGCTTTAAATCTGCATAAACTCATTGAAATGCTCACAGCTTATTTAAGCGGTTTGCAAAATCCCACTGATCAAACAGTGGAATGATCGATCGTCCAATGATAGATTGGATGAAATTTTTCACCATTAGGCGTTCATCTATCACCAGCTAAAGCAATGACGGGCGTGAAATGAATCACTCCAATTAGCTCGACCAATCAAATTTCATAAAGCTTTTTAAATGCATTTGATTAATCAAATTCGAATATATATTGTAATTTGTCATACTTATGCTTTTCTGATGGTTGTGATGGTTAAGCATCCGCCGTTAATGGCAACAACGAAGTGCAATGACCTGAAATAATCTCCCACAGCCCAAATCTCCGACAAAAAGCAGTGAATAGATAAATCTTTGATCCATATAAGTGCACTACTTTTTCCGAAAATGCTTTGTACGCTCAATGTTTTTGACCGGCACAATCATCAAAAATTTCGAAGTATAACAACGGTCACTCGTTATAAAACAAAACTATTTGTAATACTTTCTGAGTAAGAGCACAGGAAAGCAATTGTTGTAGGCCAGTATGATGCAAAGATTTGCAGTGCTTCTAAACTTTACATTTCCTCGCACAGTCAATGCCTTTTTCCTCTCTAAATTCAAACGGCATGACGAGGCTTGCCGGAGAAGAAAACCACAGGCACTGTACACAAATGGTCATTAACGATGAAAAGACCTATTTGCTCTGAAGTGAGTGAGCACGTTAGTGAATTGCTTTCGCGCAGGCACAATGGTTCATGAATCTGTTAGGTTTTGCCTCTCCTGCAATATTACTTTTCATCGATTTCAGTTTGTACGAATATTCTGTTTGTTTCAATAGTTGATATGATAGGCCTCCTTGGCAGTTCACGTTGAGTGCTTTTTTTAAAAGTTGATGATGAAATCAACTCGTATTTATCATCTTATCATTATATTCTCACTAACCATGAAACTGATCAATTTGCTTATTGGTATTCAATGTATTCAATGAGAAGGAAACTATCCAACCGATATGAAATAAATCACCTCAACATTTTCTTTTAATTGCATTAGTTATCACCTCAAAACGAAGCAGAATAACCACCAATGACAATAGTTTATAGCAGAAGGGATCAGACAGAAGCAATTATTCACTACGTTTCTTTCGTTGTGAATTTCGAATAGCAGAATAATTCGACATCATATTTCAAGTTTAAACGGTGAAAAACTAAGGTAGTACTGCGTTGATTCGCTGCTGGATTTGAAATCATGGGGTTTATTTACAAAAGAGAATGAGAATGAGTGGACGCATTACAAAACGTCTAAGTTTTTAAGTGCTTTTTACTAATCATTTCTAACTTCTTGCGAGAAGCATTTGAATGAGACAAAAATTAAACGTTGGAATGAAATGGCCTGCAAATTTGTAATCAAGAAATAACAAGCGGATGTGTAGCTAAAGATACTTTCTAGAACACCAACTCTATAAACACAAGGGTGGAGTTGAGACGATATGAGTTATTACATTCTGCTAACTTGACGAATCAGTTTCATTGCTCATTAGTATAAATCTGTGAAATAATGCCATCGTTCTTTAATTAATCCGACCGCTCTAACGGGCCTCCTCTTAGATAACCGTTCTTATATCAGCCGACCGATGCAAAAAGGGAAAAACGAAAAAATGACACCAATGTGAAATCCACTCTAATGTTCTGACATTCTCAGATACCTATAGTTCATTTCGGATTTGATGGATCAATGTAAAAAAATATTATAAGCGGACATTAAGTAATGTACACACCCATCAAATTCTACAACTCTTGACTTCAGCTGTTCTTAAACTGAAAGCACTGGACAGACAGACACAAACACTCGCGTAGGCACAGACACCGAGTCTTGTGATTGGTGGTTAGTGAGAGCAAATGAAAAAAATTGACAAATATTCCATCAATAAATTGAAAAATTCTTTGAATGAGTCGGATTTAAGTATTTTGCTTGAAACGTATAATCATTCAATGAGGATAATAAAGATTTTGTGTCGGAAGCAATGTTGGCTAAATACTGCTACTACTCGCTAAAAAGCATTGGTCTTTTCTGCATAATTAATAGGACAAGCGAATTTTTCGAGAAAAAAAAAGCTTTGATGTGTTTTTCGCGTGAATTTTTTGCAAAGTCTGCCGATGCGCGTTTTCCGAAAAAAAAAAGATGAAGTCATATAATGTTTGCTTGGCCTTAGGGATGCATCGATCTTATGCGTAGAGGAAACGCTGAAAGACATTTAGGCAATGCAATTCGAGACGGCGGCGCATGATGGGCAGCCAGTAGAAGGCTAATAGGAAATATGTCAATGAGCGGCATTTGCCGTTGAATGCTCGAAATGGATGGCACTTTAAAGCTCTGCCGCATCATTCCATCAACTTGTTACGATGCCACTTTACGCCTTTTCGCTAGCTGATCGCTATGCATCGCCTCTTCATGTTTGTCAAACAATATGAGAACCTCTTCACATTACAAATCAATAACAATTGGAAAGTGCCATCCGAATTTCAAATCGAATGTCGACTTCAGCTTAAGCGCACAGCCTATGATCGTTGAGAAATGAACCATAGTGAGCAGGAAGTGAAAAATAAAATTCCTGTGAAAAATGCAATTTTTAAGTTTCTTCGAAATTATCGCCGCTGCAAATCTGTTTGACGTTTTTTTACCGGTGAGAATGAAGATCTATGCGCAGATCTTTACTTATGATCTTTGACGAATTTTGTGCCAATATATCTCATAAAACGCAATTTAAACGTTGTTGTCCTCTCCTCAACTTAAAGTTTGATAGAGCAGTTTACAAGCTGCGATCATCGGCCACTCTCTTCCATCAGAATTTGCCACGCAATTCCCATATACGTTTCATCGTATCTATTTCCCATACTCGTAGATATCCGTAGACTTTGGATGGGTAACCAAAAGTCGAACGTATATTGTAGAGGTAATAGCGAGCATTTTGTTTTTTTGAGCTGGAAAATGAGCTGATGCATGACTTGAATGTGACTATAATGAAAAAAGGGATATACAAAAAAGTTGTCGTTTGTTTGGCGGCTGATCAGTTACGAAGAAGCGCTGCTTTTATGCGCTCGTAATTATGTTGCACAGCCGGGCACCGATCGAAGAAGCACCGCACCGTGAAAGCCTTACGTAAATCAATACGACAGCTTAATGCTCCTGACCATTCCCGGATGGCGCATAGCCTCAGAACTTTTCCTCGTTTCCATATTCGCATGAAAAGATGGTATCCACAGAACGGCTTATAAAGCAATGCTCCCCAACACTACTTTACTTCGAAAGCAATATCGTGTATCCTCTGATACGCCACAAAAGGTGTGGGAATCGCTAATATCCATATATTAACTGGCTAGGTTATAAGAAGTCTCGTTAACTGCAATCGAAACTTTAGCAATACTCATGACCGTGAGCACTTATCAAAATGACGTTAGCTGATGAAGTGGGAGTCTTAATCTTCAAATGTATAAACTGATTCCTCAACGCTTACTGCTTCGGTGTGTAACAAAGTAAGTGACGAAAAGGCCGGTTTCCCTTTAAATCCGTCAACTACAGGCCTGTGTAGAATCTTGTCGAAAGGGGAAAGTGGAATGACAGGGAATGGACTCACCAAACTGCTTCAGATTAGCAAAGTCCCGAAGGTCTCGACTATGAAAACTGATGACTCAGCAGGATGTGAAAGATGGAATTCAAAAATTAACAAGCTGGCAAAACTTTTGAATCCCAAATATTGTATTATCTGAACGATCGATATATACGCTTTCTCCTCAGTGTGAATAAATTTCACTAAGTTGGAACGGTTCGATTTTTGTTTGATTTTCCTATGAAAAAATAACACCATCTAGCGCCATATTCAGGCTCAAAGAGAAACTGAAGTTCGCCAAGACGTCATCTACCGAAACCGAAATTAATATTGTTCCGTTTAAAAAGCAAGAAAAACTAAACGACTTTTCAATGCTCGAAAAACGCTGAGAGAGTGGATCTTCCAATCCGATTGTTGTCACTTTTTTGTGAGTGAAGAGTGCCGAACTTTTTCAAGGCGGTGGAGGTGAGATAAAATTTTGAAGTTTAGTCGAACAAATGGAGCCGAAATTCCCTAGGACAAGAAAAGCGAGCAAAAAATCAGCACCTACTGGCAATGCTTCCAGTGATTTTATGGCATCCCATAAAAGGATCTGAACCCTCGAACCATGATCTCCTCCCTCACTCTTCGTAAGCAAATACTTCCAACGAATTAGCAAAGTTCGCGTTCACTGCCATCTTTTACAGAAGCGCATAGCTGAATTGTTTTGTTTGATTGGGCAGGTAAGTGAACGGTCGGTTGGATGAAATGTTTATGTGTTTGCAGGTTAAATGCCCTGCCGAAGCAACTAAATGAGCGAACTAACCGGTTGAATGATGTATGCAAATGACTGGTTCGCAGACAAAAATGAGGACGCAGACGCTCACCAACACAACAACAATTGTTAATAGGCAAATTCTTTCACTTGGCGAAAACTGATTCGTTTATTTGGAGACAACAAATATATATATATATATATATATATATATATATATATATATATATATATATATATATATATATATATATATATATATATATATATATATATATATATATATATATATATATATATATATATATATATATATATATATATATATATATATATATATATATAGCCGAAAACATTCGCAAGGGTACCAGAGGAAATTTTCCATCACAAAATGATGAAGTGTTGGCAAGCACAAAAGCAATTTTCACTTAATATAAGTGTAGTGTTTCGTGGCAAATACACACTTATCCCTTTTTGCAGCACTAAAATTAGCCGCAGTATGAGCAAGTCATTGAGTGAAATTATTGCCGCATAATGTTCCTGCGTGTGAAAGATGCTGATGTGCTCTATGTGCCAAACGCACTACATAGACCATAACGAGCCATTCTACTCATAGGGCGAGGAAATTCTATAGCAGCAAATGTAAATACTGTACGGCGTACTTCAGCAAACCACCGAGTTCTTTCACAAGTGGAGCACCCTTCAGACTGACAACGAAATCCAACTGGCATCGACACACAAAATACTTATACTGCAAAGGGAAACATAACTCCGTACTTGTGCTGACTTAAAATGGCCCTTCTCGGGAGCAGCGGATGCAGACCTTGGCAACTTGCAAATCTGTTGCAAAAAAATCTTTATTTTCAAACAGGCTTTGACAGCTGGGTTTAGGAAGTCCTTGATGAGAGTTATGCGATAAGCATAGGCTGAAGTGCAATTCAAATGCTATTCATTTCAACACCAAGAATTTATTCATTACAAAGATGTGGCAACTGCTAATAAAATTATTGGAGTGAAATTGCAGAGTGGCCTAAGTCTCACTGCCTGGTGGGCATGAACTGATCGAAAGGTTTGAAAAGAAGCTAGCAGGCCATACTGCACTTTAAATTGTTGAGCGATCGCACCAACAGCACTTAGCGTAACAGACGTGCCAATGCGTAACAAGCGTGCCAAATTCATCAGTTTCTACTCCACAACTAAAAATTTCGCCTCAAGTGTAACTAGATATTTCAAGGTCTAAGAAGTCCATAGTGTTAGGAACTTCACTTGTTACCTTTGGAAATTCTGTCTCTTTTGACGAAGCAGCTTGAGGCGGCTAATAGTTACTGATTGGTTCGTATCTGATGGGAATCACTTAGGAGATTAATAAGCAAAAGGATGAGCTCATACTCAGTTCAGCTGTGGTGCCGTCCAGGCAGTCTCCATCGACGGGAAGAGCTTCATAAAGGATAAGTTCGGCTTTCTCACAACATCAGACACCTACTGCAAACCACATATCGACTACGCTTAAATCAAAAGAGTGGGAGGTGTACAAACGGAAGAGATTTTTATGAGTCTGCAAAAAAAAAAAAAAAGAAAAACACTTGAAACATTATTAACCAAAGCCAGAAAATTTTCGCAAAGTTGGAAGCAAATAAGCCAGTGAACAAGCAAAATGCAAAATGCTGCATTGCTGAGCTCAATTTTCGGAAGCGCCTCTTTAAGGACGTCTTACTTCTACTATTGATCGACGGCGAGAAAACGTTTTTGAAGCTATTTTCTAAAGCGTTTTAAGTTACTCGATTGGCTCAATTTTCACTGAAACCTGCGTAGTGGCCCCACTCAAATAGCGAAACCCATTGCTGCAGTGAGTGAAAATTGCACTAGAATCAGCAGTTATGAAAACCTGTTAAATTGACGAATTAAATAGTTTTAGTAGTTAACAATTCTGCGGCTATTTCCACTTACCGGCGATATTGCATAAATTTTTTTGAGCGCAGCATTAGGTACACCATGGTTTCTAACACCTTTTGAATTGCAGATTGTGAGGTTGTGGGCTTGAGGCATCATTTCTGACAGCGGCGAAGAGAGGAGCTGTTGTTACGCCGAATTAATAATTACTTTTGAGCAGAGCGTATATGCAGAAGTCCCTTAGAGAATGTAATCCAATGAAAGCCCAATAAGTTCTGCATCAATTCATTTCGCGAAGCTTGCATTCATATTGCAAATTATTCAAACTCCTATCAACAACTTTTTAATCGCAGGCAACGGTCTTCATCTATGCACTTGGCAAACCACGAAAGTAGCTGGCTGACGGTCGCCCATGGCTAATCAAACGCCATACTATTCTCTCCCATTTGCTTAATATTCCATCTTCTACAGCAAAATTTATCAATGCTTTAAGGGATTGCAAGGTTAGCAGAAAGAACTATTGGCGCCAGTTGGCATACAAAAGCAGAGACACAATTCTAGGAAAAATTCAATTTTCTTCATAAATAGGAAGGTCAGCATGAAGGAAATTAAAACTTCAGAAATAATTGTGAAATTTTATAGAACGAGATAATGATTGTGCAATTTATCGCTGAAAAAAAAAGAGGACGAATTTTCTGGGAGATACACTAGAACCTCAAAAACCTGTTCCCCAGTAAAACCATAAACCATCGTTGGTTTGGTCCATCGTTAATCTTCCGGGCGCGCTTTATTTGTTCACTCTCACCACATACTGATAGTGAAAAATAAACGACTGCTCTCTTTGTGCACCTACATTAAACTATCCAGGCGATCTTCTTTAATCACTCATAGGAGTCATAAAATAGTGGTTAGGAATTTTCTAAGACAAAAAAAAAGCAGGGAGGCTTAAGGATATCGCGAATCTATAGGCATTATTTATTATTGAATCAGTCCAACATTTTTGAATTGCAGTTGAATTTAGCACGCTAATAAAGCAACCGTAATTTTCTCATATTGCTTTGCGGTCCGATTGCAAATTTATGCCATGCCTTGAAAAACTTCGAAGTTTAAGCCGTTTTATGCAGAACATTCAATCCAGATACCCAGGACAGCTATAATTCGCCGTCGTTTCGATAATCGCTGTCGATTCTGCATGCAAAAATTGACACACTGAGAACAGCGTTTTTAAGCATGTCATTAAAAAATATTTTCTTATCTGCGATCGACACATAAATCAGTATTTGAAGCAGTCGACAAATAAAACATGAGTATCATGGAATCGAATAAGCTAAACATGGAGTAGGATATTCATTCAAGATACCAAGGTTGTTATTATATTTCGAGCATGACCTGCCTCTGCATTTGAGTTTGGCCCATAGATTAAACGGTCGAAAGTTTCCATTTTTCTCAAGCGATCTATTGATATGTGATAGTGCTTCCAAATTTGATATATAAGGACGGAAGAACAAAAAAAATTCGAGAAAATATGCTCGACCAGTTCAATAAGAAACGTTGCCAATTTTACTTTATTTTTATAAGTGATTTACTTCAATCGCTCGACAGCTTTACCCCCACTTTTTGCATCATTCGACTCGGATGTAAGAAAAAAACTACTTTTTAGGGCACTAGAACCAGCTATTGCAATCGTTAATTTCATATGAATAAATGCAAACATAAAACCATCAGTCGTAACATCGAACATCGCTGCAAACAAAGACACACAAAGGGCTTACAAAAGCGATAAAATTCTTTAAAAAACTGCAAGGATTTCGACATAAACACACATTATAGCATACGCAAAAGTTTTTACGCCCATCTTGACAAATGCCTCGAATGGCGATTGCCTTGAAACTACCGTAATCACAAGGGCCCATCGAAACATGAAAACTGCTCAGAGAGAAAACAACACTGAACGAGCACAGCGCTCGAAAAGCAACGTAACGCTTTCGGATGGAACCCCTTCCGCATTTCCTAGTCGACTGCTATTAGTAATTACGAGGCGTTGCTCTTCTGGACAACGCAAATCGAGACCCCGGAAAATCGTTTAGACTTATCTAAGTCAGAGAAACATACACACACTGCTATACACGTACAAAGACGCAGCAACGAAAACCTTTTGCGCTAGAGAACACAACAAAATGACGCACCGTTTCCGCCACAGAAAGCACCGACCACCAAGAGAGTGTGAAAGCCGTTTGAAAAGCTTTGACGCACTATAGAAATAGGCAGTTATGCAACTCGACCAGACTCGAAAATAGTGACGGTATGAGACGGATGGGCAGAGAAAAGAACATATTGCCGAGAGGAGATTCACGACAAAAGAAACTGGTGAAGAAGCGTTGTGCTAGGCTAGCTGTCGTATGCCGGCTGCCACTAAAGGGCATTGTTGTTGGATGTTAAGAGAATGCGGTAGAAGGGTAGCGCAAAAATTCTGCGAACTAAATGAATTGGCATGAAACAATCGTCCCAGCGAATTGCCTATTGTTTCTAAACGCTGACCATCAACAAGTGAAAACAATCAAGACTAAGCGGTTTCATGCTCCCGACATATCAACGACAAATATTCGGAAATTTGTCCGTTTTTTACTTTGTCTTTGTATCTTCGACTATGAAATTTCAAAATATTTAAAGCCACATTTCCTTATTAGCAGTCTCTAGTCAGCCTTTTTGCTGAGTCTTTAGTGAAAGCAGAAAAGCAAAGAGTAAATGAGTGCAAACCTTCATTAACAAGCAAGCACCTCAAAGGATGGGCGTCGAAGTGAAATTGAATATGAAACGTTACTTCTTCAGATGGAGCTTCCTTTCCTTAATGAAAAAAGAGCACAACAAAAAAAAAAGATCAGCACAACGATGGACTGCGTACGATTAATTGCCGCCATGCAAAATTTTCGCTTACCCATGTGTCCACTAACCGATAATTTGCATGTATAATTTACACACTCCCAACACTTCGCTTACTTAACTACCAGTCAAACTGAATATCGGCCGAGATGAAATGGCGCACACGACCTTACAGAAATACATTTGCACACTAAATAGAAAATGCAACGAGTCCTTACAAAAATCCATTACTTTCAAAGAGTTCTCCATAATGTTTCGTAATAACAAAGAACAGTAACTTGCATACCGTGTGGGCTCACCATCTGAACTGAAAAATCCTTGCTAAAACTGCTGCCGTAGGTAATGTTGCTTCGAACGAGCAACGATTCCTTTATACCAAAGCGTATGCGAAAAGCAAACTTAGACGACTAACAGAAAGTTTGAAACCGCCGTTATCGGCCGTTCTCAAGAATCACATCTATTGCTGAGATTCGAATCAAACACACAGTTGAAAATTTCTGAGAAAACGCCGATCTAAAGTCTTCGGTCTACTTTTTAGCTCAGCTGGGATGTTCAGTCATGCATAAAAGTGTAGTCGTAGTATTGTGTGAGATATGTATAGAAGCAACCGCATCAATTGGACGCAAGATAATGCGGGAAAAACGATCTGCAGCGATCATATATAATAAACCTCGAATATTACCGCTCTCAGACATTTCAGTGTATAGTCTGCAAAAAGTGCACTGCGGCAAGTAGAAAATCTATATGACACTTTCGTAAATGCCAAAGGAGTAGTGGGACCCAATAGACGAAAGAGTCGCTGATTCAAGGAAACTAAAGTCAAAGCAGTACACTGAAAAAAAGTTTTAGGAAGGCCTCAAGTCAGCAACCATACCATTTACGGATATGTCCGATGTGGCATTGTGTAATACAAACGGCTGCGTTAGAAAAAATACTAGCTTCAACAATCAGTCTATTCTTATTTCTCTTCAACAAATTTTTTTGAATTACGTCCAGCATATTCACCAGCTGAAAACAATGGAACTGGCGATACTCATTCACTATCACCAATTTCAAAAAGCCGTTTCGGATTCACATATATTCGGATAGCTTTCGGACTATCGGCATTTGCACTTTTGAAACGTTATGACCTGGTTTATAATTTACGGCCAGCAATCAGCTAGTGTTGACAAACGCTTTTTCAACTTCGTTACTAGATAACTGAACTCATAACCGCTATAATAATATACAAGCTAAATCGACAACTGTCTGGATCACATCCAATTGAAAAGGAAAGGTAGCTCCCCATCGGTACCCTGGACTAGGAAAAGAAGACTCAAGAGTTTGCAAACTGCGTAGGTTCTTCAGCGGTTATGCCACCTAGACATCCCACTTTTGAAAAGTGCCCACGTTTCAATATTAGGGCAATATTCTCGCCACTAAGTATTCAGTCGACGGTTCTTGGGCAGTGGACGAAAATTCTCGAAAAACTTTTGCTTCATCTATCATTACAAATCGTCAAAAAAGCTATTTCTCAATATCAACGGCTGAGGTTAAGGGAAAGGGGGGGAGGGGTGGCACGGAGTGTTGAGGCCACTTTGTGTAACTGGTTTTATTGCATAAATTTTGATTAGATGGACAGTGAAAAGCAATCAAGTGGATTTCCCTTGGGAATCCACAACAATGTGGCGTATATAATCGACATGGCGTAGCAAATTTGATTACCGCCCAGCTAGAATAATAGAATAAGCTGGAGACGTAATAAAGCAAACCAAGTGAGAACACCTCTTAGGTTTTCAATTCTGGATCGGTCTGCTTTTCGTGTTGACCATGCAGTGCTGCGCTAAATGTTACAGGCATTTGAACTGATATAGGCATATATAACGCCAAAAACAGAGTGCAAAAAAGTGAGAGGTATATATTTACGCAAAGGAAACTAACAAATGTAATTTAGATGCGTTTCCTAGCCGTTACTTGTGAGGACTTCACAGTGCTGCCTGATTGGCCCCAATCTTGGCATGTGTCAACAACAGTGGGACACTTTCTTGATGGATATTCACAGTGATTGCCGTTGGCGTCTTACTACTCCCTACTCTCGCAGTGAATTAAATACTACCTTACAGAATGAATTTTCAAGAGGTGACAAATGTCCAGAAAAATGTCTCCAACCGACGCTTTCACTTGTCAGTATCCGTTCGAGTGTGAAATGATACAGCGCTTAATTGTTTTAAGTGGCAGCTTTTCGGGTGTCTGCATCAAACTCCTCTCCAAGACCCTCAAAGACCGCTTAATAAAGCCTCTCTCTCGAGAATTGTTCTCTCATTGATATCGCTGTGCGCTTTCAAACAAACACAAAAGAGATTCGAATACGAATTTTCACTTAATATTCGCAGTCAAAACGTTATGAGCACAGATGAATGTCGTCAGCTACCCAGGAGAACGATTTCATAGCACGCCTTCAATAAATCCTACTTTATATTAAGCAGCAAAGTTGCACATTATCATCACTTACTAACAGTCTCACTACAGTTGCACTAACTAAAGTACTGAAACTCCTTATTCTTTATATAAAGTCTAAAGCCTCACAAATATACCAATTTTATTTCTTCAGTGATTAGTGCTATATACCAACATTTGAAGATGTGTTTACCTGCTGACCTTCCTAAGAAATTGGGAACACCTCAATAAAACTAAGCTTGGTACTCAGCAACCCATTATTGCCTATCACTGGTTTAGCAGTTATTACGAGTTGTGGAAGACCGAGGCAGTTCAAGGGAATTCATCGCTGCAAGAAATAAAAAGAAACCGCACTGCGAATAGAAACAAAACTGCACTGAAATGGCGAGTGAAGAAGGAAGAGCTGCTCGAGTGGTGATGTTAGCAAGCTGCATGGGATGCATGCGTGTGCATCAGCCGGCTGTACGCTCAATGTAAACACAGCATGACGATTCGTTACCAAATTGAGCCCATCAAACTGTGTTGCCCGCATATCCACTATCCCTCTCTAGCACACCTCTGACGCTTCAACTTTTCACTTCTGTCGGCCTATTACTGCTTCCTTCTATCTCTAATCCCTCTCATCGCAACGTAATGCATCTGCCCCAAAAACTTTATTATTGCATGTCCTCACATTCTATCGGAAGCAGTTATTCGGCAATCGATCAATTCGCCTAATCCTTTCGGTGAGAGAGGAAAGTGCTGATTGAACACGGTGCTTGTGTGCTATATTGAGTGCGCGGCCGATATGCCATTTGCTGCCAATAAAATGTGCTGCGATAATGTGAGCATTGATAGTTTGTGCAAAGTAATGCTGCTCGTTCCTATGCCACAGCATGTGTGTCACATCGTCCGTTTACAAATCCAAATTGACGACCTCTTTGTTGGCCACTAAATGGCATTTCCCATTCACATCACAAATCCACCGCAAAATAGTGCCACGCCGGAGCGTTAAACTTTTGCCGAGTAATGAGTGGAATATAAATTTTCGTATACTTCCGTGTGTACGCGAAGAAAAATTCGTTCGTTCTATGACGATGAAAACATCTATTTAGCACCCGTGCAAACATATTAAGCGCTAGATTTGTTATCTACGAGTAAATAATATGCGGCTAGAATGCAGATGAACTCAGCATTTCAAAAATTAAGCTTTTGCGTCGAGAAAACCGCAAGATTTGTTGTTAGGATTTTAAATTTTAGTTAACATCTGAGATTGTCGCGATTAATAATCCAATCTCTCAAGTAATCAAACTACACGTATTTGCTTTTGGAGGTATATTTTCACAAGCGAATATTGCTTGTAGAAAAATCTAGAATGCAATAATGCTTGAAACAATTACATAAGCTTACGATTCGTGCAATGTGTTTCCCGTAAATTCGCATAACACAAGCGAAAACGAAGAAAACAACTGAACGAATGGCTAACGAGGAAATATATCGCATATACACACGTTATTCTCTTTTCATCGCTTATGCGTCTTCATTACTTTTCACTCGTGCAAACCTCCGAATCATTGTCAGCCCTCAATATTATCTGCACGTTAACATGACTACTAGGCTAGGCTGTTCTAGGAATTTTTTATCTTGCCACATCTCGCATTTTACTCACTCGGAAAACACCCCCGGTTTATTACAGTACCACTAAAATCATCGTTACGTGTGCACGCCCACTCCAAACACCTTTTTCTTCCAATAGAGTTGCCTAATGAGCTGGAGCTAACGTGGGCTGGGAACGATTACCCAAGTCCCTGTCTCCAATATTTCGATGGCATTCTGCCCTTTCCTTCTCTCCTGCGAGCCACTTTTCCGATATTCCCAGTATCTCTCCTTTCAAAACATCCTCCAATGTACCTTCAGCTCCTCTCTGGTGGAAAATAACCTCTTTGCATTACACTAAAATTAGCCTAACATTTGAAATTGGTATGGAAAAATTTTCAGTTTGAATCCTTTTTCTAGCACATTTTTGGATCCGTATTCTGCAAGCATTCAAACGATGCCTCCTTTCTCGCTTAACAGTTTCTTCGAAAAACCGCACTTAAATCTGTTTGCCGACATGAGCTAGGAATCGCGCCTGTTACCCTTGGCAGATGACTGAGCTCGTTAAATTTCCAAAAACAAGCATAAATAATGGAAAATAATTTATGAAATGCGAACGCATCTGCGCGGATTTGCATAAAAAGCTATCAAATGATTGTATTAGCAGTTGCCTTCGCGCTCATGTAGCGTAGAATTGGATGGAACTCCGGTTTCGGAAAACTGAAGTTCCAATGTTTTCCTGGAGCCTAGGTTCCGGTCAATGAAAAACTTCCCTATGAAGTTCTAGTGCATTATCAGATGCAATATATAGCACCGAAGAGCCAGAAAAAAAAAGAAAAGGCGCTGCATCAGCGGATATGATGGGACCCTATGATTGTTACATACATACTTTCACTGTACTGTATCTATTCAGCGTGATCGGAACCAGAAATAATCCCAACCTGCTCTAGCCTTGCTTGATGATACCTCCACCACTTCATGGAAAACTGGCTGAACTGTAAAATACAGCCGAGGTTTTAGAGTAGATCACGGATTTGAGAAACTGAAAGCCAATACTGAAAAGAAGTTCCGCATGTGAAGACGCATCGCATATGGGAGGTTTTTGCGAGGTAAGTGCCGAATGAACTCACTTGCATACACTGACCTTGTGCTCTAATACTGTCATTGATGCACAACGTGAGCTTTTTGGACGTCAAAAAAGGAAAGGATGGGTGTAATAATCGGCGGACGACGAAGCGGATGATAGAAAAACATTTAAGTGATTTCCGGCCCTATAATACCACAACTGCCTCTTAACAACTGGTTGTCGGTGCAACGCAAAATCGCGCCACCTCAGCAAGAGAAAAACAGAAAGCTTCTCTCAAAGAAAGAACGTCCTTCTTGTGATGCCCTCCCTCCTCGATGAGTTTGAAAAAATGCGAACATGAATCCCACGCTTTGCTCACTATGAGAGCATGGATATGACTCAACGGCGTCCAAGTGAGACAAATAGTGAGTTATGACTCCGCTGCACCCACGCCGACGAAACTTCCGCTTTTTTTTGCTATGTACTTGCAACCCATCGAAAGCAGGTTGCAGCCATAATTCTTTGTCCACCCGTCTCTATTATGGAGCATTTTCTTGGTCTGCCAGATAGGTGAAAGCTATCGGAATTCAATTAAACGAAAATCAAAGACCATAGCCATAGCATCGATGTATCTACTACATGCTCGATCGGTGCCTAACATTGTTACTCCAGAGAACATAGTTACTTAAAGAACTATCAAAAAATTACTACGGTATTTACCCACGTTTTTACAAAGTCACCTGTGCAAAAAGTACGCAGTAATATGTCAGTGCTAAAAACTACACTCAACGATGTTCCTTCGAAAGGTAATTGAGCAGTGCAAGCAACCACCCATGCAGCCATCACCCACACAACCCTATTTAACATTGCTGCACTAAACATTTGCCAATTGAACATCCGAATGACCACATTAAATGAAAAACTCAATAGAAAAACAAAAATTATTCTCCATGAAACTGATCTAAAAGACGCCATTAGTGAGAAAAGACAACAACTATGCTAAATGTAAATTTAAGCATCATATACGAAAGCATTCGTAGCATGTACACTCCTCAATTATTCGTTGAAAACAATATTATGCGATAGCATTTTCCGCTCTTGGAAATCGAAAACATTCACGGCCACATCGATGAATCTTTATGAAACTCGTCGATTGTAAATTTTACATGATCATATATAATTTCCGACTTTTTGCATGGAAATTTCTGCATAATTGCATGTGAGGATATGGATTCCACTCTGTCCCGAAAATCTTAGTCAGTTACCTCCGTACGGGAAGCTATTGTTACCGCGTATAGAAATTGCTTTCATCTAAATGACCTATGATCAGTTAGATGGGAGTTACCAGCCACATCCATCGACTCGAAAATGTAGTAATAATGAAACTTACGAAGAGGAGAAAAGAATATTGTAAAAAAAGATTATAAAAGTCCATTGAAGTTTCTTTAAAGGTCCTCCTAGATCAGTTGCTTCGCTAAACATCTCATTGATGAAGCTGTTGTTCAAATGTGTCCGTTAATCCGTCAACTACTACTTCTTATCGCAAATACCAACAAATATTGAGGCAGAAAAGTTCAGTAAACGTTCGATCTCAGCAAGCAACATAACTGGAAAACAGTGCTCTTATCAACTTGGAATTCACATCCAAACAAAAGAATAATCCATGTCGTTTAGAGCAAGCAATTCGCCGAATAATGACACTGCACTTCACTAAAACATGCAGCAACACTGTTCATCAGTACAGCCACGTTACTGTTGATAAACACGAGCGCTCATATATAAAGAAATCGCTCTAGGGCTTTATTGCGATACCCTAGACACCTACTTTAATGCACGATGACTCCGGTTTGTGTATCTGTGCGTATCTGCTTTCATGCAAAGCAATCTCCAACAGCTCCACGCAGACCAGCGGCATGACCTTTCTTCAAAGAAACACTAACATTTCAAATTAAAATTGTAACCTAAAGGTACGAATAAATGAACTCATAATCTCTATGTTGTTCATAATCGAATCAGCCTTCTTGAAGTTCTCAACCGATAAATCAAAACCATTATTAAATAGCAAAAATTTCGGATTGTGGAATTCTTGAATCCTAAGCAATCTCACAGTAAAAAAATTTTTTTCTCATTTGCCCCTGCAAGCTCATTACTTCACAAAGCAAAAGTTGTACGCAAAGAAATGAAAGTCAATACTTCCTATTTTTGGGTTTGAAGCCGCTAAACTTATGACAAACTTTCCTTGTCATTAATCCCTATCACTATATCACACCAAAAATCGCTTTTCTCCTACTGACCTGCAAGGAGGAAACGAAAACAATAAACTAGAAGACCAACGTCTGCAAGAGCAACCAAAACAAGTCCACTCTGTTGTTAGGTTGCTGTTTTGAAGTTCTCGCTGTCTTAATAACAAACAAGCAATCATCACTAGCCAAAACAACGTGTAAACAATTGATGAGCACAAAACACGGTTGAACGAAAAACTGAACACTATCGATTGTCAGCACAGCATTGACGATCAACATTAACGGTCAGACATACAAACGATCAAGGTACAGGTCACGTCTCAGTACACCAACCAATACATTCTTCTCTCTTCTTTCAGTTCCGCAGAATTTGAATCGTGCTGACGATTGACGTCTTGAGGGGCGAAGAATCAAAACTTCAACATCTAGATCATATAAATCGGTTGAGTTGCAACCATTATTTCATGGTATATCCAGTTGACCTATGCGTTCCACTGGCGCACGAACGCGACCATCTCCCGACCCACAAACATGATCACTACTCATCTACGAACAAGGTTGCTTATCGTTTCGCGACCGTCAGCCCCCCATTCCTCAGCATCGCCCTTCATTTACTCACGAATTCCTTTCACCACTGATTTACGACTACCATCCAGCACTGCATTACGACCTACTGAATCCTATCTACTGAATCCGCTAAAAACTTCCCTGTGCGTCCTGACTTACAGCACATGGATTTTGCGCTCGTTCTGTTAAGTTACCGACCAACTTCCACCAATGGAAACCTCTCCGACCTTCGTTATAACTACTTTCTGAACCAACCTCTGGTGCCTGAGGTGATATCTGCCCATACCACACCACCTTAAACACCGTTTCGTCTTTTCCTACCCGGCTTCCATGCCCTACGGGAACATCAGGTTGAAGGCTGCCTGGTTCGTTGTTTCAGATGAGGAGCCACGTGACATTCCACTAGGAACCGTCTCATCGAATTGCTGGATAGCCTTTACCACATCCGATTCCTTCACTGCTCTCCTACACGCAATAAAAAAACTCAACTTGGCCATTTGATTACAGGTGAGAGAACGAAATGCTGTTTAATGGACGTCTCTCAAATACTAAAAACTCAATCGCGCAAACTGCATGACTTTTTTGCAAACTTGCAAGGTTCAGCTCCTTGCTTGCTTTATTACGCAACCACAACATGCACTTAGCTTGTACGCCTTAAGAAAAACGAATCGAGAACCCCTTTAGCGCATTTTCCAAGCCGTTCTGATAACACACAATGACTTACATGCTTGCGAGTTCGACCACATTCAGTGCGCTGTGCAACTGTTTTTCTGTGACCGGTTTTCCTTAACTCCACTTTTGACTTGCAGAGTCGAAACGGAGGATCAACATCAGCAACAGAGTGTCAACAACGGAAGAATAGCTCTGTGCCGTTAGGTTGGTTGATGATTTCATTTCGGGCATCTCAACAACAAACATCCAATCGTCATTGTTATATATGAGCACAAAACATAGCTGAATTATGAACGAATATCATCATCGATCAGCACAACGTTTACAACAATCAACGCGAACAATGCACGGATCACATCTCAACGGAGCAAATTACACGTAACACCCATATTGATAATCATTCATCACCGCAAAGACAACAACATTCGTGAATGCAAAAAATGCATTGCATTAGCGCCCCTCATGTGCTTCCTCATGTTCCGCCGCTTGGTTCCCGCAACCACCTCTACCCCATCAACGCTGGTGTGCCAATGCCTGTGATATTCCTCGCTCTAGCGGCAATTTGAAAGCACAATTTCGCATCACAATAGAGCGATATCCTCTCATAATTCTTGTTCTTCGTAATCTAGAGCCTAATGCTTAGTAATTAATGAAATCAATTTCCACATAAATAGACGACCATCGTGAAGGATATCAACAAGTTACCTAATTAACAAGTTGGTAGCGATTGACGAATTTCGAACTATGCAGTCTCATCTTGAAAAAAAGCGATCAATGCACTGCCTTTACCTAACTAAAAATTACTCCGACTTACACAGACAACGAATCTAAAATGGCGCAAAAGAACGCTGTAAAGATAGCAATTTATGAATGTCAGCACGAATACAGACTTCTAAACAACATTAATGCATTTTCTAGAACTTCAACCGATAATTTCAGCGCTCAATAGAAATAATTTCATAGTTCTCTTTTTTTAATGAGTATAAACGTAGAAATAACGGAAAAACGATTGCAGATGGTTGGCCCTCAGATGTAATTTCTAAAAGTTCATAAGACCTGAAACCTGCCATTCCCTTTTAAGCGTACTGCTAATTATATGACCGTCAGAAATATATCAACAACGTCCTTGATAAGCGAAGAAATGAACAGTATTCATGCGGCAATCAATGTTCGCGCCTTTTAAACCGAAATTAAAATGCCTAACCTAACCAAACATTCCAACATGTGATGATGTCACCTCAGTTTTGAATTGCCTATTTGGAATTTCCGAGAAAGTGTAACTGCATCGACTGTACATACACTCGCTTAGAACCACAGCTTCAAGAACATAGGCGATTTTAATATAGGTGATTTTAAGACATTAAAACTGCAAATACGTGCCATTATTATGGATCAAGTTAACTCATCTGATATCTCCTTGAAATGCTCCTTTAAAGCCACTTCTTTATCCAATGGTCTGATTATCCTCCCAGCCTGAAAACAAATCCAATTGCATTGGAATCCAAAGATGAAAGGCAATACCTAGCATAACTTCTTGACCAAATTTAATTTCTGTACATTAAAAAGTAACAGTGGATGCTAAAGAAGAAAGCGCTGAACCAAATGGCACCGGGGATAACCCAACAAGAGCACGAACGTGAACACTGATGGGAAAAGAACAACCCACAACTGCCGAAATAAACTTTCACGGCTGAGAACTAAATTTGTGGTGTTTGCCATCCACTCCTCTAAACATCTCCTCCATTGCCTGGAATACACTCTTATGGACTTGCCAAGCCGGTTCGTTTCCCATAGAAGCATTATCTGACTACTAATAAACTCATATCCTCATTCTTTGGCAAAAACTTTCGTAAGCCAAGCCATTTATCCATTTTCAGCAAAGACAATACAGCGTGGCACAAAACGTAATACATTCAAAAAAATGAAGGATGCAAACCATACTCGAGTTAGCACTGCTGGTTTGATAAGTTTTTGGTGTATCCTCTGCGGATTCCATTCTTTACCGATCGGTTGTCGCACTACGGCCTCGTAATCTTCTACCGTAGTATATGGGAAAGGCACATAAAACAAATAAGGATTAAACATTCAGTTTCCAGCTGCTTATAGAAAAAAAGCGAACGAGCTGATCGGTTAAAAACTTTGGGATGAAAAACGAAAAAAACATAAGAAATGCAAGAAACATAAGCGGTAACCGATTCAGCTCTTAAAACTCGGTACGATTATTTAATGTTGCCACTTCGAGGTAGGATTACCATGAATAATCAAACAGTAACTGGCAATCGAACCAACAAATGTCCCCTTTCCTCTCATTGCAGCCAAAAAACATCCAAGATGCGCTCCACACTGAAACCACCCGTTTCAAACGTCGAACGCATCATGTTCTCAACTTGAATCGGGGCGATGGGTATTTAAACACCAGGAGGTAAAAATTACGCCGGATGCTCAATCCGTTCTGCTCAATTCAATGAGACAAGCTCTTCCAAACGAACGGCTGGTTAGGAAACAATTCACGAGTGAGAAGTGCCAATGTGAAATGAATCCCTTTTATAATTCACTCCGCAGTGGAACGTAGCGAACGAAACCTGAATGAAAGCATCAGTGCAGTCCACTCACTGTCCAAGATGGAAATACTTACTGAATGAGGCTGCACTTTATCAATGGAGCTGTCAACCGCTTCCGATATGATCAGACCGTTACGTCCCTGATCCTTCCGTTTCTTCTTTTCCGCTTTAATCACAAACCTCAAAAATCTTCACGTTCGCATTCATAATGCGCGTAATCTTGTCCCAACAAGGCAACTGAACAATATGTCAAGGGGGTGCAATGTGAAAGAGAAAATCGAAATGAAAGGCCCTCCATCCTTTAATTGCAAGTAAACGAATTTGCACAGGAAACCAACCCTTTTCCTTATACGCTCAACGAAATCTTTAAGAATAACTAAAGAACTATAGCGCAACATGAGTTCAAAAGCAAGAACGCAGGCATGCCATGGTACCAATTCTCGTCCCCAGTATTCCAGCAATCTTTCAAGCATTAGATCAAAGACGTTAAATGCTCGCCTATCTTTCTTCTTTGAGGCAATTCCAGGCCCGGTCCATGACCCCCAGCCTTGCAACGTCAAGTCGAGATCTTTCGGCTTCTCTCGCTCCTCAACGGCAGACTTTTCGGCCTCAAAGTCACCAATAACATCATCGTCTTCAAAGGCGGCTGCCACTAATGCCTCCTGCTCAGCTTCTACTGCAATATTTTGTTTTCTGGCAACGACTCGTCAACTCCTTCTTGGACAACGAGAACAACGTAAGACACGAAGTAGGGGAAAGCTTTTTGAAAACTGCGACGCAACAAACTCGCTCCCAGCTTCGTATTTTCCGATGACGATTAAACTATTTAAGAAAAGCGAAGAAGTGAGGCCTGAATTTACAACTTCAGACCAAACGAGTCAGTTTCAACATCGAATTTTTGAATAAATTCTTGACAGATGAACTTTTAATGTTGAAAACTTGTGGAATAAGGGAGTTACGCTCACTCTCCCATAATCATATGTGAGAAAAAATATCAGCAACACTGAAATGCGAAACATAGCTGATCCCAACTAAACTGTTGCAATAAGAAGACGACGTTATGAGGTGTGCTGATGGAAATTTTAAAAAAGCTTTTTTTAACTAAACGGGAGAAATCTGCTCATTAAATTTAGGACTCGTAACTTTGAGTGCAAGTTTGATGCCTCCATACATACAAAGTCTATATATATGGAATAAATTAATGAGAAATAGATAAATTAAGGTCTTACAATTTTGCTCCAAGAAATCTATGAATGAACTCTCGGAAAAATGTGAATTTGCGTTGAAAAGTGCGAATACTCCCATAAGCCCGAGTACTTTAGAGCACTGTGCTTGAATAAATGAAATGAGTCTATGTATTTATTGTTGGCGCAAACGTTCAAGCAGGCGTCCCACAACAGCCTTGCAACGACAACAAGTTCCCTCCAAATAAAAGTCTATCATAAGAGTTGATTCCATAAAGCAACCTTCAAAGTCGTCAACTCTTTCCATCAGATCTGCAGACACTTGTGTAATCGCGCTCGTCTCTGCTTTGAGAAAATGTCTCGGATCCAACAAAATATCAATCTCCTGAACCGAATGCCGCTCCTCCTCTTCCATCTTCCTTTTCGCCGTTTTCATGGCACCTGCATTTCTCACTGTAAAGGACTTCTTATAATGCAATAGAGACAAGTCAGCCAACGTCAAATCTGAAGGCCAAAGTGTTTGAGGTGATGTAAAAGATTCATCTGCCTCAAGAAAACACAGTGCCGAAATATCGCATTTGCGGGACGAATTTCCTTCCGACCTTATTACCTTATTTCTTAACGGGCCTGTTTACGGAAACTTGACATTAAAAACTATTCCATAACAATGGCGCCTGCTTGAAAAACATGTGAAATCAAGTCGTGATTTTGAATAAAAACAAGTCAATATAGGACGGACAATGACCCAAAGGGAACATAGTGAAAGATATGAAAATAAAAAAGCCACAAATGTGGCACTAGAAGAAATAACTGTTTTTACGACTGAGCACTTGTGCATTTCCTTTGATAAAACATAGCGCCTGATCGACTGATTATAATAATGTGATGATGTAATACTCCTTAAAGCTATGTAACCCCACAAACTGTTTTTAGAAACCACTCAGTTTTACCTCCATTGAAGACATCATCTGTATCTTTGCCAGCAAGATTTTCCACGCAGTCAACGATATGAGTCGTATTATCGGCATCGTGTGCTTCAACATTCTTCTCAGCATGTCGAATCAGCTCAGCCTCCTCAAAATACTTTGTACATCTCATCTGTCGACACAGTAAACAGCACCACGCTCTTTTACTGCATGGACTACTGTAACACAGCTGCAGATATGCATGTACAAACTCTCAGCAATAAACAATTCAATTATATTCGAAACAAGCAAATCGTATCTTTTTAAAGCGCGACGACTGACCAGCAAAAAAAATATCTCATGGAACCTGCATGAGACCTGTACCAACCACACGAGAAACTTTATCAAAAATTATTCTTCCACCACTCTGTGGAATATCCGACCCTCAGACCACTCGAATTCAAGTGAAGTGGGTGCCATAATCCATACAAAAGCATCTTGCAGAATATAACGAAAATTGGCGCTTAACGACGGTGCACTCGTATTAGGCGGGGACAAATAAGGAAAATCAACTTAGATGCGCACAACTGCTGCATGTTTTCTGCCATAACACTTATCTTTTTACTGTAGTCAAACGACTCGCATTTAAATACAAACCATTGCTGAGGGGGTTTGATTATGGCTTCAGCTCAAAAGCCAGCAAACTGCTTAACTTAATCTGTTGGAGAAGTCAGAAATTAGGAAGAAGCAATCACCTTGGTCGTAAGTTCAATGAGTCGCTGCTCAGCATTATCGAACAACTCCTCCACATCCGCGGACGTTTCGCACACCTTCTTTTTCTTCTGAGAATCAGGATTGAAGAAAACATCAAATAAGACATTATGCAAGGGCAAAGAAGGATATTCAGAAATAACGCTTCATACAAAACAAACAACCTTAAATACAACGGTGACACACAGAGGCAGTGCTTAACTTATCAAAAAGAAACAATAAACCAGATGGATTATATGCAAAGGTGAGAACGCTGCAAATCATTTTCGTCACTCTAAACTGCTTGCGTCGCTTTTTCCATGCAGGTGCATTCGCTTCGAAGTAAATATATGAACGTTTTTGTGTTGCTTTCGAATGCTGGGCTTCTCCTTGTTGTTTCTTTCTTCCAGTGCGTACAAGTACGAAACATTTTAAAGCTCTACGTCTGCATTTGTTGAATTTTTCGACTGTTTCCATTTCTGAAGATGTGCTGGAACTAAAGATGAGTAAACGAGATTTTTTCATCATTAGACTTGACGAGTTTAAACTCGGCCACTGCACTGCCGAGGCCACTCGCATTATCAACAGTGATTGATGACGGCAGTCAGCTTCAAAACGGACCATGCATCGTTGCTTCTAAAAGAATCATTCCTGGTGGTCTGAATCACCTATCTGAAGCTGTCGTCCGAAATGGGAGAGTTAACCGCGACCATGGAGCCCCATCCACGAGCAAACACTCAGGCGTTAAGAGGGGAGGTGGAGGCGGACTATCGCAAAGTCGGAAAACATCTAACACAAACTGGTAAAATGAAGAAAAGCGGGCAGCCCATAATTTGAACAATGATCAGTAGCTTGCGCGTTTCGATGTTTGCTTCAGTTTGCTTGTTCGTTTCTAAAAGGAGTCTCTTTTTCGTTACGTGAATACTGCTGATATGTGACTTCTGTGCCGTTATCAGTACTAAGGTTTTGTTTCGTTCGACCAACCTGCCCCCCTTCCCCCTCAAACTTCCTCAGAATTCAGTTTAGTAAGCCATTATAACCTCTTGCAGCCTAGTCGGATCGTCATGGCAGAACCTTACTTTGGCGATCTGAAATGGATGCATCAAAAGATGCAAGCATTTTGGCCAGCAGTCGTGAGTAGAAAATGAGCATATTCTGAAGCGGGACAAAGCAAGACCACATTTTAAAAACCACCAGCTAAGAACTAGCACAGGCCCAAAGATCCTGTGCTAACCTTCCTATTCCGGTATCATTCTATTTGTCTTTTGTCCCCCCCCCCCCCACCTCCATGGAACTTTTGAAGCAGAAAAACGCTGGCTCTCCTGAAATACTAGCCCAAATGAGGAAGTATATTTAACATCCAGAAGTGCGGGCCTACTGATACTTGCTGCAGCTTACATCTGGAGAATGAGAGAGTTACACAAAAAATGTCTTTAAACACATCACAAAATAATGCCGAACTCATGAATTTTGCTCTAGTTCTCGACGCTGTTTGCCATTAATGGAACAACCGGGCTGAAATTATTTCTAGGAGTCTAAACATAACAACTTTCAGCGCTGCTTACTTTCTTCTTCTTCTCCTTCTTTTCAGAAACCTCCAACTTCCTTTTTCGTATAGATCCTGAAGAAACTGTTTCGACGCGTTCTTGTTCACGAACTGCATCCGTGTTCTCGATGGGCTCCTGCGAGGAAGGGACTTCATCTCGTGTTACATCCCACGTCGCATCTTCCTCCCAGATTTTTTCGCTATCCATTTCCATTTCCCGTCGTGTGGCACCATCCGCGCGCAAGTTGTGCCGTCCCTTAAAACACAACATCCCGGCTCACAGTGTCCATTCATTAATTAGTCTCACAAATAATACCCAATTCGGTCAGTGATGATAGACATTATATACCACCACCAATCAACTACGAATCTGCACGAACCCACTCTCCTCATGAGTGCTGTTAGAGGATGAATACGGTACAAGAACCCTTTACGTGACAGAAAAGCGCTTTGTCATCCAATGTGCGACATGAGTGATGAAATATGGGTCGATCAGATACTCGCTTGACTAACACGGCCGACACTCGATGTGAGCCAAGGAACATGGTTTCTCGCTTAACAACCAAAAGCCTTTGATAAAGTCTTTGGAACGTAGCCCAAACGAACGGAAGTCTTGAAAAGTACATGAGCAGTTCCTCCCTCTTGCCTTGAGGCAGGCTGGAAACGGAAATCGGGAGGGAGATCTCGCCACTCGCATCCGATTTCCGATCAGCACCCGCAGAGGTCTTTCTGGAAAAAGATTTCAAAGGTTCTGCAGTTAGCAGAGGCTAAGATAAAAATCCGACGAAAAATTTCCTTCCTTTTCGACATACCCTTTAACAAAGGGAAACGTCTACCACTGCCTACCTTGCAATCTCTCGGCCACCTAATGCGACTATCAAAGCTCGTTTGATGACTTCCGGCTATCAAAACAACTCTCAGCAACCGCATGGTGACCTACTGCTGTAAAAAGATACCACCAGCACTCACTCTGTAGCCTCTGACTTCCAAAAACTGTAGATCTTCAACAATCGGAAGGTGGCTACTGTGATTTCAAGTGCATCGCGATACTCATCAGCGACTATCAGGTGGGTGGGTGCCTCAGTCGTTAAAATCGACAACTTTGAGCAAAGATTGGGCGAAATGCTTTGGCTCATCTGCTTTTTATTCTAATATATAGTGATTCTTAAGAATCGTAACAACAAAAATTGTATTAGTATTTTTCTATGTAATAGCAGTAAGCGTGTGCGGTTCAAAAAGTTTTCGACTCATTTCGCTTGTCTAATATTTTCATAGGAAACGTTTTTCATGTTGTGCTAATAGCGTATGCCTTGTCTTTTTTTCCTTTATGAGTTATCTAACACTACGCATCAAATGTTCGCACATTATATAATCCCAGCATTGTTCGATGTGAAGAATCGAGGTAGAAAAAAATTCGCGAAGAGCAAAGTTATATTTCAAAAGGCGCTACGTACTACAACTTTTAACAACTTTGACTTGTTCACCGACCTTCACAACGCAATTCTATATCCAGCAGAAATCACAAATTTCTTGCTTTTTAAAATCGAGAATTTTTTACGTGCTTCCTTCGTTTTCTCACTTAAACTTTCGCCGCGAATCTAAAACTGCATTAAGCAGCAAAAAACGTGAGTATGTCACTCGGCTTCGCAGTCTCCACTTATCACAGAAACTGTTAGAATACTGTCAAAACTCTCCTCATTGCAAGAAACATGAGAAGGGAGTGGCACGTATCTTTGAAAAAGAAACATCGAAGTAATTTTTCTTTTTTTTTGGTTTTAAACAGAAGCATAGGACCATTTGCTGTGGTTTGAAGTGAGAGCCTCCATTGTATTTTTAACCTTTCTTCACGGATTTTAGTCAATGACTGATGAATTTTCAAACTTTTCTACGCCAGTGCAGAGCTGGAGCCCAGAAATTACAGAAGAGTGAAGGTACATTGTGTCGATCAAGTACTACCGCTGTTAGTACGAATATTATAAGCTCTCTTTCTACACGCGCATGATGAACTTTGGAAAAGCGTTTCTAACAACAGGAAGGCACCCCCTTGACGTGACCGCAACACAAATAAAACAGTCCCAGCGAAGTGGCTTCAGGCGTAAATTGTCCTCACAAAGGTGGTCGCAATAAAGGCCCTGCAATACTTAATGCGCACGAGTCGGCTGCGATAACTCACAACTTCATATGCTGACTACAGGAGCTCAAGTGCCGTTTCGAACAATACTACTACGTCAACATAAACAGGAAAATTGAACAAATTGAAGCAACTTTTTAAAATGCTTCACAAATATACCTATCTAAGTACTTCTAACATCCCAAGAGCACCTTCAACAATAAACTGTCTTGAATTCGAGTCAAGGGTTGAAAGATGAGGTAAGCCTAGGAAATGGTTGTAAGACTTATACAGCGTGAAAACAAAGGCCGTGGACTACGAATATTAAAAACAGGACCGATATGCAATCGAATGAAATAAACCCTGAGCGCCTTATCAAAAAAGTCAGTACAAAAAGTGGTAGATCAAGAAGCCTCTTGAGATTGTGTAATAAGCAAGCAAAATGCAGCTCAAAAACAAATGACGAACCACAAGCGCCTGCTGTGCCGTCGCTGCAGTCTTTTCACTCGATATCTTCTGTTCTTGACGCAACCGTCGAAGAGAGACCCTTAATGCCGGATTTGACTCGGAAGTTTCAAGTGTTTCCTCTTGAGCGGCGATTTCAGCAGCCTTCTGAAACTTATCCCCGCATCAAACCTATCAAACCGCAACAATCGGCAGAATCTTTATCAAGCGAAAGACTAGCTGTCACAAACTAGCATGTGAACTATGAGTGTCGTGCTCATTTAGAAGTGGCTAATACCGTGAAGTAAACAAGACATTACACGTAAATAATACAGCATTATGACAACTCCAAAAAATTTACTACCAGACATCTGTCATTTACTGGACAAAACTTTATCCAACATTTTCGAATAAAACATAGCAATCCTTCTTCATCCAACATAAGAGATTATTCAAGGTAGCCGAGTTAGAGGAACTGCTTGCTCCTCAAGCAGCTCGATCGGCTGCAACCGTCCTACTTGATGTGTTGCCACAAACCTCGAGCAATAGCTGTGGATTGAGAGCATTTTCCGTGCCCACATCTGCTCCGTCGTTATCTGAGTCGGAATCACTTTCCATGCCATGCTTTTCGACAAGTTCACGACCAAGCCGAATTTGCTCCTCAAGTGCTCGCTTTGCATTCGTATCCTTCGATGCGTGACGAGCGAGCATTTGTATTCGTTTACTGCCGTTACGATGTTTCAGTGTTGCTCTCTCCTGAAAAACTTTCAAAAACTTAATATCAATCAGATCTTGTGAAGAATCTATGATTTATTTTGTAAGACTTTGTAAAAACAGGAAAGCTTCGAGGCGCTCACTAGTTTTCTCAAAACAAACGAAAGCACAAACAAAAGTCCCATAAATAAAAATATTTTCAAGAAACTCGTTCTTATTTTCACATGACATCCTCACTGTGTTATCGTACCGCCTCTCAAGTACAAGCAAATTTGAAGATGATATACCAGAATTCGCTGGCGTTCAATCTCAGCGAGTTTCTCTTTCGATGCTTCCGGGTCCTTCAAGAGGAGCTCATCGAACTCTTTTATGAGCTGCTTGCGTTTCTGCCTTTTCAGATGACGATGATAACTTAAAATAGAAAAAGATCAGTCCCACTACTTCCGTGATAGCAAATACCAACAGATGAATTAGTGAACAAAAAATTTCAAGCTGTTACTTTTAGAGCATGTATTTGGGCCCGAACTCCGAACCGCAAAGTGGTCGTAAGAAGATGGAAGCCCTCCAGTTCTGTTCCACACAAAAGTAAATTTTCCTGGCTCGATATGCCATAAACTATAAAAAAATTTCCATCAATAGAAAATGGGAAACAAGTAGATTTCCCGCAAATAAGTGATTTGTAGTCGTTAACAACAATAAAGATTTAGCGAAAAAAAAAAGAAAAAACGAACGATTTGCTCTTGATTTTCGCTTGACGCCTCAGCTTTGCCTCTCGATAGCTAACGAGTGCACGCATCTTCTGCAGTTTCGCACATTTCGCTTTAGCCTGAATTTAATAGTTCTTATGGGACGGTAAGCAACGACTTTTTCATCACGAATATTTGCCATTTATCCAACAGTAAAATAGCCTACGAGTGGAAAACACCTCCACCTTTACTGTGTAACTCCTCCCTTCCTTCTTATCGGCACTAAAGGGTTCTCATTATAGACAATTACTACATGCCACCATTGAGGGGTCAATATTAGCAAAGGGCGTACCTGACAGCCCAAAATAATGTGCAGACAACGAACGTATATAGCTCGATCGTCACCTAGGAGGACGGCTCTCTCTCATCACCCACTTCTATAGAGTTGAATAGTTAGTTATCATCAGTTCCTTTGCTTCTCACGATAGCAGAGTTCCAGTGCACTCAGTTACACTTTACAGAGATACGAGGATGGGAACATCACTCGTGGAGATGGACCTATGAAAGCGCATTACATGCATGAAACGTCCCATATCAGAGTGATCTACGACAGTCCATCAGTGTGAAATACAGACAGCCGGCTGCCACCTCAATTTCTGTTCAGTGTTCAACGCATGCAAACTGAGCAACAATAAAAAAGAGCTGTACTTTATTTCGCTAAATTTATTCGCTTTCAATCGAAGCTATTCTCACATCAAGCAGGGTGCAAAAACACTTCCACAGAAACTTTGGCTGCTAGATTCCATTACATATGATAATATTTTGTAAATTACTCTTTTGAAAAGACGAGATTGTTCAACGCGAGCTGCTCACATCGAGCGTCGACTAAATGAAAAATTATTTCTGCCTATTCCTACCCGTTCTTACGACTACCTGTCCAGAATGCTCCATGGCAGAATGCACAGCAGAAAGATACCTCTTCCAGGCTCATTGCTTTCAGCAGCTCCATCTCTGCTTCTGTGTATAATTTTTCATTAGGCAGAGTATTTTTGCTTGTTCCGAGTATATTAGCCATCTCGAGCTCCAGTGATGTCCTCGGCTAAAACTCACTAATAATATAACAAACATGATAGGAAAAACTAAAAGTTGAAAACAACAACAGCACTTCATAGTGTGATCCAAAAATAACTATTAGCAATTATTACTTAGAAGAGAGCAACACTGAACAGCATTATATATTTTTTGCTTTTTTCAACTGCGCCTATGCAACTCGGGCACATCTCCAACTAAGCATACTCGACTGAACAATCCCAAATGCGCCAACATACTGAACATATTCTAACGTATATCGCCGCAAACAAAAGCACCCCTGAGTGGTAACGCAAAAAAACAAGCGGCGAACTCATGCAGACAGCCAGACTGCATATTTGAACTCCGAATGCACACCAGTTGAAAAGAAAAATTTTAGCACTTTAAAGTTCGCCCTGTTCAAGAGAAAAAAATCAGCAAAATGACTTCACTTCCACTAGCAAAATTTTAGAAAAAACCTAAACGTCTGCCTACAAATATATACCAGATACCCGGATATCAGGGGGCAACGAGCGCTTTCTGTTGCGAATTCTGTTTTGTTTTTAATAGACAAGAGGATAGCCCACAACCTTAAAATTCTGGAGCCTTTCAGTGCCACTCTGATCGACAGCTTCATTCTGTTCGATGGGAAAAACCAACTGATCCGCGAGACGGTTCTCCTGCACAACTGGTGCCCAAACAGCCAAATCCCTTCTGGAAGCGTCATTACAATTGAACTATTTTGTGTGAGGTGACTGAATCACATAGGTCGTTTGTTTCAACGAAGGCCCACGACACAACTCCACTTTCACCCCTGCACTCTAGATAAAATCACCTTGTGCAGAGTTATGGGCTCTCGCTTACAAAACAAGGCAAATTGATTATGGAAGCTAGTCGCTAAAAGAGAACTTCAAGTTATGGTCAAAAGCGACTGTCGTCGACCGCTATTGCGTTTACTGCAAATCCTAGGGTCGAATAACACGAAACGATGTGAACAGAAACTCACCGACGGCTGCGTCAGACTCGGCTCCTGTCGAGAACAAAATAGACTCATACAGTGATGAGATATTGAAAGGTCGAGACGGAGAGGAAAATTTCATGTAACGGAGCACATAGATAGCGATGGAATTAACGATGCATACAAACGGAGAAATTTGGGACATAATTCAAACAAAACCGCATAGAAATATTTCAAGGGTCGAATGACAGCGACTACACATGAGATTTTGCTTCTGGGTGATCAAATCCCACGAAAATTGAATTGTAGGTGAGTGAGAAAACATTGCGAAGCATATTGCTGAAGATAAAAGCGTTCTCACTTTGCTTCACTATAGGCGACGCTGCTGTGAATTCTTTCATTCGCAAGTCGATGCAACGGCGCCGAAAGTGTCGTCCCTTTCCCTTTTTTATCAGCATTCTTCTTTTTCTGTAATTCTTTCTTGATGTCGTCCAAATTCCTAAATTTCTACAATCAAATACCGAAGCATGAAGAACGGAGAAACAAAAAAGCATCCATCAGCTTTATCAAGAATGATATTACGAAGAATGGATGACTTAATCTAGCCTAAATATCGTGGGAATTTTCATAGCCTTATCGAAAACCTTCAGCTCAAATTTCAGCCCTGAGATCCATCTGAATTCCTCCCTTTCTTAAACCCATTCATCACGACCCTACCGGAAAAGTTGAGATTTACTTCAAGGCTCATGTGTACGGATATCTTGACGAGGGTGCAATGTACAGATCTGAATCGTCTCAAGACGGCTGCTGTACGTTGTTCAATGCAGCATCTACTCACTTCATCGAAATGTCTCACCGCACTATTCCATACTGCTACTGACTTAGTTAAAAACAGCTAAACCATTTAGTGCGAAAAATATCAACACACGAAAACTAATGCTCGCCTTGTTGAATGAATTGCCCCGATGAGCTCACCAGCGCTGACTTTCTTCACTTTTTTCTTCACGGTACCCCTTTTAGACGTTGCCTTTGTTCTACCGATTGCTTGAATGGTTTTTATTAACTTCTCATGCGCCTCTTGATTATAATCAGGATCAATCACATCCGACATCCTTTCGTGCAGTAGTTCCCTTAAAAAATGAGACAACTACGAAACAGTTTCGATGGGAAAGCTGTTGTATCGCTTAACAAACAATATGGTCACCGATTACCTCACCAACACGTCAGCAGCAATTTTTTTAAATATTAGAGAAGTTGAAACTTGCAAAACTAACGAGACGGACTCTTCTAAATTGAAGCCGACATCTTTAAGTACGTCGGAGCGCAATTTGCAAACGACAACCTTAGCGAGCAAATGGTTAATCACACAACATATGAGTTCAAATAGTCCAACGTTCATTGCCTTGATTAAAAAAAGACAGCGTTGAATTCAAATCTGCCACTATTCCTTCACCATTCATCCTTAGATTACCCCCAAGTATTCGTGAACGTCGAAGAATTCGATCGTCGATACAGGTAATACAACCGTCTTCACCTGCTCGCAAAATTACTGGTCATTTATAAATGGGGCTCTTCGCATCTGATCCTATAGAGTTATCATTATTACACATAAACATGTTTCATTATTCAGAGAGAATTTGTGCAAAGATATCGAAGACAATACTTCGTACGCAAATTAGCGCCGAAATGGAAAACACAATTTCAGCCAAGCAACTCAACGATTTATTTTTTCCGTGATGCAACAAAACAGCAATAGAAAGCAAAGAGTCCGGCCAAATCACAAACACATTATCCATCACCCCAAAGTGATGCTCCGGAGACAAAGAAGAAAGAGCTCTCGCTATGGACAGCGAGCTGAACCCAGAAAAACAGCTTTAGCAACAAAGAGACAAACAAGAGACTCCTAATGCCGGACGCAACAATCACCACCAACGACGTCGCACATCTACTCACGAACACCTCGTAATCAATGATCCTGGGAGAACCATCCTCAACAACTCATAGAATAAGATATCACGAAATATGCTGATCAAAGAAAGCCTAAACTACCTCAATCTTTCTCTAAACACATAACAAACTATTCACAACTTTTTTCTCACTGTTCTGACCCAAAATTAAGAAAAAATCCGCACATTATGCAAAATGACATGAAAAAAAGGTCAGCCAAAATCCACAAAAGACCTGCAACGAGTCTGTCTCGACCTAGCATCAAAGAAGCGTTGGACTATGCTCAACAACAAACAACAAACCAGTGCAGGGCCTGACAATAACAATTAGTTCACTGCAGCACACATAACAAAGCTCATGAAAGGCCCACAGCACATAATACAAATGCCAATAAGCTCCTACTAGAACAAAACACGAAGGTGTTACGTGAGGGAAATGTGCTTCAACACATCGAATTGCCAACAGGCAAACACCGACCAGAAATCAACAAGAGAATGTCGAAAACACCGAGAAATATGAAACCTGAAACACCGAGAGATAATACCATGAGCGTGCACTTGTGAAAAAGACCGTTCATCGGAGAGTGAAGGTATATCGCTGCTTCCCATTTAATGCTCAATAGCTGCGACCAAACAGAGTGAAGAAACGTGGCTTTGCTGTACATTCCGGATGGATACACCTCGCCGGCAGGGGATCTGTGGGCTGAAACAAATCCTTTAAGCAGATTAGGAGATATGACTGTACTGCTGAACAAAAAACCCAAATCTTCGGGGTCTTTGTGTGTTGGTTTCTGGTAAGATTTGTGAAGAGGGACATCCTTATTGTGCCGAAAGAACGTCGTGCACCGAAAACGAACTAATTGTGGAATCTTCAGCCCGGGCTCAATATCACTCTAGAAAAGTTTACGGAAATTAACTCCTACTCAGGCGGAAGAGTGTGGCCGAGAAATACCACAAAGAAGACTCAGTGTGTTGAAAAGTACATTTTTGCCTCTCCGTTTTTCCAATCCCTCTTCCACCTGTGCTACTCTTCGCCAGCTTGTATATCACTTTCGAAAAATGGCTGCATTGCCTCAAGCAGCTGAAGAAGCTGCAAGGAGAAGAGAGAAAGTGGGCCCCCAATATTATAAAAGTTGCCGCTCTGAACACGAAAGGTTGTGTTCAGGAATATGAGAGGGAATTCTGCGATACGCTTCCATCCCATCACCTCTTTATATCAAGTTCACAAAAAAGCTTTCCACAAAACAACCTTATGCGTTTAGGGAATTTTGTTTCTAAACGTGGCCGCATCCTCGAAGCATATTTCCTATGGACACAATCAGGCGGTCTTATTGAGGGGGCTGTTGTGAAAAAAAGAGCTTTTGCAGAGGACGGCTTTTTATTCGATGCGGGACAATAAACGCTCGCTAAAAGGACACTTTGACAGAGTGTTTTACCCACACGATATCAAAGGTAGCTAGGTTTGAGCAAAAGCAGACCACATTGCGTCCCCCCCCCCTTCCCCGACTTTTCACCGGGGTTTACAGGTGATATCGCGATACCTATAGCACAACGAATCGTATTATAAAAGACTCTCAAAACAATAATTTTTAGGAGTCTCAAAAAATGATACTCTCTAAGGATGACACTTTCTCGCGAAAATTAAATCTCCCTAAAACAAAATTAAATATAAATTTTCCACTTCGAAAAAAAAACGGATGATTACTATTACTCCGTGGAACAAAAAGAGCATGGTTGCAGAAAACGTTTCAAAAGCAACGACTAGAGCCGGAAAAAAAAATTCGGTGCTTAATCAGCTGAAAATATTGATCTCATTAAAACGTTCCAAGGCAAAAATTTTTGCTTTGAGGAAAGCAACCTCTAAATCATTTATGGGCAGACCTTTTCTCCACTTCTGCACTTTCAGTTCATATAGCAACCCCAACTTTTCAGCTGCGCATAGCATCTGTTCCATTGTTATTTTGGTGCCTCAAGGAAAACTTTTCGACAGAGAGGAGCTGGTCCGTGAATTTGCCTAAAACTGTGCAGAATCTTAACAACTGGCTAAGATAAGCAACATCAACAGTTGCTTATCGTAGCCAAACGTTAGGTTTCTGTGCAGCAAAAGTTAGCTGAGAGTGCAAGAAGAACCTGCTCAAGTGGAATGCAAAGTGATTTTGCGCCCATCGCGGACGCGCCTGGTTCAATGCTTTCTTCACGAGCGCTGTCCTTTTTGATTGCGTCTTCGCATTCGATACGGCCACAGAATGGTACCAACAGTATAAACTTGTTATCGAGGAGATCTTTGAACTCCCTCCACTCCATGCACATCTTCTTGTGCTTATCTCTTACTTCCAAAACCCTGTGCAGAAAATGCCAGTTACCCATTGCAGAACAAACAATCACCTTGCAAAGATGCTTCACTAACAAGTAAGACATTCGAGGCTGTACCTCACTCCTAAATCCCCCTTCAACGTGTGAGAACATCGGCATAATTCCACTCTCTCCGAACGTGCCACCGAAAAACAACTCTATCTAGCAGTGATCAGCACAGCTAAGTGGTCGGAATGGTCGAAACAGTTTGCAACTGAGTTGGACCATAGATGATGCCCATCAGGAAAAATTTGTTCAACAAACCCTTTTTGCCTTCCAACTTGACAGTCTGCTTTTTTTTGAAAAACATTCGGCCTACAAAAACTGCACTCAACCAACCTTTCCGAACTTTATGAGAAAAACAATCGAATTCAATTAACAAAGTCTGCCCTCAATGGCAGAACAACCATGCATTAAAAATGGGCGTAAACGCTTCAAGTAAACCAAAACAAAAAATGAAAGTGGAAAAAATGTGATATATGGGCAGAACGGGCGGCTATAAAGCTGCCTTGAATGAAAAAACGTTGGCATTTTATCCCGACCAAGATTACTGCAGATACTCTTGCCGTTTTCAGCGAAGCAAACACAGCAAAACAAGCGATAAAAAAGCCAAAACGGATTCCTATTTACAAAATTGTTTGGCCTTCTTGTTATGGAACTACAGTTTCGGAGGAATACTGAAGAAATAAAATGCAGCCATTACTTGTTGTACATCCTTTCATGTATCTCATTGAGCATTTTCTTTGAAGCTTCGGCAAGTCCACTCACTGGTATTGCACGTTTCTCACCCGAAAGACGAATAACGCAAGTCACCTGCAACAAAACGCACGAATCTATTTAAGAAGATCTTTCCTAAATAACCCACCTATTGTACCAGCAAAACTTTGTCGACGACTGGCCTGCCGACAACTTCAACATGAAACACTAGACGAGAGAAAATTTCGGCAATGTAAACTGCCAACAAATAATTTAAAAAAAACAATCAGACCACTCAAAGAAACCTTCCCCGATTGCAAAGCCGCCAGTTGGCCGCAGTGAAAATAATGGACCTCAGTGGTTATGAAAAAATGCAAGTCCGGTTCACTTAAGTTGCTCTTAAAGTGCTCTAACTCTATTCGACGTTGATGGATGAACCCAGCGACACTACTCGCCATAATCTGCTTTAAAATGTAAATCAGCAAAATCACATAAAACATACAATACGCAGCGATAAAACCGAGGCAAAACACTTCGTTTTTTGCTGGGAAAAATGAATGGACAAAGAACGGATTCACAGTGGGGTGACAGTTCGCTATAATGAAACCTAATGCAAACTCACTTTTCAGATCAGATTTGAGAAAAAAACACGCAACGCTTCATTGCAGAAAAATTTTTTGTGTAGTCTTATTTGCAGGTGTAACTTGTTCAAAAATCTCTAAATCAACCCCTACCAATTCATTCATGGGTGCGAAATCACAGAAAAAGCAAAAGCTAAAAGGACCTGGTTGTTGGCCACGTCTCTGGGACCGACTTCCACACGCACAGGCACACCCTTCAGCTCCCAGTGGTTGAACTTCCATCCTGGCGAATAGTTGTCCCTCAGATCACTCTCGGCACGAATTCCCACACTGACTAATAAATCGGTTATCTCCTCCGCCTTACATATAAGCATTTTACGTTGCTCCTCGCTTGTCTGTGCCGTCACACCAACCGGCACCACAATCATCTGTAAATCGTTTTTTCTTCCAAACGCAAGGAGCTACTTTTATCTCCTTCGTCGCTCACAGGAAGCTGCACCGATGAAAACTACCCATAATCCGGTAATTGAACGGACTGGCTCATCTTCGTTCGGAAGATACGTGCGGCTGCATACACCGACTAATCCCCTAATTACAAAAAACAAATGACGCACATCATCCTAGCTTACGACCGATAGCAAAAAGGATTGACAAACATAAATCCCATTCATTCATAATTCAGTTAAACGTATTGCTATCAGTCACAACCGACCATGCATGGAAGTGACATTCAACAGAAAGTGCTGAATAAGAAGCTCGCTCATTGCACAGAAGCACATGAAAAACCTGGATGGCAGCAACCCTCGGTGGCAACACGAGTCCGTTATCGTCACCGTGAATCATAATCATTGCACCAATGGTTCTCGTAGAAAGACCCCAGCTGTTCTGCCATGCGTAAGCCTTGCCACCCTTATCGGGTTCCTCGAACGATATGTCGAACATCTTCGAGAAGTTTTGGCCCAAATGATGCGAAGTAGCTCCCTGAATCATACTGCGAATTCAAACATTCGTCGAGAACCGCAACATAAAACGAGGAACGGAATGGGTCTAATTCCAAAGTATCATCAGTACGGCAACAATGATTTATAAAGCTGAATGTAATCAAAAACCAGCCTTTAACCGGATAGATAGAGTACTTCACTGATCGAGCATCTCCCAGCTCTCGAAAAAAAACTTGCCGAAGTTCCCACGAATTTATCACCCCAGAAATCTTGCTCGAAACTATAAGATATGTCAATAAGAGAGAGCCTACAATAATGACGAAGTGTTAGCCCTGGTCGAGCGAAGTGCAGAAAATAAAAATCAAAGAACAACTTGGAACTGGGTGTCACCTGAATGGAGCGTCCGTTGACAGGAACATAAGCCTCAACGGTCGTTGTAAAATCGCCACCGGCGAATTTTTCTTTCTCTGACTTTCGTCCTTTGACCACTGGAATGGCTAGTAGATCGGTGTAGATCTGGGCGTAAAGGTCGAGAATTTGGTAGACCTCCGTTTCGGCTTCTTTCGCCGTATGAAACGCAGTATGACCCTCCTGCCACAGGAATTCACGCGTTCTCAGAAATGGGGTCGGGTGCTTGAATTCCCAGCGCTGAAGCGATAAAACGCGAATAACCATTCGCCGATATCTTGCAGCAAAAAACTTGGCCAATAATATCTCAAATGAATAACCACAGCCTCAAAGCTCCTAACAACCGAACTTTGTCGTTTTGTTTAGTGAGCAAAAACGCCAAATGCTAGCAATAAAGCCTCCTAGCAAAAAGCACTTCTCAGCGCAAAACGATATAAAAGAAATAATTACATGAGATCAATTCATAAAAAATAAGCATAGGCAAACAGTTTCAAAAATGCGACTTACCACGACATTGCACCACTGATTAAGACGTATTGGCAAATCGCGATGAGACTGCACCCACTTTGCGTAACTTGGATACATAACGGTCTCGCTTGTGGGTCGGATAGCAATTGGTTCTGCCATCTCCGATTGACCAGCCTTCGTAACCCAAGCCACCTGAGAACTTAGGTGGCTATGATGAAACATGATATAAAGATTGAAAAGCAAAGTGAAATGGGCAGAGTCCGATAAAAAGATAATACGGCCTCACAGCACGCGTCATCCTCTACTCTAAATGAAATTTTCATATGAGCGGAAAAACGCAAAGATAAGATAGCATGAATCTGAGCAAGTGCAGTGAATCCACAAACCTCAGGAGCAAAATCAGCGATGTGGGTCTTCTCCCTCTCTAATGCACCTTGCGAGACAAATATAGGGAAATAGCAATTCTTCACGCCAAGTTTCTTTATTTCCGCGTCAAACCACTCCTGGATGATCTCCCAAATGGCATAAGACCACGGACGCAAAACATAGCAGCCTGACACGTCGTAATATTCGATCATTTCGGATTTGGTTATCACCTTCAACGAGAAAATTCTGAGAAAGAATGAATGAAATAGAACGAGAAACGCCACCATGGATTACTTTCAATGCAATGAGAAAAAGCAAAACAAGAAAAGCAACAAGTTCTGGATCAACGACGTTATGCAATCGCTAAATAAATGATGCTGAAAACGTGCAAACAATCGCCAAAGTTATTTCTATTTCCGACTAATTAGTTCCTTGAATTTCCAGTCCACTCAACTGGCATTCGTATTCTGACAAGCCTACTGAGCATTTTTTTTAAAACCTGACCCCTCAATCAAGCGACAGTTGCTAAATAACGAGTTTTAATTGCCTCTATGGCTCCTGTCTATGACATTTTCATGCCCACCTTCTGCAAACAGCCCCATTAAGAGTGGATACGCATTGAAACAATCGTCTCTAGCCTTTCGCCACATAGATGGCATCAATCACTTTAATTTCATCGTTGACATCTTGCAGCTGGAATAGAATTAAAAACGATTTGATGGGCATGAAGCCTTAGAAATAATCGAGAATAGCTCTTTACTTAGGATAAATATCTTTAGAAAAGTTCCCTTCCTTTCATGCACTTTTGTTTTCCCCTCTTCCCCTAAACCAAACAACTAAACATCTTATTGCAGTTAGGAAACAAACAAACATCTGCTTTGCTGGTAATACTCTAAACACCAGATATACACGACGTACAACAAGTGAAAATACCGTACTGAATGCAGGTGTGGTCTTCTTTCTCGACGAAACCACAAAAATGATAGCCTCGATGAAAGTTATTTTAAACTGGTTAGTGATCGCAAACAAGAGGAAAAATCATTTATTTCGATGAGAAAGAATGTTCGGTTAAATGTATTTCGACTTTCATATCGCAATGAATATAAAAACCTAGTGACCACAAGCAAGAACGTCCAAAAACTTTTAAAAATTACCTGAGAATACCATTCGGAGTAATTCTCATCTTTAGAAACTTCAATGCCGAGCTTGGTCTGCTTTTTCACATCCCCTTGACTCTTGACTTGTTTGGATTCTTCATTCTTCTTTACAGCCTAAAAAGCCAACAGCACAAGCAGTTAAGAAAAATACGCAAAAAAACTATTCAGCAACACTCTGCTCCGCTGTTTCCTTAAAAAACCTTTTCGTCTTCTAAGATACAAATCAGCAGCAAGGAAAATAAACTAGAAATAAATCGTTCCTTGTAAATGGTAGAGAGTATATCCGGCATACTAGATAAGACGTCTCTCTCATCATACCATCCCTCCCTTCACGGCGAAACGGCTTCTTCTAGCACCTCGAATGGTCTGTTATCGCTCCACTTCCTGATATCATATGAACGCACAACTGAAGACATAGGCTAACGGCAAAAACCTGTTATTATAAGAACTTATTGAACACTCGATTGATTGCTTAATACGCCTACGCAATCCATTTCCGTATGTGCAATTGAAATTTTTATCTTGCCCTGAACGAGCAGGGAAGTAAAACTATCACTCCCCCTATCAACAACGTAATTCGCGACACAAGAAGCGCGTCTCTTTTGCAAAGCCTCCTGCAAATCCACTACTTGAATGGCCAGAAAATTTGGTAATTAATTAAATCAATGAAAAAGAATGGTTGCTCATAATAATGCAGAGAATATTTCATCCATCACTTACGAGCAAATAAACATATCCGAGTTTCTCCTCAAAGTGGTTTCAAACGATAACTAGCACCTAATTCTTTTCACTCGACTTATCATCTGACTGGCATGGTTAGCTACTAAATATGTGAGGACGTGAGGAAAGATTGTGTTCTTGGTCGGTGTGTACTTGCGCTCAACGTTTGAAATCGGTGACGGGAGAAAACGAATCACAGAAACTGCATACTTCCTGTCCGTTACCACAAACGTCGCGCTATATTTTGCCCACCTAAACAATTAGATGCGACCAATTCCGAATGCAAATAGCTGCAATTCTAGTAACGTTACTATATAGACGAATTCGAAAAAACGTAAGTGGCGGTCATGTGACAACTTCAACACACCTTGTTCTTCTCCTTCTTATCACTCTTTCTTGCTCCGCCGTCGTAATCTTCACCAGTGATCTCCTTGTACAGTGCCTTAAGCTCCTTCAGTCTTTCAATCGCAGCATTCTTTTCGGCCTTAATAAGCACAGTTACAACTTCATAAAAGAGTTATTCCAACCACTTTTCAACATAACCTCTCAATCTACAGGTAATTTCCCGACTCTCTATTTTAGACTAAAATTTGCCTTCAGAAAAGACGCTGATAGTTCGGTTCGCTATATTTGAATCTGCACACCCAACACATGAGTAAAAGTTGTAGCACACTATTCACTCAGCTATTATCACCTTTTTACGTAGAATGTGAAAAAATGAGCAGTAGTATTGCAAAGAAATGGTCTATTTCAGTGTAACGCGTAGACTGTCTTTAATAATCAAACAACTTGCGGTCGAAATGGCAAAAAATTTTTTGTGCTTTCAAATGACTTGTTTTGCTTTCTAATGACTTTGCAACAAAATTTTTGAAGCGCTCAACTTTCCCAATGCCTAGTTGCGAATCCTGCAATTTTTTTGCAGTGTTTGTTTACCTTCTGGTTGCGGTTCACTTCAGAAAATTCCGAGACCTGCAGATAGCACCTCTCTCCTCATCTGTAGAGAGGCAAAAGGAAGCGAGGGGAGAACGATTGGGAGTGCCCATTTGTCATTCTAACATTCTACTCTAATCGCGGTCACTATTCAGCCACCTTAGCGCATTAAAGGCTATACTGTGTCACTCTATAACCCACGCTGCTGCACTAGTGCCGATGAAATATAAGTATCGAAGGAAAAAAAAAATTGCAGTGGAAATAGTTTAATAAAAATTTTCTTGATTAAAGAGATGCTGCCGTGTACATAAATTTTTGAATGTAGAAAAACACATTTGAAAAAAGAGGAAGTGATGGAAGATTGTGGCAAAACAAAGATGAGTGAGAGAAGGAAAATCATCCACTCCAATATAAACTTCAAGTGGATTAAGAATAGAACGGCAATCTGCTATCTGTAATCGCATATTCATGCCAGCAGTTTTCTTTTAAACAATACACCGTCGCATATTCCCGAACTATCAAACTCGATGTTTAATCAACGATTACTATAGGAAAGACAGAACACTAGAAATGCTTCAAGTGAAGAGTAAATGCAAAACAACCACAACAGCCTTTCATCTACTTGAAACAAGCCATCGATGGAAGCCTGGATGCCTCTTAAAGAGATCATGTAGTGCTGCTTGCGTGATCGAATCACCTACCTCAGGTGTATTTCTGCTTTCCTTGAGCTTTCGCACCACATCCCCTTGAGCCACAATTTCGGCTTTCAGTTTTTCGCAATCATTTGGCACAGCCATTGGTTAGCTGTCACTTATTACCTCAAATACATTCATCGTTCATGACAACCATTCACTCATAAGCTTCCCATTTATTGGGAAGGCAACAAACGTCGGCGCATCAACGAATGTAGAAAACCCGTAAAAACACCACGAACAACAGTAGATGCCAAAAGCAGCCTTTAATATCCTAAACATTAGAACGCACGCGGCCAATATTTACAGGTGAGTGTCATCTAAATCTTAACTCCGTCTTGAAACGGCAATGAATAACTCAAGATTTATACCTTGTAAAGAAAACGTCATCATAATATCACAAAGAAAACGCACGATGAAACCATTTAGAGTAATTCGAATCAAAATGCACATACTGCCTTTCAAAAAAAGGAAAGGAAAAGAATCTAGCTAACGGTCAGTCATCGGGAAAGCATGACTCGCTACGCTTGATGTGGAAACATGACATAAGCGATGCACAGGACAATGTGGTTTAGAAAGCCTTAACGAGAGAATCGAGTGGCCGGAGGCAACCGCAGTCATAATCGTGGAATTGGCTTCAACACTGGATGACTATGTTTTTCTACGTATGCGCTAGCCCCATGTTTTTTGCCTGAACGTGGCTAGCCACTAGCTAAGCATCTGGCCTCGCCTCCTTTTTCTCTGCTGCCTTCAAAGAAATCAGAACTTTTAACTCAATCTAGTGGCGAATATTAGGAAAAAGTCAGAACTGCATAATTCTTTTGCGCTGGAGACAAACTCTGAAGAAAAGTGCAGTAACCACTCTCAAATGTAAAGGACAAAAAAGTTGGTGAAATAGCCTCTAAGAAACGACTCTCCGCATTTGAATAACGCAAACAAATTTAACAGCCTAGCAGTGCAATACCCACGACTACTTCCTAGCTGATACAGGAATCGAAGGATGCAGTAATAAATAGTAACAGTAAATCATGACAGAACACGTGTACTAACACCCACACAACGTTAGAATAACAAGTAGAACAATCCCGTTCAAATCAAACCGACTGCCAACGATGCCAACAAACGTTGCTCGCCCGAGTCGATATGCCACAGTTAAATAATGCGTATTTGGCGCTTTTCAAACAGCATATCAACCTTTCTTCCACTGACAAAGCTGGACAAAGTCAATAGCCCACAAGCAGAAACTGTAAACGAACCTCATGCTCTACTCTTCTCCTTTAATCCATACTCGTAGGTAACTGGGCAGAAAAACAATCTGCCCTAATTCATTATGTGACGAATTATCACCACGGTGGAAAACTCATCTCTAGGGAATCCAATTGCCACGTTGGAACGCTTCTTTCAAAATCCTTGCGCTCAAGTATGCAAGCCCCAACACTATTTATAGTTATCACAACATCTCTTTCTAAGAGGTACTGTACTTGCCTACCATCACTCAAAAACCTACCTTGCTCCTTCGCATTTCAAGAAGCGAAACGTCGCATTGGAGTGTAACTGTGTCGTGTAACCGTACTGCCAGCGTAGGTGTCGTGTAGTTCAAAACCAATTTCTTCAATTTTAGCAAATTTGCGTTTGAAAGTTCGATCGGGCGGTTTTCAAGGCGTAATTGTCCTGAACGTTTGGAAATATCCGATGAGTTTAAGCGTTGTGGTGTGGGGCATCGTTGGGTTGCACGACGTAGCTCGCTGTGGCTTGTGTCGTGAAGTTGGGGTTAGTGAATTATGGGATTAAGTTTGAGGTGTCAGGCAGTAGGATTTTTTTTTTGTAGAGAAGTCTATGGTTTATTTCTATTTTTTTTTTCAACGTCCCGAAGTCGAAAAACGCACAAAAACATGTCAACATGGACAGCAAGAACGAGCAAAACGTCCGCACGCAAAGCTACAATTTAGGCAAATAGACATTTAATACGTGGCAGCATGCAGTTCAGGACGACTCAGCCGCAACTTAAAAGCTGAAAGAATGGATCTATTAATCATATCGGCGGGAAGCAGTTCCGGTCTCGTGCAACGCGAAGTTGGAAACTGTGAAGAACATCGTTTGTATTGCAACATCTTTTGGCAAGCTAAAACTGATGCGCAGGCGATGGACATTGCATGAAGTTCTGCCGGTTCACCCCAACCAGCTGTCAAAGTTCTGCTGATCGGCGTCTTCATCTATAAGTTCGACAGATGAGGTTCTTAAAGTTCTGCCAACAGTTTCACTTACACGAAAATGCACCGAAAGAAGGGGAAGCTATGGTTTCGGGAGTCTTATCATGAAATTCTCAAAAATGGACATGCGTTATAAACATTCGAGAAGCGTCTTGGTCATGACCAAGCTGTAACCAAGGCGGAATGGGGAGGCGGGAGTGGGGTGAAGGAGGAGGAAAGATCTCAGTGGCAGCCCCTTTGCACTGTTTTTTGCTCTGGACCTACCTTCCGAAATTATTGACAAACGTTTGCTCCAGAAAGGATGTTTATAGGGGAAAAAGCTTAATAAATGAACTTAGGACAGAAAAGAGAAAACAATGGTCGTAACAAAGCCATCGGACGTATTGAATGCATGAAAAAAAACGCCTGTCAGTTTCTTCAGTGGGCGGGGGGTACGTGGGGAGGAAAGAGGAATCAAAGAATTTGGCTTCTGTTAATTCCACTTTATGACTAGGTTCCCTCCCCTCCTCTTCGTCCTCCTGCTCTTTTCTTTCTTCTCCCTTGCCCCCTTCTCCCTCCTTTGCAATTAATCCTTCAGGTGGTTAGAAAACCGACCAACTAAAAAAAGCAGGAAAATCTCACAAAGGTTCAACGAACAGCACTGTCAAAGAAAAGCCAAATGCAATCCGTCACTAGCAGCCATTCGATTCTAGGCTTCAAAAATTGCCGGTGACTGTGTGTTGAGAAAAACGCGCATATTCGTCCGTCTCATGACAGCGTCTTTTGACTTGGACTGGAAAATATGACACTATGACTGCTTAACAATGCCTATAACCTTCTCCGCTAGCAGCTTTCACCGAGGAGTGAATGAACGCTGAAGCTTCATTCGTCGATGCCTTCCGGAATCTCAGGTAGGACCATGGGGAAATGAGGAAAGGAGGGAAGAAGTGAAGGAGCGCTACATGAGTGGGAAATTAACCAATAAACGAAATCCCATCCTCCTCCTACCTCTCTCTTCTTCATCCCGCAAAAAGAGTCGAGGATGAGGGTCAGGTCTTCCTGGCATTCGCGTAAAGACTGTGGTCTGCGTGCATGCAAAAAGAAGCTCGAATCCGAAATTCGTTTTAGTCTTCTGCTCTGTAAGAAAGAGAATTTCATTCATTAGGTAGTGACAAGGAGTTTCGATGTTTTTTAAGGTTTATCAATCTTTCAAACAAATTCTTCCTCACCCCTTCCGATAAGAAATTTTGACTACAACCACGGCTGACTGATTTTTGAAAAACAAAAACAGCGATAAGATTGAACAAATCAAACAAGCATGAATAAGCAAGCAATAATAATAGACAGCTTGATAACAGCGGAAGAAAGCTTTAACCAACAGAAGAGTTTTATATGCGATCAGTTCTTTTCGGCAAAGGGTTGCTTAAAGAACACAGAGTGCCTCACAGGAAAAGCAATGCTACCAAATAAAATAAGGACTAAAACTTGTCGTCCACGATGAACACAAGCCCCCAAAGAGTTGCTGAAGGGTAAAGGGCACAAAACACTGAAGCGCACATAGCCGATGAGCAAATGACTGTGGTAGAAGTGGTCAGAACGAAGTTGGTTGGAGCGCAAATAACGCGGCACCCTCATGCTCAGCCCTTTATCAAGTCATACCAACAATCAGTAGTTGACGAACGCATTTTTTATTCTACAATCCAACTTACTTTCTCATACTTACCTATTCCCTTTCCACCACCTTGCAACGTACTGTTTATTAACAACTCGTACTCATTCCTACAGCCCCTGCTGTTTACCATCTCATGCTTCACTACTCAACCCACCATTAAATATTTCCTATTTCATCTCACAACCCGCTGGCGAACGTCTTATGACACACTTCGCAACTCACTACAAGTAAAATAAGGACTAAAACTTGAAAAGTGTACGATAATCTCAGGACCTGCTGTTCACCAACTGACATTTGACTCCACAACCTGCTTACCTCCTGGCATCCTGTAAGTCCTGCCGCTTCTGCCTGTACAGCGGGCCAAACTCTCAACCTCAATTTTTCCCAGCTCCAAATCTAATCGACAAGGCTTTCAAAGTTCTGCTAGCAGAAAGTAATCCAATAAACGATGTTTTCCTCATTCGTGGCGCCTTTTTCAGCAAAGTTTATCGTGTCGCAAGCTTTGTTCTAGATTGTTCCAGTTTTTTGAAAATTCGGAGAGGACAAACCCTAGAGTAATTGGAATGCACAACTGCCAGTTCCATAGCGCATTTTGTGCAAAATGAAGGAATATTCATTACTAGGATTCAAACAAAATTTGCATATTTATTCTAATCCTCGACGCTTTCGACGCATTGTCGACCTAGAATTTGCATCAGTGCTATATTCGGCAGTGCTTAAGTACATACCTGAAGAAAATTTGAGATGGCGATAATTTTCGTGATGCTGAGAAAACGATCGAAAGTTTCATAGTAACGGTTGTTAGGTGTGGACCAAGTAGATGATTTTCTAAGGTGTCGAAACAATGGTATGTATATTGTCGGGTTGGAGTCATTCAAAGGTATTTTTTGTTGACTTGTAAGTATTAGTGGCCATTAGGGGAGCGATGAGGCTATTCATGAGTGGGCAAAGCATATTGTTGGCCCACATTTCCCATATATGATTGCGCATTCTGATGTCAAGTATTGCAGCGAAGAGGAGCTACCAAATGCAACTTCACTTTAAACAACAAAACGCAATATCCCATTCGCGATATAGCGCTGCTATCTTCGCTAAACCACTGACCTCATTGCCAACACTCCGCATGAGTAAATATTACACACAATACTTGCGACTTGATTAACTTCCGTTCTATCATAAAGGTGTCTAAAGAGTCTCTCCGAAGAAGAAGACCTTTTGTAATCGGAGTGAAACGCTCATTAGGGGGTCGCTTCTTACCAACGAAACGCTTTTTCCGATATGCAATCTTTGTGTCTTGTGTTTTTGCAGGTAATAATTTAGACAGGTTCCTTGACGCTGCATATTCTTCCTAATATATTTACTGGTAACGAATTGTATCGGTGTTAGCTAATTTCGGTGGAAGATGTTCTATTGCGAACCCATTCTCTCCGAAAACACTATAAATGAATTTTTTTTTTCGTATGTGTTTTTCATTTGTTCAACTGCTGTGCGACAATGTTTTCGTCCAAAAAGCGTGCACATCGCTTCCAAAATTCTCTCAACATCAATAATTGATGAAGCAAGTAATTCAAGGAGTTTATTATAAAACTCTGTTTATTTACATTATTTCAGTTAAAAGTGCATTATAAGTGGTTGCTTTTTTGCGAGGGTGAATACTTTGAAAGCAAAAGGTCGTTGGGTATTATGTGTTATTCAGCATAGGGTACTAGCCGAAGATATTTGCGGAGAAAGGGATCTCGTCTCCCTCTCTATTTGAGCGTTTCTATCTGTTCAGTTGGTGTGCGTTAAGCTGACTTCTTTTCTTCTTCACACAGGTAAATTGTCGGTGTTTGCGCTGAGATTATACTCAGCTGACAAGCCTCTTATGCGTTCAACGCACTCCTCATACGCGGCCTACGGTAGCTGTAAGAAAGCGTCGCGCGCACACAAGTGTTTGATTGCGAAGGGCTTTTCGCACGAAAGCCTGTAAAACGATATGAACGTCAACCATAGCGCTCGCTCATTAACAATCAAGATAGGTAATTAAAGCGACGCTGAATTTTCACACCTGAATTGAGTTTCAAGGTGGTTTAAGTGTTGTGGTTTAGATGACCAGTACGCTGTAATGGTCGTTAAAGACTTATAAAAGTGAACATGTTTTGCCGATGCGTCTGTTTTTTGAGCTCTGTGTATCATGGAAAAACCGGTAATAAGTGCACAGTTTTTGCTCACAACAGACAATGTAAAAATTTGTGCACCTGAGCGGAACAGAAATTTTTTCTTTCTTTTTTGCGAATTTGCGCTGCTGAAGAGCGTTAAGGACTTCTCTATCTAGCGTACCAGTCCAGACTCAGTTGCAGTTATGGGATTTGGCGGGTGTAATCGAAGTTTAATGAAGAGCATGTCTATAATCAATTTCCAGCTTGTTTTAACGATTTCTAGAACAGTCACGAAAATGAAATATGTCAGAGATGTGCGATGACATTTCTGCAGACAACTTGCACAGCCGGTCGAATGAATCGAAAAATGAGCGCATTGTTGAGCATTGTCTCTTTGATTTTAGAAAATTGATGATCCAATCGGTTTATCATAGGCCTAATTATAAGAAGTGCCTGTTCTACCAACATCCGTTATGGAATCTCGTCTCGCAGAAACGCTTTTGTGAGCTTTTGCAACTTTCTATCCGAGAGCATCGTGGTGACGCCATGCGTGTGCGGTGTGTTCATCTACATCTTGGGTAGTTTCAACTCGAGAACTACGAAGGCTATAACGAAGGAATTTCTATAGCTAAACGTATACGAAAATTGGTCTTCTATCCCAAAATTTGCTGTGATTCATCAATTTCTTTGTGACAATTCAGTGTGCCATAAAACCTATGAATTTGATTTCTCCCACTAGAGGTTGGATATTTTGGGTCGAGGAATTATTTGTGCCATCATGGTCGATTCCATAAGAAAAACCTCAATAGCAGTATACTAGTACAATTGCTTCGCTCAAACGTAAGAGCGCATATTGGTGCCAACCTCTCTGGTGTGCTTTCTCATTTGTTTCTTCTGAGATGGTGTCCCGTAGTTGCCTTCAGCGGTCGACCTTATATGTAAACCAATCAGAGCGGATTGTTGGTTGATGTCCAAGTGGTGCACAGAGATAGACGCACACAAAAGGGTGTTTGTTGGAGGCGCAATGCGGATTGTGTGCAAATAACACGTGTGCATAATATCACACCTTTCGCACATCACTTAGCTGTGCAAACATCGTCTCGCTCGCCTATTAGCTGCTGGAGAAGGCCCACTTGGCCCATTCGCTGCCTTCATACACCCATCGTATCGTGTTTCACCGTCAAATGCATGTAACTTATATGCCTGTCGTGTGCATCTCTCAACGAATGCTCTAATGAGATGAGCCCTACGCAATTGAGCGTATAAAGGAGATTTCCGAAGGGCTTCAACTTATTTGGTTTTGGGACTCTGACGGTTTCAGTGCTTCGAAACGATACCAATGAAAAGTTATGGAGATAGTTGTGCCCGAAAAGTTCATAATGCAGACGTCGCAATACGAAGTGGGAGATGCCCCGATGAAGTGAAGGCGTTGCGATGCGTTCGGGTGTGAATAATTGAATTAAGGTGTTGTAAGGGGGGTGCTCATCTTGGCACGACGCACATCTTGTTTTGGGCATTTGCTAATCGCTCCGCTTCGCCCACTAAACACTCATTAAATCCTCAAATCAATTATTTCCGCAGTAAAATAAGACAATCCTTGTGCAGCGGATCTCGTAGCGCGATTGGCCTACAGTAGTATGTCGTCGATGCAGAAACATGCTTCGATGAGGAGCGTGCGTTTCACCTGTCAAGAATCAATGCACATGAGGCCGTTTGTTGCGTTGACGCCAACTAACACATCCTCACGCATCAATGCTTCTGTGCAGTCAGTATGAGCAACAAACGCCGAATCACTAAGAAACTTTACTAAAACGTTCGCATGCAGAGGGCATTGGTTGACGACAAGCAACTCAAGTTTAAATTGGCCTTTTGCAGCAGTAGTGCCTTTTCTATCGAAATTGATTGCTGTAAACCCGAATGTACAAAATTATTCATATCATTAAATGCTCTTACTAGTTGTTAAGCAATGAATCTTGCTGTTATGCAATGTCAAATCTGTTACAAAATGCTGCTAAGCCAAAAACCAACAAAAAAAAGCAAAATATGACGCAAAAAAAAAACAAATCCAAAACAAAAAAAGCAACGCATCGAATTATCGTCCAGTGAAATAGTTCATCCATTCTGAATTGCTATTGCAGCATTTATGCATTGTTTCGTTTTATCGCCCATTCTGCAGATTTAATGAACTGATTTATAATTGTTATTTTCAAATGTCGATAGTTTTCAACAAAATGTGAGTGCATTCCAAGTGAAACTGCTGATTGTGCGTTATGTTATCACGGCAATGATTATTTCATTTGCACACATATTTCACAGTGTTAGTGGTGCAATAATTTTGCGTAAATGCTTATTTGCATAATTTTGCGTTATTTATAGTGTAGAGTTAGGTCTAGACTATTTCAATTGAACCCTTCAAAACGTTGATATGCACGCTTACATCGAATGCAAACGATAGAAACGATTTGTTGAAGAGTGCTGATGCGTTAATGAAGAAGTGAAGCAGCAACGCACAGTGATTAGCACGAATCCTTACGACGATTGCATTGCTTATACGATCAAGTATGTGGAAGTCGAAAAGCCGCTAATGCAAAAATCGATTACATTCATTCTTGAACACATCAAAACTTGCTTTTAACGTTTTCCGCCTATTAACGATAACCAGTGCTATTCATCAATATAAGGCAATTTAAAAAATTCCACTTAAGTTCTAAAATGGCTTGAGAGAAAAAGCGAAAATTGCAAGTTATCTTTCTAGACTGTATAATGTTGACTGCCCTATTCGATCAAAATGACCATCTGGTTTGACTGGCGAAAAAATCCTTTAGCAAGCCTTCTTTTTTAAGTACTTCTCTGCACCTTTAATCGCTCACATCTTTTTATCACATCCGGAGCTTCAGTAAAAACTGCAACTTTGAGTGAGTGAAGGGAATGAGCGTCCTGCTTGCGACTGCAGATGAGGATTAAGTAAAATACACGAGGGTCATGCTCTGATTGGTAAATCAGGTAGAGAATATGGTTGGTCAGGTAAAGATTACAATGGGACTTTAATTTACATTTGAAGCAATCACCGAACAGGGTAATCAGGGAAGGTCCAAGAAGCTTTGTTATTGCGCACAGTAAAGTGCTGTTGTTATGTGCAGAATCAACACAAGTCGAGTAGTGAGGCTTTATGAGTGCCCGACGTGTGTACGAGGAGCACAGATGTGCACCCAGCATTAGATTATTGTGTTTGAGCTCTCGTTCACAATAGAAGGCTTCTGAAATCGTTTGCTGCATTCAACATTAACTTTACACAGCACCACTTTCGCCTGGAAAAACAATCCCCTTATCGCCTTATAGAATTGTTACCTATTGCAATATCTCACAGAACTGTTACCTCTGCGCATGTTTATATTTGAAGAGCCTATTGAACAGTGTGCGCAGTTATTCACTAAACAATCTAATAGTGTTGAATAATTCTATCTTTTAAAAAAGTATCTCACCGGGAGTAACACAACATTTTGGCTTGAAATCACGCCCCAAATATTCTTGCTTAGTCTTATTTTTTGCTCATTTTCTGCAAACGCGCTGCAACATACTCCCCTCCTCAACATTATGGATCCAGAAGGCGTATATTTGAAGCATGCTCGTATAAATGTATCGGCTTTCATGACTTTTCCAGACGCTACGCTCGACGATACTACGGTTGATTTGGTTGAAAACGCAAAGTACATGCAAATTTGGAATCGCAGCGGGTGTTATAAAAAAAATCTCATGGAAAGCCTTCTAGTTGCAAGCGAGTTTAAAACAGAAGATAATTAAGAAATGGGACCGATTGCTTCGTCCATGAAGAGCTGTTTTCACTTGATGGAACTCAGGGCCACTTTGAAAAATTTACGTGCACTCAGCAGCGAATAAGCACGTAACGTGTGAAACTCTGATTTGGCCATTTTGCTCTTGTGCAGACGAGAGAAGAACTTTATTGTCTATAACCGCTTGTATCACACTTAACAAGAATAAGCTTGTGCTCTCACAACAAGCAATGCATCAGGCAAACATCTAATAGGTAGCCAGCTCATTTGTTTGAGGCTCTCAAGAAGTCATCAAATGCGTTCATTAATAAAACTTTGCTTACATTAAAAAAATTGGCAATCATAAATATAAAACAAACAGGCAACAAGTGAAGCATTTACAGTAAGTTACGATGCAGGCTGACTAGCCACATGCATAATGGTGCAATAAGTTCACATCTAAAGTTGGCGTCACAGTCGTATTGAATGCTGCCTTCATTTCCATGGCTTTTTGTTAACGGCCAATATTGCTCAGAAGTTATTACATACAATTCATTCGCCAAGTTGTTATGTTTAAGCAAAAAGTTGAATGCATCGCTTATGGCACCACGAAGAGAACGACCATGCAAACTCTGTTCGAAGATACATAGTTATGGAGGATGTTCACAGCTCTGGCGATAATGGAATAGCGAGCTAGCTGTATGCTGATTTCCACGATGTGGCGCTGAAGGCGAGAATCCAAAAAATGGGTGTGCTTCCGGCTGCGTAAAGCGTGGCACTGAGGATGGCCAGCTAATAACCCGTTTAGACAGAGTTAAGAATGCTTACCGCAGGTTTTTTGTAGACAAGGAGTGTGATGCCATGTGGCGCAATTGGAGCTGCGCTCGGTTGCCGTGCATAGCAACAGCGTAGAGTTCATATACACGCAATGATGATGGCACGACTTCTAGATGTAGCTCATGACTTAACGTTCTAAGTGCGTGGCTCTGTTTTGACCCCTGATCCCACGCAGAGTTTTCTCCTTTTCGAGCTGCTCTCATCATCGGAAACATCGTAGTCCGATTCATCGGAGGCAGTGATTTTCACCGTGCTGCTTTCTTTTCCATCAGAGTCGCGCTTCTGTTTCCGATCTTTTGCGCGTCGGTTCTTAAACCACACCTAAAATGCGAATCGCTTCAATTACATAGCTCTTTGGCAACACCCTTACTCAGATTTCAGCGGTGAAATGCTATTAAGCTCATGAAGCTTTAATAAACAATTTCAGCAATATGATTTCAGAACCATTTCCAAAGTGGACACCGTCAAGGCAAGACTATTCCTTTCCTCTCCCACTTTTAATCGCTCTTCCACAATTCGCTGCTACCGTCCTTTACCGGGTATACAGCCCTCCCCTCTCTTACATCTTACTTCCACAAAATTTTTTGCTTAAGAATCATGGTCCGGACAAATGGAGTCATCGCACCCCTAAGCTTGTCCATCTTACGTTAGAAAATTTGAGCTGATACCTCTCCAGTCTCTACCACCAGGCAGATCATTTATCTGACTAAAAGTCTCCTCCATCACGTCACTCTAAATCCCACGAAACATGTAAACACATCAGAAAGCAGATATTTTTAGAGGAATAAATTGAATAAATATGAGCGCGCAAAGAGGACAAATGTTTCAAGCTCACAATAAAATACAACGTTCCAAGATTCATCATCACCATTCAGCGGGTACTCTCAAAAAGGGAAATACTCATGGTTTTTTGGTTTTCTTTCATGAGCCCATGCTCAGCTTTGAGATAATTTATCGGTAATAACTTTCTCATTCTTAACCAATGTGTTCAACAAATGTTCCCGGAAATTATAGCGCGAAACATTTCATGAGCCTCCCCGGAAAAGTCTTCATCTGTTCTCCATTTATAAAGCAATTGTACGAAACCATTGCACTATCCTCAAAGGAACTCATAATCCAGAGAACAACTTTTCCCATGAATAAGCCCTTCCGCCATCATAATTTTTTCGGCCCCCTGTCACAAATTCAATAAATGCATGTTGCTAGCATGGAAATTTAAAATCTACTGTTATAATCCGGCGCACTTTACACACTGTGCGCAAAACTACTTCCTCAACTAAATCCATCCCCTCCCCTTTAAGTTAACGTCACTCAAAAAATCTTGGTAAATTCACAAGTTCGGCATTCACTCGAGGTAATGTGATGTTTTGTATCAGTTACCTCGACTCGTTCCTCCTTCAGGTCGCACTGTAAAGCAAGCTTCTCGCGTAACATCACGTCCGGGTAATGGGTGCCTTGAAATGCGCTCTCGAGAATCTGAAGTTGTTCCTCGCTAAAGATCGTTCGATGACGCCGCTTACGCTTGCCATTGTAATGCATCGGATTGAACGACGGCAATAGACCGCCTCCAAAATAGGGAAAACCTGGTGCTGAAATGTGTGAAGTGGCTGAAGTGCTTTTTCAGTGCTTTCATTATTTTTACGTTCATTCTTTTTTCCAGCAATTTTATTCAGAAAGAAAGCTTTGTGAGTGATGATAGACACATATCCCTACTCTAAGCGGAAAGTCGATATGGGCTCATAGGTATAACCATATTCCAGAGAAAAAATTTCAATAAATATGTCATTAAACTTCGACGCTTAACTTACACAATAATCGAACGAAAAAGTACAAGCAAATATGATTTATTGTGTGCTTCGTCGATAATACAAAAAAAAACCTGTCAAATGCCAATAACATTTCAATGTTGCTAGTTTTATCTTCATACTAAAAGAAACGCCTAAAAAAGATTTCGAGTATACCCCGAAGTGAATTATTGAGATATGTGACAAAAGAAAGAGGAACCTTATCACCAATCTGCGAGATATTTTGGCTCCTAAAAAAAGTTATAATTTCCTCCATTATAAAAAAAAATTTTTTTTTTTTGCAATCATGAAGACCGTATGGTGGGAAAAAAATGCAACAGGTAGTTTCTTTTGCGCTTTTATGTGTATGCTTTGCAAAACTCATTACAGCGGCGCTGTTTCTGTGCGTATGTATGTGTTTGTCTATTCGTCGGTCGAACAGTTTCAACTGGAAAACTATTAATGCTGGCGCTATGAAATTTGGCGCATACACTGTGCACCATAGGTTCATCCCCTGCAGAATATATTGACCACGTTTAAAAAAGTAGTTAGGGGCATTTAAACGAGGAAAAGAATTGAGTACATTTTAGAAATGCCGATTTTCTAGTTACACATTTGTACGGTCGGCCAGATCGGTAGAAATGTTAATGGCGCTATTTTCAATTTTTTTCTGCTCTTTGCAAACTGTAAAGTTGGCCGTTGAGATGAGCGGCATGCTAAATGCTTAAATTATTAGCTTCTTTGGTGCTCTAGCATATGTGTTTTATGTTTTTTGAAGCATTTCACAATGAACTATAATTCGAGTGCGCGCAGCAAGCATTCTAAACATGCAAATGGTATGGCCAAACAAAAACTTCAGTATCGGTAGACTGATCGTGCTAAATCAAAAAATAATATTCAATGATTTCAGCACTCTCTAGAAGCAAAAGAATCGCTAAAAAAGGCACTTTTTTGTGAGAAAGAAGTTCTTTGAGACTCTTCAGAACTGATAAATTATGTCGGCAAAAAAACGTCTAGGAACTGAATTCTTAGTTACTTTCTGACCAGGAAAATCCAAGGGATTGGTAAAGTACTGTTTTTCTGACTTCGAGAACATGTGATCTGTAAAATATTCATTTAAAGAAAATGGGAAAAGCTCAAAGGAGGGTGGAACGATATGCGTTTTTTTGCGGCGCTTATGCCTCATGAAACAAAATTCAAAGAAAACAAAAATTGCTTCATGTGATGTTCGTCATAGATGTTCTTTTGACTTTGTAATTTCCTCAATTAAAAGCTTGTTTTATAGCCAGCATGAAAACGCCTGCAAAATAAATTTGGCATGTTAATTTTAATGCAACTGCGCCTTTACTTTGTGTAAAATATGACCAATCGAAGTGAATATCGGAGCAGATTCAACGGTCTGGTTTATACTCAGCAAGTTTCAACACCAAACTTTTTATAGCTAGCGAGTTCGAATTAACGGAAAAGCAGAAAGACGGACAAGCAAGAAGATAACCTGTCTTCCAAAAAAACTTACAAAAAGCTCATTAAAAGTCGCCTTTAAGCAGCAAGATATCAAGTCTTGCATGAGCAAATTTCAGACCGTAAATGCATGAATCTTTTTTTTAAGTGCGCAAGAAATCATTTCTGTGAGGTAACAACTGCTAGTAACTGCTGCCAAAAGCGCCTTCTTTATCAAACAAATTTGATGACAAATTTCTTCAAAACTTGCTGCTTTGTTTCGTGAATAAGATAAGTAATGACTGGACTGAGCCATTTTAATGATCGACCGGTAGAGTGTATATTAGCATTTTAAGCAATGATATTCACAATTACCAGAGAATACATCCTGCTTATCAATAAAGACCTTGTGAATGGATTTCTGAGATTTGAAGTCAACTGCAGCCAACAAGAATCAATACAGCGCCATCTATGCTTTGGCTCTTCACAAATAGCTAAGCTCTCGATTTAAACCAATTAAAATTGAAGCAATTGATTTATGTCAATCAAAAGTAACGACAATTTTGTTGAATATTAGTGCTCTTAACAAGAGATTTTAAAAAGTTAACAACTTTTAGCGTTGTTATCAGTCATCTCGCGGAGCGTTTCGGTTCTGATTCGTGAAGGTGATGTCACAAGTAAGTCAAATTTTTCAATATATTTTGATTTGGACCACTGTTCAAATTCCTTCACTGATCGCCAACGACAAACGAACAAATTTGATTACTATCTTTAGCAGTTCAATTATAACCGTTCATCTTGAATCGCCGAAAAATTTAGTGACAGATGACTGGTTGCGGAAATGAACGTGTTTTTAAGCTCTTGCAAAAGAAGCAATTAGCGAAAAGATCATCGCTTTTACAAGTTATTTTCAAATCATCAAATCATGCCAGCTGCTTGATCGTACGTTACGGTGAGCATTGTTTTGTTGCACTCATCGGCATCGTTTAAAGTGGCCGTTACCGAGCGATAAGTGCTACATAATGGTCTTAAAAACATCGGCGACAATGAGTGCATTAATTGGTTGGCGCCGTCAGGAGATTTCGCATTTAATAAACATTGCAGCGCTAAATACGCGAAATTAATCCAATTAGAACAAAAATTAATCCAATTGATCGCAAGAAAGGAATCTCAACAAAAACACATCGTCTTGTGTTTCACGTTTCGAATGCCTTCCTGTCGAAGGTTTTTTTTTTATTAACTAAAATATACCGTATGTACCAACAAAATTATTTCTTTCTTGGAGAGAGACGAGGGAAAGAGATCGTTGTTTCCAAGAATATTGGTGCGTTAAGTATCAGACGTTAGAAGTGTGCAAAACGATAAGATGTGCACGGTAATCGAGTGGGACTTACGCATTAGAGAGAAGTGGGCGGCTGTTGTTTGCCACGGATTGCCAATAAGATCCATTGAAAGAGGAAAAGATGGCAACATCGGCATCGAACCCCGAGCCGAGAGTATACTTTCAATGGAAAAATTTGATAGTGCCGAACTGAAACATTGTGAATAGTAAATCATTTCAACATTTCTGAAGTTACATCAAATATGCTACATGGCTGGCTCTATTTAATTCACATGACTCTGCATTATATTACTCATTTCCGAAAGAACGATTAACGCAATTTCGAAAGCAGTTTGAACGGAGATTTAAGACATACTTCGTGAATATTTCCTTAAGTGAATTCCAATTATTATATTTTCTGAGTTACTATAATCAAGTGAGTACAACTTTGATATTGCCCTGCAAAACAGTCTGAATGCATCAGCTATAAACCATATTTCAGCAATTTTACCAATAACAAATACCAATTGAATGATATGCATGAATCGTAAAATCTCGTTTAGAATTTATTCAACGAGCAAAATTTCAATTCTCATGATGACGGCCTCACCAGACATTCTTGGAAAATCACAGAGTCCTTCTTGATGGCATCTTAAGGAGAGTTCTGCGAAAATTGCTCATAAATAGAAGAGAGGAAGTTGAAAATGCTGAACAGCTGCAGAGGTGTTCCGGACGGTAAGATCACATGTAAGTCTACGAGGCGTAAAAAAAGATTGGTTCCATATGTAATGAGTTCCATAAGAAATTTCAAAGATCGATTTTGTCGCATGTGCATTAAATGACCAAAACAGTGGTATAGTAAAGGTGCGCTTTTCATTACTGCGGAAAGCGTATGAAAGCGATCTTGGCAATGCGAATAGTTATGCATTTAAATGATGCCACCATGCTTGGAATTATTCGATCATCGTCCTGATTGTAAAAGTTGGGATTCTGGTGCCTACATCACAGTACATTTTTCTAAACCACACAAAATACACCACTCAGATAATCAACAAGAATAAAAAGTCCTATGCAATCATTTACGTCACCGATATTAGTCAACGGCGTTGAGCAAAGCATTGTGCTTGCCCCTAAAGTGCACTTGCTGACCGGACGGTTAAAGTTCCCTCCTCCGTTTTTACCACATTTCTTTTGTTTTCAAAAGACTTTCCATCACAGTGACGTTCTAGTCACCTTTAGAGCCTTCATTATTTAAGCTTTAAGGGTTAAATCAAGTAAGTTTGAAGAGAGCGTTCTCGCATGGCTTTGTTAAGAGAGGTGAGAGAGGGAGACAAAAAGAGAAATGGAGCAGCTGAATTGAAGTCATAAAACCAAATTACTAGAACATGCAGGAATCAGAAATACAGCATTTACGTTAGGAGACATATATCATAGTGATAATAACAACGATGGGAATGATGAATAAAGAGTCATACTGAACGGTTAAAAAGTGTGTTTTTTGGTGACAGACTGTGTTCATGAAGGCATCTCAAGACACCCTCTCAAGTCAGCAATAATGACAACATCTAGTGGTATAGATTCTGGCGGATTGGATTGCCGAGAACAAGAGCTCTGCTCATACCCACTGTGCACCTCTACGATGAGCCAACAATTTTCGCTCTCAATTTATATCTTTTTCCACAAATGCATTAAGCCCAAAACCAACGCATTTTACTTTTTAGCTACCTGTTCTTAAGCAGGCAATTTTTTTGCACTCTGTACACGCCTTGAAAGGTAAGAAAAGACAGATTATCAGCGCACCTAGAATAATAGAACTTAGCCTCAACTATTAGAGAAGGAAAAACTTTAACTGACAGAAAAACACGAAATGTTCGTATAGAATGAAATGCCACTAGCGTTTGCGTACCCACTCTTCAATTTTTCGTTTCAATAGAAAGGAGGATATTCTTCTTCGTCTTTAAATTTCCGTTTCAAATACATGTTCTAAGCGAGCACAGACACATTTCAACGTGCTATAAAATACGGCACACACTTTGTCAAGAGGTATAACGTGCCTATAGCAACATGAGGGTGTGAAATTTAACATGGGAGCAATACAGATGCCATTGACCCAAATTATTATTCCTTCTCGATACCCCTCAGGTACGTTATGGTTGAGTATGGCACTCATATGCGCAGACTTCAACCGTATTTCATTCTGATTAGCTTTAATGTTTTCTTTTGAACGCATGGACCTTATTTGCCCTTGAAGAATTAAGTCACAAATTTGCGATCAGGGTGATCAACTCAATTATACAATCTATATCTTCGAAGTGCAAATCTGCATCGAAATCACAGCTCGAATCCACGTTTGTGATGTCATGAATGTTTGTTTTTGAATAGAAATTGAGGAGATGATAGATGGAATTTTGAAGAATAAAACGAATAATGCATTGAAATTGAGAAGTGAAATTAAGTAATCATGCCGGCAAGATGGTAATGAACCTCTAGTTTGATTTGACAGTAATCAGTTAGTTACTTAGTTACCTGGATGGAGTAGGCAGTGAGGATAGACATGAACGAAATTGTTCGGGCGTGCCGAAATAATATGGATAGGGAAGCGACATAGCGCACCAGAAGTGAGCAAATCGACGGTGCTGCACTTAAACCAGACGTAGCGCTACCGTTGTCGCCGATAGACTCTCGCCCCGCCCATCACAAAATCCGATTGGCCGAAACGCTTTTCACAACGCTTACCTGCCTTACCACCCACAAATCGCCTCTCTCTTAAGACACTTACTCATTGAGCGTACTAAGTGCCCTGCTAGTGCTACCAATTCGTTCAATTCAATACGAGCGGCGCACTTCGCAAATGCGATTTAACCGCATTTCACAAGCGCCCACTTACGCCCTCTCCTAAATTCACTTAACCCTTTAAGCTCTACCTGTTGGCACCTCATCTAAGCTTGTATGCGTCACAATTGGGTAATTTCACTTGAACTCCTATCTTATGGACGATATACCTAGTGAGACATTTTGGGAAAAAAGCATTTGGCGGAAAATGTAACTCGCAGTGTTCGGAAACGGGAATGGAACTCGCATGCACTGATTTGGTTTAGGAGAAATATAAGAACGAAAGCTTAAATAGGCAATCGAGCTGAACTTTTATAGCTTCTTTTTTTATCAGCCACAATTACTGCCTCGTGCAATATTAAAAATTGTCATTGTCGGGAAAAGATTAGTGCAGTGAATAGCAAAGGTCATTTGCAAAAACCGATGCGAATTTTGAAAACACTATCAGTTGGATCAATTTTTTTAAATACAATCACAGCTGGATAGCAGAAAGTGTTTTGTACCACAAATGCAAATAAAACTAGACCGTAGGTTTATAATTTATCGTAAACGCCTAAACAAAAAGATACATGCAAACCGAAATTCCATCTTTTATGGTCACCATGCATGATAAGCCAAAAGAATAGGTGGAATGGATCCTGGCATTTCGGCCTCAAAACTTGATGACACTAAATACAAAAATGAAATCCACAGTTGCGAATGAAATTGCAGTTTGAGTGAGTGCGATGTTATCCACTTTAGCATTTCGAGTGATGCATGTGCTGTAAATGATTTTCCCACTTCAATGGAGGCAACTTATGCTTCACAACCACCATCAGTTGATTTGCTTCACTCACATCTCAGGAAGCTTAAGAGTCCAAACTGACGAATGGAACAGCTCCATGAGTAAACCTCTTCTAAAGCTTTAAACGTGCATAGAAGAAACAAAGGAACACGGGGCTAAGAAGGGGGCGTGCTGGTTTGTAACGCGGCAGCCGCAGTGTTTAACAGTTAATGGGGTTAATCGGGTGTATAAGAAGAGAGCGCGAGAGTATGCGAGAGAAACGCTAATGTAGAGAGTGGACGACGATATAGACCTGATTCGCTGCAGTGTACCGTAAGGAGGGGATAGCATCTCGGCATCATTTTGGGGGACGCACAGTGATCTCACCTTCGCGTTAAATTTACGCTTCAACTAACGCCGATCATCTCTGCCCTATGGTCGAATAAAGTGGCCAAATCTAGAGTATTTGATCGGCACACTGATATCTCAACGAGCGCACTCATTATGTTGCATCGACGAAGTTGCACCTGTGTGGGTGAATCGCCTAAAAAGCACTTCACATCATCGATGCTGATATAATAAAAAAAGACTTCGGTGGAACTCTTTGATGAATGTTTATTTTGAGGAATAATTTCAGCATCATCTTTAGCGCTGACACAATTTTTCACGATATTTACTCTCAGTTCGCAGTAAAGAGATAACTAAAAATAACATGTCGCCATAAACATTACAAAGTGAAGTGTTACCTCGAAGCACCTAGTCGCTTCAATCGCTCGCATATTCTGATAATGGCATTAACAAGCCATCGCACAATGCAACTAATGTTAACAAAGCAACTCGGCGATTTCACTAGAAAAGAAACAGTAAAGACCTCTTTTGTGGAAAAGGATTGCCCTGATCTGTTGGCTACACTTCAGAATCCCGATAAAGCAAACAGTCCATTGTGTAGTTCCAGTTCTTAAATAGAGTCGAATGTTTTTGTGCCCTTTCAGCGCACACTAATAACCCCTTGGCAGCACCAGAATTTCGTTTCAGCGTGAAGACTGCAATGGTCAAGGACGTCATGCGAACTGAGGCCTGGCTGGACTAGCATACAGGCAATAAGAAAAAATATTGGAGAATTTAAGTTTCTTTATAAAGCAGGAAATATGGAAAGAAGAAGAAAGAACAGAAAATAATACTGCGCTAAAGCGTTCTAATCAGAATTTGCAAATCAAGCATAAAGCGCAACGGACAGACAGTTTTATTCTTTCTTTAAGGAAAGAGAATATCGTGAAAGCCTTCCAACAAATATTTTACGACCATTCGAGTAACGAATATTTTCGCCATAAATCGATATGCTGCTTTTTGCATTACGAGTGATACCTAGATACTTATCTTCATTAGCAGAAATCGACCACTTTCAATATTCTCATCCACATCCATAAAATCAGCATCCCCCACAACAAGGCTCTATGAGCAACAAGTTGCCTTTAAAAGCTCGATTATCAAGCAGTCCGATTTGTATACTTTGCGCTTTGTGAACATTTGATCCTAAAACCTTTTTTTTGCTCAGAAAAGCACTTGAATTTGACGAGGTTATTTAACAAAGCTACTGCTGTATTTACGCAAATGATTCACTCACGTAAGTTGAGCAAGCGTCGAAAGAAGAATGGAATGCCCTTTTTATCGAGAAAAAAATGACGATAGAAAGTTGACTAATCCTAATGTAGCGATTGAAATGCTTGAATTTTACACATATACGCATAGCAGCTAGAAATGGCGGCTCTAATTTCAGCTTGATACAAACCTTTAAATTTTTTTATCACACGCAAACTGCATAGAATAGATAATATTGTGTCCGGTCAGATTAGGATCTGGGTCTAAGAAGGAATTACACTTAACACGTAAACGCATTGGCATGTGGCGAGGAGCAGATATCAGAAAAACGTGCTATTTCAGATGAGTGATTTCATTCTGAGGCCCAACATTTGCTAAGAAGCTTGATGTAAATGAAATGGATGAATTAACCGTTGCTGAAACTTTAATAAACTGCAGCACTTGGATGCGCTTCGAGTGACTTCATCAACTGTTGCTTGGTGAACTAACTATGCGATTCAATTACAGCAATGTATGCTTCACTTTGAAATTCTACCTCTTCCTCTCTATTCTGTCGTTACAATAATTGCAACCTGGAATTTCACTTGAGAAAGAGAAAAGAATTGAGAGGGAGAGAGAAAGGCAGAGAATGAGAGAGAGCTGAAAAGAACCCTGACGAGCCGACATATTTAGGAGAACAGCGACTGAACAATTCAAGAAACAAAAGGCCTAAGACGAGTGTTTGGGTAACACGCTAATTGAGATGCAGCAAATTGGCGGTGCCAGTGATGATGGTCGCCAACGACGCAACATGATGGCTATGTGCGATCGGGTCGCTCAGACGTAGGGTGACGGTGGTGCGACGCATACTCCATGTTATTCTTCGATCCCTCAGAGCCTCTCTCCTCATTGTGCCTAATAGCATTTCCGCACATAAATGCAGATAATATTGAATGTGCGACGCTTTTTTATGCACCAAAAATATTTGTTCAACTTCCTTAGACGTGTGTCCGATGTCGATGCAATGCGGCCTACGCACGGAAATGCACCTCCGTCCGAGTATGTTCCCAATACAATAGGGTGGCATGCCCCCTTTCAGCTACTTCTTTCGCGAAGTAAGGCAAACAATGTTCAGGTTAGGAAAGAGAGCGCATCAATAGATCTATTCAAGCTACGAATCTCATCACAAATCAGCATAATAAAGCGCAAATGACCTCTATTCTATAACACTCGAAATGATTCACAGAACTGAGTAAATTGAAAGAGTGAATTTACTATCGAACACGTCTTGATATTCTATATGAAGTCAGAAGCATTGGTGACCTTTATAAGTTACTGCCAACCAGAGCTGCTGCTGCAAATTATAACCTAAAATTTAAAGTTCTTGAATTTCCTCAGAAAGTACCAATAAACTGCAACGGCACTCCTTAGTTCTCGTAAAAAAATCAAATAGTTAAGCGCTGTTTTTACCATTGTCCTCGTCTCACTTAATTTAATAGTAAGCTACAAGTTTTGTTATTACTTGCTCAAGGAAAGCACTCTTTGTAATCCAGGCTTTATTCACTCGCTGTTCTTTTTATCCTAGAATGTTGCTGCTGTATTTCTGATGAAACGAAAACATTTCGATGACTCTTCGAACTCTCCAAGAAGAGCAAACTGTAAATATCAGCATTCCCCCAACTGCAAATAATACATGGAAGTCAAAATTCGTCAAGTTAGAATTTCACGGAAACAGGTCAAAGCTTCAACGGCACTAGCAGCACAGGCAGAGCAGCTTTGATATCACATATTTTTCCTTTCTAATTCAAATCAGCTGTTGCTGTTTTGTGTAACTGTTAGACGCTCGTAATAAATGTTTTTGCTATAAATGTATTTATATTCAAATACTGGATTACGCTGACATATACAAAAGATATACACTAAAAACTCAGGAAGTATCCAAAAAATAAAAATAAAACTGAACCTACGAACGCATACGACTAGCATATGAACCTGGTAAAGGCGTCAACGATGAACGCACTTCCGACCTCGATTCGATGGCCAAATCGGCTTTGCTGGAGCAAAGCCGCGAAATTGTTGACATTTGTCGGTATCAACTCAAATTGGAGCTGTTCATCGGTGAGCGATGATCCGTTTTTCTTTTCAATTAAACTCAACGAAGCGCTCCTACTATACGGCAGATGCTTTCCCAAATCCCATAATAAGTGCGTTGGTTGGTGAAACGCCATCAACTAATGCGTAACGTTGAATTGTCTCCACCATATTCACACACTAATAGCTGTTTATTCCACATGAGTGGATTAGAGCAATCGTCCGTCACACACGCTCTCATCTCACCGCTGCGTGACTCGACTCGCACCTCGGGCCTCTTATCTAACCCGTTACTTTCCATCACATCTTCGGCTTTCGAACGCTCATCCAAAGCTTGGCCTCTTCTCAGTTTGCTCTACTCACTTCTCTTCCATTCATACTTTCTCTAACACCTTAATGCTGGAAATAAACAGCCCATATCAAGGCGCTATACAATTGACTCAGGTCACGAATACAAATCTTTACTGTGTTTAGCCTTCTTTGACTATCACTGAAGAACTTCTTGCCTTGGCACGTGCTAGCTTGCACAATAATTTCCTTTGACTGCAGTTCAAATTGTATGCAAATTCTGCGGTGTCGATGAGTTAATGCGTTGAAGAGTAGGAGAAAATATACAACGAGCGAAGTACTATGTGCATGCAATAATGCGAAGCCTTAAAATGATTGTGTTGTTATGAAACTGGGCTTTTCTTTATCGATATGAAATTGCTGATCACATATTACTCAGTATGCGCATGCAAAAAGCACGAGGTCTTTGCAAATCCTCCAGATATGAAACATATTCTCGAGCAATAAGCTAAACGCAACACACATACAAGGTGCCACGCAAGAGATAGAGAGCTCGCCGTTTTTTCTGTGCAAATTAATTAAATGCGCAGAAAAGAATCCCGGCATTTCTAACGGAAATAAATACGTCATGCCCTGAACATCGACAGATGGCGGTTTAAACATTTCAAAGGCATCTATTCATGGCATTTTTTGAAAACCCGAATGGTTAATTTGTCGGCCTGAGCACTTTGAAATTCTTTCAGCCGCCCATCAACATTTGATGCTCCACGAGTAATTATCCATCATAGTCAAAAGCTATGCGTGCGACTTTGATAGCCGTAGTCCGCAAGGTTTGTTACCACCTGATACGTTTATTTTATTACCTTTGCTGTAGTGGATGTCAAATGCAAAACAGTGAAGTCTAACCCATAATTACTAGGTGATGCAATGAGGTCGCTGAATAAAACAGTGAGCTTTAATGACAATGTTTTCGGCTTTTAACGTCTATATTTTGAGCTCCAAGCAACGCAAATTAACTCAGGCCATTTAGTTCAATTTGTTTGCAATATCTCACTTGTTCATTATATGTGCTTACTTAAGTCAGTAGTTGTTGAGGCCAACGAACCTTTGCAGTTCACTCGGTAACTAGAGAAAATCGGCACCTGGAACCACACATCGACGGTAGCCACCGAATTTCATTGGCCACTTAAACATCCTTCGAGTGGGTGCACATCGATCGAATTTTCTGAAATGATGCCTGCTGCAATTGAATCAGCGTCCTTTAAATTATATTCGTTCTGGCCTAGCAAACTATAAATGTTAAATGTTATGTTATTCGTCTGCGAGAATCAAATCCAATATCCAACAGTTGTACAAAAAGATTGAAGGGTCATAGAGCATCATGATCGATAATGAGGGACTGGTTTTCGAAAGTGAGACCCGCCGACGTCTTTCACTTATTTTGGTGCAGCCGACCTTGAGTTGAATTTTATGGACGGAAAGACGAGTAGGTAGGTGAATAGGTGCAACTTCTGCAGCTTGAGCAAAAAACAGAGCGAATTTTTTTGACACGAATTTAGCAACCTTTATCTTAGTTCTGTTAGAGTGTTGGAAAACGAAATATTATGAGTGTTTATCATCTGTGCAAAGATGAAGCTGCTCACTGACAAATCCTGTCAAAACTATTTATTCAAGGGATCGACAGATACATAGGTAGTATTCGAAGGCTCGAGTGCAGATGGCGCGCGGGTGAAAGTGGGCTTTTTTGAGACACGGAAAAGAATATTTAGCACCTTATAACGTTAGAGCATCGTGGAAACTAAACACAGCTATAAAATATTGTCCAGCGTAGAGCCAGATTAGGAAAAAATGCATTTTCCGTGCCGGTGATTTATGAATGGAGTTCTATTTAACTTCACTAATGAGCATGCTGCTCCATTTAAAGATTGATACACCGCCTGGATCGAAGTTTTGCGGAACATGCTGCTTATGATATACAATTAATGACCACTATTGACATCAGTCACATGCAGACAAATTAAATGAGGGAAAACGATAGTATTAAGAGCAGTTCCTCCATCTGTCAGTAATCCTTTCAACTTAACTGCCTACCAAACTGGGAAGAATGATATCAAACAATAGACAAACACTTCAGAGGAATTTGGCGATTCGTACTTTCGTATTTCGCTCACTTGTCCAATCATGCAGAATACTGACTCCACCACTGCTTCGACTACCCGACCAAAATATTTACAAAAGATTCGCTTTTTGCGACCGCACTGATGTAAACTGGAAATCCGGCCGGTGCAGAATGCATATAGCTCTTTTTCTGCTTTTAGAGTGTATAAATTCCTTTCGAATTTGATGAAGCAACATAAAATATGGCAGAGGGATCATCCTATTACCCAACAATTTTGTAACTCCAACTAACTTAAATCGTTCTCCACCCGAAGTTGTCAGATAAGCAAGCAGACAAGCAAATACAGATAAGATGTCGCCATAATGAATCTTTATAAAGCACTTTGCGAAAGTTTTAAAAAAGTGAAGCCTTTTGCATCGTAGAGATGATCTACATACGCATTTCTGTGCACTATATTGTTTAATATTACCCTTTAATTGCTCTATATGCTTTCAAAGCATTTTTCTCTCATTTCTGGTCTTAGGCTTCAAGTTGTTTTTGTTGGAAGTTAGTGATCAATGGTTATAAGTGTTGTTGCTATGGGCTTTTATTTTGCGATTTTCATTGAAGTTGGAACAAAAAATGTTACTTGCCACAGTTTTGTGCACCCATTGAGTTTGCCTCAACAATACGACTATTGTGACACGTTGCATAACACATCTAATGCCTCCGTATTCAGCATCCACTTCTACAGGAATATGCACGACATATTTTTTTATGAAACGACGGACATCTCCCCCATAACAAACCTTTTTTGTGCGTAAACGAGAGTGTGCAATAAAAGCGCGTTATAGGTGTTCCGTTATCAGTTTGTTAGGTGAAACACAATGTGCGTTGTTGTCTTGTTTCTGCTCAGTCCACTTTTCTCTTTAGTGCTATGCGAATGTGATTCTACTGAAGGCTCATGGATTAATGAGAAAAATTCTCAGTTACATTTAATTCAACGTGGAAGTACTCTCTCCGGTTCATTCAATGCAAATACACGCCTTTCCGGACAACACGTTGGTGAGCGTTTATCTCATGAAGTTCCATGATTTCCAAGAGCAAACTCCCCAGATAAGTTTTTCGGATAGAACACTTCTTGTTGCAGCACAAAAAATAATTTTAATGACCGAAAGTTTTGCACTACTTCGGTTATGCTATGATGGAAATTGCGATCTCGTAGTACATTATACGCTGTGAATATACCCTTCCCATAACATCACAGAATCGAAACGACCGATTACGCTCATCAAAGTTGGCTTTCACTGCAAGGTTCTTTTGGCTTATGCTTTCCGAAATCAAATCTTTTCAAGTTTTTCGCGTCCTTTAAAATCTTTGAGTAATTGTCGAGAAATTTTCTTCATATTTCCTCAACCACTATCAGTCGCCTATCCACTGCTGATTACTTAGTCTCAATTAGCTTAAGTCGTGACTTTCGTTTAAAATATTCGTCAAAAAAAAAAGAAATGTAAACAACTTGAATGGGAAGAGTTTTTGCTAGTGATTTTTGCGGAGTAGTTGCTAGTGAAGCAAATCTCAAAGAGGAATTTCATCTATTTATTACTGTATTGGAATCTCATTGCATTTGGCAATAATAATAGTACTATAGCGTTTTGAAGCGCGGAAGTACATGAATGCTGCAGTAAACTACGACCTGTGAAATAAAACCCATACGAGTACTCAATTTTTGAACATCACCATTCGTTTCTTACCGTGCTTGAACTGATTTCACGCTGATACAGCAGTGTAATTTCGGATCATCAATCAGTGGTATATGAGAAAGAGGGAGATGCAATCATGGCGTCCGCCAAGATCTCAGACGAGGTAAAACAAAAAATCTTTGTTCGGTTTGGTTCAAAAAACAAAAAAAAAGGTTAAAAATGGTCGAAATTTTCGGGAAGAGAAAAAAGCACTATTTGAAGCACCAAGATCGTCCTCACCGCTTACCTCAAAAAATTTTTCGTACATCCGCTGGTGCTATCCACCATCCGTCATCAGTCGGCTAAAACAGCTGCTGGTTGGGAAACTGAGTGATCCAACGGTTCTTATTTTACGAAGCACTAGCGTTAGTGCTTCTGTCTCCTCTACAAGAAATTCACCGTTAATTATATTGAAAATTGCAGATAAAGTTAAGCATTTTGCTGTGAATGGCATCTACTCAAAGGACGGCATGATTGCTTACACGATCAACTTCGACGCTTCTGTCGGTGCATTCGTTGGTCAATGCTTCACACAAGACGATGAGGTAAGTGCTTAAGTGTCACTAAGGAACTTGAAGGGTAATATTTTTTTCAGTATTTGTAACTGAGAAATTAAGCAATATGAATGAGATTAATCACCGTGACAGCTGTAAATCGGGAATATCACCGTTGCTTAACATCTTCTGGATGGATTTTTGGTTTTCCAGTTTTATGCAGTGTTGCGTAACTAATGCATGACTAAGTTTTATGCAATTTTTTAATTAGTCTTAGGGCAGCAATAGAAGCGATAGGCATCCATAACACCAACGAAACAAAGGAATTTGTAGGAACGCTCATAGCTGGCCGAATGTAACTTTTTACGAATCTGTTTTTCAGGACGTTTTGAAAGTAACATGGCTCATAAAAACGAAGGCGAACAGCAGTAACGAATACTGGATGACCACAAGGTGACTTAGGTTTAAGTTCAGCTACTCATCGTGGTATATAACTTGGCAAATGAGTATTTAGTTTGAACGTTAGCATTTATCACTACAATCGGAACAAGGTACTTCATTTATAGGACAAACTTCAGCTAAGTTAGAGGTGAGAGCTTCAAATCGCATGCAGCTCCTTGGTTATTAGTGTGATAGTGTCATCAGTGACATATTCAACAGTGCCCTAAGATGACAACTGAGTGTGCTGATGAGCTGGAGTTTGCGCAGTGTTCAGCACACTCAAATTTTATCATCCTGCTCTACAGCAGAATTGCTACAAACACATCGTGATGGTTTCAGAGTTGGAGAGGACATATTCAAGCGAAAACAAACGACAATTAAACAAAAGAAGAGCGAGGAGGAGGAAAAAGACGATGAGGAGGAATGAGGCCACATTGATGCAACGAATGGATAACTCGAGAGCAGTGCTGCGCGGAAGGTTCAGTGCGAACAATACCATTAACCGCCATAGATAAAACGTTTAAACTCGAAGATAACGACTGTCCTACTTATGAACGCAATTCATTAACCCGTTCCGCGTGCTGACAAATACGAGTAATGCGTTTGGTAACTGATAGTAATGAATGAAAGGTTGAGAATAAAAATAACAATCAAAAGACGGATATAGAAGGGACTTGAAAAAAGGATGGGATTTAATATTAGAGAGAAGAAATTTCAAGAGAGGAAGAAGTGAAGAGGATGTAAGAGAAGGAAGAAAAAGATTAAAATGAAGTGAAAGTGAAGATACGATTGCAATAAGCGCTATGAGAGGGATAATTAAAAGTGGAGAATTAGAAGTGATAGCCTTTATGTCCCTATCAGTTGACCTTAACTTTAGAGTTATGGTTTGGACAATCGTCACAACAAATCGCATAATCATATTGGTGTTGAAACAAGTTTAAATGAAGTGAGACAAAGGTGATTTGATAAACAGAAGGAAGTATGTTGATGAAAAAAAAAAAAAACAACTATTAGAGAAAAGAATAACAAAGCTAAATAATTAGTGGAATCAGAGTGGCGTTTGACTGGATTAAATGTAATATTTATTTGTTAAATAAGAATTTACTGAGTATGAAAATAAATATACAAGGGAAAGAATTAAGAATTTAATGACAGAGAAATTAAAGAAATTGAATATATAAAGGAAAAGGCTAAGCAGAATGAAGGATTTAAAAATGAATCTAATTCAATGTAAACAAGGTCTAAATACGAGTAAAAAGGAATGAAAAGGAATAAAAACGCGAAAAAGAAAGACAACAATGCACACAGAAAGAGGGGACTCGTGTGCTCGCAAGTTTAGAAGAGGTCGACTGTCGTTAATGCAACAGTAGCGTGTATAAATAGTCGATTTCAACCCTGCCTCCAAGTAGATATAATATCACTCTTATAGATATATAACTGATATAATATCTATGTCGATAAAAATTTTACTATACATTGAATTATGCAAACTATTCAATTTAATTAAGCGATATTATTTAAAACTGTGTGCCCTTACTAAATAAGTAGATTTATAGGGATGGATCCACAGGAAAAAAATAAGTGTTAAGGAGTGTATGGATTTATTATTAACTTTGCTATTGCTGATCTATGGTCTTCTTAAATGTTACCTCGTTGACCGTATTCATACAGTAGTGTTTAAAACAAGAAATAAATTTCATATTTTAATAGAGATACGCAACTTAACAGCGTAAATTATGAATAGATCATCTACAACTATTTAGGTGTATCAAGCACAAAATTGTTCAAACTCTATTTATAAAGGTATACAAAGATGGTTTTCTCTCTTTATTGCTAATATGCAAACATTTATCTATAGAATTGGTCATGCTTTCTTCAAATGTAACATTAATTTTCTGTTTTTCCCGAAAAGTTTCTTCAGCAGTTTCAAAAAATTGTTTGCAGTTAAATATAAGAGGATCGTCTATGTCCCTATAAACGATAAATTGAGAGCGTTCCATACAACTATTGCTATATCAAATTTATAATCTCCTTTATTAAATATGATTCCACCATTATGAATTTTTAAACAGGCTTTTATGCAAATATTTAAAGCCTTGATGAGTTAAATACTCTATACGAGTTATTGCGTATGATCAAGAAGTAAATTATATGGGCGGAAAACTCCAAAAAATATGAACTTCTAAACTCATAAAAATTTAGCTTTGCTTGCCGATAATATCGAAAGTCTCGATTTAAGCATTTCACATTACAACAATATTTTTTACATCTTTGATATATAGTGCCACAACATTTCGTCGGTGTTTTTTGAATAATGATAGTGATTTAATGATACTTGTTAATGGTTTAATGAAGCTCTAACTAGCTCTTGCTATGTAACTGACTTTATAACGACTTTCACGCATTTTAGCTGCAGTGAACATTTTTTATATTATTCCATTTCTTTCGTCAAATTCCGATAAAAATTCTCTGCCATCGATGTCGTATTGCATAAATTTGGATTGCCAACAATTTTCAATTCTTAATTAATGTGTACTAACAATGTACAACCTTTTAGCATATAAATGCGCAGTTGTTTGCATTTTTATTAGCCATTCGCAATTATAGAATTACTTATTATATCAACGAGATATCTATTGTTTTTGAAATTCATCACATTGTTTGTACCAATCTCACCTTTTTAGAATTCATTAGCTAATATTTTTTGGCGAGCAATTAGTTGTAATTCCTCAAATTATGCTCAAAATGCTTACAATATGTAGGTTCCGATTCGAACATACTCGCAAATTTATTTTTCAACGTCATTCCTCGCCTAAATTCATATCATAAGATGTTTTATTATTAAGAGGTCTAAATCTCTGTTGCAACTTGAAAATCTACCACCTTGTTCTAGTACCTTTGTTGAAATTTTTGAAGTGTCTCGATTGGAAATATATTTATGTGTGGTACATTTTAGAAAATTCAAACCATCTCTAATTGCAGGCTGAAGTGACTGTTACATAAGTTATGAACACTGAAATCTACAACATTTGCGAGGGCCTCTGAAGCCTTGAGAACACTCATTTATTTTTGTTGGAGTTGCAAATACACCTATTGAAGAACTGGTTAAACGAAAGCATAATTAACATGCTGGAAACACTTTCATTTAAATTGCCTACTTGCTTCCAAGTGAAGCTGTTATCGAATATGCAACTATAATTAATATAACTATGATACAATCCTAAAAAGTCAGTATGAAACCCAGCACGCGTATTATGCAGTGGATTATTTTTTATTTTCAGAAATACTTTCATCGATTAAGAACGATTGCCAAAGAGCGATATTTATGCCTGATACTGGTGACACTATTGAAAATCTAGGTGTGTAACATACGAAGCGCTTGGTTGCTCTCATGATATGATGCTTTTAAGGGAATACGCCTTTATCAGTGCAAATATTGTTGTCTGCGCGCTGCAGACAACTTTCAGTGCTGATTTAAGCGTGTGCGTCACATAAATAGAAAGGTATTGTGCTCATGTATTTCCAGACCCAGTGTATGCACAACCAGTGCAACGCTGAGAAAGTTCGAGGCTCGAACAAATCGCGAAGAGTCATGAAACAGTTTTTTGATATTCGATACTAGTATGGACCATATTAACCCTTTGAATCATTCGGTTTCATTGTTTTCGGCAATTGCGCTGAAGCGTTCATTTCAACCCATCCAGCGAGCACCTCCAATCAGCAGCAATCGCTGAAGCATTACTTACGCCATAACCAAGGAAGTATTGCAAAGTTGAAAACCTAAACTCTTTCAAAGCCACTCGAGTGCCTAGTAGACTTCCGATAACGACGAAACTGAACTTGAAGGTCTGTTCCAGTCCAGCACCCTATCCGTTTATCAATATATCTATAGATCACATCTTTATTCATTACGAAAGTTTCGGGCCCTAACAACTGCGTAAACACCATATTTCATTTGATAAGGACCACAAAAAACTCGTACTGCATAAATGTGCTTTGAAAAGTAGTCGGTAAGAATAATTTACTCAGTGCTCGCTGGATGGGTTGAAATGAACGCTTCAGCGCAATTGCCGAAAACAATGAAACCGAATGATTCAAAGGGTTAATATGGTCCATACTAGTATCGAATATCAAAAAACTGTTTCATGACTCTTCGTGATTTGTTCGAGCCTCGAACTTTCTCAGCATTGCACTAGTTGTGCATACACTGGGTCTGGAAATACATGAGCACAATACCCTTCTATTTATGTGACGCACACGCTTAAATCAGCACTGAAATTTCACAGAAAAAAGACGTTTTGCGCTGGAACCCATTCCTAGTTACTTTGTATTCCCAAAAGTGATGCCTAATATGTGAATTGCAAACGCTGAATTCCCCTCTTGAATTCTCGATGAAAACGTGCCGACTGGTGGCAAACTACATGGGAAATAAGTTCGTTTGTATGTGGTAACGTACAAGTTGTTTGTCTACGCAACATATTTTAAAACAGCGACAACAATGCCCTGTGTTTTTAAGCATTAACTTTTGAAATAGTCTTGCGTATAAGAGGGCCTACGGACCTCAGCGTTTCGTATTCACTAACCCGATATTTTCTATTCCTATGTGACTGACGTCACAGGTTATTCTCTTCCATGGCTACACCGAAAATTCTCTACTCTCTCTGTCGTAGTCCGGTCAAGGACTCGTCCATCCCCCACCTCCCCTCAACTTTGTTGGGTATGTGTCCAAACATATAAAAACGCCACTTTTTGAAAACTTCAACATTGGCACTGGTGCAATGTCGTACTCGTCTGTGATTTGAACCAGTAATATGCAGGTAATGAATTTTTATTCCACATTACACAGCACTCGATAGGCTGAACACAAGGCAAACCCAATCGCATGCTAGCAGCTACTTGAAATCTCGATAGGTTGTCACGATTTTTAAAAGCTTGTCTCGTAATTTTCTGTTCTCTATTTCCCAGCACAAGACAAGCATCCACACATGTTCCATGAAATAGCTGTGTTACAGTCAGGCTCATCTACCCGCACAAATGTTCGTTCGCTCAAATATCGCCGCATACAAGTCCACTGCTGTCGAAATATTCCAAGACACAAATGCCTTCTAAAAAATGCACCCAGCCACTAACGTTACAGATCAATTTCCTTCGCGACGTTAATGCGATCGTCGCACTTCAAGGACTCTGCGACGCCCTCTGGGCACTGCTTTTCGAAGTACTCATGCACCCAGGCAAAGAGTCAGCTATCAGATAATATATAGGGAGCAACTTTTAGTACCTTCTCAAGGGTTCCTTCGTCAAGCTTTTCGTTTTCCTGCTCAAAGCGCTGTTTGGGCGCACTGAACAATGTTGAGCGAAGCAATTCCTCCACCGTACGCATCGTACGTCGTTGATACTTCGTAAGAAGACGTTGCAAATAGCGGAAACGGCGCATCTGCAAGCTTTTCTTTACAATTTTCCAAATTATTGACGTAGAGAATAACGAATTAGCGTTAAAAAAATTCACCACCACAAATGCGAGCGGACAGAATCATGGAACAAGAACAGGCCAAAGTGAAAAACGAGTATGTTTAAAAGAAAGGCGCGCCGATCATTCACTCATCGTCAGACGGCCTCCATAATTACACGCTCTTCCAGAATGTTAAGTTTTAATGACCGTTTTATGCTTCAAAACATTCCCTGTTCGTCAGATACGATACTTACGATTCCGCTTTCGTCTAATATAACATTGCAACTGCTGGGTACATGAGAAGTATAAAACAAAGTAACGAGGAGTTTAGGCTACTATTATGTGAGGAGCAAACATACCTCAAGCACAGAATCGGGCTTCGCTTTAATAGCTGCACACAGCTCATCGAGCGCCTCATCGGTGATTTTGCTTTTCACATCAAACCGAGGCACATCCTCATTAAGCACGAGCTCGAGCTGCATTAGCGCCTCATTCAAGCAACCCAATCGAGAAAGAAGTTGCACTCGAAGACTCGTCGCTAACACGTGCACAACATTCGGTACTAATTCGAGTAACTCCTTAGCTACGTTTAATTCATCCTGAACGATGAACAAAGTGAGATAACAAGCTTAAAACTCGCAATCCATTACTAACGAAATACGTAACAGCATAAAACGATAAGTGCTTCACTGTATTTCCTCGTCTGTAAGGGATTAAGTGGAATAGTTTTAATATTTACACTCGCGCACACTATCAACGGATGCCTCGCAATCACACCAAACAGTTTGATTGTTTAGATGATTAAACAAAAAAGCGAAAACTACTACCTCATGCATTCAAATCTAATGCTTGATAGCGTGTAAACAATGTCTCATGCTAGTATCGTTTGCAAGTCATAAACGCTTATATCCTATGCAGCAATTACCTTAAAAAAAACCTCTCAGTCAACCTCTCGCCCTTCTCTCCTAAGAGATTTGCGAACTGAACATACCTTGCCGGCTCCAAAATTTCTAAAATATGACGCATATACTTTCGATTACAGATGCTGACAATCGAAAGCTATAATTTCTAATAATTACATCATTAAAATTGCTCATATTTTTTGGTGTTTTCTATGAGATTGTTGATGAAATGTTACCATAAGCGAAGGAACAAACGGACATTGCATATGTGGATAATGGATGAAATAGTGCTTTAATTTTAAATCGAACAACCCTCGCTCTACGGACAATATAGCTGCTGTAGAAGAGTTTCACTCGTCAATCGTTATTTACGCTAGCACGATTCACTGCTTCGCACCCAGAAGAGTCAAGAAGCGATCATGCATCACAAAACAAAGTGACTCTGAACAATGCTCAAGGGTTATTGATCATTGAGGCTGCTGACCACTGTACTAAATTCTCGCGTATTTTAATTCGTATTTAAATAAACAGTGATATCACACTCAATAAATGACCTAAACAGCTATGCAAGCAAAAATGAAACGAGATAAAACAAACCAAGGAAAGGGCAAGGTGAACTGAATAATAGAGAACGCGATGGGGATGAGCTTTCGAAACTCGTGTATCATCCTTTACATATTCCACAAGTGCTCGTAAAGCCTCTTTGTTTCCCTGAATGCTAAACTGCTTTAACAAGCTTTCACAGTTCACTCTGTTCATTTTTGCACTTTCTAATCGCTCAAAGTTAACAGACTTTTCTACGGCGCTTTTTCATTACCTATGGGAAAAAGATGACACAACCGAAACGAGTTTGAGGGGGTTAAGATTCTTTTTCTCCTGACCCCGGAGCGCTGGCAACCCAACGATAAGATCTTTCATTGGACGGGAAAGGGTGTCAAGAAGAAGCCGAGGATTTAAAGAAAAATCCGCATAAAATTTTAAGCGAACACAATCAACATTTGTCCAACGGGAAAAAGTGAACCGATAAAAATCCACTTGATGCCCCCGCTTGGGCTCCATATCATTTGGAGGTTATGAGCGAAAAAATAATGCCAAAAATTTTTAACCCTGAGCGCTTAGAGTAACAAAAATGAATCAGCAGAGTGTGTTTGAAAGTATCTTCAAATGGAAAAAAAAGACCTTTTAACTGCAATAAAACGACTCCCCTCCAACAACCATAACGCTGATAAACACCTTGAGGCAAGAAGGTTCATAACTTGGAAACATATACAGGCAACCCTCGTCCTCCGAATACGGGCAGGGGGTAGGAACGGTGGGAGGAATCATGCCTGGGAACTTGGAAAAAATAAAAAGGCACGAGGGAAGCAAGAAAAAAGCTTTCTACACTAATATAACCAACGAATAACTTGTATTCCATTAACTTTACTATATCAGCCACTGCTTCATCCTTGAGTCACCTCTCTTCCCACGCCCCCCCCCCCTCCACACCCCTTCGCCTTCATCCATTGGACTGCCAAAAAAACGTTATATTGTTCTCTGCTTCTTGCTCGTGCAAAGGAGCGTGAAAATGTTATAACAGTCGGCAACTCAAGCTATAAGTCAGAAAATGGGAAGAAACGTTTAAAGAGAGAAATTCGAGAAATTTCAAGACAGTGGTCAAAGGACTTTCGAAGACATGGTTGCGCACTAAATCCGAGACGGCCTTTCTTGCTGGCAATTTAAGATTAGTGGCATACCACAAGTGCCAAATGGAGCGGCGGGGTCTAAGCTACGGCGGGTAAGAGGGGGGGGGGGCGGAGGGGCAAAGATGCGCAACTGTGCCCGAGAAAATTAGCAATCTTCTTTACAATATGTTAGCTTTAGGGGTTGCTCATAAAAATATGGATGAAGCAGAATATCCGCGGCCCTCACACCAAACCATTCTTAACGTGCTTCTGCACTTCAATGAGTGGAAACGAAGATGAACAAGAAATGCTTCGCGAAAAATGTAAAGAAATTTCGACGAGACAGCGATCAGCCTGAGAATTAGTTCTCCATTTTGCATCATACGGCATAACGCTTTCAACTATAAGTAAAACATCGAATGAACACCTCCCTCAATAACACACCTTTGCGCAAAAATTGATGGTAATTTCATTTTCACATTCAACAGAGCTAAAGTAAAGATTCGCACTTCAAACAGCGCGCTACAATAAGCTTGGAAGACCTTACTATTACAACAGTTTCAGAAGAAAAGTGGGCTGGTTTGCCGAGAGCAAATTGGTCTGCACGCTCAACGACTCTGCACTGATCCCTTGTCTGAACTTTGTTTTTATGAAGACCCTCTTCACTGACACAGCCCTTCCCCCTCTTTTCAGGTACGTGCCTTATAGACAGCTTAGTGATTATTTCGCATAACACAGAACATCAATGCAAAATCAAACTTACGATGCGATGACACTTGTCCGCAAACTGAACAGCCTCTCTTGTGCGCAACAATGTGCTCTGGATGGAGCGCAAAGAGTTGGCCGCAAGTCGCAGCGAAGTAAGGTTGTCGTCACTGTGGGTGGTGGGATGTACTTGTGTTAATTGCATGGGTTCGCTTGGTGAAGCAAGTAATGAGCATCGACGCATGCACATTCTCGCAGAACCAATACGAATGTGGAATCTTGTCAGCAAGCGTATACAGCACAAATCCATCATCTGAAGATTACAAGTAAATCAGCACCGACTTCAGACAAAACATTTATAGAAGAGTCCATAAAGGTAAAAAATTTCATTAGCAGCGTGCAGCGACTTAAACGAGTGAAAGCGCCAAGACGGTCGTGTTGAGGTAAGAACTTGCTGGAAATTGAAAGAATACAGATGCTACGCGAAACTCACTCGATAAATATAACATCGCATCGTTGCGTCGTCCGACTTTTCCTCCTAGGCTCTCCGCCTTCCGCAGATCATATCCTGGCTAATACCTGGTCTCTTAAGACCACTACTGTCAAGCAATGGTGTTCCTAAGACTTACATCCGAATGAACCTCACTACGCTTGCCTCACAACGACTGCATGCCAACACTTTTGCCATTTGTTTCAATGCTCAAGCTGCACTATCGTAATGAAACGTGTTGCGTTTTGCACATCAAAATCAGCACCTTTCCACTCATCCACTAACGTCGTCACTGTTCACGACTCCGTTTGTGAACCCTCAAGTGAACAAAAAAAAACCTTGCTATACAAATTTTACAGAACGTAAACGGGTTCTTCGAAAAACCGCGCAGCCCATTATACAATAAAAACGCTGAGTGCAAAAACTTGTAAAGTGAACCTCGCTGTATGAACCGACATGTTCATATGTTGAGATTTTAAAAACAAATCTCAAACGTTGCCTTATAAAGTCTGTAGATGGGAAAACTGCCTGGCGAAAGCGTTAATAGATCCGACGAGCTATGCCGTCGACATCCATGGAAATTTCAAAATTACAAACGCCCTACCATGCACGCATACATAAAAACATCACACACATTTGTGCGCATGCATAAACGCGCAGACATGCGCGCTTAATAAACCACTGGTTCAAGTATCACCTCCAGAAGCATATCACTGGGAGTTTGTGAGCAGAAAACAGCGACAAACAAAGATTCCTTTATTGGTTGAACAACGTAACAACGTGGACAAAATGCTCGAACAAAACAATACTCTAGTAGTCACCACGGGCCAGAATACGACGTTGCTTCTTCTTCGATTCTTTCTTCGTCTTCGTCACGCCTTCGGTCGGCTTCGATACTACCTCTTCCTTTTCGGACAGGATCACCTCGATGTGGCACGGAGAAGACATATAGGCTGCAATTAATTTTAGCTCACCACACATTGATACTAGCCACGTTAACACTTTTTGCAATATTGACGCTAATTCTGAACTCTTACGTTTTTGCAAATTTTTAGCAACTCGAATGCAAACAATGTTCTTATTTTACCTTTATAAGCAAAGCAAACCTTTCGTAGTTTTCTCTCAATATTTCAAAGTCTTCCCATCTCTACCTTCTCCTTAGCTTTCATGGACGATGATTCGTTCCGATTAGCTCTGAAGTACCACTCTCCCAAAAATAATATACGTTCCATTTTATTCTATGCAGAAAGAGAACCTCATTGCAAATTATAACAATGAAACCAGTCAACGATTTAAAAAAAAAAAAAAACTTGAACTCACAGGGATTAGTGGGGAAATTAACTAAAACAATATGATACAAACTACACATACTTTGCTCCCCAACCTTTTCCGCCGATTACAGTCCTTTCACTGATACAAATGTCCAATTTAGAGAAGAACCACCTAACTCATCTTCTCCTCCTCCCCTCCTCCGTCAACCTGAGCTGCAATATTCGCTAACAAATGACAATCAATGAGAAAAATTGAAAACGCATGCCTGCTAGCTTCACAAAACACTCCAGTAAGCCTATTCAGTGATAAAATTACGGATTTTCAGAGCCCAGTCTCCATGCACGCTCCCTGCTCAACACTTGTTCACTATGGGAAATTGCGAAAGGCACTCGACCCACGTTGAACGAATTTGCCCCAATTCTGAATGCAACATATTTAAACGTTTACCAGTGAAAGTTCACAACTAAGCACCCGATGGTCTCTAATGGAGAATACATTTTTCCACGATAACTTACGGTTGATTCGCCCATGAGCACGATAAGTGCGTCGTCGCATTTTGGCAGCACGCTGCACCTGGATGTGCTCTATGAGCAGATGATCCGTATCAAGTCCCTTATACTCGGCATTGCTCTCCGCATTCCTAAAAATAAAAGCCATCATCGAACAGCGGACTTCTTCCATCCACATGTCGCCTACCCGTTTTCGTGCATCATACCGCAAACTGTTCCCTTCCTTAGTTTGACTGTAAGCGGATGAGTGCTTGTATGACGCGAATATCGCTTCAGGGAATTTAACTGAAAATCCAAACTGCAAAATTTGCTTTTTGCAACATTCACTTCTCATTTATCTATCACAAGAATTAGGAAAACAACTGCAATTTTATATTAAGGAAATTGCATCGGCAAGATGGAAGACGATGATTGAAACTCAAATATTCCTTATGCTTATGAGCAGCAAACTTTTCAAGTTATTTAAAGTCCACTCCAAATTACATATATTGGATGATGGTTCTATGAGCTAACCCTAGAGGCACTTCTGAGTATAGGATCTATTACGGCCAACTTCCATAACGATGAAACCGTGCACCAATAGACAGGGAATGATAGAATGGCACAAGAAGACAGAAAAGTTAACCGCAGTCTTATCGAGGAACACATAATGCAGTATCATTTGTGGAAGCACTGTTTTAATTTGGAAGACCTCTGAGATGTTTGCAAATGTGAAATGAAACAAAATTACAGATCGTATCATGGGTACTGAGAGTAGGATGATCAGCACTACTGTCCCACTTATAAACCAACATAAAAGTTTTTCTGAAGTAATTTAGCCGGTGGAAAGTCATTTATATTACCGGTAGGCGTTTCATCTGTAAGAAACCCACTCTTATCAACAACCCCAAGCATTCAATTAACATCTGAGTGGTTCATCTATTGGGAGTTGGCCGTATAGATCCTATACTATATTGGGCAGCATATTCACCACTGGGCCTTATAATGTCTACACTAGATGTTCTCATACGTTTGCGAATAAACTCAACAAATCTGTACACAAATGGAGTGGAAGTGCCTAATGGAAGCAGTTAAGAAGGATGACCCTGCTGGAAGTGCAGCCTCCCTAATCCTACCGATCCAACGAACCGGAGCTACCTGGGCTAGCCTATGCCACCCTGGCCCCCACAAGTGCTATTTTCTCAGACAAAACCCTAAAGCCAGTACCCTTGCGACTTTTTACCCTGACCAATAAGGCGTGCTCGATAATATACGATAAGGGCAAAAACCTGTCGGCGAGTTCTGCAGTTCGACTTTGGTACACAGTTTTTCGTAGCATGCCACCCAAACAGCATTCTTTACAAAACTGGAAACTTAGACCCTAAAGGTTCTCTTAGGTGTCATGTCGCAACCCTTCACTTTTTCTCCCAATTGTGCATGTCGCAATCATCAGGGATTTCTCATACCAACTCTCCTATAGAATATAAATCTCTTGAAAACTATCGCAGATTTTGAAGGCTCATTTCCTCATGAAAGACTTCACTTGGCTTTGGCATGAAATCAGCAACCATTCCTTTCGCTTTTCACATGCAAAAGAAACCCATCCGACAGCATCATTCTTGCGCGAGAAGATGGACGCAACAGATCAAGAGGAAGTGGAACAGTGACAGAGGACGAACGCTATCCTGGCACAGATAATCTTTACACATACGGGAGGCGTACAACCTCTAAAATACACAACCCTCCAAATCTTTCGAATATAAACATCCGACAAACCTTACAATCCAAACCGAATTCTGGAGCTTCCTTCTACAAAACAACTCATTCGGTATAAACCTGGCTATCACTCCCCCATATTTGTTAAATATGGGGGCACGAATGTAATGCAACCGAATACAAGAACCTTTTGAGGGCATGTGATACTGAATTTTAACTTGCTCGCTCTACGTGGAATTCTTTCTATGCAAAAGACATAATATACAAGCGCTCGCATCTAGTGATGAGATCTTATCTATTGCAGTACAGAAGTGACCCAGGTGAAGTTCAATGACGTCTTCATGAAGGCCTGCAATTTCAGACAAAGGTCCCCTGAGACTTTATTGAAGAAAAACGATTTAAACCGACCTTAAGAGTTGAAGCAAGAACTCGGCGGATTTCTTCGGCCATCGTCCTTGGGTGTGGCCCCATGCCTTTGCTTGCGCCTTACGACCGACACAGTGGTTGAATTTGCGGAAAGGAACGATCTCCTTCTTTTCCTTAACGTTCTCGAGGAAGCGCATCGCACGCTTCAATGGCATATGCTTGATCGCTTGGGCTGTCTCATGAGTGTTCTTGAAATGCACTCGCAGATCCGAGCCCCGCGCTTTACACGATTTTGTGCTATTTTCTGGTTGCATGGAATAATGTATTTTCCCCATTTTACCTCTGAAACAATAAAGAAATTCAGTGGATAGAGAATTCGACAAACCCACTCGATAAAGAAACAATCAAGAAAAAATTATACAGTAACAGCATGGGTTCGGACTCAAAATAATCCTTTAAAAGCGCAAATCCTGTATGCCGACTGCTGCAAAACCAACACGCCTACCTCCTACAGCAGTACAACGCTTTTAGACTCCCTCACATAATACAATTTAAACTACCACACTCTCGCCAAGTTTCAAATATGCACACTGGGAGACAAAGTGAATTTGAGGGGAGGCGGCTTCTGCATAAATCCACCTCGGGACAAGAGTAATGCGGGTGGAGGAGTAGATAGAGCGGTGGGGTATTGCATAAGATGGGACGGATTCCACGATACTTTCGCACGCAAATCTAAAAGACCTAAAAGGTGCACGTCGATATTTTCAGGGAGTTTAGTGGCAACAGTTTAGCGGCGCCAATTCAAGTCACTCTCTCGATATCGCCGCCAGGAAATGATGCGATGACCAAACTCGACGTTAACAGCTAATTACTTTGCGCTGAAAATCCTGTCCGCTTTTAACAGCATGTTACCGACACGCAATGTTAGACCGTGCAGCAAGTGCTTTGACGCTGTGCCGCTCACATCGTTTATCCTCTTCGGCGTCCGGTATTTCTTTGCAGGAAATCACAGAAATGCGAAGACGTACTGGCTAAAATCGAGTTTTTTTTTTTTTTTCTGCTATGAAGCTTTACTGGTCACTGAGCTCGAAATTCTTTCATTGCTTCCCACTAAAAGACAATCATAAACCACTCCTGAATTAAAGTCGACAGACACACTATCACAAGGTGAACTACTTTTCCGTGGGACGCAACTTGGCTTCAACGGCTACAACAAATTTATTACTGAACGTGACGCCGATTCACCACTTCTAAAAGCAGTATCGAAGATCCTTGACAAAAGTGGCGACTCCAAACATTTGGTAGCGCCAACCTTTGTCTTAGATGATGGTTAACCGTTTAAGTAAGAATGCCACAGGCAGATGCACTCCTAGCTTCTAAAGCGTTCAGTGGGTACAAAGTGCGCATATATTGTAGATGCTCCTGCAAACTTGCTTTACATTAGACAATATCAAAGACATGACGATATCCCATTAGTCGACGTTTGAATATTCCCTTGCTGGCATTTTCTTTGGTTTCGCTCCCCTCCCTCCTCTCCCTCCAACTCCTAAGCTGATACGATGACACCCGCCGGAGGGTTTCCGAATTCAGATTAGTGTCAGCAAACAACACTGCTACCTCCCGGGACAAAATAAAAAGGTACATTGCTGCAAATCCTTGACAAATTTACTGTTTCGCATCTCATAAATATAAAATCCGAATGGCGATCAGACCAGTGGAATCTGTTACGAATTGAACACAAACGCTTTATTTGACACATGAAGTTTTTATAAAATACATCACAAACGAGTAAAAAAAACCATTCAGCAGCTTTGCTCATAACACATCACGAACAATTCAAACGATTCGCGTTTTAACCGGAAGAAGAAAGAGAGAAATAAATCGGAGGAGATCAACAAGAAATCAGATAACATTTCTGAGCTATGATTTTCGTTCGGATTGCGAAGGAGACTTCTTTGCAATTGAAAGGATCGCAAAACTTATACGAGCCAATAACGCATCACATGGATCCAACATGCCTCGTTGTAGTGCCTTAGGAATCGTATTTCGGTGGTCGAAGATCTGAAAATATGCGTCATTTCAAGGACTGCAACAAAGATTGAAGAGCAAAGTGGTTAGTTGAAAATTCCGCTCTTCTTTCTTCTCTTGTCTACATTCAGCATAAGATAAACTTGGACCGTTGTGCAGGATCAAACGTGGGTAGTAGACTTAGCGTTTTTAGCCTTCCTCTTTTCTCTCTATCGGACTTGAAGTAAAAAGGCACATCGGATGGGCTAGCTAATCCGGTGTTTTATGGCAACCTTCCTAACAAGAGGTACATTATTTATTACCGTTCGAGATCACCGCGAACTTCCTAGGCCGAGATCAGTTGTTAAGGACAAAACAAGACGTTCAGGAATCTCTCGAATACGCAAAATAAGTATCTCAAATGAATCTAGAAGTCAACAAATTTGATCAAACTTCGCTTGAAAAGTTTGGAGATCAGACTTGCAAACATTTATGGTTGAAAAGACCAAACGTTTTGGCCACCTATACCCACAGATCAAGAATGTGGTAAGTACTACCATTAGCCAGCAAACAATAATTCAAAAAATGAACAAAAAGCTGGCGAGGCACCTGTAGTTTACGAAGAATTTCATCGATGACTGGTGGATTCCACTTGAAACGATCGATGAAACGTATCTTCGGATCGACGATCCACTTATCGCACACGTATCGCCGAAAGTCGCGATTCAAATCGGCCGCCTTCTCCTCCTTCGTCTGCTCCTATAAAAGAAATATACCGTTTACAACCCACAACTGCCAATTTTATTGCAATGGCGTAACCTTTTCCCTAGTTATGGCGCACACTATCATATATAAGGGTTTATGATCGTAGGCAATACAAAAGAATGGAGAAAATCGCCAATTTAACAACTCGGATGATAAATTGACTTCCTTCCACCAGAATCCTACGCATGTGCACCTCCAGAAGCGCTGAAACAATGCGCTCATGTATTCAACTTTGTGTTAGAAAACGAGAAGAAAGCTAATAAAAGCACCTTGTTTCCCATGTAAGTTTTAATGAGCTCCGGAAGAAAGCTGACTTGAGCGTTGAAGTCCGTCTGAACGCTGACAGTGTCATGGAATTCGCAAATAAATGAGCTTCTTACCTAAAAGAAAGTCTTCATATCAGTCATCCAAAACGAAATGCTTTGAAAATGGATTAGCAATGCAAAAAATTTCTAAGAGAAACATATAGTTGAAGTGATGAAGAGTGAGAGACTTGGCAGAATAACCAGTACTATATTTTGGCGGCTGAGGTGGTGATTTCTAACCAAAAACGACGAAATGGAATCGTTTATGGCTGCTCAATGCCGATATCCGACGAAATGCATTTAGCGCATTTCAAAAAATTGCGCATTTAATTCATGAAGGAACAGACCACGATAAGTTTCGTCAAACACTTTATGGACCTCTTGATCATCGGGGTACTCCCATCAAATTATTTTCGTCTCGATATGACGAGAACACTTCGTGGTCTTCCTGGGACCGCTCTTTCATGGCTCATAAAATGCACACAACGAGGAAAAGATTTGCAATGCAAATTTTCAGAAGAAATCTGCTGCTATTCCACATCACAACTGCTTTTCAATGGAAGTGGAATGTTGAAAGGCAGCTTAACTTATGAAAAGTCCACCCGCTTAAGTGCTAAATGTAAAGGAAATTACCTGCTCAAAAATTTTTTGACTATGATCCTACAAAGCACTAGAAACTTCACAGGTTCTTCTCATAATATTTCCCACAGAAATCCACATCTTTCTCAATGACAATAAAATTAGCATAGAAAAAATCATAACAGAGCAAACATGTCAAACTTTCATTAATAAGGAGAGAGGAAAACAACCTCGGGTATCGGGGCTTCCGCTTCGTCAGGGTCCAATACCTGTTCCTGTAGTGTAGTAAGTATAGCATCTAAAGCCGGAAACCTACAAGGAAAAGAGTTGAATTTGAGTACACAACTATTCCGTAACTGTGAAGAAACGCTCAGATATTCCAACACAACAATCATAAATGAAAGTAAATACTTCAACCATAAGTGAGTTCGATTTCTGCTAATTTTCAGCAAAGATAAGTGTTGGTTTCGGGGTCCAAGTTATGAAGTAACCATATCTCAAAGGGTCATAAAGCTGAAATAAGAGTTGCTTCTTGATTTGAACTCCAACGGCTTCACTGACCTCAAATAAGAAAACAGTTGTGCTGTTCACTGTCGGAAAGTTCCGGAACGGGATGATTTACTTCAAAAAAATTCTGAGGGGAAGATCAAGTAAATGACTATTTTCAGCACTGCGAGGGAATAAAATTACAATATTTAGATTAACATCGTGAAGCATTCCTTATGATAGCCCAAGAAATGACGCAAAAAGGAACGTCTAAAATTCGTGAACGGAAAGAATCTTCGGCCAGAGCAAAAAAAACTGCTTTTTTTATAAGCTCTTACTAGGTGTTACCTATCCGATCAAATGCAAAAAAACACTTTGAAGTAACGTATAACAAGTACACTTTTGCGCACAAATAAAGTCCAATGATGAAAAAAAAAAAGCGATCCATCGCACTCAGATAACAAAGCAAAAATTTTCATGATGAAGCTCACATCGCATTCGCTTTCACGTTCGCCTTTAAGTCATCCCGCTTCCTTGCAAGTATTTAACCTTCTGCGGAAAGAACGCCAAAAGTGTTTTGAAAACCGCAATTTTTCTCGATCAAAAGGCAATAGCGAAAGTTTTGAAGAAATTCCTACTCAAAGAGTGGAAGCACAGAATGACGAGCAACTGGCACGCCTGGACCAAGTGGATGCAGATGGAGCTGCTTGAGCACGTCACCTATCATATGTTCTAGACAAGCGTTCACCGAACTCATCTGTCGAACCATGCTTCCTCTACCTTGCTGAAAACAATTCCACATCTCATTATTTTGTATTTCTTTTCCGTTCACTTTTTCTTGCAAACAGTTCTCACTTCCAATGAAAAAGTTCTTTGTAGGATATAAAGCGGTGCTAAAAACCTATTTAAATGGAAGACACTCGTGAGGAAGCTGCAATTTCAAAACAGAATAAGCTTGACAGTGTTCAGCGAATAGGATTACACTTCCTTTGAGAAAGTGAATATGCACAAACAGTCACACCCCCAAACATTCTTTAAGCGAATACGACAACTCGGCGCCTAGAGTCCATAAATTTCCAAAAATGCCATCTCAGACATCTGCTCTCGAAAAACTAACTACAGAATTTGCACCCATATATTAAGAAGCGTGGGATATTATAATCGTGTTGAATGAAACTGGTATCAATAATTTAAAATTATCCAAAGTGCCTCTTTCTGCATCTCCATATCTGAGAATTACCACTGATAAAGTCCGGTATCGGCGTGAACCACTACTTAATTCCACTCACACCTTCTACTTGATGCTGTAAGATACTAGTAGCGTGAAGTCAATCCTCACGAGCATGAATTTTTAGCGTGGACGCTCAGCGGATTTGTTTCTAATTAGCATCAACCGGTGCCCCTTCACTTAAAAATGAATATTCGCGATCATGTTGGAATCCTTCTACAGCGAATTTTCGAAGAATGATAAAATGCCTCCCATTTTTCAACGTGTCTTAAATGAACGCAAATGCAAAAGGAAAAAAAGCAGCAAAAAAAAAACACCGAAAAAGGAATTAAAAGTGCAGCAAAATTGCAACAATCATAAAAGTGAAGAAAATAAGAAATCGATGTTTTTTACCACTGAACTGATGAAACAATGACAGAATGTGGCATCATAAAATTCTTTTCACTTATGAGAACAATAGAGAACAATCTGTTAGCGAGTGACACTATTTCGAAAGCTCCCATAACGATGAAAAGACAGCGTTTTCTTGGATGAATAAGGAAGCGTTGAGCTTCACAATGCGTACTTAGAGAAAGCACATAAAGTTCGACATGGCTAACCTGAACTCGGCAAACAACTGCCTGACAAGCAATATCATCGGCGGTAGGAAGATCCGGTGACAAATTGCCAAGTCGGAGAGTCACTCGTTCCGAAACTGACACGCCCACCTCTTTTCCATCCGAGACGAACGCATACTGTGCTTCTGGCTCAAAGAAGAGTGACGGCTGCCGCATATGGAACAATGCCCAACTAAAAATTTCTATTATCCGGACTCTACTGAATATATAAGGAAAAAAACAGGCTTCCTCCGCCCCTATTAAATACTACCTCTATTATTTGCCATTCTATCGCAATCGCACTCCTATGTTTACCAAATCGTCGTCCTGTCGCATTCAATCACCATCTCGTTTACAAAGTTTGCCACATAAACCTTCATCATTATTTCCGTTGCACCATTCCTGAGCATGGCAGTATAATAGCCTTCATTCCGTAAGTAAATTATGCAAATTTGTCTAGCTGTTGATATACCACAAAAATTTTTGCACTGGGCCTCAC